>CM070539.1:22811681-23411681 GCA_036346415.1 Raddia guianensis | reverse complement strand
AAGTTGCGAAATTTCGGTCTCCATGTGTCGCGGATTGCTTGCATTGTATAGTACGGGGACACGAATTGGAGGCCATTGTTGCCACCAAGCTGACGGCAGGCAGCCAGCACGTGGGAGCATGGGATATGCTCCAATCGTGGCTTGTTGCACGATCAAACTGCTTCGTAACTCCCAATGTAGCAAGTTTGCACGGTGTCACCCGCGCTAAACCCCGACACGTGCTTTCTTCGGCAGCTTACTTTGAATTCGTTGGTGGCCCTATCATATAGTTGGGTTACATGGAATTGAGCCTTCAACCGTCTTTGCTCGATGGGCGCTTCGACGCGTGGAGCAAACATGCACGCCGATTGCTCAGCTGCATAGCCACGGTCTCGAAAGTACTCCATGGTTCGATAGAAAGTAAGCTATATGATTGAGCATATCGAGAGAGCACGAACTCCTCGAAGCACGTTGTTGTACGACTCGGCGATATTAGTCGTCATTACCTTATACCTAGAAAATGACACGTACGTTTTATTAGTATAACATTCGTACATAAAGAGGTGTGATCAAGTGGCACTACTTACCGAGCGCCGTCAGTATCGTGAGCTAGTGCCCACTTCTCCGCCGGTTTACCCGTGATCCACTGCGCGAACGTTGTGTTCCGACGCACAGCAGCTCCTTCCCCTTCAACCATCTGCATGGCCTCCTGCTCCTGATCGGCGATAAGCCTTTGTGTGCGTTGGTTGAGGTCCCTATAAATTGCTTGGAACTTACGCATTTGGTTCTGCAAGCACATTGTCTTAAACTTCTTGACCATCGTGCGGCTCCGAAATGCAGTGTACAAATTTGCACCAAGGTGTCGCATGCACCACCTCGATTGAACATCAAGCCAAGCACAAGCTGGGTCATGACCTCCCTTCAGAACATCCATTGCATGCAATATACCCAACCCACGATCCGATACAACACAAACATCGGTTCTATCCCTGACCACTGCATTCTTCACGAACCGCAGGAACCAAAACCAGCTGTCATTGTTCTCACTCTCCACAATGGTGAAGGCAACAGGTAATATCTGATTGTTCCCATCGACAGCTAACGCGGTCAAGAGCGTCCCGCGGTACCTCCCTTTTAGGAATGTATCATCCACGCAAATCACTGGCCGGCAGTATCTAAATGCTTCTATGCATAGACCAAATGACCAACAAAATCTCAACAGGTACATGTGACCTTCAGAATAGGAGCCATCTGCTAGCTGCACTGGCCACTGGTCAATGCCCCATTCAGTGCCTGGGTTGGTCGATGCTATCTGCCGTAACAGACGGGGAGCCCAGTTATACGAGTCTTTGAATCCCCCAAATATCATCGTTAGCGCCTTTTGTTTTGCCCGCCAAGTAAGGTGGTATGGGATTACCATCCCTGTTCGGCTCTGCATCTCCGCAATTATGGTGTTTGGTGCTAGTTTGATGTCTGACTCGACTATGCTAAGGAGTGTCTGGGCTATATACCTGGCATCCATGACCTTGCTCATGTTTAGGACACCCTCCGCGTTACAAGTATGCGGTTCGTACTGTGAGATAATGAAGTATTCATCATTCTTTGGTCTATGGGCCCGTACACGGTATGAGCACTTCCCCTCTTTTTTACACCCAACCACATAGACATCTGGCCCAGACAATAGCACTTTGTGGTCACGACGGGTGGTGATGGCGAAATTAGAAATGAAGTGTTGCGCCTCCTGCTTACTCCCAAAACTTTGTCCTACTTGTATATCGCTATGCTGATATCCCCAGCTAGATAGCTGGAAGAAATCAGGCATAACGCAGTTCGCTGCTTGTATTTCGCGAAAGTATGCGACTGCAGTCCCTGCATCATCCTCACCTTCTCCCATCATGTCGGCCTCATCATCTTCCATGACCGCCACATCAATCTCCTCCGGTACGACAACCGTATCATGTCCTCCAACCATCTCCTCTACTTCCGCGATTCGACCTCGCGATGAGTCCCCTATCTCTACCGTGTTACTGCGAACACACGTAGCAGACTCTACAGCCATTGATGATTCACTTGTGCCTCCCTCCTCTCGTGGTACCACTTCAGCGTACACACCAATCTCGAACGCTTTCTCAATCGACATTGCAACATACAAGTCCCAGGAACCTCGGTTCCGAAGCTCCCACAGGTTGCATACTACATGCGAAGTGTTCGGGACGTAACGGGGACGAACCGCCTGTAGGCGCACTTTGAAGTTCCGCCGATATATGGCAAGTGTTCTGGCAACCACCCCTATTAAGTCTTTAGGTCCTATAGGAAGATCAATTACGGCTTGTGTGTGCATGCAACTGTGCATGCTAACAAAAGCACCCTGCACTCACTACAACATAACTAGGCTATTCAAACACATACTTAGCATCATATATGGCTTGTGATGCAGAAAACTCGAAGCACATGTCTACTGTAACACATACTAGCATCACATATATGTTCTGATGCTAAAAAACAGTATTGCATCACAGAGTATGTGTTGTTGACACTTGTGCTGAATCATTGAATTTACTCATGAAAACATTTCTTGTTCCACAACTTAGCATCACTTAATAAACATTTTGCTACATATTAGATATGCATGGTGTGTTTAACATAAGAAAAACTATTATATTTAGTTGGTCAAATGTAGAAACTAGGCCATAATGCAAATGAGAAAAACAACAATTACATGAGGACATATAGGCCTTGTTTATTTCAGATTAATGTAGAGTTGCGTTTCTGTAGCAAATTTGTGACCCTCAAAATATGTTTTAACGAGTTCAAAAATTATGAAAAAATATTTTATAAACTTTAAGAAATACTATTTAAAACCCCACAAGAATAACTACAAAAAATTACATCATTTGGCTTATACGAAAATAACAAATTTTCATTTAATTTAATTTAATCTGAAACAAACAAGGCCATATTTGTTATATTGGTAAAATAAAACTATTATGTATTTTTTTGTGGTGCTAATCTCTATCTCTACCTAATCTGAGATTCCCAGCCGTCCGATCTCCCCTTCCCCCCACGATTCGGCTCCCCCACCACCCGTCTCCTTCCCCACTCCCTGCCCTGCCCGGCTGCCCCTCCGCCACGCACCGCCGCCTGCGCGATGCCGGATGACGACGGCCCCGGCACCGTCCCCATCACGCGGTGCTATGAGGACTCCCTCACGCGGCTCGAACTCTCTGCCACCGCGCTGGGAGCAAGCGGTCGCGGCGGCGGTGGCGGCCGATGGCGGCACCGCGGCGGCGGCGCACCTCACCGCTGGCGCTGAGGCCATGCTCATGGAGGCGCTCCTCCCTGGACCAGACGGCGGCGACCGCAGTGCCGTCTCCACACGGGTGATGAACGGTCCCTTCGGCCCCGCTCCCGTTTATTGTTTTCTCTTTTCTGCCACGGCTTAAAAACTGTAGCCCCATAGTTCAGTCCACCCGTTCGTAGTTGAGCAGAGTTAGCATAATGCATATCAACATTTCCGTTTAATCACTCGTTATTATTCCCTGTAGAATCCATGATCGATTGCTGTTTGATTTGACCATCAAAAGTAAAATTTTACCTTAATCAATAATTACTAACTTAGCCTGGGACTCTCCAGTATGATTTCAGGATTAAATTTGGTTTGTTCAATGGAAAAAAAGAACAAGACTGTGTGCACAAATAGTCTTTCTAATATTCTTGCTTGTTCGAGGAGAAGGTGATATTTTTTCAGCCATGATTCTTTTGGTGTTCAGCAGTTTGCTGTTGTTTCTGGGGTTTTCTGTTGGTGCACTGGGACTGGGCATTGATTTACTATGGCAGTATAATATTTAAATGAGCTATTTAACTATAGGAAGTGCTTCAAACCTTTGAATAATTTAAAGTTGCATTTATTTGCCAACTGCATTTAGCTTTAATACTTAGTGATACTATGACAGGCTACATTTGTGAGTCTTTCCATGATTATGAATAATATTTTTTCTTAGTTAACCCACTATAGCTCCATGATGAGTCATGACTGTTGTGTTGGCATATTTTTTGAGCTTTTACCCTTTTAAAATACATACCAAACCTAATTCAGATATAGGCAGAATTGTTACAGATCCAATAATGGAGACAACAAAACTTGGTAAGGAAATATGACTACTGGTGCTAATTCAATTATTTTTAGCTCCATCATCTCTTGCAAAAAACTTATCTAGCCAGAAGTTAATGCATTGTAATGTTTTCTATTTGCTGAATTAATTGTCAGTGATATCGGTGTGTCCTTATTGTAGGTATGGATGAATGTACAACTGCTGTCTGGCAATCAACAAGGCCCTTCGGTGATAGTGATTTCTTAGTTATGGTAATTTTGTTCGGTTCCTTTTTATGTTCCTGCTAGAATTGTTTGAAAGATGAATCATGCCATCGCTCTCTCTGTAAGTGCAGCCTCATGTAAAAAATGCTTTCTTTGCCAATTAGATTCATAAGATTTTTTTACCAGGCAGAAGCTCTTTATTTGGAGAGAACTGTGCTGGATACTGTAGCAGAAGCTGCAGAGGACTGGAAAATTAATGATATCAATGGTCTCCTTGGCCGTTGTAATTTCAGGGATGGCATGCTGGATAGAAAGGTCCAATTTTTAAGTGGTGGAGACAAGGTAACGTGGATTTTCAGTGATATTCTAGGCTGTGTAGATTAGTGTTACCGATCTATGTATATTTTACTCATTCTTTGTTGTTCTCTCAGGCAAGGCTTGCCTTTTGCAAGTTCTTGATGACTCCATCTATTTTACTGATTTTGGTTGAACCAACAAATCACCTTGATATTCCATCAAAAGAAATGCTTGAGGTTGGATGTTCTTCTCATACTCATTCTTATTTTGATGGCATATTAGTTTTCAATGATATTTCTTGAGCATACAGTATTAACAACTACGTTTTGCATGCATGGCAGGAGGCAATAATGGAATACACAGCCACTGTGATAACAGTTTCTCATGATCGGTATTTAATTAAACAAATTGTTAACAGAGTAATTGAAGTGAAAGATTAGACTATCCAGGACTATCAAGGAGATTATAATGTAAGTTCACCTGTGATCTTGATTTTGTGCTAGAAACTCAAGGATTTTGTGCTAGAAACTTTAGCAATAGTAATGGTATAATTAAGATGTATATCACATCACAATAACATGCATATGCAGTCAAAGATAATGAATCAGGAATCTTTAGGTTAATCAGAAGTCCCTTTTTGAACCTGACATTAAAACTATTGGGCAATAAAATCATATGGACATGCTAACCATTCAGTGACGAAATTAACAATAAATCTATGAACTTAAATCTCATGAAATACATTATAAGTATTATCTTGATGAAAATTTCTTCATGTTTGCAGTATTATCTTGAAAGGAACCTTGAGACCAGAGAGAGGGAGATTGCACGTGAGGAAGAGCTCGGGGAGAAAGCCCCCAAAGTAAAAGCCCAGTCGAAAATGTCGAAGGTAAGTATCTCATCTGTTCGCAATGCAAACTTGCGTATGATGTACAATAAATTTGCTATGATTTTCTTTCCAAACTGATTTTTTCCCCTGAACCGCAATGCAGGCAGAGAAATTTCGTGCTTGGTTGGTTGCCTAGTGCCCTAACATCTAGTTAATTGACTGTTCATCATTAACAGTGCACTGTTATCATGCATTATAATTTTTTTCCAGTAAATATATGTGGCCTTTTATTTTCTCTCTTTTAGTTAAAAATATAGATGACTTTCTAGGATTCCATTAAAGTCGCTTTTCGCTATTATTAGCATAATTTTGAAAGTTTATTATTAATGTCATTTGTTGTTGCTTATGTAATTTGCTCTTCTTGTAGGTTTAATTATATAGTTTTATGGCACAAAGCAATATTTTTGACAACTATGCTAATATTCTCGATCTTTTTCTTTGGCTAAGGTATTGTTGCAGTAACAAAATGCCTACCAAGTGTTGCTTTCATGTTGAGACCGATTAAGAATGGGTGATTTTGTACGGTCTTGAGAAGAACAGGGTGAAAGAGCATATTGTGTTAAGCCAATACATGACGAGGATGGGAAGTTTTGACAGAAAAGAATAGGAATTAAGTAGGCATCGTTTTTCTATTTCATATTTTTAAGTTAATTATTAATTACTCTTTGGCTTCAATATGTATGGACAAAGGAATATGTATGGACAAAGGAGTTGTTTTTTATTTCTATGTGAAGTGATGTACATTACATTATATTATATTTAAAAGAATAAAATTTATTTTTGATTATTGCCCATATTTAGAGTTGTTCAAGATAAAGTTTAGTAAATTACGTGTGATAACTATATTATCTACAAAATAATATAATTATATACATATACATATACATTTAATGATGTTGCAAAAGACCGTTTAAGTGATGTTTGTCAAATGCTACCAATTTAATGCGTACATGTGATGCTAAATTCATGTTGCTAGCTAGCAACACATATACAAACATATTGTATCATATAATTTTGTGATGCAGCATACAACTAGCAACACCACCTATAACAACACCTATGTTATGTGATGCTGTTGATGCCTGCAACACATATGCGTACATATAGCATCATATCAGTATGTTGCTATAGAGCAGTCCTCTTGTAGTGACTTGTGTTGGAGCATCCCCATAGAAAATATGCAAGGTTGTTGCCATAAAGATCTGTCCATGTGTCATTAAGAAATTTTATCACTTTTCTATATATATGAAAGTTCGCATTCAGTACTATAAATTTTAATATTTTCACATAAACAGCCACATGCAGACACCTTCGATAATAATTGTTATTTTTATTCCGCCGGTCTAGAATTGTTCAGCAGACTTTCTATAATTTTTAGGAGTTTTCATTCAATATATCATTTTTTTGTAAGCATTCGCTAAAAAATCGCCTAAATAACTAAAATAATATTTATTTCGTAAATGTCATAAGTACCGTTTTTACCACTACCTATGGTGAACTAAATAATTAAATAACAATTTTTTAATGATAAAAAATTAATTGACAAACTTTTTAATTACGTACGCATTAAACATAACAAATATTTACGTTAGTGTCTAAAATTGTAAACATTGTCTTTCCACATTTATTGTCTTACATGGTAATGCATGCAACATAATAAACTAATTAACTAACGAACAATGTTTAGTTAGTGTAATAAATTACATGTTAACGAAAAATTTAATCAATTACATCGGCTATAAAAGGAAGGCTCGTTCTCACTATCCTTGTCCACGCACAGTGCTGTTTATGTTTTTACTCTTTATTTCATGTGTTTAAACGTGTAGGTTTTATGTACATTAATAACTATTAACATAAAAATGTGGTCAAATTATTATTTTTATTTCAAATTCAACTAACTTTAAATGTTACATTCACAGTCTGCGTTAACGTTTTCTTAGCACCGTAAATATTTTATTTATTTCAAATTTAACTTACTTTAAATGTTACATGCACGGTCTACGTTAATGTTTTCTTACAACCGCTATAAATTTGTCAGTACTATAGTCATAACATCTACGACATAATGCTAAATTTCATTGCTTACAAAATCTACATTAATGTATATTTGATTCTACTGTATGATACAAGTCCACGAACGCGAGTTTGTTGAAATGCATACCTAGTAATAATATGTCGAATAAACAGTCTGCTCACGAGATACCAACACCTGCGCATTCAAACACATAAAATAATGAATGAAAGTTTTCAAACTATGTCTTCATGCAGACACCTTCGACAATAATTGTTATTTTTATTCCGCTGGTGTAGAATTGTTCTGCACACTTTCTATAATTTTTAGGATTTTTCATTGAATATATATGTTTTTTATAATCATAGGCTACAAAATCGCCTCAAAAACAAAAAAAAACTGTTTATTTCTCAAATGTCATAAGTACCGTTATTTACTAACTAACTGTAATGAACTAAACAATTAAATAACAAATTTTTCAATGATAACGAATTAATTGACTAACTATTGTAATTACGTACGCATTAAATATAACAAATATTTATGGTCACCATTTCATATCACATGTGAATCTACACGATCAAACGCATCAAATAAAGAGGAAAAACATATCATTTTTTAGGACTTTTAAACGCATTAATTGTTCTGTAGACTTTCTATTATTTTTAAGGATGAATTGAATATATCATTTTTTTTATGTATACCATAAACAACGCCTAATATCACATGCATATTTGATCTTAATAGTTTTTTATCTTTATAACAAACTATGAACATATAAATGTTGTAAAATAATTATATTTTTTTCAAATTCAACTAACTTGAAATGTTACATTTACAGTCTGCGTTAACGTTTTCTTAGCGCCGCAAATATTGTAATTATTTTAAATTTAACTTACTTTAAATGGTACATGCACGGTCTGCGTTATTGTTTTCTTACCACCGTTAGAAATTAGTCAGTAGTATACATTAATCTATATTTGATTCTACAGTAATATACAAGTCCACGAACGAGAGTTTATTAAAATGCATACCTACTAATAATATGTCGAATAAATAGTCTGCTAACGAGGTACCAACACCTACGCATTCAAGCACATGAAATAATTGATGAAAGTTTTCAAACTATGTCTTCATCTATATTCAAACTGGTACAAAGTAAAAAAAGATCACCTTGATGAAGACAGTGAGAAAACGCTACCAGCACAAACGTATGTCAGTACTGCGCAGCAAGCTGAGCACCGAGCAGCAAGATGAGCACCGAGCAGCACGCTAGCACGGACCAGCAGGAAGCTGAGCAACGAGCAGCAAGCTGAGCACCAGGCAGCAGAATGGTTTGCGTAGAACTTCGCACTGGGCAGCGCAAGATGCACACAGAACCGAGGACACCCCTCCTTATATAGCCGTGCGTGTGTCATTAAATCGTCATAAGCATGTAATTTATTAATGGCTAATTACTTTTTAAATTAATTAAACGTAGGTTTAACAGTTAATCTGGGGACATGAAATGACGTCGCACCAGCAATACTGTTTTCCCGCGTGCAGCTTCTGACGCCGGGCAAATAATTCGGCACGCAATTCAATAAAGCGGCACGCAATTCAAGGGCACCGACGCGGGAATCGCGGAGCGTGAGGGAGGAGCCGGGGGCTAGGCGGAGCCAGCGCTGAAGCCGCCAGTGCGCAGCGCTTGGCTGCTTCCGCCATCGGCACGGCGAAGCCGGCCGGCTTCAGCGGCGTGGCGAAGCTGCTTCCGACGCTCCCGGCGGCGGAAACGGCGTATTTGACACGCGGGGTGGCGGATAGTAGCTCATTTCTGTAATTCCCCTCGTATACCGTATAGTTTTTCAATTTTCATTTACATGTATATTATTCAACCAATTTTTTCCTAAAATCGACTCCACTGGATTGCGCGTCGTGGGCAGCGGCTCCGCGTGTCGGCACGTGCATCTATGACGTGTGATGGGCTGATGGTGCATGCATTGGCGTGCATGTCCTAGCTAACCAGCGCGGGCACGTCTTGATGCCATCCTTGATGCATATATGTTGCTACGGATGCACGTAGCTCCACTTAATTTACTTTATAAATATTTATGTTATGTTATATCTTTCCAGCACATATTTTGATGCTAAGTAATCATGTGTTAGTTTATTTTTGTTAAATGTTTGAATTTTATATAATTTACATATGACCGACTAAGTATCCGATAACCGATTTCTACCCATCCGTGTAATATCCGATACCCGTTTTCTACCCAACCGCAAATACCCGTAACTGTAACCGTATCCGACCCGATTTTGAGCTATCCGTACCCGACCCGATATCCGAAAAAATAGATTAGGGTAGGATACGATATGACCTGCTACCCGACTGTACCCGATCCGTTTTCACGCCTGGCGGAAAGAGGAGAGAGGAGAGCAAGCGTGACCATGACTCCGTGAGCGCAGCTTGAGAGCACGACTCGAACCACGTTGCTGCCGACCCGCCGTTCTTTTAGGGCTTGTTTGGTTGGTTGCACGCGGCCTGGTCAGGCTCACCACGTGCGCAACCGATGTTTGGTTACCTATGTGTCCTCCAGAGCCTGGCTCAACCGATGAAAAACAGTGTGCTAGCCAGGCTCCGCGCGAACGTAGGAATTGGCCGTTTCTGGCGACGCAGCCTCGCATGTAGGCACGCGTAGGACAGCTTTGCATGCATACACGTACTTCAATACACGTTTTTAATTCATTTTTATATATCTTTTGATTAGTATCTCTGATTACTGAACTAATTTCAAAAATGGATTCGTCACATTTTTTCAAACAAGACTAGACTTTATTTTTGAATTTTTGATTATCTATCATTTGTTTTAAATTTTTTATTTTTGTTTTAAATTTATAGATTTTCTAGGATTTATTCTTTAAATTTATTTGTTATCCTCTTGAATTTATACGTATCCAACTCTGACGTGTATGGTCAACCCAACAATATCTCCACTCAGCCTGGCTCAACAGGTGCAGGGTAACCAAACAACAACACTTGCATCTACTTAAGACCATCTCCAAGGGCGTTGCTTCCCGGTGCTGAGTTGCTTCGCGATGGAAAAAATCCCGCGACGAGACCGCCGACAACGCCCGAGTTGCTTCGCGATGAAAAAAATCCCGCGATGAGACCGCCGACACCGCTCCAAGGGCGTTGCTTCCTAGAAGCAAATCCCCTCCCGTCGCAGAGAGAAACCCTTCGCGTCGGGATCCTCTCTCCATTCCCTTCGTGCGCAAGGTGGCTGGTTGGAAGCAACGACGAGTGAGTCGCACGCTTGGACGGAAGGTGGAAGAGGGCAAGGGAGCCGCGACGCAGGCGGCGAGGTCGGTCCGGGTAGAGGCGGCGGAAGCAGCGGCGGGCATATCCGCTCTCCGGCAACCGGCGACGACTCGGAATCGACCACGTGTAGCGCCTACGCACCGCCGACGACCGTGGAAAGGCAAGTTCTTCCATTCAAATCCACCCGCACTTCAATCTTGTTGCATGTAGAACGATTTACAGTGCGGATTCGCGTCGATCAATGGTGTACGTAAGTGGATGTTGCCGATTTTTTTTATATTTTAGAAAGGTTGGGGGCGATTTGCGGCCGATTTGGGGGCAGTGTGCGGACTGTTTGGCTGCGATTTGGGGGCAAATACCTCGGAAGCGATCATAAATATGCTGAGGGAACAATCTCCAATCTAGTTCGTCAAATTCAACCTGTTGAACAAATTTAGTGCGTATTTTTCTTGTTTGGTTATGGCTGTGAACAAATTCAACATGTTGAACAATCTCCAAGCCAACCTGATTAGTTACCCATCCATCCACTGTTTTTGTATGCTTATGGCTGTGAGCATTGTCGGTTGCATTTGTCTTGATCCAGTGGGTATATGCGAAGATGTGGATTATGGTTTTATCTGGTTGTGCTAAAATTGGGGATTAGGTGTTCTTCAGCAGGACTTCTCATTGATTTTTATGATGGAGGTGTTGATGCAAATTTCATTCCCTCAAGAAGTGATCTATGTGCTGAGCTCTTTAGTTAATTAGACTGGATTTTGGACTTCGATGTGGTAATCAGCTAGTGGTGTCAATTTTGGTTGTGATTTTCTGTAAGACAAGTGTTTATTCAGCTAATTAATCCTAATATAGTTTGGCTTCTGTACTTCGTGTTGACGATCTAGCCCGTGTCTGTTGTATAATCGCTGCTTGCAAAAGAAATCATTGTCATCTGGTATGTCCCTATATATGTCCTAGCTAGCTAGAGATCTGCTGGTTGAACTGGAGTTTTAATTGGTCTTACAAATCATTGTCATCTGCTATGTCCAGTATATATGTCAATATTAACTAAGCACCATATTAACTTGTCTTACAAAGCATGGTTCAACTGGAGTTTTATCATTGTCCACTATATCATAGTCAATTTTTGTTGTGATTTTTAGTGGCTACATGTGACAATCTCTTTAATATTATAATTGATTGTAGTCTATGCATTCACTTGTTCTTTTGAGCTTTAAGGACTAATGAGAGAAACAACACCGTACTGTTGTATATCAAGTTGGCAGATTATGCATAGATAGACTAGATTTATAGTAGAACCAGTATTGAAGCACGCTTTGACAGTAGAAATAACTATAAATTCTTTTTCGGTCTTATGTAGAAGCGCTCTTGAGAATTGGTAATTTAGGATCCACCCATCATGGTTCATGTTCGGTCTTATGTAGATGGACTCCGGAAAACTTATCGCATCTCTACGCTCATTGCAAGAAGTGGTGGACCTGGAGGCTCTAGCTCTTAAGAAGGTTGTTGGCGACAACTTCCACCCTGGGACCTCACCTATGGCTATTGAGATGAACCGAGCTCTGATGGAGGTGGAAGAAATTGCCACTCGACTTGAGCAACTCTCCTTCGAGGCATTGGCGGTCATTGATGAATCAAACAAGACGACTGATGTTGTTGCTTTATCATCTGCAGTCCATCAGAATGCTATGCATGTAGATGGTTCTTTTAATGTTGAACCCGATGAGCAATTAGCTATTGTCGTCGTGGCTCCAGAGGAAGGAACTTCAGGGGACTACTCCTCAGATGGCATTGATGGTTCGAAATATGATCGATCGTGGCATCTTTCGTAGGATTTGGGTTTACTAGAGCTTTCATGGGTTTAGTATCATGTATTACCGAGGTTGTTTGAACTATTTGCATTGCCAAAACTGCAGACTTATGTAATGTTGGGTTGTTTTGCACTACTTCTATTTGTGTTCCGATTGTCGTTATGACTATGTAATGTTGGGTATGAACTGATTATGTACTAGTTTGGACCAATTATGAAATTATGTACTGGTAGTCTCCAATTATGATACTAGTTTGAACCTTGTCTATGTATGTACCGTGCTGTATGATAGTACTTTGTATAATTTTTATGCGATTGTTCTATGTAGAGATAGCATGGATCCTTTTTGGCAAGTTTGCTCGAGGAAGGAGTGCAACACATATCTTGCTATGGTTCCACTTATTCTAGAGACTTTGTTGATGTTGAAGTCACTGGGCAGAGCAGCCCATTGTCTGTCGACGAACATGTTGCCACCCCAACCTTCGGTGATCCTAGCATTGCTCAGTTTAGCCCTGACTCGAGTGGTTCATTGAGGGCTGAAGACAGTTCAGGGAGTAGGGGCAGAAAGAAGAAGAGACCAACACCCAAGACTGGACGTACTTGTTGGGATCCTGAGGAGGATGAGTTGTTAGTGTTTGCTTGGCTTAATGTAAGCCAGGATCCCATTGTTGGTAAGGATCAGTCTTATGATTCGTACTGGGGGCGCATCAGCAAGTATTATAACCAAAATAGGACACCCGGAATAAAGGAGCATGCTGTCAAGAGTGCAATCAGTCATTGGCAAGGCCTTAGTGCAGATGGCAGTAAGTTTGCGGGCTACCTGAAGAAGGTTGACAGCCTCCATGCGAGCGGGACCACTATCGAGGACAAAGTAAGTCTTATTAGCATGTTAGTTAATATCTTCGCAATGTTGAATGGACTTTGCAAGTTTGCTCGATATAATCATTTGGTATGTTGCTTGTGTGTGTGCAGATTGCAGCAACCATGAAGATGTTCAAGGAGGTTAAAGGGAAGACTTTCGGATTCCTCCATGTGTGGCCACTGCTAAGTGAGCACCCCAAGTGGTGTTCTTTCCTATCCTCAAAAAGACTAGGGTTGCGCGTTCCTACAGCCCTCGTGCCTGTGGGATGGATAAGTATTTAGATATTGTATTAGGCCTGTATCTCCGTGTACTCTGAGGTGCGGCCTGCGAGCCGTTGTATGTGTTTGTACTGGACTATGTTCCGTTTGTAATAATAATATCGTTGGCACTGTTCCGTTTCTGTATATCTGTGTGTACTAGCTATGATCCTTGGGACTAGTACGGGTTTACGCAGGTGGAATCCGGTCTTGTAAATCGGGTGCCGACACGAGAGGAGGTAAAGCGAGAGCAGGTGACCATGATGAGAAACGCTGAGGAAGAGAGGATTATCAACATCAATCTAGACGACTACACAGGTGTCACGCGAGAGTACTATCAGAGCCGCCAGCTTGAGATCATGCATGCTCGGAGAGAGCGGCTTGGGCCGTAGTGAGGTGTCTTTTCGCAGGACGTTGGACTTTATTTGTGTGATAACTATGTCGACTATTTGCATCTGTTCTGCGTGTGCTTGCATGGACATTTTGATATTGATATGTGGACTTCTTATGTGTATCTATGTTGTATGGCTATGTGATTTAGTCGTACGGATATGTCGGATATCACTGATAAGTAGTACGGTACCATTAGTACATGCGGGTTCTTAGTACAACAACATTTGACACAAATTACATAAAGTAGTATGACGACGTGCAAACGACATGATATCGGAGACATACGACTAATATCACACACCACATATATTATCACGAACTACAAGTAGTCTTTAGGTAGACCGTCCTTAATTATTCATCACCTCCATGACGCATCCAGAGGTGCTCGACGAGGTCATCTTGGAGACGTCGATGGGCTTGCTTGTCTTGGATCATCTAGATGGCCTCGATGCAATGAAGAATGGATCTGTTGTGGGGACGAGCGACGGAGGCTTGCTCTTCCATTCCATCGTAGATGTAGTCCTGTTGAGGTTCGTCCCTCTCGTCTTCAATGATCATGTTATGTATGATCACACAAACAGTCATTATATTGTGCAGGGTATTCTGGCTCCAGCATTTCGTGGCCCCACGGACAATTGCAAACCTCGACCCGAACACTCCAAAGGCTCTTTCAACATCCTTTCGTGCTGCAGTCTAGGATGAAGTGAAATATATGCGCTTGTTTCCTCGAGGAGCTGTTATAGCCTTCACAAAAGTAGCCCACTCGATATATATACCATCCACGATGTAGTATCCCATGGTGTAGTTGTTACCGTTGATAGTGTAATTCACTTGGGGGCTTGTGCCATCCGTTAACCTGAATAAAACATCAGAGCGGTGACGCACATTGATATCATTCAAACTATCAGGCATGCCGAAAAAGGTATGCCAAATCCACAAATCGTACGATGCCACCGCTTCTAGAACTATACTTGGCTTACGAGTATGTCCTGTGTATGCACCCTGTCATGCCTTTGGGCAATTCTTCCATGGCCAGTGGATACGATCAATGCTTCCAAGCATTCCAGGAAATCCATGCATCTTACCAAAGGCCAGGAGACGTGCGCATTGTGTCTTCTTGTGTTGGAGCGCGTAGGTATTGGGCTTTGAATACCTTCACGACGGCTTCCACAAATCTTGTAAGGGCTTCATTGGCCGTGCTTTCTCTAATACGCACATACTCATCAATGGCGTCAGCGGAACACCATACGCTAGTCGGCGATTGCGTGATGATCTTTGTAGGAATCCATTGACACCGAAGTGGCATCCCTCTTCCGCTTGAACAAGTAGTCGGACTACACAACAGCGCCTGCAATCCGAAGAAATAGCCTTCTGCTCATACGAAATCTGCATCAACTATCAGATATTAGTTACATGGTAAGACATACAATAGATATGAGTAATAATTGAAATATATTTCGTCCAACCACCCATACCTGCATCGGAAATGTTTGTGCCTATAAACAGGGGAATCAATAAAATAATCGGCAATTAGCCTCGCCACCCCTTCCGCCCGACCTCGATTGATAACAATGTGATCTAGGACAAAACCTATTTTGCAATGTGAGAGTGCATGCAATGTGGGATGGAATGAAATGAAGAGCAACCTGCCCTTTTTATAGCTGGCCAACTAGAGCTTATGCTGGAAGGAACCTATTGGGGAAGCTTATCCTAGAAGAAAGCTTATCCTGGAAGAAAGCAGCCCAGCTGGAAGAATAACTATACAGATGTCATATTCCTTCTTGAGGAAGCTATCATTTTTCTATACCGGTTTTTCATATATATATTATTCTACTAATTAATTTTATAAACCTATTTAAGTTACAATTTTACCACTGTGTACTCGTTTTTAATGTGACATGTACATGATGTCATAATACATATTTTTAAAATATTTAATTGCATTTTTACTTTTTTATATTATCTATTTGACGGGATTATGCTTTTACAATTTTTATAATATTTAATTCATGTCAATACATTTTTTAAAATTTTAATAATAATTCAATGACCGGAATACATTATGCGAATTTTTTAAATATTTAAATCCATCGTATCCAATATATCATACGCTGGTGTATGCGAAAATAAATCCTGGTACAAATACGGTATGTCATACGGCGGTTACGAAAGAATGTTAAAATATGTCGGGTGGGAATGGAAGGGAATGTGGGAAGAAATTCTGTTGGAGAACGGGACTGGGAAGAGAATAAAGTCTGGGAAGAAAATCTCTTTAGAGGTATTGAAGAGAACGATGGGAAGAAAAACGGTTAGAGATGATCTAACCAGGCTCATCTCAGCTTGGCATACGTGCCAGTCTCAAATCTTTCGTGCAACCAAACAGCCCCTTATACTCATGGGACATCGCCGCAATAAAAAACTTTCTTTGGTCAATTTTTTTTTTTAAGAAAGGGCAAAACTCCCATGAAGAACACATCCATCGAGATGCATGACGCAACGCGTACGTTGCACGCTCCTCTCTCTCTCTCGTCAGTCGTCGTGCACGCGCGGAAGCTTCCCACGTAGCTTCTACACGGACGGAAGTATTTCCTGTGACGAATCACCTGGGGAATTGCTCTGCTGTGGGGACTTGGAAATCGTAGCGACGTAGCGTGCATGCTGTATGTATGGTGCGTGTAAATCGGCCACGAGCAAAATCATCGAATCCACGAGCAACATCTATACACCAACCATTTAGCCGCTTTTTTTCGAGCCAAAATTGGTTCCACGCTATTAAAAATTCTCCACTTTTGGCTTATGGTTTTCTTCGATTCTATGTTTCGGTTTAGTCCTAGATTCTATGTTTCAGTTTGGTCCTAGTTCTATTTAAAATTTTTGTTTTCTGTACGAACCATACAACGAAATATTTTGAAATATATTTTTTTAAAAAATATATTTATTTTTTTCTAAAAAATGTAAGGAGTATTTTGTTTAGTATTTATATCCTTTTAATATATCATCGATTTTTTCACTGCAATAAAAACTAAATTAAAACAGAGAATCAGAACCTTTACAACCAAAAGAGTCGCGTCACCAATTTTTTTTTACCATCTTTTCCTTCCTCGTCAACATTATCCTCTTCCACACTCTTCTCATGTATCCTCTCTCCCCTGCCTCCATCTCCGGCGGCCAATCTCCGCTCGGCATCCGCCGCTTGCTCTCCCGCCCGCCGTCTGCTGCCCTGTCCACCTCTTTCTCCGGCCTCTACTTGGCACCTGCTCGCCGGCGGTCGCAGCGACGGCCGGGGCCCGGGGGGCTTGATCGCCGATCGACCCCACACTAGCTCAGCCTCAAACTCTCACCGCTCCTGGTCTTAGACACCAGCCACCGCATCCTATTCCTACACCGCTCGCGCTGGATCTGGAGCGGATTCGTTGTTGGGGTCGACATGATGGAAGGCGGCAGCCACGACCCCGAGCTCGCTTCGATTCGACTGGAGTCTGGAGGCGCGCTTCCGCCTTCGGCTCCATCAAGGTAAGGATGATTTGACCTTGTCTGTTTTTCTTGGTTCTTGGTGAGACACTGTGATTACTCCGCAATTTGCACCCGAGTTTTCGATCCATGTTCGATTTGGGGATAGATATATTATTGTGTTCTTGGTTGTTTGACCATAGAGATTGACTTGCCTCTTCATCACTGATGGGAATTTTCGTGCTTGATGCTATTCTTCAGGGTCTCGGGCGCAAAGGGCTTCTTGGATGCTATCTTCTGTGCTCTTGTTGCTTTCCATACATTTAAGCCTAGCTGTAACATCTCCTCGACGAGTTGCGCCTCTGGGTGGCCGTCGGTGCCCATTTTGTAATCCCTTAAGATGATGTAAGCCCTTCTACGGGGAGGGCGTGTTTAACCCCCCGCAAATTCTTTGTAACTCCTACTTATTCAATGAATGACAGTTCTCCTGCTCCTTAAAAAAAAAAAAGCCTAGCTGTAACTAGATAGGATTTGATAAGAAATCTTTGTTCTTTTGCTCTAACTAGATAGGATTTTTTTCAGCCCCCCTCCTTTGGATTTTCTGGCTCCGCCTCTGAATCCGAGGGAAACGGGTGGAAGGGGACAAGGGGTCAAGGGGAGAACGGGACGAGGATGGAGACAAGAGTGGTGAAAAAACCGTGGCTTGTCAACATGGTTTTGGGCAAACATGGTAAAAAATATCCTTGACCGGTCAAACCCTCAAAACCGTGGCTTGTCAACATGGTTAAAAAAACCGCACGTGGTAAAAAAAAAGATATTTTTTAATTATTGTAAACTTATTTGAAAGATAAAACAAAATGTGCAGGAGGCCCACGGAATCCAGATTAGTCAACATGTTTGAAATCAACCCTTCATTGAATTGAGCCAAACCAACCCTCCAGCTCCAAGACGAAAGAAAAAATGGCTTGACGAAAGACCGAAAGCTAAGCAGGGCAACTTTCCGTTTGAAAGTTGACGCTTTCTTTTGAAAATTCCCTTGAAACTGGCATGACCGGTGGCCCTCCACATTTTCTTAAAAACCAACTAGAAATTACGCCTAAAAATTTATCTTTTTACGACCCTTGAGCAGTAAATTTTGTTGTTATTTTTAAAACTATAAGGATTTTTTCATATTTATAAAAATGCTTTTTGATGTATTTTTTTCCGAACCTTTTTGCTGCGCTACCTTAAGTCAACTTTGCCAAAAAAACAAAGAGGACGAACAAACTTTAAAGTAATTTTCTCCTTTATTATCTGTCTTTCACAATAAAAAAAAGTAAAAACTCTACTTCACTTCTATTCGGTGCATTTCAGGCATTTCACCCTTTTAAATATGTAAAGTGATGCAAATAATCCCGCACGTGGTTTTTACTATGGTTTTACTATCAGGCTATATACGTTGGGAGTATTGCCATCTAAACGGAGACACCTTGATTTTTTTTTCTCAAATTATTCTTTCACTATGGAACCCTGGGACAAGGATTTTTATTTCGGTGAAGGATAAATTTCGGCTCCCAGCGAAATTCCCGGATTTCCCAGCCGAAATAAAAATAGAGAATTTGAATTTTTCAAAAAAATTGTTGAACATGGGACTTGAACCATGCACCTCTTGCTTGTTAAAGCAAGCATTACCCACCAGGCTACATGAGATGTTGTGTAGAATCTAGTTATGCCTTCCTTTTATATATATGTCTCAAGCTAGTTCAATTTTTTTGAATTCAAAAATTTCGAAAGTGTTTCGGTTCGCAGCGAAATTTCCGGATTTCGCGAAATTTCCCGAAATTTCGGCCGAAAAAAAAATCCCTGCCCTGGGATCATCCTGTGGTCCTCGACTTCCTCCTCTCTAGTCCTCCCTGCCCTGGAACTCAAAACTGAACAGAGTTTTAAAAGGACGCCGGAAGAAGCTCAGCGTCTGGACAACCACACTGTCTCGCCCCCAAGTTCGTTCTGCCATGTTCATCGTCATCCCTCACGAGTGGCCGGAAGACCACCATGGCCACCATAAGCCCACCGGCGTGAGCCCTCCAAGCCGTTTTTCCCTTAGCTAAAACCCAAATTTCCCAACAAAAAAAAAAAAACTCTAGCAAACCGTTGACTAAACTTCATGTTAGTGCTCCTTTAATTTTTCTAGTATACTCTTTGATTTATCCATCCATGATGGCATGATCCATTTACTTGAGCAAGAGTTACTACCCAGGGCTACTCTCCATGAGCGCCGCCAAGCAAAAGCTCACCTCCATCGTCGCCGGTGAGGTATAGGTTGCCCCAACCCAAATCAAAGCCACCAAAGGTTCCCTTTTGATCTGTAGAGTCTGCACGTATCAGATGCAAAACACACAGAACGCACGCGAGCTCGAAGAAGAAACACAGTACGTTTGTGCTGCTGGAAGCTGCAGCAGTTTCATTTAGTCTATTTCCCTTATAAAGCAAATACAGAAGCAGAACTAACTAGCTAAAATCACGCCATGTTTCCCACACTTCATGCGCCACCCCGCATGAGGCTGTCTCCAACAGACTCACCCAAAGCACCCTCTGCTTAAACAGTATTTCCTATTTCGTTCCCTAAAATAGAGCATTTCTCTGCATTCCCTTATATATAAGGGTTCTCTCTCCTCCCTCTATACAATTCTCCATATAGGGAACGCTGTTGGAGATGGGAGAAATATAAGGAGAGATTTTTTTTAAAGGGAGTCTGTATATGAGGCTATAGGGGATCAAATTTAGGAATTTCTGTTGGAGAGAGTCTGAAGGAGTCATGCCGCTAGATGCGCTCTTCGTGCGGACGTGCACACGTCAGAGCTCAAACAGCGCATGCCACAAGAATCGGTCATGCACCTACACACAAGACTCTGCAGAAAACAACTAACCAACAGGGAATTAAACAGGCACACAAGGTTTATTTCAACAGCACGTACCAACCATTCGTCCACAAACTCAATAGATCATTGCCATCGTCGTCGCCGCCATGAACTCGAGCTCGATCACCACGGACAGGTCGTTCTATAGCCTTTCCCGTGCTCAATTGACCATGAGGACTTAGCAAAGCTCACAAAACCATCAGTTTGATGGTAGGAGCACCAAGTCTTTGCCGCCTCTCTTGATCTTTCATTTTCTCCGGCGAGGAACCGCCCTAATTTTGAGTTATTCCCCCCAAATCGGGCAAAGCCTCTGTTTCCAAAATTCGCTGCTTTTGATCCGGATAGGATTGAGAGAATGCTTATTCAAGCATCTAGGATCCTCCTAAACTCCATTGGAAGCATTGATTTGTGCCCATTTAGCCTCAGCTCGCCGCCACTGTTTGAGCCACCGTCCCGAAATCCATGGCCTGAGACGACACTGAGTGGAGAGGTAGTGCGACCGAGGCTGGGGACGGCGAGGCGGAGCGTTCAGCAAGCATGACGAAGCCCTAGGGTTGCACCACGAGGGCCTCGGGCCTCGACACGACTCCGGTGTGGTCGGCATGAGAGCTGAAGCGAGAGGAGAGGAGAAGAAAGTGTTGATAAGTGAGGTCTACATATATATATTTTTTTAAAAAAATGTCACCTGTGTTTTTCATATGTTCGTCACGTGACAAAAACACCCACATGGACAGTCCGACAGTAAAACCGCTCTAAAAACTGTTTCAGGAATTCCTAGCAACGATCCCCCCATAGCGACACGTGTCCACCACCCCACGCCCAGCAGCTCCCCTTCGCCCGCGACGCCGTCGCCCTCGCGCACAGCAGAGAAGGAGGAGGAGGAAGGAGAGCCTACCTCGACGCCGTCGCCCTCGCCGTCGAGCTCGTCGCCGCCGTTTCGGGTTAGGGTTAGGGAACATTTGGGTTCTCTCCGGTCTAGAGGAGGTCGGGAGGCGGCGGTTCGGTGGTGGTCGGGGTTCGTTGGGCGGGAGCGGCGGGCGGTGGCGCCCCAGAGCCGTGAGGGGCGGCGGGGGGCGGCGTCGGCGGGGACCACGCCGTCCCGTCCGTTAGGGTGGGCGGGTGGCACGGCCGCGAGGCCGCCGGTGGCAGCGCCGCCGCCGGCCGGGCAAGGGGCGTGGCGTGAGGTGGCGGAGGCGGACGCGGGCCGAGCGCGGGCGAGGGGTCGAGGCGGACGTAGGTGGGCGGAGTGGAGGCCCAGTGGGGGCTCAGGGGACACGTGGCGGCAGGGGAGTGATCCCGTCGGGGGGCGGGGCCGACGGGATCCCGTCCCCTAGTAGGCCCCAAACTGTTTATGGAGGTTTATTTGCATTAGTTCACATGCTTGGAATATTTATTTGCGTCATCAAAGAGGATAAAGTAATCAAAGAAGGTTTAAGTGCACCGACCTGGTTGTGGAGAAAGTAGATTTGCATTTGTCTTTTGATGGTCTTATATAGTTGAGGAGAAAGTAGATTTTTCCTGGAAAGAAAGATTCCATATTTAACGAGCGTGTTGACCAGGCTTGGCTAAGAAGTACATCTGCTCAATATTCGCATTCCGTCCTGAATCGGATCTCTGAGTACTCAAGAGTCAGGACTCAGGACCCGTGCCGAGCAAACAGGCACGAGTAATATTGCCAAAAGGACAGCATAATCTATGGCATGATAAATGGATATCAATTTATATCGTTCTAATACTTTGGTAATAAAATAAGATAGAAAAATATAGATAAACAGTAAAAGATAAGTCGATCTAAATTAGATCAGTGTTGATAATGCTATGACAAACATCACCGACGAAACAAAAGGAGAGGCCAAGTATAACAAATCCGGAAAGAAAAATTATAAAACATCTGGAAGAACATATTCTTTGATTTCGTTCACTGCCTTTGCCAAGTTCGTGTTTATAGAGAGGGTTGGGCTCTTGTCTCCTGCATATGCGTGTTGGACTTTTCAGATTTGCAAACAAATCTTCACTTGAACATTTTTTCTTGATGACCGAATTGGCCTAACATGTGAACTATGTGTGGGGAACAGTAGTCATACACACAGCTTTACCAACCATCTGCATATGGATTATGGAATGTACCGAATAGGCACACGAGGTATCGAAGACAGACATTCATATATCATATATGTACCAGTTCCAAAAAGAAATAAAGAAACAGCAAAGTGAGCATTGAAAAAAAAACTGAGGGGGAAACGTGGGAGGAGAAGAGGAAAGTGGAAAAAGAAAAAAATAATCGGATAACCCCACTTACATATTTGGCATGAAAAATCCTATCTTCATGTCTGCATATCATACCAAGTGCTCACAGAAGAGGAGACAAGCAAAGAACCGAAAGAGAAGGAACATTACATGCGCCTTTCCATTTCCACACCAACCCAAATGATACCCTCTTCGAACAAAAAAAAAACGAAATGATACCAAGAACAAATCCACAAAAAAACTGAATTTGCTGCAGACGCGCGGCATACTCAGATCGAGCATTCGTACTCTCCGATTAAAGATTTGGAGACACATTGGTAAAAGAACACATGAGATTGGTAAGTGCAGTGGAATTATTATTTACTAATAGATGCAGTGATCATCATATTAACGGTATAGGTACAAAGATTCAAACAAAAAAGAGTAAAGAGGCGCTTTCGTCAGCGATGCAGACGAGCTGACTAGCTGAGTATACTGGAGTTGGACTACTACAAGGCTGTAATTCTTCAACGCGTCAGGCTAGGATCGTTTCGTTTCTTACTTTGCGTACGGCCACCCGACGTCGCCGCCGCCGCCGCCAAGAGACGACGGCGAGGCCGCGACGACACGGCCTAGCGCAGCTCCGGCGAGGAGAGGGAGGACGCCGCCGCGGCGAGCACTGCGTTAGCAAGGCGCTCCAAGAAGCGCTGCGCGGCTCCGCGGGCGCCGCCGCCGGCGGCGGCCGCGTTGGCGCCCAGCGCGCGGACGTAGGCGAAGAGCAGCAGCAGGGTGAGCGCGAAGGTGGCCATTATGGCGAGGAGGAAAGCGCCGCCGGCGAACTGTGCAGTGAAGCTCCCCGTGGCGCGGATCTGGGCCATCTGTCTGGGCTCCAGACAGCAGAACACGACCAAGAAACCAAAGAGAATGGTGGATGTGGTGTGCTGAGCCATGGCGGAGACCGATGAGCAGAGCAAGGGCTGCGGTGACGATAAAACTAGAGCCGCTGTGGAGAAGAGTGAAGAGATGAATTAAGGAGCATGGTCTTATATAGGGATGACAATGGGTACCCATTATTCAGTATCCACAACCCGACCGGTTTATACTCTATTAGGGTATGGGTTTTGACTAATTTCCTATCCATGGGTTTGCTAATGGGTCAAAACATAAACCCAGCGGATACACGTGTATGAGTATGGTTATGTACTATCCAAACCCGCAAACCCATGGATAATAAAAACTTAGTCATCCAGAGTAAATAATAAATAGATCCAACTAAAAATATCTATATGTTTCAGCCCATTTCCAAGTTCAAAACCCTAACCTTTCCCACTCTGGCTAGTGGCCACCCAAGCACACAGCGTTGTGCCTATTTTCACTCACACAGCCGCGGCCAGTATTTCTTAGGACTCTCGTCGCTAGAGACCGCCGCCGTCACTTGCCCCGTCGCTCGCCAGACCCCCCACCGTCACGCATGCTCGCACTTGTGTTGGTTGCACAGAAGCCACCGCCGCTAGCCACTTCCCAGTGCGCTAGGCCCCCAACCCACGCCACCGCGCGCCACCTGTCACTTGCGTAGCCCACGTCAGATGCGTTGATTGTTGAAGTGTTGTCGTATTGATGTTCGTGGGTTTGGGTAACCCATGGGTATTCGAAACCCGCATGGGTATGGGCACGGAAATACTTGCACCTGTTATGGCTATGGGTTTTGATAGATTTTTTTCTTCGCGGGCATGGATTTGGGACAGTGATACCCAGCGAGTTTGTACCCATTGCCATCCCTAGTCTTATAGGAGCATGGATAGCCCAAATGATCCGTTCCGTGCCCCTTAAGCTCCAGCTCATCGGCTGGTTTCTTCTCTGGTATGCCGGATATGGAATAATGAATAGGAACATGTAGTGAATTATAAATAACAAAATGCAATTATATGGTAGATGAATACTGATGAAGAGAAAACACATTAGGTTGAAAATTTGTATTAATCTCATATATCAGTAGTCGATTACAGATGGATGTTTTTCATATTTACAGTGGAGAGTGTATTAACTATTACGAAATTTCAAGGGACTCTACCTTGATTTAGTAGAGTCCTGGTTTGGTTTTTTCACAATAGTCCTATAGATGACCCAGTCAGATTGGACTAGATTACGACACTCCCCTTGAATAAAACCGTGCTATGTCAATACCTTGTCGAAAGCTCCATCCAAAAAATCAGTGGCAAAAAAGGATTAGAGAAAAGAGTACATTGCATACGCATGTTGTATTGCGATATTACCTCGTTAAAAACCTTATTATAAAAATCCATCTAGGAAAAAACTCATATAAGAAAAAAGAGTACAATATATTGATCTTGATAATCAAGGTAGTTGTCGGGGATTAAATTACGGCCCATTGCCATGGCCCACTCCCTGACGGCCCGATCAAACAGCCTACCAGGGCCCAGCTCCCTGGAAGGTTCTATCTGGCCCATATGCACCCCCGCCGAATGACTTCTCGCCTAGCGTGGTGCGTGGGGCTGCAATCGTGTTTGAGTCCGTCTCGAACAAGAGTCCTGCACGGCTACGTGAAGACCCGGACGTTGGTTTCCCGGATTGGGCTAGGAGTCGTGTTCCCCAAGACTAGGAGTATGCCTTATCTGCCTCGGGATATATTTGGCATGTATGAGTTCGTTACGATCTCGTAGTTAGCCCTACCCGATATTCCCTCGGTAGGTCGGTTTGCTCAGATTATATAAACCAGCCCTACGGCGTAGAGGGCATGAGGTCTTTGCATAAAACTTCTCAGACACCCATAATCTCGCCGAGACTTGTTCGCCTCGTCGAGCCATCTCTTGTAATCATCTCGTGATATATAAGAAAGGCCGGACGTGGGGCTATTATCTCTCCGAGAGGCTGAACCAGATAAAAACACACATCTCCTGCTCGTTCTGTCGTCGTGGTTGTTCGGCGTCTCCTATCTTATTTCTAAAGAACCTTAGCGACTTGAGATCGTTATTCAACCGCCGACACCGGCGCCGTCCATGGGGATACGCAGATCGAGCATGTCGAACTCTATCGACCAGAGATTCTCCCGAGGACTACGACTCGGAAGGCGGGATGTCTCTTCCCCGCCAGATCGGATCGATCCTTCGATCTTGATCGCTTCCAGATCTGGTTCCCAGCCCGCGCCGGATCTCTTCGCCGGGCGCTCTTCGCCGGCGCGGTTCGTCTCCGCGACGAGCTCCGTGCTCGGGATCGGATCAAAACTCCTTCCGGATCCCGGCCGTTCGCCGGGCGGATGATGGCGGGAGAGTCGACCAAAGACTTGGAACATCGACCACCGTAAGTTCCTCGTAGGTCTTTCGCTTCCTAACTTCGCTTTTTCTCAAATTTCGCGCCTTATTTCGTCCCAAGTCTCTCGACCGCCATGTAAAGTTCAACCCATTGAGCGGTGAATGTTTGCGGCCCCCTGCGGCCCTTCTCACCATATGTCTTCTCAGACTACTCTTTCTCTCTGGTAACACTTGATGGCTGTCCGGTCTTGCGAACTCTTGGCTCCGCAATCTTTAGGGTTTTCCCTGCCCGTATCCGGTTTCAACAAGTTCCTAAACTCAGAGTTGCGTAACACGGCATCCACCTCGCGGCTAAGCTCGCTCGTAAGCCCTCCGCGGCAGAGGCACTTACCGCCACGGCACGACCACTTGGCAAAGCTCGCTCGTAAGCCCTCCGCGCGAGGCACTTTCCTTGTTCGGTTACCTTCGAATCGCCTAACTTACGTTAACGAGCGGTTTCGAACGAGTCGATCAGATACGGTGTCGCTTAACTCTCTACGCACGTGCTTGAAGTCGCAAGTTCAGGTCTTCATGCATCGTCTGCATCGGGCTTAGGCCGCTCTTTCTCTTGTGCACTGCTCGAGTTCGCAGCTCAGCCTCGAGCACCGCACAACGAGGGCCGGAGTTAGGCTAAGCGTTCTACCGGTTTTTCTTAAAACTTTCTAGCTTTGTTCGCTTTGCTCTTGGTTTCTGTTCGTCCTTGTCTTTTCTTTGCTCTTTTTGCGTGAAAAGCGCTTTGAAAGTCGCTCGGTCGACTCTCGCTCGATTCAAGCGTTGTTCGGTGGTCTTGAGTCGCTCGGCCAGCTCCTCGAGGACCGCCTCTCCTCGGTCAATGGGACTTGAGCTGAATTTCGACAACCCCATGCGTTTTCGCTTTTCGCCTTTCCTTAGCGTTGGTTTTCCAAAACCTCGTTGGTCTTCGCTCCGTGAGCGCTCCCGCGTCTGAGCATGTCTTTTATCCGGCGACGACCTATATGGCTCCGGTTAACCGCGGTGCATCACCGAGGAGTTTCGCCACCGTAAGCCGATTCTCATCGCAACGGCATGCCCACCGTAGTCGATTCTCATCGCAACGGCACTCTGGCGCCGTTCCGCACTCGCGAGGCGACACCAACGCCAGACGGGTCTATGCTCGGATAAGATTTCGCCGCGACGCTTTTGCTCGCGGCTAAGGTCCCGATCGCCTTCCCGGTTAGCGGTCTTAGCCACGGTGGGCTGCACTTGCCCGCACACGCCTTCTTTATCCATGCTACGCCCTTCCCGCACGATAATCCGGAGCAATGCACCACCAACGGAGTCCTCGCCCATCGTAGTCGATTCTCATCGCAACGGGCACTCCTAGCGTCGGTTCCGCATTCGCCGAGGTGACACTAACGCTATCGGGGGACGTACCCGGAAAAAATTATGTCTTGTGCGGGTAGGTCGTCTTTTGCGTGTTTTCTAAAACTCGCTTTGCTCTTCTTAGAGCCTGTTCTTGCTCTCTTTTTCCCCTTGCTGGCTCGTTTCTTGTTTGTCTTCTGCAGGGAATACAGGAACGGGGAACATCAGACTCCGGTGATGGTCGTGGCGAGGTTCCAGGCTTCCCCACCAAAGCCGATGTCTGCATCCCTCTCTTCCCGGGTTTGCTCCGCGCATGCCCAGAGACTGATTCACTTCACCCGCGTATGATTTCTTGCCTTTGCCCGGTACTGACCTTCACAGTTCGGCTAAGTCAAGGTAGTGCGCCACCAACGGAGTCCTGCCCACCGTAAGCCGATTCTCATCGCAACGGGCAAGCCCATCGTAAGCCGATTCTCATCGCAGCGGGCACTCCAAGCGTCGGTTCTGCACTTGCCAAGACAACGCTATCACTGTCGCAAGGAATACGTCATGGGTAAAGCGTTGATTTCACACGTTCTCTTGCGGCTCGATCGCGTCGGGTTGTGATTCACCTCGCGGGTAGTTCTTCGCCGGAAAGCGCGATCCGTCCCCGCGACGAGCTCCTTTCTCGGGGGCTGGATCACCTCGCCCCGGGCAGCTCTTCGCCCGGAGCGCGTGTAAGATCAAGCCTTCCATGGGCTTAATGTTTTGGTAATTGATGCCAACTGGGCCTCGACGGATCGCATCAAGGCTAAGGATGTTATTTGCTAGTTCTTCTATTTTCCTTGTGTGCGTTCCGCTTTCTAGCCCATCCGCCCATTGATGTCCGCAAGCTCATCTCTCTGGTTGTAGGTCCCATCGAGCACAAGTTCCAGCTTCATCCGAGTGAGTTCGAGCGGTTCTAGAGATGCCAGTGTCCGTGGTTCGAGAGAGTTCCCGAGTGGGATAGCTGTCCAAGATTCGAGTCTCTTAGCGCCTAAGTCTTGAAAGTGCCAGAAGTCTCCTAAGCCACTTTCCACTGCCCAAGGGTTTCTTAGCGCCTAAGTCACCTGGGTTCCCGCCTAAGTCATCCAAGTGTTCCTTGAGTCCACAAAGCGACAAAATCCAAAAACCAAGCCCTAGACGAAGACAAGAGAGAGGTGTCCGAGGGTGCCGGAGAGTGGTTTCTATAGAATTTATGGTTTATCCATTTAGAAATAGGTGGTGAAACTTAGTTAGTTGGATAGCCCTTTCTCTTAGCTTTCCGAATGCCCAAGGTCATAAAAACGGAGTTCGGGAGCAAAAGTTATGAATTTTTAGTATTTGGTCGAGGCGTCTTGGAGCTTGTCGGACGGAGTCCGATAAGCCGTCGGACGGCGTCAACATAGCACAATTTTGCCCGAAATCTTGTCGGACGGAGTCCGATAAGCCGTCGACGGCGTCCGACGAACCGGTTTGGCCTAAAAATCTTGTCGGACGGAGTCCGATAAGCCGTCAGACGGCGTCCGACGAAGCACAACTTTGGCCTAAAACCCGGTCGGACGGAGTCAATAAGCCGTCGGACGGCGTCCGAAGTAGTAATGAATTTGGGGACAAAATCTGGTCGGATGAGTCCGATAATTCTCCTGACGGCGTCCGATGGATTGATTCAAACTCGGGAAAAATGAATCTGAAAGATCCATTGTTAGGGTTTCGCCTTGTGCCTATAAATAGGGGCTTGGAGCACGGGAAAAACACGAGAGAGCCTAATCTAGCAGCCACCCCTTGCCCTAGCCACCAAGAGAGCTCCTCCCATGGTTCCCATCTCCACCTAGGGTTCCATGTGCTTGAGAGATTGAGAGGGAGAAGAAGAGAGGAAGAGGAAGAAGAAGGTGCCCCCTACCTCCTCTCATCCATCCCCAAGGTTTGCCCCTTGTCCCATGGTGTTCTTGCCCTAGTTTCCATGGTGGGAGAGAAGGGGTAGTGGTGAGAGACGGTCTCCGATCTTGTGCTCTTGGGACTTCGCCGCCGGAGAGATCGTCGCCACGCCACGAGCTTCATCAACCGAACGACTACATCAACCGTGCCACAAACCCACCATCCGTTGGTGGTCACCGCCTTGTGTGGGTGCATCCTCTCCATCCGTTGAGTCACAAGTCCGCCGTGTGTGGCCACCTCCGTGTGTCGGTGGTGCCAAGGTGTCCGTGTGTCGGAGCCAAATCCTCCATGTGTTGGGGGTACCTCATGTGTTGAGGTGAAATCCACCGTGTGTCGGTGGTCGAGTGCGTGTGTCGGTGCGGGTGGGGTGTGAGAGCTCTCGCAGTGAGAGAACTCGCCTGCAGTGAAGGTTTGGAGCTCGTCTACCATGTGTTGGTGAAGAGCTACCACGAGTGGATTGAGGGCTAGGAACGAAAGGGTTCCGACTTCTCTGTGTGAGAAGTTTCCTCAACGGAGACGTAGGTGTTCATGTGTTGAGCACCGAACTTCGGGAAACAACTCGGTTTGCGCCTTCTTGTCTCATTCATTTACTTCCGCACATTAACTTGATTGTTTGCATGTGAGTGCCATCGAGCCTCCTAGTAGTTGCTTGTGTCTCATTGTGATCGCTTCCGCAACTAGACTCTAAATCCATCGATAGCTTGGGTTCCTAATTTGACTAATTAAGCAAGCGAATTGAGTGAAATAAAATTTGGAAAGAGCCGATTCACCCCCCTCTCGGCCTAGGATCCTTACAGCGCGGGCTCCTACCGGGTACGTCTTCGCCTGGTCGCACTTTCTGGTCCCTTCGACGAGCTCCGTGCTCGGGGACTAGATCTCCTCACTTGGTTCCTTTGACGAGCTCTCACGCCGGGGGTCGGGTCACCTTCCCTTGTATGCATTGTCCGCTTCCTCGCACACGATCTACGCCCGGGCACATCACCCGCGCTCTGGCGCGACATTCGCCGAGAGCGCATTTCTATTTCCTGCAAGCTCTAGCCCGAGAGGTGGTTCCTATCTTTCCTAGGCATCTGAATGCTCGGATGCAGAAGACGAGTCCGTCTCGCGACTTGCTATGTTTATTCTCCGGAAGATCCGATCTTACCGGATGCGGTGGTACGCTCTTCACTACTAAGAATCCAATCCTCCTTGATGACGTTCACCTCAAGGAGATGATTCACCTCATTTCTTCCGATTTACGACGAGGGTCGGGTACTCGCTCGGACAGATGTCGTTCCTGCTCGATGCAACAGAGTTGCTCGGACCCAAGCGGAGTTTGTTCGGTCCCGAACAAGTATTGTTCGGTTGAACCATAACCTGTTCGGTCGTCTGTTGGACGTCTTTGTAGCAGGAAAAATACTCTCTTCGTGACTTAGAGTCTCAAGAGGAAGACTCCACTCTAGTGAGTCCTTCCACTTGAGTCTCGGGGGCTAACTGTCGGGGATTAAATTACAGCCAATTGCCATGGCCCACTCCCTGACGGCCCGATCAAACAGCCTACCAGGGCCCAGCTCCCTGGAAGGTTCTATCTGGCCCATATGCACCCTGCCGAACAGCTTCCTGGCTGGCGTGGTGCGTAGTGGCCAAGGAATCGTGTTTGAGTCCGTCTCGAACAAGAGTCCTGCACGGCTACGTGAAGACCCGGACGTTGGTTTTCCGGATTGGACTAGGAGTCGTGTTCCCCAAGACTAGGAGTATGCCTTATCTGCCTCGGGATATATTTGGCATGTATGAGTTCGTTACGATCTCGTAGTTAGCCCGGCCCGATATTCTCTCGGTAGGTCGGTTTGCTCTGTACTATATAAACCAGCCCCTACGACGTGTAGAGGGCATGAGGTCTTTGCATAAAACTTCCTGTACACCCATAATCTCGTCGAGACTTGTTCGTCTCGTCGAGCCATCTCTTGTAATCATCTGTGATATATAAGAAAGGCTGGACGTAGGGCTATTATCTCTACCGAGAGGCCTGAACCAGGATAAAAACACCTGTCTCCTGTTCGTTGCTGTTTGTGGTTGTTCGGCGTGTCTCCTATCTTATTTCTAAAGAACCTTAGCGACTTGAGATCGTTATCTCAACCATCGACAGTAGTCTTCCGCACCATTGTGATATAGATCTTTGGAATCTATATGCTAAACATTCTTTGACCAACGATAAAATAGGGATGGCAATTGAGTCAGGTACCTCTAAGTACAGCCCCCCCTCATACTCGAACCCAAAACCCAAAAACTATACCAAACCTGAATCCAAATTATTGTATAAACCCACGCCCATACCCGAACCCAAAATACATGATAATGCTATATCTCAATATTGAATACAACATATATGACTTTAATCAATTTCAACTCTAGCCTTTCATCAACTTTGAACATATAAGCTTATATTTAAACTTTAGCATTTCATCAACACATATTTATTTATAACACATGTTATCCATGGGTGTAAAAATAAACCTGAACCTTAACCCAAACCCGAAATTTAAAACCCATGGGTTTAAAATAAAGGGTAAATATCACTGTTGCCATTATAACTCACCCCCTGACCGCGCTTGCCATTTTGAAAAGGCCTCCCTCAGCGTTGCCATTTTAACTGTCAATCCCTCTCAAACATGCCATTATCAGGATTTACGGGGGCAATACGGACGCAAATACGATGAGAAATACGGCTGACAGGTGGGTCCCACCTGTCATACCCTCAATCATCTTCTTTCTCAATGCTTCTTCTTCCTCTCCTCTCTCTCTCTCTCTCTCTCCCTCTCTCCGGCCAAGACAGCGAGATCCTCCGGCGAGCTCCCTCCGGCGGCGGCGAGTTCCCTTCCCGATGGCAACCTTCCTGGCAGTGAGCTCCGGCGGCACGGGCGGCGGAGGAGCATGGGCGGCGTCGGGCAAGACGGCGGCGGCGGGGCATGGCGCGTGGCGGAGGAGCAGCACGGGCGGCGAAGGAGCTCATCTCCACCCCATTCAACGCCTCCACAACGCCGCCGCCGAACTTGACTCCACCTCCGTGGTCGCCATCGTGCTGTGCCGCTGGACTCCGACAAATCCCATCTCCTCCGCAACTCCAAGCCGCCGGAACCACGGAAGACGATGCCGAACTCGTCGATTTCGTGAACCTCGAGCCCTAGTAGCTAGTCCCCGAGCTTGGCCTCCACCTCTGCACTGTTTTCCCCCACAAATCCCGAGCCGAGAGACCCCGGAGCCACCTCGCCGTCGTTTTCCCTCCGGCCGTGCCGCCATTGTCGCCGGGAGCTCCGATTTCCTTTGGTAACCCCCTTCTTCGACCACCCCAACCTCTTCCCCTTGCTCTCACCTTTCTCCTGGACATCTCCCTTCACCGAGCCGCCACGGTCATCGGCATCGCCATCGCGGAGCTCACCGGAGGCCACGGCCTCCCTAGGCGCCATCGCCAAGAGAGAGGGAGCCAGCCATGCAAGACGTGGATGTAGGGCGGCGGCGCGCGGGGTTCACGGTGGCGGGACCGAGTGGCGCTGGGTGCAGGGCGCGGCGAGCCGAGAGAGAGAGAGAGGAGGAGGAAGAAGAAGAGGAGAGGTGACAGTGGGACCCACTGTCACCAGATTTCATCGATTCGTCCGTGTTGCCCTCTAAGTCCCGATAATTGCATGTTTGAGAGGGATTGACAGTTAAAATGGCAACGCTGAGGGAGGCCTTTTCAAAATGGCAAGCGCGGTCAGGGGGTGAGTTATAATGGCAACAGTGATATTGCCTTTGGGTCGAGTACCCATGGTTACCCGAACCCATGGGTAATATTGCCATCCCTACGGTGAAATCATCATGATCTTCATAAGCCCAATCAATACTTAGCACATGCTCTCCCTAAAGATGACATCCCCGATGCATTCTTACTTCAATGTCTATGGGCATTGATCACACTAATGTTCAGGAAAGTGTGAGTATAAAATAAATGGAAAGAGTTAAATATAATCTCAAAGTACCGCTATTCACACTTAGTGATACAAGCAAAATTATTCCACAACATGGGATGGGGTTAGATTAATTGCAATGTCAAATATCTTTCAGATATGACATATTGAACCCTTTGGTGCTAGTAGCACGCTGCGCCAAACCTTGTCCGTGCCGGCTACACGTCATACCAGACCGTGTGCCACGCTAGATTGTGCCACACTAGAACACATCTGTGCTGGTTGCACTACGTCGAACCATTGCAATTATCAACAGGTGGTTACACCTACAACCAAGTAGCCTCTCTAGCAGGACATCTACACATGGTTTTACCATTCTAACCAAGCTTATGGCACTCGGGGGATTCAACAATTTGCCATCATCAATGTAAAACGTACCTTTCAAGGTACTAGAGGATACCACCTAACCTCCGATGGGAGATGCACGTAACAAATGCTCTCGTGACACACTCTTGAGATTTAAGTTCCTCATCTCATATTATCAGGTCTTGATGGATCGTTTGTCACTTAGAGGGACCATCGGTATCTTTAAACATTGACTGGTACTTATGTTCCTATAGGGAACCTCTCTTTTTTTTTAGAAAAAACCCTTTCTCCTTGTAGGGTCCATTAGGTATGAGCTTCACAGATATGTCGCAAATTTATCACCTTTCTTTCGAGGGATATTGAGTCCTTCTAGGACCTCGTCATGGATTTTTCAAAATCCAATTAATGCATTGATATCATCTGCCATAGTTGTTCTATCTATTATTTTTAGAAGATAGGTCACTTAAAGGACCTATGAACCATAGCATTCACCACCACATTATTTAAAATGACCCATCAAGTCAGAGCAAACTGGCTCTCAAACTTCTATTAGCCTCATGGTTCGACCTCAGTTGCTTGATTCATTAACCCGATACAAGCGCTTCATATGTGCTATGCCATGGACTATCATTTTTGGATCCTTGGCAACATTAGAGATATAGTATTTATTAATGATTTTTTTCTCCATATTCCCATAACGGGGGAATCTAATTTTTGACCAAAATTTTGCTATTTCCCAATACGAAAATTCTTGTTTGTCCTATTTTCTAGCATAGTAACATGCGTGCATTTCATAGGATCAGGGTGCCTTCTCTTCAGGAGAATTAAGGAGTGATAACAATTGTGACTAGAGTCATCAGATTTGAAACTCACAGGCATATCACGGCTTCTAGATCATGGAGCACCAATGTCACTTTCACAATGATGGCAATACTATTCATCCTAGGGTATATTCCACTCTTTAACGATACATTTACTTCAAATGCAGCTCCTTTATCTGGCAGGCTCCACGCCAAACCAGGTCCATGCCGACCATGCCCTCATTGGGGCCATGCCGCACACAAGGCTCAAGCGTACAGGAGCACTCCTCGGTTTTGGCATACAGGAGTATTGACTAAACCTTGTTTAGTCCAGCTAGTGCATGAATCTTTACACTAAAGATAATCTCGTAGGCATACAATGGGCATCTAATCTTTACTATAGCATACTTACCAAATCCCTTTATTTAGTAGGACCAATGGAATTCTAGAAATGTAATTGAGTATATGGTGAAGCTAACCACAAGCTTGGTGGTGTGGGGGATGGATGGGGGTGGCGGCTCAGCGAGGTTGCGGCGGTGGTCATGTATGGTGTCGGCAATGAGATTTCGGTGGTTGGCGGTGCAAGGTAACGGTGGAAATAGTTTCACAATATCCAATGGCCAGGAATTGCCTCTGGTGGCAAGGCAAAAGGAGGCCGGATGGTGTGGGGCGGTGGTTCGTCGGAGAAAAAGATAATGGCCCTGGTAGATTTCTGAGGCAGCAAAAGGGGAGAGGGTGGCTTGGGAAGGGGGCCTTGGTGGCTGAGGCGTGGGGTGCCTTCTATTTATAGGATAGAGAGGTGTGCGTCGTGCTAGCTTATCTCGGCTATGGTAGGGCAATAGGAAGAGGTGGCGGCGTTGGATTGGAGCGTTGCCAGGGTTGGATAGGCACTTGGAGGTGGCAGATATAGTTGGCGGTGTGGAGTGGATTGTCTAGGTGACGAAATCAGCTATGGAGAGCGCCTGAACTGATGGTGGCGTGCTTTTTTGGCGGGTGACAGCGAAAATGCGGCGGCACCGAGGAAACAATGTGAGGCGGCGTGTCGGGAGGAGGAAGAAACAGGTGCACCGTTGGATTGAGTGGTGAATCATTGGGTGTCGCCAGATTAGATTATGTGAAGCAGTATCGTTTGCAGTGACGTGGCAGAATGTTGGGCGTTGGATCTAGAAAGGATCGATTTCCACTGCCCATTGCCACTTAAATGTCCTGGTGGGCCGGACTGGGCCAAGATTTATTAATCAGAGGAAGCATGGTCATCTCAATGTGTTTCTTCACTTTAGTTTGTGCTTTCTTGGTTTGTGCGTGATGGTGGGTGTGAACAAATATAGCAAAATGTATGATGCAAGTTATGGTACATCCTTTTATGCAGACTCTTATTTAAGTGTTCCGGGATTGGATAAAAGAAACAATGGCAGAGTAGTACCATTTTTTGGCTAAAAAAAAAACATCTTGCTTACCGAAAAGAGTGTGAAACAATCGAATCTACCATAGGCGAGGAACCGAGAGGTATGAAATGTACTCTAGTTTGCTTTAAACTCGTATTGGGGTCTTACAAAAATTGGAATGGTTGTGAACAACTACGCTCTTTTCTTTTCCCACTCCACAAAAAAATAAAAAATAATGAGGTGTGTGCTACGATTTATGAAACAAAGTTCCGTGGGACGCTGTCCGCTTGATTGATGCAATCTGTTTGACAGCGTCGTACACATCTAGGTCTTGTTCTTTTCGGCGTTAAGTAAAGTTGAGTTTACTTTAGCAAAAGTTGAAAGGTCTAAAGAGGCGGAAAAAATAATTAAAAATATTTTTAAGATCTTTGATATGAACATTAAAAGTTTTGAAAAATCGTTACAAATTATTACAACATAAAGGCTGTATAAAAATAATAATTTTTATTACAGTAAAAATCAACTCAACTTTACGCTGAAAATAATAAGACCCAAATATATAGCCGACGTCCACGCTACAGGCACAAAAAGAATCATGGTATCGAGCTCGACAAAAAAGCACAGACAGGTTCCCGACCAAAATGAAAATCATCGAAACCTGCAGCGTATACGTCGTGTGAACGCCCCTGGGCACGGCTGCACGTGTTCCGTTATCTTCTTATCCTATCCTCCTCGTCCTCGGACGGCCTGGCGTGCCATGTGACGTCACCGACAGGTGAGGCCACATCGTCACCCACGATGGAACAACGGCCGGGCCGGCCGCCGACAACGTGACGCCGTAGTCATGCATGGATTGCATGCTGGCCCTGGGTGCTGCCTCCTGTGGCATCCGGCCGTCGTACACTCGTTTGTTTGGGTTTAGGGTTTAGAGTTTATAGTTAACATTTCATTAATGAAAATTCTATTTAATTTCTACTGTTTTTTTCATATTTTTATTTACTGAAAAAATGTTTTGCGATAGTCGAATTTTTTGCGCGAGGTTAGATCTACTATAGATTTATTTTGTTTTCTGTTTATTATAGATTTATTTTGTTTTTTGTTTATTATAAATTTTCTTTTCTTTTCTATTTTTCACGTCGAGAGATTTTTTGCTCGTATAATTTGCGAAATCGTGCAGGCGTAAAAAATTCCACTAAATTTCTACTGTTTTTCCACATTTCCATTATTGGAAAAAATATTTTGCGATAGTGGAATTTTTTTGTGCGAGGTTTGCACGCATGTACACGGCATGTGCCTGTACAAATGCTGAAATTGCAGGCGCCTGCCAAATAGTGCCTCCCTTTTGTATAACAAGCTTATGATCCCCTTCGAGACATTTTCAAAAAATACAAAAAATAGAAAAAAAAAATTACGAACTTTAAGAAAAATTACATAAAATGACTACAAAATATTACATCATTTGGCTTATATAAAAATGACAAATTTTCATTTAATTTAATTTAATCTGAAACTAGCGTCGGTTTAGATTAAGGCCGAGTTCTTTTTAGCTTAATAGCTTAACCACTTATCTACGCTTTGAAAACACATATGGTTTGAGTTTTTTTAGTCCGTTTTTCGCTGCTTTGAAGGTGGGTCCTAACACTTTAAAAAACAAGTCAAACGAAATGTATCCGAATCTCGAGACTACCTCAAGAAGCTCTCAAAGTTTAGTTATTTCAGCCGTTCAGCCATTCAGCCGTTCAGATCAGCTCAAAAGAACGGGGCCTAAAACTAAAAACTATAGCTACAAGATCGTTATTTTGTACGGGTCAAATATTTTCGTAGTTTGCAGTAATTTTTTTGTAGATTTTATTGGTTCTTCTCAAAACCCACAAAACTATTTTTAGCCTTTTTTTTATCTTCAAGCCTCTTATCAAGGACCCACAACTTTTTGAGTCTATAATCTACCACTGTTTTCAACCCAAAGAAACAATGTTGTGCGTATCCAGTGCGGGAGGTTTCTATAGGTCCACCCCACTCGTTTTTAAACCTGCACGCAAATTGAAAATATTATTAATTAAATATAAGTTACTTTCAATAATTTCTTGGGTGTTATAAAAGACTTCAAATTTGTGGGCTAGACGAGCAACTCCAGGAGCTCCTAGGTAATACTGTAGCAGATATAGAGGGGCTGCTGGAGGGAAGGAATCTTTTAGAGGGTAGTGTAATTTATGAAGGAATTTTAGAGGGATGGATAGAGGGGATGTAACATCCCAAATTTGGCACGTTAATAATTTCATTAAAATGCATAATTAAAATATTAAACTATTTAAGTGTTGAAATGCATCATGGCATCATCATTGCATGTAACCGTTTTGAAAATGGGTTGGGTCATTAATTTTTAAAGGTATAAATATTTTCAATGGGTGCATTTAGAAGCTTTCAAACCCATGTGAATTTGTCAAAACCTATTTAATATTTGACCGTTGAATAATTATTTAGAAAGAAGAAAAGAGAAAAACAAAATTGGAAAAATTAGAAAACTTTTCTCTCTCACCTTTTCTCTCTCTTCTCTCCCTCTGCACCGCAAGCTTATCGCTCCGTAACTCAGCTGTCGTTTGCGAGTTACTCCCCGCAACCCCCGCGTGCGTCGTCGGCGCATCTAGACCACGCCACGACTTCCTCTCGCCGCCACGCCACGCTAAGCGCCCTGACCTCGCCGTCTTGTCGCCGCTGCTATTGTGCAATAGCACCTGTCTTTCGTTGCCTCCGCGCGCTGTGCCATCCGTCGGAATAAAGTCCGACGCTCGCCGTGCCCTCCTCAGCTATAAAGTGGAGCTCTGTGCTCCTACCTCTCCTTGCTCAGTGCCCTGCCATGCCCGTGCTTCTTCTCGTGTCGAAGGAACCCAAAGCATCACCAAGTCAAGAAGGAAGTCGCCGCCAGTAGCCCATTTCATTTCGCCGTCGCCTTGGTAAGCTTCGCTCATCTCTAGGTGCGCTTGAGCTTGGGAAGATGATCCCGGGGAGGCCGTAGTCTTCCCTGCGTGTGCCATGTCGAGCTAGAGCTCCCATGGAAGCCATGCGAGCTAGTTTAGAACGTGCACTGTAACTATGTATAAAAATACATGCGTCGTGCGCGGTCGGCGGATCAGCAGCTATAGGGGCCTTTGGAGGCGCTGAGTCGAGAGGAATCCATTTTGCAATCGGTTTGGCGAACGGAGGTCGCCACACCGGCCAGCCGAGCCTCAGTGTGCTCCAATGGTGCGTCTTGTGTCTTTGTCTTGTGTGCTTGCTTGGGACCAGCTAGAGCTAGAAGAAGAAGTGCTTTGAGATTTGTGCTAGCTTTGTGTAGTTGGTTGGCTCGATAATTGGAAAAGTATTCGAGCGAATCGCTTTCCGAGTTCAAAGCACACATAAATATAATCCAAAAATTTAATAACTCTCTATTTATATTAATACCTATAACAATAAAAATTAAACTAATCATTTTGCATTAACTAGCAAATAACGAATGATTTTCAAAAACCTTAGAAAAATGATGAAAATATTTTTTTGATGCATACACTTGATTTAATAAAAATATAAAAATATAAAATAGTTATGCATGCATCACATTCCCATGCATATTTATTTCGTGCATGATTTTCAAACCAAAAATTGCATATAAATGTTTTTCTGTCTGATGGATGGTTGTATTATCTTGTATGTGTTGTCCGCGTGGTTAGACCCGTCCATCGTCGCCGGTTGCTCATACCCGTCTTCTGACCAAGGCAAGTCCCCCTTTGATCATATTGTGAAGCCATTTTCGGTTATTTAGAGAATGTTTATTAGACTTGAAAAGATGCATGCTAGTTTAAAAGATAAATGCCGTATTTGCTAGAATTAGTTATTATGCCGAATAGAAAAGGTAAGAGATATGTTAGAATTAAACCTAAGGCTAAAATATGAATTGCTCTTATTTAAATACCTTGTTGAGGTAGGATAAATGCTTAAAATTATTTATGCGGAATGATTCAATCATTTGTGTGAAATGAGAATATTGTTGAGAAATGTTTGGGAAAGGATGATTTAAAGATAGCGCATCAAGGGTGATGCTTAGTAGGAAATGATTTTCCTCATACCCTAAAATCTTTCCGACTAGGGAGATATTTTGTCAGTTGGTGCAGTATGGCACCGGTTTTGTAAACTGGGCTAAAATATAAATACTCCCCTAGTCTAAGGACTGCTCATCCTATAATCCTATGAACTGAGCCATAACAGTAGGACCTCGAGCCCCGGTATGGGACGGGCCCGATCGTTGGCCCTCGTGGTTGATGGTCTTGTGGCGAAACATCGTCTGGGTGCGTAGCCTCTTGAGGGTAAAGCGTACCCACTCTGCAAAGTTAAAACTGTCATGATAGCCGTGCTCGCGGTTATGAGCGTGCGAAGGGACTGATTATATGGTAGCTCCTTCATTTTAAAACCAATTTAGAAAAAGGGTTTTGAACAAAGGATTTGAGATGAGTAAGGATCTGAGAAGGATTTCATTTGAGCTAGGGGCCACCGGTGATATTCCGAAATGAGTAACGGCCTATCGGAAAGTGTCGCGCGGAATGGACCTAGCCGGTTTTGAGAAAAGAAAAGAAGAAATGATTTTGTTCTTGCTATGGCACTGAGGCCAAGTGGCGAGAACCGTTTGCGAAAAGCCCAAAGAAAATATGGAGATATAATATTTCTAAATCGCTTTGTCAAAACTAGGCTAATAACTGCAATAATCGCAAAACTGCCCAAGCCATCCATTTGTACTAAACCCCATCTGCATATATCCTCGACTTGCTGAGTACCTTTGTACTCACCCCTATTTCTCCTTCCCCTCTTCCAAAATTTTCAACAGTTGAGGAAGCTCCCTACGACTCGCCATCCGAGGAGGACCCGGACTTCAAGGAGGAAGAGGACTTCGAGGACGAAGAGTAGAGTTGTGTCCTGCCTGCCGCTTTCCCTGTGGAATAGTCTAGCTACTAGAATAAATCGTGCCATGTTGGGCTCCTGCGTTACCGTGTGTGTAACTCTGTATCTTGGCCTGCGTGCCGTGCTTGATGTATTAAACTGTGACTTCCTGTGGGACGCTTAGTCCCCTATGTTGTAATAATGTAACTCGAAGGCAATGTACCATTATTGTTAAATTGTGTGTGCTAGCCATGATCTTCTGGGACTAGTACTGTATGCACAATTAGGATTCGGTCAATTAGACCGGGTCCTGACAGGGGACGCTAATAGTGTTTTAGAGGGGGAATATAGAGGAGCTGCTGGAGTTGCTCATAGCCTTGTGCCCCACGTTCGGTCCTGAGGACTGATTAGGTGTCACATCAAGAGTGGAATTAAAAACAGAAAAAAGGCAAGCCATGTAAAAGGGTCCAAGATGAAATTAGAAGCAGAAGGTGAGCTAGTGGCAAGAAGTTGAGCCAACACAAGAAGCCAAAGGACATGAACAAGAAGAGAAAAAAGAGCTAAGCCACGACGAGCCCAAAATGAGAAGGAACCAACGAGCTAGAAGAGCCAACAAGAGAGGTAAAAAGTGCCAAAGGAAACATACCGAAACTGTGAAGGAGCCAATGAGTGCGCCAAAAGATAAGGAGAGACAAGAGAATAAAAAGGAGTAAAAGGATTCAGATTCAAGTCACTAAGCTAACGAGCCATGAAAGAACCAAGCTAGGATAAAAGAGGAGCCCTTCGTACAAAAATGGAAGGGAGAGTGATTGTAAAATGACGAGATAGAGGGGAAGAAAGTGGAGAGTGGTTGTACTTAGGTATTTAGGTGTAAGTACTGTAGTGTTTCCATCTGAATAAATGAAAATTAGGGGTACGCTTCCTTCCTGCGGTTTTTTTTTAAAAATCAGATTAAAGTTTTTAAAATAAAGCATTAATAATAAATTACCTATAATATATTGAAACTAGTGTATATTTATAGTGTTGTAATTTTTTTGGAAATCTATATGACTTGAGAAAAAAGACAAATGGATCTATGAATGCTCTCATGTACTCCCTTATTTTTTTTTTTTTACTTAGGACATATTTGGAAGTGTCACATAGATTAAGGAAGTTATGAAATCAGAAAAAAGCGAAAAGGAATGACGGATGCAACCCATGTTATGAATGTCTTAAAAATTATAAAAGAAAACAAGTGAAAGAATTGTTTATAAATACCTAAGAAAAAACTATGTAATAAATAAGGTTAAAAAAACACGAAGAAATACTTGCCCATCCATGTACTTCCCCAAGGCTTCAAAGTTGGACATAAAGCCAACATTTGGTGCTTCCTTTGTTTTCAATGGAGACCTTGTTCCCTTGGTAAAGTAGTACTCCCTCCGGTCATAAAAACAAGTCGATGTTGACTTTGGGATACACCTTTGACCATTCGTCTTATTCAAAAAACTACGTAAGTTATTATTTATTTTGGTGTGATTTGTTTTATCATTAAAGTTAATTTAGGCTTGATTTATATTTACGCATGTTTGTACTAAATTTTTGAATAAGATGAATGGTCAAAGTCATGTCCAAAAATCAACGGTGACTTGTTTTTTTGACTAGAGGTAGTATTAATTATTGGGAAATGCTATCTGCCGAACGCCCGATCGTCGGACACCGGCCCAACGTCCCGCGCGCCCGCCTGGCGGACCGATCACCTAACCATGATCAGGAAGAACAAAAAAAGTGTGCTTTGGTGTAGAGGGGTATCTCTGAATCCTGAAAAGATAAACTAGTTGTTCCAATAGGCTAAACTAGTTGTTTCAGCAGGCTAGGCACATTGTTTCAATAGGCTAAACTAGTTGTTTTTACAACCCAAACATATTGTTTCAATCGGGGGGTGCACAAATTGTTCCCGTGGGCTAGACATTTTGTTCCAGTAAGCTAAACTAATTGTTTCAACAGGACAAACATATTATTTCATTAGGTTACCCAAATTGTTTCAACATACTAGATAGACTCATTGTTTCAGTAGGACAAATTGTTCCAATAGGTTACACAATTGTTTCACCAGGCTAGACATTTTGCTCCAATAGGCTAAACCAATTGTTTTGGCAGGCTAGACATATTGCTCCAATAGGCTAAATCAATTGTTTCATCAGACTATAAATATTCTTCTAACGGGCAAAACCAATTATTCCAACATGATATATATATTGTTCCAACGAGCTAAACCAATTGTTTGAGCAAACTAAACATATTGTTGCAATAGCTAAACTAATTGTTTTCAGAAGGCTAGACATGTTGTTGCAATAGGAAAAATTAATTGTTTCACTTGGTTATACATCCACCGGGCAAAACCAATTGTTTCAACGGGCTATATATATTGTTCCAACAGGATAAATCAATTGTTGCAATAAAAATTTGTATACCAACATTGATCTTGTTTTGCTCATAAAAATGTGACGAACACGTTGGTGCAAACGGTTTGTGGATTGGAGAACCTAGACAAAATCTATGGCTGTTGAAAGAAAAAACAAAAAACAGAATCTTTTTTCTGATGTCAGCGCTGATGTCAAGCATGCAAAGAACTGTACGAGTTGTAAGAGCGAACCGTACTGTTGTTTTTTGCATGGCGGGGGCAAACTGTGCGAGCGCGTAGCATTCTCGTAATTGGGCCAGGCCGCGGGGACGGCGTTCGATCGGTCGGACGTCCGTCCCCATGTCACCCTCTTAATTATTTTTCCCCAACTTATTACGTAAAGGCAATCTTTTTAAAAAATAAAAAAATATGGCTACTTGCCATCGTCTTGGTCTTATTAATCTGAACTATATATCCATCGTACTAGGGATGCAAATGGGTTGATCCTAGGACCACCTTTGTCCCTCCCTAGTTCATTTATTTGTACTAAATAGATTATAAATCAAGTTTTTAGTACAAACAAATGAACTAAAAAGGGCCAAAGCTGACTCTTGGGTCAGCCCATTTGCATCCCTGCATCGTACGTGATGCATCAGTGGAACCGTATAGGGTGTATATCCCATATTCCCACGGAATCAATATTTGTTGGCCATAACTTGCCCGGTAAGTTTCACACTAAATCAAGCGCCGCCGCCGGTCGTCGAACATCTCGACCAATCCCACCACCACCGCCACAAACACCCACCCACCCACACACACACACTCAGTTTCCTGTTGCCTTTGCCAAATCGTTGATACGCGCGACGCATGCTTTATGCATATCCATATTACCTTAATTATGTACTCCACCACGCGCACCCACGGACAGCTGGCACGGATCACACAAATGACACAATTAACCAGCAGGGCAGCAGGTGTGTCTGCGTGAGTGCGTGTGAGATCGACTGATCGATCGATGCCTCCATGCATGGCTAGCTATTTCTGTTAGGATCGATGTATGGTCGCCGGATGTGAGAGCGGCTATTCATGCTGCAGCCTCACTGAGAGGGACATATTTGTTTTATATATGAACGAGATGAACGCGTGATGTCTATTTTATGCCGGTCTGAACTATCGTGCTTCCTCCACATAATACTTTCAACTATAAAATCATTTATTTCATTCCCCCAAAATCTTAAAACCAGCACGAATGACCCTTTGAGGCGATTTTGAAGACAGTACAACATGCAACATATGACATGGCATGCTTAATTGGCGCGCATGTATGTCTCTATCCATTTCTCTCTCTCTCACCCATCCCCTCCATATCCTTTCCCTCGGCCTGAAGATCATGCTCTCCTAGAACGCCCTCATCGTTATTGGTGATGTCTTCAAGACCTACACCTTTGGGTCCCTCCAGAAGGCTACCAGGATGGCGGCATCACCACAAGGCCTCTTGGCCCCATAGGCTCTATTGTTCCTATCTCAAACCAAGAACATATAGGAGGCCACCTTGTCCTACTACCTCCCAAGCTTCTAGACCATGAATTTCTCTAGGACCATGTGGCTTGGCCGGAAGGGCCAGCCGAAGTGGATGAAGATGATGGCGGTGCTCGCTAGCTAGTCCACACCGTTCATCACTGTACTACATCAACATGACCAGCATCTGCACGAGGAAGGTGCCTCCTATGAGCGTTTAACCCAGTGACTGATGGCGGCACGGTGGTGGATTTCAACATGATATTCACCAGGCTAGCGGCGTCGACGTGCGGCACCTTGCGCAACGTTGTGTGCCCCCGGCATCTCCATGCGTCGTCACGTCCTTCCTTAATGTGGTGATCCACAGCACATACGACAATTACATGTTTGCCATGGCGACGGTGTCGGAGGGCATGAACACAACGCTCAACATCGTCGCTAGCAGCAGCAAAACCACCATGTCCTCTTCGGCGTGCCCAACGGCTGCGTATCCAATCTCTCATCGTTGCTACCTAGCTACATGGTTAGTCACTTTTGGTGTCGAGGGGAGGGAGGGGGGAGAGAGAGATGAGGAAGTGAGAGGAAGGAGAGAGACATGAGAGAGATGAGGAGAAGGGGTGGTTTGGTGGATGGCTAAGCAGGAGAGAGATGAGGGGATGGTCAGGTGGTGGTGACCGGCGACTGAACGATGGATTAGAGAGGATGAAGTAGAGAGAGAAGAAGAGAAGTGAGGAGAGACAAAAGGGAAGAGGATGGCAGTTAGGCCTACCCATTAAATGTCCATTTGTATTTGGGTTTTGTTACTAGACTAACACCTCACGTGTCATGCGGGAAAAACCATCCACCAAAACCGCACCAAGGGTAATTCATGTCGGTTTTTATGTTTTGGGTGGCTGATTGCCTGGTTTTATAGGTCAGGGGATTATGTAGATGAAGGGTCATAGTTAAGGGTATAAAATACTTTTTCCTTAACAAAATGGTAGTGGAAGTTAGATGTAGAAGATGGTTGTAGTATCAGTCCGTTAAGACTAAGTATACACTTATCTCATTACGTTCATTCTTCTTAAGACTCTTCTATTTGTAAATATTTTTTCTATAAAAGAGTTTTTTGTAAAGGGAGACAAGTGAAGGTAGGTGATGGTTTTCAAACAGATTTTTGGTTTGGTCCTTGGATTATGGAGATTCCTTTAAAAATTTGTTGTCATAATATTTTCTGGTTTGTAAGGACATCAGCATTTCTATGGGAATGGCTAGCTAGAAATATGAACTAGTAACTTAATTTTAGAAGATGGCTAAATAGTGAGTCTTAGATCATTTGGGATGATTTGGTGAACAAGTGTAATATATTTCCCTTTTTTGAGATGGTAAAGTCTTTTTCTTAGCATTTTAGCGGTAATAAAAAACTTTTTCAGTGAAAATGATGTATAATATACTTATTGGCAATGACGATCAAGCTGACATTTAGAGTATTAAGCTTTGGAAGTATAAAGTTCTTCTTAAAATTAATACATTCTCTTAGTTGAATCACCTAAAAGATGTGCTTACTGGAGAAAACTTAAAGAAAAGAAATTTGTGTGGGAATAATCCTTGTTGTATGTTTTATGATCAATTAGAATCTCTTCATCATTTGTCCTTTCAGTCTAATATATCCAAAGTAGTTTGGAATGTCATTACTATGTGTTTTCAATCTTCTGTTAGGCATTGCAGTTTGGAGCAATCTATTACATGGTTTGAGGATATGTGGTCTAAGGGTGCTCAGTTGGTTTGTGTTTGTATTTTTGCCATCGTTGGGCTACATGGTTAACCAGAAATAAAGGGTGATTTGAGCAAGTGGATATTTCTTCGTTAGATTATATTTTACATGTTGTTTGTGCTCTTGCAAAATATTGGTAGGTATTTAAGGTGAATATGATAATGAGGTTGGAGGCTAGAGATAGTCATTTGGTGGTGGTGCTAAAGAAACTTTCTAATCAGAAAAGACGACTTCGTCAAGATGTTGAATGAGAGCTACTAGAATCTTAGATCTTTACTTTTACATGTCGAGGGGGCTAGCAGCTAGGGATATGTGGGTTTTTTTAGTTATTTTGGTTTGTTGTATTTTGGTGGTACTCTTACGGTGAACTATTGTTGTCGGTTGGTTGGAGTGGTTGTGGTTTGAAGTAACAATGTAATCTTGTTCTAGTAATGGAATTGGGATAAATTCCTCTCCTACAAAAAAAAGGAACAACAAGGTGTGTGCAAAGAGATGAACAACAGATGATCAAGATTAATAGCATGATCTTGGCGGTTCGATATGAATGGAAAAGTTGGACGCATGCATCATGCACCCTCATGTCGGTCGATGTCTGCATGCATATTTGGGAAATGAAGTAGGTCAATCAACTTCGTATTTTGCTAACAACCAATCATGCATGCACATGCATGGATCTAGGCTGTAGTTCAGTCTATGGTAAAAGTGGTAGAAGGGTAATAGTTTTGTAGAAGATATATATATAACAGTTATGCTTGCTAAGAGGTATGATGTTATATTTTGACACTCTTTTATCCTAGTTTGCTCTTCCCCTTTTTATGTTTAGTGTAGGGGTTGTTTTGCATGTCTCATATCTCCTAATATCACTCAATACCTTTAATCAAAATCATCCAGCACGCTTGATCCAATTAATAGCCGTCATTACTCATTGCATGGTACCTCTTGCTACCTAATATAGAAACTAATGGGTAGAAGAACAAATTTGTATTTTCTTCTCCTCTTTTCTCTTCACTCTCCCAACTTCATCTCACCTCTTGTCCCATCGGTATGCTGGCCATGTCGTCGCGGCTCTCTTGCGCGCTCCACCACCACTGCCCTCTTGTGCCAGTGCAGTCACCCGTGTCACCACAGAATACCCGCATGCACCTCTGACACCAATCAATGAGATGGAAATGGGGAGAGATGAGGCATACATTTGTTTTCCGATCGTACTCTATAAGGACCGTTGGATTTGATTGGTGCATCTTGATACGTACCTCTTGGTACCTATGTAAGGCCAAAAATCATCTTAATGTAGTCATTTAAACCAGGGTTACATGTTCATATAGAGTGGATTCCATGACCTGCTATGGATCATCTCCAACCTTTGTGCTATCCATTCATGCTTTAAAATCAGTGGGATTAATCCTCTTTCCCTCTCTCATAACGTTTTCAGAAAAACAACACATACACCCTTTTCCAAAATTTTGCATGCCACCACATGGTCCTTTTTCTCTCATTCTCCTTGATCTAAGAACTATCTTGCATATGCCACTATCGACTAACATGCATGCCACCATCTCCGACAGGCTTCTCGCAACTACCAATAAATCATGCAACTCTCCGCCCCCCCCTTATTGAGGGGCTCCCTATGTGCACCACTGGCATGGCGACTGGTGGCAGGTGTGTTGGCCGTATGTGGTTCTATCAAATGCAAGAAGCTCTTTGGGCCAAGATATATTTAGGAAGAAAGGGAAGGGTAGAATAGTAATAATTTGGAAATAATGGGTTTTTTGAGAAAAGGTATGAGAGATGGGGAGGTATTGTGATCTCAAAGCACAAAGGAATGATGTAGATAGTGGGTGAAAGCTTTTACATAGCTTAAGCCCCTTTTAGTGGCACCATCACGACCTTCTCTCCTCACCAAGATCAACCTTAGCCCTCATTGGGTCGGTAGCGACACACTAACAAGAACGTGGGGGTGATGTAAATGCTACAAAGGAAAGGAGTGGCTTTGTGGGACGAGAGGAGTTGTTTTTAGTGCGCAAGATGGGGAGCCTTGTAGCCTTTGGGGAGAAAGAAGGTGAAGACGAAAATTAAATGCTAAAGGATAAGAAGAGAGATGGTGGAGGGGCAAATTATGCTTTTGATTATTTGATCACATGTTTCAAAATTGGTAGAAGAGAGCGACATGTTCAATCCTTAAACAGATAATGTGAATAGGGCAAAGAAGGAACCTTCCGCTAGAGTTGTATGATTTTAGGGGGTTTTGTAAGAAGTTTTGTAAATGGGATAAGACATAAGAGCTTCCATCTTTTGTTATGCAAGTCATTCAATAAGTAATTCCTTAGCCTACCATTGGAATCCTAACAATTTATACCAAGTTAAGTCCACTTATAAGGCCCAATACATCAAATCGATTGTGAAGTACAACATCATTTGGAAGGCCAAAACTAATAGTAATTGTCGATTCTTCGCGTGATTGGCGATTCGTAGTAGGATCTTGACTGCAAACTATTTTCTGGCACATAGATGGCCTCACTACCTGGTTTGCACTATATGCGGTAGCCATGCCGAAACAGCCGCCCACCTTCTAGTGACATGCCCTTTTGCTTAAAAGATGTGGAGCAATGTTTCAATCTAGAAGAGCATCACTTGGCCACCACAATCACCGACAAGTGAAGACGATTGGTGGAACTTGATCACGAGGGCTTTTAGGACGGAGCTCAAAAGGGAGGCCGATGGAATGGTCATCGTACGATTTGGAATGTCTGGAAAGAGAGAAATGAGCAAGTCTTCAAAGGGGTGTGTATAGATTGGTGCATTTTCAATTGCATGGTGTAGGATATGGAAACCAGGGCCATGCGTTCGCCCCCCTTGGCACATAAAGTTGTGTCCCCTTTTTTTCTTTTTTATCTATACATACTCTTTTTTGTATCTTGGCAACTTTTTACTCCTATGAATGAAAATGGTAATTAGGTCTTTTTTAAAAAAAATCCTAAAATAAATGTTTGTTGTTTGCTGCTTTTTGCATCTAATATTTCACATATCAAAGATCTTAATTGGACGTTATCGCTTGCCATCTATAGCAATGGCTTAAGGGCATGTCCACTATACTACCCTATTCTTCCCCCACCATGCATATTGGTGTAGTGAAATGGTAGTATATATGCACTTCTACTGTTTTTGGTAAATCAGACATCAAATCAAGCCGTATGTGTGGTGGAATCAACATTTGGATTTATGACACAAGACGTGGTTTCCAATTTCTGCAAATTGAGATTCTCGTAAATTTTGTCGTCGTAGAAAAAACAACCTTCATCATATATCACTACAAGAAATATGGCCTTTTGTGACGTATTTTTTATGACAGATGAGTAATATGTCATTAATTTATGACGTTTTCTAAACAAAGTGTCACAAACAACAAAGGAAGGGTCTAACCCAACTTTCTTTGTGACGAATAGAAAATAGTGTCGTAAACATCGTCACTAACAACCAGAATAAACGTCACAGATATACCAAAGTGGTGTGACATGGCGGGCATTGAAAAAAAATTGGCGGGTCACTAAAATTTCAGACTCACACAGACTTACTTAATCCCAAAACTCAGGTTCGTGCTCGCCCAAGTCCATCCACCACCCAATCCCCAAATCATCAAGCTCGACGCGGTAACCCTAGGCGGCGGCTGCTGGGCGGCACCGTGGGCGAGCGGCAGGAGGGGGTCGCTGCGGAGGTGGCGGCGAGCCGGGAGGTGGTGCGGCTGGAGGAAGCGCACGAGGGGTACGGGGCGCTGCTACGGGAGGCGGAGAGGCTGGAGCGGGTGTACCGGATGGCGACGCACGGGAGGGACGTGGCGGCGGCGGAGGAAGCGGGGGGCGGCAAGAGGGGAAGACGGAGGAGGGGGACGGGGCGGGGGCGGTGGACGAGGAGGTGGTGCGGTGCTCAGGGAGGCGAAGGAGGGGAGGGTGGTGGAGCGGGTTCGCCTCGCCGACCGCCAGCTACGCCATCTACCAGAGCCCTTCGACTGGATCCAAGGCCTCCTCGTCCTCGACGTCTCCCGCAACCTGCTCAAGGTCAGGACTCGGTGCCTTCTCCATCATTGCTTTCTATGTCTCAAATGATGGATGAGAATTGTTCGGGTGATCTGACAATATAAAGAGTCTGTGCAAGCAAATTCATCTCAACCAAAACCAACAAAGAAACCTGCACGGGCAAAAGTTCCTTTTGAGAAGGGCTATAACCAATGGACTGTCTAAAGCTGATTAGTACACATCCTGATCTAGCAGGTAAATTTTTAATGGCAAAGCTGTTGGCTAGTCCATTTTTTTTGTTCTTGATGATCCTAGTTCAAATCAATTAATTCATGAACCATTAACCATGTTAAACTTCATTTTCTTAACAATGACACCTGACTTTTTTAGAAGCGATGCATGTGTGGCATTTTCACACCTTGATATATGCAATGCCACAATATCACTTGTATTATTTTGAACTTCAAATTATACTTCGAGCTATAGTTTCATTCAAGGGCATCACTTCATATGCCATGCCATAAATGTCACTTCTTGCAAGCTAGCTGAACATATTGATTTTGCTTCTTATGTCTTATCTGAAATACAAATGCATGTGCATGCAATATAATGTTTAAAAGAGTGCGTGAAAATAAATAAGCTTACATCCAACATCTACTATAACTGCAAAAGGGGAAACTAGACTGGTTTTGCTCGCACTTTCATGTACCGGTGATATTAAAACTTTGAATAATAACAAGGAACCCTGTGTTGCAGGGATACTAAGCATGTCTCTTTCAACTCAGCTCTCTATGATTATTTCTGTGTAAATAATAAATTTGTGAAGTCAAACCTTTTGAGTCTAATATTTTATAGTTTTAACTTTTATATCCATTTGACTGAACATTTCTATTTGTGGTGTTTCAGTGAAAGGTCTCAAAGGCCGAAAGACTCCCAATAAGCATCTTTGACTCTAAAATTCTTTGATGGGCACAGAATCAAAGGCAAGTCGAATTTGGGTCAGTTAATCTTTGACTCTTTGTGGCGAATTGTTTGAGTTGTGTTATTTATGATCATTAGTGATTTGGTAGGACCAATCAATGAGGTGACTTGAAACTATAGTCTGATATCCATTTATCCATTCCACGTTACATAAAAAATGCTAGTTGTGGTACCAGTGCTTATATTATGTACTGTTTGTAATGCAAAATCACTTCTAATAAAGTAAAGTGCTGGTTCTGCAGCTTGGATGTGTAATGTTTTCTACTCAGCAATCATCTACGTTGTTTCCATGACTGCAGATAGAGAGGTTGTTAATTCCCCAATGGATGCAAGACCTAGGTCAATAATGTACATTGTATAATAGTACGCAGGTACATCACTACATCTACAATATACAAATCTACTTATATCTATGTGTACTTCTGTTTGAAAGTTTTACATCTATTTTTCCACACATTGTAAACTGGTATCTACATGTAGACTGCGATGCTAAATTTCATGTGTTCATATCATCTTTTCTGGTTCAGAGAAGCGACCTTTTAGGGTTCTTTTGTGTCGGCTCTTCAATTTAGGTTAGGTGTGGTGCTCAGTCTTTTCTGTTAATAGCCTACAATTTCATACCGAATAAAGGAATCTTTTCTTCCTATTTTGACGACCTATTCGTATGCTACAACACCGTTTTTTCTTAATTTACTCTAGAGTGTATGTTCCTAAGGAGATATCCTTTTGCTGTATTTTTGCCATTTGGTATGCCAGCTTATATCCTGCTTAAGGGACAGTTGTTTGTGATAATAACAGTATGAAATTCTTTTAGGTACCAAACCCACTTTTGTTTGCCATATATGTCATCACTCATGAATAGCCATAGCACAAATATGTTTGGGTTGCAGGTTTTGGTTGCAGATTTTTGAGGTTTGTAGAATTTCAGGCGCTATTTCAGCATTAAGTTTCTTCTTTGGTTTTATAATTTACTAATTCTCGATGCCTATCTTTTTATACTTTTAGTGATACCAGTCTGCACCAGTGTAACATTAGTTAATGATCACTGTTTTCACAAACTTCTTTGCCAGGTCAGGATACTTTTGTTTGCCATTCTCTTTATGCTTAGTTTGTGTAAGAATAGTATGACCTTTTGCCCTTTAGGACATTTTGCATCTTATTTTTCATTCTCTTCATGCTCAGTTTGTGTAAGAATAGTATGACCTTTTGCCCTTTAGGACATTTTGCATCTTATTTTTTATTCCTTTAAATACTAATGTATTGGCCTCCAAAAGTCCATATCCTCTTGGGACTATTTGATGCTAGATGCTTCTCACATTGTAGTTCATATTTCATAAACTATAGCAGATTACCATTGGTAAGTTTAGACCAATCTGTTACAACCTTCTGTATGGAGGTGTTCTTATTTTTAAGGGAAGGTGAGGTGTTCTTATTGATGTTTTTCTTAACCAAGGGAAAAAAATTGGTATTGTTCTTGTTCTTTTGGTTCTTGTTATGTAGCTAAAGGACTAATGGAGCTTATTCTTTTGTGTACTTGTTAATTTTCTTAATTGTTATCCTTTTTATTTTGTGCAGGGTGACAAGGTAGTTTATTTACTCTACTGTTTGTTCTCTCAATGTCACACTGTGTCTGAACTCCTGAAGAACTACTAAAGAAGTTTATATCTTGAGGTTGGTCACATTGTTTGTTCTAAAACTCTGTTCTCACAATGTGACATTGTATTTGTTCTTGCATTTTTTTCTAGAATATAGGGCTTGATACCGTGTATTTTATTCTAATCCTGAAGTACTTAATTTCTAATTGCCTTGTGTACTAATTGAAAATGTTTCATATGTAGGTCAGGAAGAAAAACGGCAGATGATTTGGACTTGTTAATTCTCCTAATTGATAGAGAACGCTGAAGTATAGCTATTTAGGTTTTTATTTAATTCTTTCTTTGGTTTAGGACAGTGTCGTTGTACTGTGTTGTAAGTTGTATCATACTTTCACTTTGAGGATGATTTGGACATGATTTGTAGTGACCGATGAATATTTGTATAATTGGTCATTTATGAATTTATAATGGATTTATTTACATGTAAAAAATTTGTGGTTTATTGTGTGATAACGACTTATCAGCTATAAATTATGACAATAAAATTCGTCACAATATTCCACCACGTCATTTGCCACATCATTTGCCACGTCATCTACCAAACATGTCATCTACCATATGGCAACATCCTAGTCACTCACTTGTGATGTTTTCTGTTTCAAGTTGTGACGATTTGCGGCGTCATAATTATTTGTGACAATGTAATGTTCGTCATTATTTTTGTGACGTTTTTTCTTGCTTTGTCACATAAGCCCTTTAGAGACGCACCTTCTGTGACAGACGGGTTTTCGTCATAGGCCCGTCATGGTTAGCATACTGTGACAAAAAACCCCTCTTTTTGTCACAAAAATTGCGTTACAGAAGGCCATATTTCTTGTAGTGTATATAGAGCATGTTTAGAATGGTTGAGGTAAATAAATAAGGTGTTTGGGCTGAAATTAGTTGTGTGTAGAGCTAAATACTAGATAAGATGGTTAAATGAATAAGATTAAACCATTTTAAACATACCGATAATAATCATATATAATACTTTTACGCACAATTGGACATGGTGGGGGGTTGAGCTGTCCCACAATATACATCCGCTAATTCGTTTACGGCAACAGCATCATCCCGTTTTCTACATCAATTAATTAAACAAAACCAACATCCAATCCAATTGAATTTGGACGTAAGATCTTGTGCATTGCATGCATGCACCATGCATCCGAACTTCGACGCGAAGCAAAGCATATTGGAGTCGCCGTTGACGCCAATGGCATGCAGTTCAAGGGCCCCATTAATTTTGCTTGTAGCGTTTTGCTATTTGGTTTTTTTTTTACATTGTAATTGGTTTCTGCACACTTTGTTTATGCCGTGGTGACTCGAGTTTGACGGTTAAAAAAGTGCCTTAGTTCTTTATTTACTTATGCGCGACAATAATCTGCCAAAGGATCCGGCCTTTATTATTTTTGGCTAAGAGCAATCATAATTACTGGCTTACATTGTTATTTACAGGAGAGAGTGTATTAGTGATAGATTTATAAACAATCACTATATTGCATGGTTTCTTGAGTAGGCTTCTTAGTATTGATTTTTAATTGGTAGAAAAGTTATGGGAAAAAATGTTGATCACCACAATGAGTTTCTAAGTCATTTCTAGTGCTTTGATTTGTGTTAAGTAATGGTTTCTATACTAAGAAACGATTGCCCTCTCTCTCCACATTAATTTGCTTCCATATAAACTATCTATCCTACATGGCATACGAAGAAACGATGAACAAAACTACATTGGAAGTACCCTAATAAACTACCATTGATTAGCATTTTATTATCTCAAAGTCGAAGGGGTTTATGAAGGCTTAAAAAATTGTTAAAAGTTAAGTTTTAAAAACACTAACATCTCAATAAAAAAGGTTGCAGATGTTTTAAAAATTGGTTTTGAGTGTTTTAAAAAACACTAAGATTTTCAAAACAAAAATGCAATATGATGTCAAAGTGTTTGACGCATATAAATCGAAACAATTCTCCGTTGTACATTGTAATTTGAAATTTAGCCGAAAAGAACAAGACAACAGTATTGAAAAGAGATTACTTGCATACCATATAAAAGAGCTCTTTTTAGGCACTTCTACGGAAGAGACATAGTATGACAGATACCGTATATTTAAATACATACATCTAAATCTTTAAATCCAATAAAACAAGAAAAAAAACGCGTTGAGTTTAATTGTACCGAAAAAGATCCCCAAATCAATGTCCAAAACATCAATTTTTAAAACCGAAGGAAGTAGAGATTGTTTTCTCTCTTTTTTCCAGCAAGAATGCCTTCCCTCGTCGTGCCTAGCTCATCTTGATCAAAAAACGTGAATACATAATTTATTATCCTGTCCGAGTTATAAATAGACTCGAACAAAAATCTCGAAAGAAATACAGACTCGAAAGTCGAAACAAATTACTCCAAGCAAAATTAAAATAACATAGTAGTTGCGTATATGTGGAGCGACTCAACTGACCAATGGAATCAATATATATATAGTGAATGTTTCCTATATCATGATTACAACAATTCCAGTTGCGTATAAAAATACAGCATGCACAGCGAACACAAATGTCGTGCTCACCGCGCCGCCGCTGGCCGCTGCCACCGGCTGCGTGCCGTTAATTCCCTTTCCAATTCTTGATCGGGAGGGCGAGGGAGGAGGGAAAGAGGAGCCGCCGCTGCTCCGACGCCATGCGCGGCCGACGAGCTGAGGTTCCGCCCGCCGCCGCATCGCCTGTTGCCGAAGTGCGCTCCGACTGCGCGCTGCCGCTGCCGCGGGCCACCGCCGCTGCGCCGCCACCCCTCACGGCCTCCCCCAAGTCAGATCTTCTCACGGCAAGCAAGAAAGCAGCTTGCTCTGGAGCTTACCACCATGGACGTTGATGGGCACGGAGGACGGGGCTCACATAGTCACATGTGGCGGCAGCTCGCCGGAGACCCAGGCCTCGGTCGGCTAGCCGGCTTGTTATGTAGGCGGGAAGCCGTAGCTATACTCTGACTCTGAGCCGGCGGCAACGGTCAGCAGCAGAGCGACGAGTGGGGCGACGAGGAAGAGAAGCAAGGCGGTGATCACGACGCACGCGAGGCCGGCGAGCCGCGTCAGAGCAGCGCGCGGGCGCGGGCACGGCGGCGCGGCCGGCGGGGTGGCGACATAGAGGTAAACGAGGATTATCCCCAGGAGGTAGGAGAGCGGGAGGGCGAGGAAGACGACGGCGACGGCGGCGTCCACGAGGGGGCTGCGCGGGGAGATCTCGTGTAGGGACTCGAGTATCACCTCGAGGATCTGCGCGCAGCCGACGGCGACGCAGAGCGCGAACCTGGCGACGTTGGGGATGGAAGCCATGGAAGAATCGAGCGTGCAGTGGGTGCGGTAGGGGGAGCGCGAGGGAAGGGAGAGGGCAGATGGAGTATCGATTATCGAATAAGAATCACGAGGGTATAAGTAGTAGCTGTGTATGCCAAAAGCAAACAAATTAACATGCGGAGTTGTTTTTATCTAACTCCGTCATGTCTCTATGACAAAGAATCAAAGATATATAATTTCGTTTTCCTCGGCGGCGGTCGTCTGGGCCACGCCGTGCGCTTGCCGACTGCTGGGCTCAAGTGAGGCGGGCTCGCGGGCAGCCAACTGCCACCCAGCTGCTCCCTTATAATTTTGGATTTGGCACTTATTACGGTATATGTAATATCGATCGACTCTATACCTTTATTATAGCCGGTCTATTGATCTAGAAATGATTATAGCTTTGTTTATCGTACATGTACATTGATAAGTACTATATACTAGGGTGTTTTTTTTTAAAGAGGGGCAGCAGAACTGTCGTCCTATTTCATTGATCAGCAGGAAAAAATAAAAAAAGCATGTGCAAGCACGGGATACAACCGCAATGCCTCGCTGCAACCCTGGCCAAAGCCAGACACCTACGGCCACCGCCTACAAAGGAGAAAGATAGGAATGCAGCCCCACCGCTGACACCTAGGACAAAGGCCGAACGAGAGAGAGATATAGGAGAGGGAGAAGGGGAAACGCCACCAACACTCACACAGCAACAAGCGACTCCTAAATCAGCAGACCCAACGGAAACCCATAGCGCAAAACGGCGACCACGACGCCTCCAACGAGGTAGTGACGTGGAGAACCCGCCACCGTCGAAAAACCGCTAGTGTTTTCATCCAGAACAAGGAAAGGTCTAGCAGGTGATGCCTCCAACGAGGGGACGACACCAAAGGTAACGCCAACACCAGCCCAAAAGGACGAAGCTTTCGCCCAAGGCCTACCCTACTAACGCACAAGATAAAGACCGCCGATGGTCGAAAACACAAGTAGAACCGAGTCGTTAGCCGAAGACGCAAAGCCAAAAAAACGCGGACGAACGCCGCCACCCAACACGGAGGACGCAACCCACGCCACCGGACACCTCGGAGAAGGGGAGGGTCAAGACGACGAGGACGAGACCGAGTCAAGAGGTAGAGAATGGGGATGTTGCCGGAGAAAAGGTCGCCAGCCAAAGCCGCCGGAGAGAGGCCACCATGCCTGGTGGCCAGCGCATGGGAAGTGAAGAAGACCGGACGCCGCGCCACCTAGGCGGCACCAGCCAAACCCTGCCACTAACCCGAAAAACTCCAACCTACACCACCAAGAACCTCACAGGGAGGGGAGGGCAAGGTGGATGAGGATGGGACCAAGTTAAAAACAGGGGTCGATATGCCGCTAAAGGATCGGCGACGGCCCACCAAGCCACCATAGGAGGAGTCGAGAAGACGGCAAGCACACGCTCCTAGAGCCCACCTGCTCTGTCCACTCCGGCCAGCTACCAAAGCGAACATCCCAAGCGGCCTCCACCGAGACAGGCTAAGGTGCAGGGGAAGAAGGAGAAGATGCCGGTGCCGAGCTCCACCGAGCTACGAGGCCACCGGTCCCACGACCCTGGAGTACACCTACTCCGACCGCTTGGGCCAACACACCGCCAGATCCGAGCCTCCTGCCCGCGGATCTAGGCCTCGCACAGAGCGGTCTTCCCGAACGATCTTCGCCAAGACAGGCCTAGGAGGAGGGGAAGAAGGGAGAAAGAAGAGGGAAATACAACGTCAAGCTACACCACTGCATGCAAAGGTGCGAACAAAGAAGAAGGCATGCGCCACGTTGCCGCTGCACATGGAGGGGAACGCCGGGCGCCTCATCCAGAAGAGAAAAAGGGGAGCCACCGCCACGGCCAGGCCCAAAGGGGAGGTCATCGGCCGCCAGACCCCTAGCTCACTTCTCCGAACTCCGAGAATGCGCCACTGCACACAAGCCAACACTCGGGTCAAGGGCCGCTCGCCGTCGGACCCAGGCGTTGGCCCGTCTTGTATCTGAGAGGGAAGAATCACCGCCGCCACATCCAGATCAGGGGGCGGGCTAGGGTGGGGGGTCACCGGGCGCCGCTGCGACGCTGGAGAAGGGGACTGGTCGCCGCCGCGCCAAGGACTGGATGAAGGAGGCCGCCAGCCGTGCTCAGATATGGAGCGAGGAGCCCGAGGCACGCCGGCCACGAGCGCCTCCGCCCGCACCTCACCGAGGTGGAGTTCGGGGCGACGCCACCTGCGTCGCGCTGAGGGGGATGGACACCGCCACACGTCGCCGGATTCGGCAAAGGAGGGGGAGACGCGCCGAGCCGCCACGCCTGGGAGCCAGACTCCACTGCGCGCCGTTGCCACCTCGCTAGCCAGTCGTGGCGCCACAGATCGGCTATGGCTGCTGCTGCTGCAGCCGCTGTTAGTCGAACCACGCCGCCCCCGTCCCGAGCCGACCAAAGCACGATCCACCACCACCGCCTCACACGGCCTAGGCCATGCCGTCGCCCGAGCCACCGGATCCAGCCACCTAGCTATCAGATCCGGCCTCCACGCCGCCCAAAAGGCCAAGACCGTCCCACAAGGGCACCGGCCAACAAAGAGAGAAGAGGAAGGGGAGGGAAGAGGAGGGAAGAAGATATATAAGAGGGAGAGAAGCGCGGCCACCATCGCCGGCTGGGCGGCAGCACCGGTGGCGGTGCTAGGGTTTGTGGAGGTGGGCTAGGAGTTGGGTCGCCCTCGAACCACCCAAGGAGGAGCAACGCAAGGTCTGAGCTACACAATTCATCATTCCTAAATAATTCCTTCCATATACTACTAGGGTAAAAACATACTCCCTCCGGAGGCGTGTCCAAAAGTCAATAGCGACTTCTTTTTGTGACCGGAGGTGGTACTAATTTAGATCTAACCGTCAAGAGCCTCCCACGCAAACATACTAGTATTATAGCATAAATGCTATCATTGTAGTTAAAAAAAATAAAATCAATATAAACCATTAGACCAAAAGAACAAACGGTTCATATATATTCATTTCTAAGTTCCATAAAGTTTACCGACCTCATTTTTACATGATAGACTTGCTATACTTTTGCTCGAGGCAGCGTCTGCATCTGCTACGTGCTGGCCGCGAGAGCTAGCCCGGACACGACCACATCACATGCTTGATCGCATGCATCTCGCCGGAGCTAGCTAACGAGCGAGTAGGACGGCGGGGTGCGAGTGTGCGACTCCGGTGGTGCCGTGGCGGCGCCCGAGCTCGCTCGCTCTCCACGATCACATCCCCGGCGCGCGCTGCTAGCTGCTGCTTGTTTTTCCTCTCGCCCTCGCGATCAGAGAGTGCCTTGGTCCGTTGACCACATGTATCTGTCGATGCCGTCGTCAACGCAGGAAGCTGCCTGGTGGTAGCTAGCTAGGACAGCCTCGGCAGGCAAGTCACTTTTGCCTCCTTTTTGTGTTGCGGGTACATCTCAGATTTCACACGTCCACAAGCATCACTTGCAGGCGGCGTGTAAAAGCATTGACAGCAGGATCTCTGTATTTCATTCTCTATATTCCTTTTCTAAATCACTGTTAGTTCCCTATATTTTCATTATCTTTAGTAGAGTCTTTATCCCGGAAAAGATGTAGAGATTTTCTATAAAGTCTAAATTTAGATAATGAGATAGAGACTGTTGGATGGGTATAGAGACTGAGACTATCAGCAATAGTATTTTAGGGAACGTTTTAGGAAACCTGATAGAGATGCTCTAAGAGTATTGTAGAAGGTAACTCTAAAACGCTGGACCTCTAGATGGAGTAGCTAATGGAGGGAATGAATCTTTTAAAATATAATGTAAATTGAGAAGAAAAGTTATAAAAGGAGACATAAAGAGTATGTAATATCGAAATCAAATAGAAGGATAGAGTAGGAATATGGATGCTCTGAGAGCAAAAACTGTCATGGTTGCAGTATTTACTAATCAATCCTCATGAGTTACGCTGCACTCTAATTCTTGCACTAGCAGGCAAAATGCTTCGATAAACACGACCAGAACGCGCGGTCCAGGTCGACATGCATGGCTTGGGATTTTGGATGCATGATGCAGTGTCTTTTCCTCGCCCTTTCCCTAAAATTTTCTCCCATTTTCTTCACAAAAAAAAAAATCTCCCACTCCGCGGTCGCACACCACACATGCTGCTTTTTGACCCATGTAGCACGTACGCAGCTCAGCTAGCTGCTAAGAGCATCTCTAGGTGGGTCTCTAAACGATTCCCTAAAACACTATCATGACAACCTCACCTTACTATAACGTTCCAAATGATCTCTATCTCATTTCTAAATTTAGAGACTATCCCGTAGTCTCTATATTTAGAGACTTCTGAAAATCTCTATATCTTTTCGAGGATAGAGACTCTGCTGGAGATGATGGAAATATAGGGAATGAATAGTGGTTTAGAGAAGGGATATAGAGAACGAAATATAGAGAAGCTGCTAAAGATGCTCTAACGATTTGCGCCTGCCGCCAATTCACATCACATCACGCTTCCACACGGTCCTGGTGGACTAATTAAGAAACGAACCCGATGAATTTCAAGGCAGCAGTATACGGACCGATCGGGATCTATGAAGAGAGCAAAATGAAAGGAATTTTCAGCAAATTTCTAAATCTGTTCAGCTGGTTTTCATGGGGTATGAGACAAGATATGCTCAACAGGAGATTGGCCGAGGAGATCGTCAGATCCTCTTTCGTTTCCCAGCTGCTGTCCTAGTCGAAGACATCCACAACAGGATCATAAGCGTCTACGCCTACGGGCTACGGTGTTTCTAATCTCTGCTCGGTTCTTGTCTGCGGCTATTTTTCTTGGGGATAACTTTGTGTTTTGGAAAGAAAGAATGATCTTCTAAGATTTTAATGGAATCAGTAATCCAAAAGACCTTTTTTTTAAAATCTTGCATGGACCTTCCCTCTGATAGAATTCCTGCAGAATTCAGGTTTTGGCATCCAAACAACTTTCAAGGATAGTTACTCGGTTTTGCGTTTCAATGGGACAACCCGGTGCAATTTCTGTGTTTTTCATTTACTTCATTCAAAAAAGGCCCTTTAGGCATGGCATGGAAATAGATTTAAAACGGTTATCGTCGACAACTCTAACAAGTGATTCCAATCCCCGTGGGGTAGCCAAAAAAACCCTAAAATCTCATATTGACAGTGTTCCATTTGGCCTACAGCCTACTGTCCTTTCTCCGGGAGCCAATTACCAAACTTCTAGTCGTTTCTTTAATGTATCTCGAAGACACCATTTAAAGCTATGAAGGCCCAATCTAGTTGAATGTCTCTTCAAAACCTAGCATTTCAGCTTCATATTTTCATATTCAGTGGCAACCTTAGAAAATAGGTGCCAAATTTTGCGGCGTGTTCTATTTTGAGAAAAATAATATGTTTATTTTCAAAAATGCTATGACAGCAGCGGAAACTTTCTGAAAAAAGTCTTGCTCTATTTGGCAAAATATATCAAGTTAGATAAATTATTTTATGAAATGATTGTCCTCACATCATCACACTTGCAACTTGATTACAGAATAAAAAAGAGCTAATGAAATATCGAAATATCTAAGTGTGGCATAACCATCAGATAAATGGGTGTATCTGCGAGAGTAGGGTTGGGAGAGGGGATTTTGGAGACATATCGTCATCCTACATTGCTTCACTTAACCAGGTGATAGATTTTCCTATCACCATCGTTGCACGAGACAATTTCCCACCTCTGTGTCCCTTATCAGGGACCAAGAATTGGGCCAGTGTCATCCCTAGCACATAGCAATGCCTACCAAATTATTTGCTTAGTTGGTTAAATAGTTTGGCTTCTCGAAGCTATTTCTCAAAAATCTTCAGGCACGAGATAAAAACTCAAAACATAAATCAACCTAAAAGTATAGCATGTTTAATGACACGTACCGCAATTTTTTTAAGATTTTTTTGTTATGCTTATGCAGCTTAAACAAATAAGTTTTTACCATCGGTACATAGGATAATAATTGTGCAATAACAATGAAAAATAGGGAAAAGGTAAGTAACAGTGGTACCTAAGGGCGAATCAGATTCTGCAGTGGCATATAAAAACATTCCCAGTCAACTAATCAATAATCAAGGAACAGTAAGTTGTACAGTTCGTAGCCAGATTTGCAAAACTGGTACAAATTTTCAAAATACAACACGGGGGAGCGATTAAATAACAACAATCTGACAAAATTTACCTACAGCCTACAGATGAACATCAGAGTATCTACCAAGTGTGGCTACCTCCTAAAACCTCTTATGTACTCTGGACAAGGGAACTTCAAGCCTCTTGGTCGGATTCAAGGCAATCAACAATGAACCGGAGGGTGGGGCAGCGAATGTAACACACCCTTTTTGAAGAACCCAAAATATCCAAACAAACTTGCATGCTAAAATAACTCCTAGGTACTGCTCGTGTTATCATATCTGTTACTCTCAAGTCTCAACAATTAGAGAGGTCAGTTCATTTTCTTGTTGACTTTTCAATCTTGAGAAAGTAGGGATGCTCCTTTTAATTCTCTCTGGAAGAAACCTGAAAAATAGAAAAAGGAACCCCTTAGTACTACCAACTATAAACAGAACAGTTCATGGTAAATAGAGAAGGTACAGGATTGGAGGAACATATGATTGGGAAATTTTAGTTTACAGAAAAGAACTCACGTGTCAATTCTTTCTGCAATTGCTCTGCGCACCGAAGAGTTGAGCCCATAAGCAATGGAATTAAAAAGGCCCTAAAAAATACCAGCGAACATCACAATCCATGAAAAATTTCAAGTTAAATATAACACACCAAAGCTTGTAACGGTAGGAAAAAATCTTTTGTAATAACCTCAAGGAAAAAAGACTAGTACGGGTCAAGCAAATGCAGCATAAAAAGACTCCATAAGTCATACATGCACTAAACAGGGCCTTTTTTACGGTGGATTTGATCCAAATTAATTAACTGTATTAATTCTATTTGATAATGAAGGCTAGAACAAATTTACATGGGATCATTACAATAAACACTAGGGTTTGAAGTGTTTGAACTCCAGCCTCCCATTTGGAGCTAATTAACAATGGGAAAGACATGCAACACCTTACTCTAACACCTTAGGAACAGACCACAATATCCAAGTGAATTTAGTTTGTCTAGGAAAATTTTCCCCAAATTTGTAACATAGGACTTCAGTACCATCTAAGATGAAATACAGTAAAATGAAAACACTCACCATAAGTCCAGCAAACCCAACATCAAGAATGGAGAGCCAAAGTATCTTGTGGCCAGGATTGGCAAAGTCATACAGACGATTCATTGTTGCAAAAATCCATGAACCTATTAAAATCAGAGGGTAATAACCCCACCGATTAAATGCCTGCAACAAAAACTAGTCAAAAAGTCTGCTCAAACTTTTTTTTTACTGCGATCAAACAAAGAACAGTGGAATGGAGCTGATCCATGATGATACATCAAGGGAACATGATGAAATAAGTGGAATCTATGAACAAAATTTTCCTAAGAATAACAGCTGTTGCAATGTTTCCAGGGTTTAACTCCATAATAATAATAATAATAATAATAATAATAATAATAATAATAATAATAATAATAATAATAATAATAAATGAATTATTTTCTGAATTGATAGCATCAGTGATAATAGATCAGCAATTTAGAAAAAATCCTTCAGCAGGAATGCTGAAGAAAAAAACAATGACGGATGGTCTGTAGTAGATAATGTTGTACCTTCTTATCTGCCCTCATATCAGATTGGATTGATCGATCGCTGATGCCAGCAGCCATCTAAAAATTAATACACATTCTTATTAAGGTTCAGAACATACAGGCAAAAAGAGCAGAATCTCGCAAAACTAAAAATACAATCCCAGTCACAATCAATACATAATAGAAAACTATTGACAGAATGAATGCAGTGTGCATACCCGTGTCGCATTGTTCAGCATGCGGTTCACTTGATAGTATGTAAACCCATTATAGAGAATAGCACCCCAAAGTGGAAGATAAAAGGTTATCAAGTGTAAGACCTGAAAGTAAAGGCATTGTGAAAAAGGTGCTAGAAAGCTGACAAGAGTGACAGGACAGGATTTCTATTTTAATAAATGGTCTAGCTGAGAATTAGGAGGATGGATTAAAGGAAAGCAAGACATAATTCATAAAGGTTAGTAAAGAAACAGAAAGAAAAGGAGCCAACGCCAGAAGTGATCAGGGACGAAAGAAAAGGAGCCAACGCCCGAAGTGATCAGGGACTCATACTAAATACATGGGTTGCCAACAACTCAAGATATCATAGTGTCTGATACACCCGCGGTACTGTAGCACGCGGTACTGTAGCCGTGAACAGTGCCGTGGTACTGTAGCACGGGATTGGATTAGTTAGGAGTTACTTAGGATTAGATAGAGTTTTGAATTAGATAAGATCAGTTTGTTAGGGATAGGATAAGATTAGTTAGAGGGTAGTTTCTTAGGACCTAAGTCTTTTATCCCTATAAAAGGAATGGTCATGTATCTTCCTTTTGGCATCCAATCAAATGAATCAAAATTGAGAGTAGATCTCATAGACGGTGGCTCCGATAATAGCCTAGGCGCTAGTTTCGACAACAGCTCGTCTCGCCCGCGTCAAGGGTCGTATCAGTGTCTCAGAAAAATATGACGGTATCCCTGTCCCAAGCAACATACAATACAAATTCAATATAATGGTACTCATTCCCCTGAGTGGGTGGAGATTTTTCGACTCCTTTGCTAACAGATATTGGTAAAGTTCACATGCTAAAAAAAAAAGAAAGAAATAGTGCATAGCAAGGCATAGATCAATTCTCTATTTTGGGCGGCCTGACTATCATGTACAAGCTATAATGGATTGAAATGTAGCTGAATTAGGCAAACATTAGTGCTTAAACCAAATTTACAAACTCATCATAAAGAAAAAAGGACAACATGCCTTTGCCATGCTTCCCTGTTGAATCCAACACCAGGTACCTGGCCTTCCATTATCACTTCCTATAGAGCGTAATACAGTGGTAGCCAGTGAAGTTCCTAGAAAGAAAACAAGATGTAGCTGTGAAATATTACCAAATGAACAAGAAATCTCAAACAAGATTCCATAACAAATCATCACAACAATGGTATTTAAAAAAGGATGTGTGGAATTACAGTAATGCTCTACTTTCAAAACAGATTAAATAGCTAAAGGCAAAAAAATATTCATAAAAATACCCAGGGATGATAGATTCAAATTGAAAACATGAGCAAATGCAATGAATCTTATTCTCCTACTAAACATGAGCACATATAAATTGACAAGCAATGAAATTGGAACATATACACTTGATCTCGTATAAACAAGGAAAGCTGAAAATATTAACAGAGAAACAGACAACAAAAGGCACATGCAACATGTCCATACAGTGTTGTTAAAACTTAAGCAATCTAAGGCCTTGTTTGTTTTAGATTAATGTAGAGTTGCGTTTTACTGTAGCAAATTTGTGAGCCCTTCAAAATACGTCTTAACGAGTTCAAAAAATTATGAAAAAAAATATTTTACAAACTTTAAGAAGTACTATTTAAAACCCCACAAGAATGACTGCAAAACATTACATCATTTGGCTTATACAAAAATAACAAATTTTCATTTAATTTAATTTAATCTGAAACAAACAAGGCCTAAATGTCAGCAGGGCAGAAAGACACATCACAATGCATCAAACACAACTATGTGGTATGAACAATCGGTTTCCATTTTGGTCAACCACATATACATAAATGTCACGCAGGTGATACAACTATAAAATTGCCAATATCTCTTCTTTTAAAATGTCGTCTATCCCAAAAACGACCTAACTGGTTGGACAAGTATATCCAAGTAATTTCAAAAACAAATTTCAAGAAAGGCCATGAAGTGGTTAAAACTTGCATACCCCATACGTACAAGTGAAAAATGAATCCAAATTCCTCAACATCAGTTTTGTGTTTGACAACCGTGCGATGAAGAGTAAATGCAATAGTGGTTGTCCAAAGAAAAGAGGCCACACAATAGAAGTGTGCACTGTAGTCATGTGCAAAGCAGTAAAATGCATTTGATGGGCCCCTGCAACATAAAAGACTAACACCGTTACTAGAATATTTTGCCAAAAAAACATATAACAGAAACTCAGTAGTTAGTGTTCATGGCAAATAAATACAAAAGAAATGAAACAACAGTCTGTTTTGTTCATCATGCCCAAAAAGTACTGTACATTCTACATACATTCCTTGCATTTATTTTTTTATGAGGCAAAATGCAATGTTACAATTAAAATTACTTGGTTATAGATAATGCCCAATAATCAAACTCAAGTCAATAGATATTCTTTATTTCAGAGCGTTCATAGCAAAAATAAGTTAATATTAAGGAAGTCAGGAAGTAAATACATGCAGCAGAAAGTACAATTTAATTAGTACAAACAGCGACAACGATTGCAACATACCCCATTATAGTGAATAAGCTGCAAAACATATCCTGCGATTCAGATGAAAGTTGTCAGAAAGATCATACAGTAGTTTAAAGTAATCATGAGAATGAACAATCCATACTTTAGCTAACAGTTTCACTAGTATCCGCTAACAAGCTTAAAATCTGTACTAGAATACAACAGCAGCAGCAGCAACAACAACAACAAAGCCTTTAGGTCCCAAACAAGTAGGGGTAGGCTAAATTCTGTACTTGAATGTGTATAATATTTTCCAAGAAATCAAATTTCCCATTGCCTTGAAGAAAACAAAATCGGCTTGACAGGTAGGTACTCGTTCTGTCCATTGGTTTCAGTTTTCAACTAACATTAGTCATTAGGGGGAAATGGGATCTCCTACACTCCTTGCAAATGAAAAAGATAAGGAATATCGATATAGATGCCAGATTGATAGTTGCCTCCATATTCAAGTAAGTACCTAAGTGAAAAACATCTAATTGAAATGGAGCAGGCCATGTGCCATTACTACATGACATATGATCTCAAGCATCATACATAAATAAGTGTTTAATTGAGTAATATTTCAAACCATTCTCCAATAGTAGAATTTTAAACCACATCAAAGTGCAAAACCTGTACAACTATGTGCCACGGTTGCTGCAGGAACAAGACTATTGCAAAAAGAACAGGAGAGTAAGCTTATGAAACTAACTGCTAGAAATAACCATAACAGGTGAGAAACGCCGCACATTTTGTGAAGATCACAATCCTTACTTCCTAATTCCTAGAGCTAAATTCTCGAGAACTACTTCATCCGGCACTCATAAGAACTAAAAGTTAAAGCATTCATAAGCTAAATTAACGACATAAACCACCAAAATTGCACAATTATATGAAAAATCAACAGAGCACCATCCGTAGATCGCGCCACGAGGTCCCTGATCCCAAACCTCACCCACGGAGGATCACACAGTTAGCACCACAAAGCTAAAGTGCTCAGATCCGAGCCGCTCACCGAGAGGGCGAGGAAGAAGATGAGCTTGAAGGAGAACTTGCGGAGCTCGCGGAAGAGGAGGTAGCAGAGCACGATGAAGGAGGAACCGGCCAGCGAGAGCGCCGCCGCGGTGGTGCTCACGGTGTCGAGAAGCTGCCGGTCCCTCAGGGCCTGACTCGCAGCCGCCACAGCCAACGCCGGAGCCATCGGCGCCGCCGGCGATCTCTGCGGTGGAGGGGAGAAATGGCGAGGTGGAACGGCTGGTGGGAGTCGTTGTCAGTTGGGTTGGGCTGGGACTTGGGGCCCGGCCTCCTTCGTTACGAAGTCTGTGGTTTATTTGGGCCTGATTTTAGTGGACTTCAAAAGAAAAACAGAAATGTTAGAGAACGGATATCCGTTCTCTGGCTTGCAACGGACGAGCTTTGTGACCGCCGTCCGCTCGCCCCAAGACTTCAACAGCTGCGAGATGGAGAGAGACCGGGCATACACCATGATCAGGAGGCTGTCGTTCACCGTCTCGATCGGCAGAATGGTCCAGTACCTTTCACTGCTCGAACAGCTCTCTCGCTCTCGCCTGCCCACGAGAGGTAGCCGACGGAGTCCTCCACGAAGGCCCTCACCACGCTGCACACGCCGGGACGGACGAGGAGAAGGGCGCCCGATAGGAAGCTCCGGCGGCGGCGGCCACGCGCGTGCTCTCCAGCATCGCATCAGCCATCGCGTCCAGTTGTACTCGCTTCTCCTTCTTCGATCACCATCTCGCTCATACGAAGTCGTTGGCGAGGATGTCGTTGATCCGCCTCCGGCACTCTGCGAGAGCAACTGGTGGTACTTGTCGCCGCTCCGGTCGAGTACCTCCATGAAGCGTCGTCGTGTAGCCCATCCTCCTCACGACCACGCCGAGGAAGCGTCCACGTAGTCCTTCACGATGAGGAGGTCGCGCCGTGGCCATGCGAGGATCGTCCGCTCTCAATTTGTGGACTCCCGGTCCTCATCCTCCTCCTCCTCTCTCTCTCTCTCTCCTCCCTCTCTCTCCTCCTTCCTGGAGCTTTTCACTTGAGTCTGCAGAGGAAGGCGCCCGCCTCTGTTGCCAGTATGCTCCGTCGGCGGCTTCTGGCGCCGCCTCCGTCCTCCCCGCCACTCCTTGCACTTGCAAGCGATGCCTGATTGAGATGAAGTTGGCGTTCAACGCCACTCTCGCAGAGGTCGACCACCGAGGCCGACCGACCCCAACCCTGCGGATGGGAGAGCATCTCCTGCGCCTTCCCGACCTCGTGGTCGAATCCATGTGCGTGCTTCACACTTGCTCTCGTGATCTCTCCAATGCATTAGCCAAAATTTTTGTTGGCACCAAGATTTGAAGCAAATGTGTCGATGGCTCGCTCCCCGGTGTGTTCTTTGGATTCATTTTCCTTTGTGGTGCAGAAATATCCCTTTCATGCAGCTTGAGGTCATCATTCCACTTAGCATTGGCATGGGTGAGATGCGACTAGAGTAACGCCTGAAAGGTGCTCGACAGAATGTTTCAACCAACTTGTTTAGTTGTTTTGGGATTTGTAAGTTTTATGTCTTATATGAATAAAATATACTTGCTTCTAGTTCTTGGATTCATGCTTTTGTGATGAAACGATGCTATTTCGATGACATTTGTCGCTAGTTCTTGCATTTGTGCTATCTTGATTTTTGAAATGGTGATGTCTTGATGACATGGACAAATAACGACAGTTCAATTTGGGAGGAAACTACGGAAAAATTCACGTAGTTTCGGAAAAAAAAAACCATTTAGTTTCAAAAAAGTTTAATGTAGTTTCAAAAAAATCATGTAGTTTTAGAAAAATTCATGTAGTTTGAGAAAAAAATCATATAGTTTGAGAAAAGTTTTATATAGTTTCAGAAAAAATCATGTAGTTTTAGAAAAATCATGTAGTTTCATAAAAATTCATGTAGTTTCAGGAAAATTTCATGTAGTTTCATATAGTTTTGAAAAAAATCATGTAGTTTCAGAAAAGTTTCATATAGTTTTAAAAAAAATCATATAGTTTCATGTAGTTTCATATAGTTTCATGTGGTTTTGACAAAAAATCAGGTAGTTTCAGAAAAGTTTCATGTAGTTTCATAAAATATTCATGTAGTTTCTGGAAAAAAAATCATGTAGTTTCAGAAAAAATTTATGTAGCTTCAAAAAAACATGTAGTTTCGGAAATTTCATGTAGTTTCATGTAAGTTCAGATTGTTTCATGTAGGGTTGTTTCATGTAGGTTCATATTGTTTCATATAGGTTCATGTTATATTGTTTTCTGCTAAAATTCATCTTGGTTCAGGTTGTTTCAGATAGTTTCAGGCTATATTCATGTAGTTTCTTGTAATTTTTTTAAAAAATTATGTAGTTTCAGAAAAGTTTCATGTAGTTGCATAAAATATTCATTTAGTTTTAGAAAAATTCATGTAGTTTCGGAAAAAAAATTATGTAGTTTCAAAAAAAAATCATGTAGTTTCAAGAAAAATTCATGTAGTTTCAGAAAAACATGTAGTTTCAAAAAATTCATTTAATTTCATATAGGTTTAGGTTTTTCATGTAGGGTAGTTTCATGTAGGTTCAATTTATTTCATATAGGTTCATGTTATATTGTTTTCTGTTAAAATTCATCTTGGTTCAGGTTGTTTTAGATAGTTTCAGGCTATATTGTTTTCAGCTAAAATTCATATTGGTTCAACTTGTTTCGGATAGTTTCAGGTCATCCGTTGGTTTGTGTTTAGACGGATGACCGTGCTATATGGGCTCCCCTAAAAAAAGCAGATAGCTTCATGGGAAATTCAACTTGGTTCAAGTTGTTTCAGCTAGATTCATAGAAAATTCAGATTGGTTCAGTGTTTCAACTAGTTTCATATGAAATTCATATTGGTTTAGGATTTTTCTGGAAAAAAAAAGAAGATAGCTTCATGGAAAATTCAGCTTGGTTTAGGTTGCTTCAGTTAGTTTAAAGAAAAACATGTAGGTTCAGGTTGGTTCATACAGGTTCAGGTTGGTTCAGGCAGTTTCAGGTTGGTTCATGCAGATAGCTTCATGAAAAATTCAACTTGGTTCAGGTTGGTTCAGATAGTTTCATAGAAAATTCATGTTGGTTCAGAGTTTTTCTGTTAAAAAGGTTGATAGTTTCATAGGAAATTCGGTTCATGTCGGTTTATGTAAAAAAGCAACTAGGTTCCTGTGAAATTCAGGTTGGTTCAGATAGTTTTCATAGAAAATTCATGATGGTTTAGGATTTTTTTGATAAAAAATGCAGATAGGTTCATGGAAAATTCAGTTTGGTTCAGATTGTTTCTGCTAGTTTAATAAGAAATTCAAGTTGGTTCAGCATGTTTCAGCTAGTTTCATAGGAAATTCTTATTGGTTCTGGATGCTTGAAAGTTAGGAAGTAGCTAGGTTCAGGAAATTCAGTTGGTTCGGATAGTTTCATATAAAATTCATGTTGATTTAGGATTTTTCTGGTAAAAAAGCAAATAGCTTCATGGGAAATTCAGATTGGTTCAGGTTGTTTCAACTTGGTTCAGCTTGGTTCAGGTTGGTTCATGTAGGTTCAGTTTGGTTCAGGTTAGTTCAGCTTGGTTCAGATTGGTTCAGATAAGTTCAGGTTGGTTCATGATGACGTCACATATTTTGTCTTTTAGCTCATCCTTCCAAATTCTCCTGTACGGAGTACCTAGAATTACTACTGGAAAAATATATAAAAGATCGTTGGGCCACGCGGGTTCCCCATAATAATTATGTCCCATCCCTTTAGCTAATTTTGCTCTTAATACAGGATCATTTAAGTCAGGTTTCTTTGTTATTCGGATAGGTGAATTCTTTAGGATCCATCCCCCAAAGGAACCGGACATGAGAATTTTTCATCATCCGGCTCGAGCAAGAATGAAAGAAAAAAGGCCGTGGAAGATCCAAAATAGATAGGAATCTGCCACGAACGGGCTTAACTTAAATGAGCTCGATTTTTCAACTTACGCCACGTGATGACGGCCCATAAGGCTTGTGCGTACGGGCCCGACCCTTACTATGGATGAAATAGTCCACAGATCTTTTTTTTTCCTTTTAGAATCTCTTTGGGAGCCCATACAGCACGGTGCTCCGTACATGAGAATTTGGACGGATGAGTTAAAAGACAAAATATGTGACATCATAATGAACCAACCTGAACCTATCTGAACCAATCTGAACCAAGCTGAACCTACATGAACCAACTTGACCCAATCTGAACCAACCTGAACCAAACTGAACCTACATGAACCAACCTGAACCAAGCTGAACCAAGTTGAAACAACCTGAACCAATCTGAATTTCCCATGAAGCTATCTGCTTTTTTACCAGAAAAATCCTAAATCAACATGAATTTTATATGAAACTATCTGAACCAACCTGAATTTCCCCTAAACCTAGCTACTTCCTAACCTGAAGCATCCAGAACCAATAAGAATTTCCTATGAAACTAGCTGAAACATGCTGAACCAACTTGAATTTCTTATTAAACTAGCAGAAACAATCTAAACCAAACTGAATTTTCCATGAACCTATCTGCATTTTTTATCAAAAAAATCCTAAACCATCACGAATTTTCTATGAAAACTATCTGAACCAACCTGAATTTCACAGGAACCTAGTTGCTTTTTTACATAAACCGACATGAACCGAATTTCCTATGAAACTATCAACCTTTTTAACAGAAAAATTCTGAACCAACATGAATTTTCTATGAAACTATCTGAACCAACCTGAACCAAGTTGAATTTTCCATGAAGCTATCTGCATGAATCAACCTGAACCAACCTGAAACTGCCTGAACCAACCTGAACCTGTATGAACCAACCTGAACCTACATGTTTTTCTTTAAACTAACTGAAACAACCTAAACCAAGCTGAATTTTCCATGAAGCTATCTTCTTTTGTTACCAGAAAAATCATAAACCAATATGAATTTCATATGAAACTAGTTGAAACACTGAACCAATCTGAATTTTCTATGAATCTAGCTGAAACAACTTGAACCAAGTTGAATTTCCCATGAAGCTATCTGCTTTTTTTAGGGGAGCCCATACAGCACGGTCATCCGTCTAAACACAAACCAACGGATGACCTGAAACTATCCGAAACAAGTTGAACCAATATGAATTTTAGCTGAAAACAATATAGCCTGAAACTATCTAAAACAACCTGAACCAAGATGAATTTTAACAGAAAACAATATAACATGAACCTACATGAAACTACCCTACATGAAAAACCTAAACCTATATGAAATTACATGAATTTTTTGAAACTACATGTTTTTCTAAAACTACATGAATTTTTCTTGAAACTACATGATTTTTTTTTGAAACTACATAATTTGTTTTTCCGAAACTACATGAATTTTTCTAAAACTGAATGATATTTTATGCAACTACATGAAACTTTTCTGAAACTACATAATTTTTAAAAAAAATTACATGAAACTACATGAATATAGCCTGAAACTATCTGAAACAATCTGAACCAAGATGAATTTTAGCAGAAAACAATATAACATGAACCTATATGAAACAATGTGAACCTACATGAAACAACCCTACATGAAACAATCTGAACTTACATGAAACTACATGAAATTTCTGAAAATACATGTTTTTTTGAAGCTACATAAATTTTTTTCTGAAACTACATGATTTTTTTTCCAGAAACTACATGAATATTTCATGAAACTACATGAAACTTTTCTGAAACTACCTGATTTTTTGTCAGAACCACATGAAACTATATGAAACTACATGAAACTATATGAATTTTTTTAAAACTATATGAAACTTTTCTGAAACTACATGATTTTTTTCAAAACTATATGAAACTACATGAAATTTTCCTGAAACTACATGAATTTTTATGAAACTACATGATTTTTCTAAAACTACATGATTTTTTCTGAAACTATATAAAACTTTTCTCAAACTATATGATTTTTTTCTCAAACTACATGAATTTTTCTAAAACTACATGATTTTTTTTGAAACTACATTAAACTTTTTTCGAAACTAAATGGTTTTTTTTTTCTGAAACTACGTGAATTTTTCTGTAGTTTCCCTCCCAAATTGAACTGTCGTTATTTGTCCATGTCATCAGCACATCACCATTTCAGCAAATCAGCATAGCACAAATGCAAGAACTAGCAGCAAATGTCATCGAAATAGCATCGTTTCATCACAAAAGCATGAATCCAAGAACTAGAAGCAAGTATATTTTATTCATATAAGACATAAAACTTACAAATCCCAAAACAACTAAACAAGTTGGTTGAAACATTCTGTCGAGCACCTTTCAGGCGTTACTCTAGTCGCATCTCACCCATGCCAATGCTAAGTGGAATGATGACCTCAAGCTGCATGAAAGGGATATTTCTGCACCACAAAGGAAAATGAATCCAAAGAACACACCGGGGAGCGAGCCATCAGACACATTTGCTTCAAATCTTGGTGCCAACAAAAAATTTTGGCTAATGCATTGGAGAGAGATGCAGGAGCAAGTGTGAAGCACGCACATGGATTCGACCCTAAGGTCAGGGAAGGCGCAGGAGATGCTCTCCCATTCGCAGGGGTTGGGGTCGGTCGGCCTCAGCTGGTCAACCTCTGCGTAGTGGCGTTGAACGCCAACTTCATCTCAATTAGGGCCTCACTTGCAAGTGCAAGGAGTGAGCGGGAGTGACGGGAGGCGCTGCCAGGCAGCCGCCAACGGGAGCATACGGCAGCGCAGGGCGGCGCCCTTCCTCTGCTGCACTCAAGTGAAAAGCTCCAGGAAGGAGGGAGAGAGAGAGGGAGGAGAGAGAGAGGAGAGGGAGGAGGAGGATGAGGACCAGGGAGTCCACAAATTGAGAGCGGACGATCCCTCGCATGGCCACGGCGGCGCACCTCCTCGTCGTGAAGGACTACGTGACGCTCCTCGGCGTGGTCGTGAGGAGGATGGGCTACACGACGACGACGCTCATGGAGGTACTCGACCGGAGCAACGACAAGTACCACCAGCTGCTCCTCGCCGAGTGCCGGAGGCGGATCGACGACATCCTTGCCAACGACTCGTATGAGCAGATGGTGATCAGGAAGGAGAGCGAGTACAGCGCGGACGTGGCGGCGCTGCTGCACCTGGAGGATCACGCCGCCGGCAAGCAGCCGCCGGAGCTTCCCTACGTGGCGCCCTTCTCCTCGTCCGTCCTCGACGTGTGCCGCATGGTGATGGCCTTCGTGGAGGACTCCATCGGCTACCTCTCCGCGGCGGGCAGAGCCAGAGGAGCCTGTTCGAGCAGGTGAAAGGGTACCTGGACCGGCTGCTGATCGAGGCGGTGAACGACAGCCTCCTGAACATGGTGTACGCCCGGTCGCTCTCCATCTCGCAGCTGTTGAAGTCTTGGGGCGAGCGGACGGCAGTCACAAAGCTCGTCCGTTGCAAGCCAGAGAACGGACATCCGTTCTCTAACATTTCTGAATCTCTTTTTGAATTATTCCACGCTATTATTTTTAGCGAGGATATGTTTTTCTTATGAAAATGATTTTTGAAAAAAATTGCTAATTTCAACGCACTTACTTGTTTTATTTAAATAGTTTTATAAACATTTATTTTAAAGAGTTGACTAGCTGCTTATTGTTCTTGTGAACCTTGGCAATACTAGCTCGTCATAGACTCTAGGGCCAGTTGACCGAACTTTCACACTTAATTATAGCTCGCATCAATATTTTAACAAATTGGTAGCTCATCTGGTCAATGACGATCGATGAACCAAATCATTCAGATTAATTTGTATAAGATTAGTATATTCTCGTGCATTATCGAGTTTTATCTTGCAAGTAGTCAAACCCCAAATTGTTGCAACCATGGATGCACAATTGCCAATTAGTCGAGCCTAAAGCCTATAGAGTCAATGGATTACTCGTAATTCTCTAATCTCTACCATAAACTTTAAACGCACGCTATAAGAGCATCCCCAGCAGGGCCTTTAAATTTCCCTCTATCGCTACAGTAACTGCTACAGTAAGCGCTACAGTGCAAATTCCCTCCTGCTGCATTTGAAAATTTTTGAAATAGAGGTGCATTTGGGGGGTGAGATGGGGATGCTCTAACACTATACACCGCATATTCTATTATCTTTCTAAAAAATTTTACGCTTTATACTACACTAAACAATTATTTCCCTTACACTCTATCTTTATACACTTTATTTTATGGTTTTTCTCGCGGATGCTCTAACTAGTCCGTGGATCTTGCAGCCCAAGTCTTTATTGTATCACTTTCACTGCCATGCTACCGTCGTAATTCCCTCTTCTAGGAGAAACTGTGGCGTTCACGAAGAGATTGAAGAAGAACACAAGAAGAATCGAGAGAAATCAGAGAAGAATCGGAACCTGAACCATGGAAGAACAGAGGAAAGGAGGCAGCAGAGGAGATGGGTTTCAGCGTTTTCTCATTGCGTGCGAAAACCGAACAAAGATACTCGAGGTTTATATACCCTTACATGGCACTTGGGCCGCCGGACAGATACAAGGCCCATGGCCTACATCGGGACGCAGCCCAACTAACCGTCAAACCCCCTGTCTTACATTCTGTATTCCTAACATTCCCTCCCCCTTAAGAATCTGCTTGTCCTCAAGCGATGATATAGGAAACTGCTGATCAAAACAGTTCAAATTTTCCCAAGTATTCCAGGACTGAGAGACCTCTGACCATTGAACCAGAGCATGCGGTTGAATGGTGGAACCTTTCTGTATCATCTTAATTTTCTGTATAGCAATGGGGCTCAAAAGAGATGCATCCACCAGAAATTGCAGATGTTCATCTGGATTGACAGTGGTGGCCGGTGGAATAGCTTTCTTAAGTTGAGAAACGTGGATTACTGGATGAATTGATGAACTAGATGGTAACTGTAGTTTATAAGCAACTGCCCCAACTTTCTGCAAAATCTTGTAAGGCCCGAAGTACTTGAAACAAAGTTTTTGAGAAGATCTGCGAATGACTGATTGTTGGGCATAAGGCTGAAGTTTCAAGTAAACCCAATCACCAACCTCAAAAGATTTTTCCACCCTGTTTTTATCTGCCTGATGTTTCATGCGTTGCTGTGCTCTAGCTAAATTCTGTTTGATGCATTCCTGCATTTGTGCTCTGTCATGAAGCCAAGTTTGTAATTCAGTGACAGGCTGAATTGTAGTATTGGAAATTCCAAAATGTCTGGGAGGATGACCATACAACACTTCAAATGGAGATGCTCCTAAAGCAGAATGAAATGAAGAATTGTACCAGAATTCTGCTTGAGGTAACCACTTAGACCACTTAACCGGATTGGTTTGAACAAGGCAGCGCAAATAAGTTTCCAGACATTGGTTTAGTCGCTCTGTTTGACCATCTGTCTGAGGGTGGTAGCTGGAGCTGAGATTTAAAGTAGTATCAGCCAACCTGAACAATTCTTGCCAAAACTGGCTAGTGAATATCTTGTCCCTATCTGAAATGATAATTTGTGGCATGCCATGTAACTTATAAATGTTGGACATAAAACTTTGAGCTACCAATGTTGCTGTAAATGGGTGACTCAATGCAATGAAATGTCCATATTTTGTCAACTTGTCCACCACCACGAGAATAGTGTCATAATGATTAGATTTGGGTAATCCTTCAATAAAATCCATGCTGATGGTATGCCAAGCTGCAGTAGGTATTGGCAATGGTTGGAGCAAACCCGATTGCCCTGCATGTGTGGATTTCGCTTGACTACACACTGTGCACTGAGTGATAAACTGAATGATGTCTTGCTTCATATGAGGCCAAGCAAATAATGCTTTAATTTTGTTGTAAGTAGCTGTGATTCCACTATGTCCTCCAAGTCCACTGGCATGAAGTGCAGTAATAATGGCATTGTGAGCCTCCACATTAGAGCCCAACCATACTCTTCCTTTGAATCGAAGAATTCCTTCTTGTAAGGAAAATCCTTGAGAATTGGTACCAATCAGAGCTAATTCGGTGAGAAGCTTTTTACAATGGTCATCGTGAGCATATCCCTCAACAATCACTTCCAGCCATTTGGGTTGACAGGTTGATATGGCCATCATTTCAGCACCAGGATAAGTTGTTCTAGATAAGGCATCGGCCACCGAATTGGTAAGACCCTTCTTATAGACAATGTGATATTGTAAACCCAGTAATTTGACAAAGGCCTTATGTTGAATTCCAGTTGTCAACCGTTGCTCTCCCAAATGGACTAAGCTCTTATGGTCAGTATAGATAATGAAAGAGTTTTGTTGTAAATAAGGTCTCCATTTGTCTATAGCCATAAGGATAGCCAAACATTCCTTCTCATAAGTAGCTAGCTGCTTTGCTTTGTTGCCTAATGCTTTACTGAGATAAGCCAAAGGGTGTTTATTCTGCATCAAAACAGCCCCAATTCCAATGTCACTAGCATCGGTCTCAAGGATAAATGGTTGTTGAAAGTCAGGCATAGCCAACACTGGAGCTGAACTCAGTGCTGCTTTCAATGTATCAAAAGCCTTTTGATGAATGGAAGTCCAAACATAAGGGGTATGTTTTTTAAGCAAATCAGTAAGACATTTGCTTATAATGCCATAATGTTTAATAAATTTCCGATAATATCCACTAAGACCAAGGAAACCTCTAAGAGTCTTCACTGATTGAGGTGTTGGCCATGCTTGAATAGCTTGAACTTTCTTGGGATCAGTAGCCACCCCTTGAGCACTGATAATGTGTCCTAAATATTCCAATTGGGATTGAGCAAAGGAACACTTAGATTTCTTCAAGAATAATTGATTGTCTTTAAGGATCTGAAATACTTGATGTAACTGCTGGACATGGTCATTCAGATTAGTACTATACACCAAAATATCATCCATGAATACCAATATGCATTTCCTGATTAAATGAGAAAAGATGGTATTCATCAAACTTTGGAAAGTTGCTGGTGCATTAGTGAGGCCAAAAGGCATTACTTTGAATTCCCATAACCCATGATGAGTTCTAAAGGCTGTCTTGTGCTCTTCTCCCACAGCCATTCGAATTTGATGATAGCCTGAGTGCAAATCCAACTTGGTAAACCACTGTGCCCCATGTAATTCATCCAATAGCTCATCAATGATAGGAAGAGGATACTTATTCTTAACTGTAATGGCATTCAATTGTCTATAATCCACACAAAATCGCCAAGTCCCATCTTTCTTTTTAACCAAAATGACTGGAGAAGCAAATGGGCTAGTACTAGCTTGAACTACACCATTGGTCAGCATCTCTTGCAGCTGTTTTTCTATCTCATCTTTCTGAGATGGGCCATGTTTGTAAGGTCTTATGTTAACCGGCTGAGCTAATGGAATCAATGGGATGTGATGATCACAAGATCTAGATGGAGGCAGTCCTTTAGGTGGCTGAAAAATGTCAGAATACTCATCTAACAGTGTCTGAATTGCACCTGGTAATGGTGTGTCAGCCACTTGGTCCTCCCCCATATACAAATAGACCATATGCTCAATATCTCCTCTTTTACCCCATTTGACCAATTGTTGGACTGTCATGTGATGGCATGTAGCAGTATTGTCAGTAATTCCTTGTAACTTGAATGAATCATGGTCAGTGTGATAACTGATGGACTTAGTCCTCCAATCAATCCACATAGGACTATATTGTTTAAGCCATTCCATACCTAAGATGATATCATAGCAACTCAAAGGTAGCACCCGAAAATCGCTTTGGAAAGTAGTACCCTGAATGAGATACTGCAGTTGATGCACTCTCTTGGTACTGCAAAGCTTGCTCCCATTAGCAATGACTACCTGGACTGGAGGTATGTCCTCTGTGGGTAAATGTAATTCTGAAACTAGAGAGGTGTTGATGAAGTTACCGGTGCTTCCTGAATCCAACAGAATAGAGACCGATTTATGGGGCAATAATCCCATTAGTTTGATGGTGCTAGGACCTTGAACTCCATCCACAGCAAACTGAGATAAATCTAATTGCTGCTGAACACTTGTAGAGGTATTAGCAGTGAAATTGATATTATCCCCTTCTTCATCATCCTCAGGGAAAACTGCTAAGAGTTCCTCCACCACATGAATAGGAATGGTTGTAGGACATTTATGACCAGGATTCCATTTTTCTCCACATCTCATACACAACCCTTGTGCTTTTCTCTGTGCTCTAAGAGAATCAAACTTATCCCATGATCGTTGTTTTCCTTCCACCTTGCTGTCCTGTGGTCCATTGCCCATAATACCTTTACCAATGTGCACTGGAGGTAGTGTTTTGCCACTGAACTTAGAATTTTCCTTATGCTCCACTCGTGGATATGCTCTTTTGGAGGTGTTAGTAAACTCTTCTTCTTGCAACAATGCTAATGACAGAGCATAATCCACCGTCTTAGGCTTATGTAGCACCAAGGCTGAACGTAATTCAGGCTTCAGACCATCTAAAAATTTGTTCACCAAAAAGACCTCATCTAAGCATGAATTATGAGCCAAGACTTTGAATGTGAGATCCTGAAATGCTTCATAATATTCTTGGACCCCTGCGTTTTGCTTGATAGCCAGCAAGGTTCGCATAGAGTTGCTATAGGTGTCTTGGCCAAACTTGCCCTCTACAGCCACACAAAGTTCAGGCCAAGAAATTCCTTCATGTTGCATCTCATAAGTCTGTAGCCAAAGTGCTGCTCGGCCCTGGAAATGAAGTGTTGCAAAACTAGCCCATAGGTGAACTGGAATCTGAAACATAGAAAAATATTTTTCACACTTCACTTTCCAAATCTTTGGCTGCTCTCCTTCAAATTTTGGAAAATCAGTCCTTGGCATCCGAAAATCCGGACCATGCATGTTACCAGGCTGATAGGCATTGTTGCCTTGGATGCTGTCTCCTTGAGTGCGACCCCTCTCCAATTGCTGATGATCCATAGGACCTCGGATTCCTTCTCTGCCCTGAAATCTAACACTTGGTGTGGGTGATGGTGTCTCCTCCAAAAATGCCACACGGGTGTTCAGATTCTTCAGAGAGTTGCATACTCCTTGCAACATTTGATCGATCGCAGTTCTCCACTCATCCTGGGCCTTCAACCTCCCTTCTGTGGCGGTCACTGAACTCAGGATCGACTGCATCTTCTCTTCCATAGAGGTGATATTTGCCTCTGCTGCCGCCATCCGCGTAGTGAGTGTAACCCCTCTCTTCGCCACCTTCGCGTCGGAACCCGACACTGTGCAATCTCTCCCCAAATCAATTCCAACCTCGAGTATAGGGATTGTCTTACGGTCTCAACCCTAGAGCGAGACCAGCCTGCCTCTCGGAATGATTTTTACGGCTCTGATCGAGGGAATTTCGAGATCTTACAGTGCCCGTACCGGCTCTGATACCACTTGTGGCGTTCACGAAGAGATTGAAGAAGAACACAGGAAGAATCGAGAGAAATCAGAGAAGAATCGGAACCTGAACCATGGAAGAACAGAGGAAAGGAGGCAGCAGAGGAGATGGGTTTCAGCGTTTTCTCATTGCGTGCCAGAAACCGAACAGTACTCGAGGTTTATATACCCTTACATGGCACTTGGGCCGCCGGACAGATACAAGGCCCATGGCCTACATCGGAACGCAGCCCAACTAACCGTCAAACCCCCTGTCTTACATTCTGTATTCCTGACAGCAACCTGCACAGAGGCGCAGTTTGACTACCTCGCCTATGCGAGTATTCTGGGCCTAGCTGCCAACGATGTTCGGGTGAAATGGAGTCACCTACATCTGAGCAAAACCGATATTTTTATAGAACCAAGCGACTCACACATCAGCCCACTGATCGATGTGCCATCCTAATTATATTCCATAAGAACTAGCTAACCTGGTCGTCAGGAAACCAGAGTAGCTAGATGATTAGCTTTTCGGCCCCTTCAAGTCCTCCATAGGACGTACCCTTCAGCAAAAAGAAAAGGCTCCTGCCTCCTGGCAGCGATCGAGTACATCATCAATGTAAACTAAAGATTATCTTTTAGTTAACTAACTAAATTAACTGACACACGCAGATCGCAAAGTACTATAATTAGTGCGTGCAGTTGCACCTTGCTTACGAGCAAGGACGCAGAAAGCCAACCGGCCCATTGCGGCTTCTTCTTGTAACGTGTAGACTGTGTAGTAGAGAGAGAAGAGAGGGAAGAGGAGCAGCCTCAGGAGACGAGAGAGAGAGAGCGCACTAGCTAGCTAGCTATGGTGGACGTTCAGGTAACGAGGAGAGCCATGCTGTTCCGCATGCCGGCGCGGCGGAGCAGGAAGAGGACGGCTGTGGCGAGGCTGGGCGGCGGCGGAGGCGGCCGCCGGCGAAGGCTCTTCGGGGCGCTGCCGCTGCCGCGGGTGCGGGTGCGGGTGCGGGTGCGGGTGCGGGTGCGGTGGCTGGCGGCGCTGTACTGGTGGGCGCTGCGGCGGCTGCGCGCGAGCTACGCCAAGGCCGTCCGCGAGCTCGTCGAGGGGACGGTGCTCGTCGGCGCCCTGCGCATGCCCCCCGGAGTCGAGTGCTCCCGCGCCGCCGCGTTCGGGCCGGTCGCCACCGCCGGGTTCTGATCTGCCGGCGGCCGTGTCAGTCCAGCCAAGCTCCACGCGGCGCATGCATGCATGTACAACGAGGGCGTGTGCGCGTGCCGCGCAACCTGTCTTCTGTCTGTTCATTTTCTGTTCTTGTTTGGGTCGCTGTACAAACCTTTTTCTTCCTTGAAATTGAAGCCTTTGGTTGAGGAAAATTTTACGGCTGCACTGATGAATTATCTCAATGGTTAATTGTCAGCCCCAGATTTCGGGGACCACCTGGGTGGCTCCCGCTAGCCCATGATCTATCTTCCTAGCGTAATACAACAGATGGATCAACTCATACAAAACGATACAGACATTCAATTATTAATCAGACTACATAATGGCTCGGTTTACATACCAAAATATAGAGTACGTATCTTTGTCAATCACATTAGCGTCTGATCGTAATGCAATCGAATACAAAAGTTATAAAAAATTCTAAAAAAATTTGTACATGTACTCTTCAACTTAATCTATCTTTGGATAAAATTTCAAGTTCAAATTCATCCTATATTAAGAGTTATAAAAAAAAAGAAAAAACGGACAGTTTTGATAAGTTCAAAATTGATAGAATTTTCTCTTTTTTGTAACGTTCAATATAGAATGAATTTGAACTTGAAATTTTACCCAGAGATAGAGTAAGTTGAAGAGTACATGTACAAATTTTTTCAGAATTTTTTACAACTTTTGATAGTTCGATTTAACGGCGATTGTACGGTTAGTGTGATTGCACAGCATATGTACCCATACTTCAAAGTCTAACAAAATGCGGAAACAGAAGTGTCGGGTCTCGAGGCTATACCCAAATCCACTAGGCAAGCGACTGGAGTCCTGCCTAACACCCGTCCTGCACGTCAGCTCCTAGTTCTCCTTGCATTCAGGAGAAGAATCCAGATCCTCACGTTCTTTGTCTCCCAGACCTAAAAAAGAGTGATGTGGGCGAGGATGAGCACACCAACCAGGCTCGTGAGCCAGTTCCCCGCCTAATGCAATTAATGGTAATATGCTTTTTTTGTGCTGGGTTATTTTATTTGCAATAATACCAATTTTGTAATACCATAATAATAGAAAACCTAGGACTTAGCCATTTTACAAAACAAAGACGTATTGTGCTATATGCACGATTCAAATCATCATCAGAGGGTATTTCAACAACAGGGCAGCACCTCGTGCTCCCAAACACGGCGGATCTAAGCCATCCTAGTGGACATGGTCCCTGAACAAATAGGCAGACCGGTACCTCGTACCATCTCCAACAGGCAAGACCATACCCTCGCAAGGCGTATGTCTTCCTAAGTGGCAGCAGACTCACCCTCTCAGGGAGGCGTGATCCCCTTGAGCTCAACTAAGGCCAAGATCCGCAGATCCTCAATATCCCAGGTGATGAGTAGAGTGTTGACTGACTCAATTTTCGCGCACAGGCAGAAAGGGGCATCCAAGTGCATGGATAATATCCGGTGCTTATCTGGGTTGCATGGTAAGCTCAAGATAGTGCACAGGGCATCACCATAGGTATGGTAATGATGGGACTAGCCCATATAAGGAACCAGCTCCGTTTACATTGATGGTCAGAAACCAATCATTGCAGAGCGTTGATAGAAAAGCTATACTGACAGAGCGTTGATAGCAAGACTATACCGATGCAAGAGGACTGATTCGTCATCACATGCCGCAACATTGACCAGCCGGGATGAAACCCATTGGACTCTAGACTTATCCAGGTCTAAGCATAACCAAAAACTTACTAGTCAAAAGGTTTATAATCTATTCCAAAGTTACCAAATGACAGGGAAGGAAATATATATCAAGGAAGGGATTGTGTTTAACAACACTAGTAATAAAGTGGGTGATATCTAGACCATCTCTAATAGCATTTTGTTTCACATATTTTATACAAAGAATACATAAGCATGCAATTTCATAATTCAAAGCAATATAACTTAAATAAAAACTGGGATAGAGGAATGATCTAGAGAATTTGGCTCGCCTGGCCCTTGGGCATTGAATACCAGGCCTTCAGGCTATCCTTCCTGTTCGTCCGGATCTAATATGAAGTTACAAATGGCACAAAATTCTTAGAAAATTGCTAGCAGCATGATGCATGGAGATATTCTATGATCGACACGATTTACGTAAAACTAAAATAACTCAATTAGTCTTATGTCCGAATTTTCATGAAATAACAAGAATGCATGTGCATGCATGATAGGATAATTCTACCCATATATAGAAATAAGTTATTTGAAATACATTACAACCATAAATGCATTCAAAACAAGTATTCAACCATTTATACAATCAAATGAATAGGATAATAAACAATACAATGATATGATCAAGCTAGCATTTTCTTTATAAAAACCAATCTTATCTATATTAAGTTTAATTTAAACATCGGAAACAATTCTAGAAAATCTTACAATCAAGTTATAAAGCATAACTAGAGAAGTTAACAAATCTAAATAACAGGAGCAAGAGCATACTTACAGAAATACAAGTACAGCAATAATCCTAGTATAAGCATTTGACTTATAATTGATTTCTAAATAAAGATACAAGCTAGAAGAGACAAACTCACATGCTCACATGCTAGCAATATCTAATAAATGGAAAAACAGTGAGAAATAGAATTTCAGATGCTAATATAAATTTATACAATATTATTTTCCAAAGGAAATATAATTCAAGCAATACTATAATTAAAAAGCATTATTAAAGAGCTATTCTATTATTACAGATAAATAGAACAGTCAACATTGCAACAAGGAAAACTATATTTTTCCTAGGTTACAGATAGCATATAGTAATTGCCCACAAAATATCATTTTTTAAGAGGCCAGAAACTATTTTTAATAAACAAGAATGAAATTCTAGTTAATATATTCCAGGGAAAAGGCTATAATAATGCTACAAATAAGATACAACAATACAGGGAAGTCCAACATACAAGATTATAATTTAATAAATGATACAGGCTATCTAGTATTTAACATGATTTTCTCACAATTTTACAAAGCATCTAGATATTTATAATAAATCAAAAGTATTAACAGGCAGTAATTAAATTGGGAAAAGGATGGAGAAACACTATGCACAGTGGTGGGCAGAACAACGGCCCACGAAAAGGAGGCCCGCGGCCGGTGTGGCCTGTGCAGAAGGCGTACTGGATGAATACGCCTCCACTTAAACTTACGGGTGGGACCATGGGCTCAAGCATCAGCCGCACCGGGCGAAACCGATGGGAGCAAAGCGATGGGTAGCACCTTTGGGACCCACCGGTCAGCCATCAAGATGGATTTAAGCGGGAGGTTTAACTGTTAATCGAGCGAGGCCCATCAGTCAGTGATACATGTACACAGTAATCAAACCGTGACGTCAGTGTGACTTCACGTCGTCTTCCTCCTCCGGACACGCGCGGCGGCGAGGGGAAAACAGACGGCGTCGGCGCTACGGAGCATGGTTTCCGAAGTTCTTGGACCCTACAGAACCAGAGGAACGTCGTGCATCTAATGGTGCCATTGGCATTGTCGGAGATGGTCATTGCGGCGGCGCCATTGCCGAAGGCGGGGCTTAGCCATGGGTCGGTTGAGGCGGCGATGTTACGGCTTGATCAAAGGATAACGGGGGCATGTGAGTATGTAGGAGCATTGGGGAGGCCCACCGAGGCGACGGGCGGCGTCGGGAAGCCCGAGGTTTTCTTGGCGCCGTGGGCCGCGACGGCGGCTGGAGCAGGGGATTTGGCGTCCAGGACCTCTAATGAATCTTGCAACGATTGCCTTGGAGGGGGGTGGAGGGTGTTGTCGGGATACTATATACGTATGAAGGGATCTCGAGAGGTCGCCGGCGACGAGAAATCCGAAAGGGGGGAATTTCCGAGGCAGCGGCGGTGAAGCTCGCCTGTGCAACCCAAAGGGAGATGATTCAATTAGTTGCTAGGGGAGATAAAGAGGGAGGAGAGGAGCCGATTGGAGGCGGTGTAGATGATTGGGACTCATCGGGACAAACTCTCGGCGACGCGGGCTCCAACCGGGCGGCTGGAAAATGGAGAACAAGAAGAGGGCATCTCGGCTAGGCTTTATAGGGCAAGGGAGAGTGAGGTGGAGCTCGGGGATGAGCTGGAGGGCTCAAGGTGCTCTGGGATCGGCGGGGAAAGGTGGAGGCGGGGTATGACACCGAGGCAGGGGAGAGAGTCGCTCGGACCGGGTAAAACCGGGTGCGACGCCGGCGGTGAGGTGAGTCAGCGTCGGGGGAGGCGAGATTTTCTTCGCAAGTGGCTCGCCGGCCAGCCTAGTGGGGGGAGAAGGAAGGGCAAAACAGGGTTTTGCCGTGGGAACGCGCGGGGAAGAAGCGGCGCGTTTGTCGGCACCGGACGACGGCGGCGCTGGCTTTAGACCGAAGGGCAAACGGGTTGGAATAATTAGCACTTTCAGGTTTATTTTAATCAAGAGATTTAACATGCACAACGTCTAAGAGAGAGATAAAACAGGTTGAAACCATAGAAGCACAACCTAGATACACATGCAGAAAACTACACCTATATCTCTCTGGTGTACTCGCGAAGATGATGACTTCTTGGGCGTGGTGCGTCGTCAGCGTCTGATCTGATTCGGCGAGATTTGGTTCTGGTTCTCCGAATCGGACGCCGTCTTGAAGAAGGTGTTGCCGACGCAGATCGCGACGGTGTAGTGGAAGAAGTCCTCGCGAAGCGAAGAAGAAATGGCGAGCGATCGCGCGGCGCTTCCCAAAACCTGATTCGCCTACCGGTCAGAGGCTCGAGGCGATTGGTTCCGAGACACCTTTCTCCCGAGCGGCGGTGCACGCCAAGCCGCGGATGGGAAGAACCGGCGGCGGCGCAGCAGAGGGAGGTGGCAAACCCTAGGTCGATCGATCGATCCTACGGGCGGTCGGCGGCATATTTATATAGTAAAACCGTGAGACAAACAGATCGCGAAAGCGGGCGCGACCGAGTCCGACCACGATTTGTATATTCCATATCCGACCCGCAAAATCCGGAGAATAAAAGAAATAAAAGCGCAAAAGGAGGTCAAGCGTCTGCGCAAGAAGCACGAGGTCCGGTTTGGCGGACCATTCATGCAGTGTTGTCTTGACGCCCGCCTTCCTACCGAGCCAAAGCGAGGCGAAGCGACGGCAGCGTGTGATTCTCTATTTCTCTCTCCCATCACATTCTCTAGTGGGAGGGAGCAAGCTTCACTATTTAAGCATGTCCTCCACTCCTCCCACTAGCAATATGGTACTAAAGAAATTTCACATGTCTCATGCATACATGGGCCTTTGAGATTTTTTAAGAATTATTAGATATTAAATGGGCCAGGCCCAACAATTCTAACAATCCCCTACCAGATCTCAAAATCCCATCAAGTTTGCCTGTTCTCAAAACTGTTTATATACCAGTGTTTCGGTGACAATGGATTATGTCTTGAATTGTAACTAGACATTTAAGCTATACTCATTCACAACTTGGACAATGGATTACGCCTTGAATTGCAAGTTTTGTGTGAACAAGTTTCACTCAAAGCCAACTGATACTTGGCTACCAATAGGCTACCCCGCGGGTGGAGCATATAAGTCGTACTCCATGGTCTCTTCATGAGCTTACTAGAGATTACCCAAGTCTCATAGATTGCGACTTCTAACAGTCGGACTCATATAGCTGTGTTCTTTCAAGATGCTCTGTAGGATGACATCTTCGCTAATTAAAGTCAACAGAATAACATTAAGGCAAATGCCAACCCGCCATACAGATTTCGAGAGTATTGCATCTCACATGGAATGGGTTAGGGTATACTCTCATCCAGCTAATCAATAGCTTGTTTTCCCCAGGACCTAATTCACGGGATCTCCGATCACATAGGTTGGGTTACCGCTATGGTGTAACTCACGTGGGTCTCATACCTAGTTTCCTCGATGCATTGTCTATCACACACCGTGATAAACCCTTTGTAAAAGGATCTATCAGATTTTTAGCCATTTGGATATAATCCAACGCTATCACTCCGGAGTTTCTCAATTTCCTGACAGATTTCAGTCGTCTTTTCACATGTCTTGAGGACTTCATGTTGTCCTTAGAACTGTTCACCTTGACAATCACTGTTTGATTATCACAGTTCATAAGGATAGCCGGAATCGACTTTTCAACCATCGGAAGATCCATCAGCGTTCACATAACCACTCGCTTCAACAGTGGCGTGTCCAGCGATCAATTCGCTTCCATTGTTGGCGTGTCAAGATAGTCTGCTTGCAAGACTTCCACGAGATCGCTCCGCCACCATGAGTGAACACATATCCACTTGTGGCCTTTATCTCATCGTCGTCGGATATCAATTGGAATCACTATACCCTTCCAAATATTTGTTGGGTAACCCGTATAGTGCAAGCCAAAGTTTGTAGTACCTCTCAAGTAGCGCATTACCCTTTCGAGTGCTCGCCAATGATCATCTCTCGGATTAGAAGTAAACCGGCTCAACTTGCTAACAGCAAACGAGATGTCTGGCCTTGTAGCGCTAGCTAGGTACATGAGTGACCCGATGATTTGAGAGTAAGTCAGCTGATCTCTAGCAATTCTCTTGTTCTTTCGAAGCACAATGCTAGGATCATAGGGTGTTGGAGAAGTTTTGCAATCAGTAAAGCCAAAGCGATTCAAAACCTTGTCCACATAATGGGACTGTGACAAAGTGATCCCATCCTCACCCTTCAGTAGCTTGATGTTCAAGATTACATCAGCCTCTCCTAGATCTTTCATATCAAAATTTTGAGACAAGTAAGACTTGACCTCGTGAACCACATCAAGACTTGTCCCAAAAATTAATATGTCATCCACATAGACACATAAAATAACGTCCTGACCCCCACCATACCGATAATACACACATTTATCGGCCTCATTCACGGCAAAGCCCGCAGAAGTTAAAGTTCTGTCAAACTTCTCACGCCATTGCTTAGGAGCTTGTTTCAGGCCATACAAAGATTTTAATAACCTACACACCTTGCCTTCTTGACCTTCTACTACAAATCCATCAGGTTGATCTATATAGATCTCCTCGTCCAGCTCTCCATTTAGGAAAGCTGTCTTAACGTCCATTTGATGAACAATAAGACCATGTGAGGTAGCCAAGGAAAGTAGTACACGAATTGTAGTCAATCTAGCCACGGGTGAATATGTATCAAAGAAATATTCGCCTTATTTTTGGGTATAACCCTTGGCCACAAGCCGAGCCTTATACTTTTCAATAGTACCATCAGGCCTAAGCTTTTTCTTAAATATCCATTTACACCCTACAGGTTTGCAACCATAAGGTAGTTTTGTGAGTTCCCAAGTCTGATTCGTAAGAATGGAATCCATCTCACTCTGAACCGCCTCTTTCGATGAAGTCGCATCGGGGATGCAAACGCTTACGAAATCGGCGTGGGAGTATCATCCACGAGGTACACAGTGAAATCATCACCAAAGGATTTTGCAATCCTCTGTCTCTTGCTCCTTCTCTGAGCCTCACCGTCATCCTCCTCAGGATTTTCTTTAGGTATTGGTTCAGGATATTCAATTTGAGTAGTAGGTTCGGGAATTATCTCACTAGTTTTACCAGAACTGCTATGCTCAAATTTCATAGGAAATATGTTCTCAAAGAAAGTAGCATTATTAGACTCCATGATCATACCAACAGACATGTCAGACACCTCTGATCTTATCACCAAAAATCTACTGCCAACGCTACGAGGAGCATAACCCAGATGGACACAATCTACTGTCTTAGACCCAAGCTTGCGCTTCTTTGTGATTGGCAAATTGACTTTCACCAAACAACCCCAAGTACGTAGATAAGAAAGTGATGGCTTTCTCCCCTTCCATACTTCATATGGGGTTTTCTCCTTATTCTTTGTAGAGACTTTATTCAGGACATGACATGCAGTCAACACGGCCTCCCCCCACCATGCCTTAGATAAACCCGCAGTGTCTAACATGGCATTCACCAAATCAGTTAGAGTGCGGTTCTTTCTTTCAGCTACCCCGTTTGATTGGGGCGAATAGGGAGGCGTCCTCTCATGAATAATTCCATGTTCCGCACAGAATAAGTCAAACTCACTAGAGAAATACTCTCCACCACGATCCGACCTAAGTCTCTTGATTTTCCTGTCTAATTGGTTTTCAACCTCAGCCTTATAGATTTTAAAGAAGTCTAAAGCCTCGTCTTTAGTTTTCAACAGATAGACAGAGCAATATCTAGAAGCGTCATCAATCAGAGTCATGAAATATCTCTTTCCACCCTTTGTCAACACACCATTCATCTCACAAATGTCAGAATGTATGAGCTCTAGAGGTGCCAAATTTCTCTTCTCTGCGGCCTTATGAGGCTTACGAGGTTGTTTTGATTGCACACAAGTTTGGCACATAGAACCTTTGACAGTGAGAAATTTAGAGATTAAACCCATACCCGCAAGCCGAGACATAGAACCAAAATTAACATGACATAAACGTGAGTGCCAAACATCAGCCTCACTCTCAATAGTATGATCACAAATATGGTTCACAATTTTATGACAGTAATCAGAAAGAGAGAAACGGAACAAGCCTCTGCACTCATAGCCTTTGTCAATAAACAAACCATGTTTCGACAAGACTACCTTATTGGACTCAAACACCACTTTAAACCCATCTCTGCAGAGAAGGGACCCGCTAACTAGGTTCTTATTGATTGAGAGGACATGCTGCATGTTCTTCAGTTGCACGATTTTTCCCGAAATAAACTTCAGATCTACCGTGCCAACACCAAGAACAAAAGCATTGGACCCGTTCCCCATCAAAACGCAATTTGAACCGTAAATTTGCTGATAAGAAGTGAACATTGAAACGAACATTGAAGCGTCGAACACACATGCACATTAGCCCCAAGATCAATCCACCAATCGGTGGTGATTCCTTTGAAGAACGAGAGGGTAAAACATACCCATGGTTCCCTCACGGTGTTGCCAATGGTCACATTGACAAACTTTGAAATCTGCCGGATTACCCTTTTTATCTTTGCGGTTTGGACACTTCTTAGCCCATTGCCCAACCTCACCGCAAATCGACAGAAGGCATCTCATCCTTGTTCAACTTCTTTTCTTGAATCGTTGATTTGCTTGATTTTATTCTTCCTTTGTTCTTGCCATCTTCTTTGGACAACATTGGCGCTGGATCGTCCCTCGACTCCTTTCCTGTGTGCATCTTTGGCAGAGCTTTCTCTTCAACATCTAGAGACGCGATCAACCCCTCAACGGAGATCTCTTGTCTCTTATGTTTTAGAGGCGTGGCAAAGTTTCTCCACGAAGGAGGTAACTTGACAATAATGCTGACCATAAACTTATCGGGTAATTTGCACTTAAGGAGTTCGAGTTCCTCACAATGACCAATATCTCATGAGCACATTCGACAACAGCGAGCGGTTATCAACCATCTTGAAGTCGTGGTACTTGTTCCATGACATACGATTCCTTTGCCGTCGATGCACCGAATTTATTATTCATTGCATCCTGGATCTCTTCGCATTTGTGATGTTCATATACACATCACACAGACGGTCAGAAAGCACACTAAGAACTGCACCCGGAAAAAGTGTGGTGGCCTCCTGGAACTCTTTCTCCTTTTCAGGAGTTAGGGTTCCCTCTGGTTTGCCATCCTTTACCCAAGACACATTCATAGTCATCGACCACAATTTGCACCTTTACTTGCCATCTCTTGAAATTTACTCCACCGAATTTCTCCGGTTTCAGAGCATCAGTAAAACGAGCCATCGATAAACCAAAGTGCCTAAAGATCAGGTTTTTGGAATGTTGGAATAATTAGCACTTTCAGGTTTATTTTAATCAAGAGATTTAACATGTGACGGCGTGTTCTCCGCTCAACCACTGCGGATCACACCCTGGTCAGATTTTTAGTCTGCTAGCCAACTCGATCAAGCTCGATCCGATTTGAGCGTCGGGCACAACAAGGAGCGACTCGCAGATTTACCGAGTTCGGACCCCTCGTGGGTAATAGTCCTACTCTGCTGAGCCTTAGCTCTTTTTCGATTGTGGTTGAATGGGAATGTGTTTCTGAGTGTCTCGAATGCGAATGCTCCTCCTTTTCTTCCTCTCTCCCTTCTTTTATACAAGCTTTGGGGTGGCGGAGAGAGCCGAGGGGTAAGCGATCAATGCTCTCGAGACAAACAAGACCACGACAGAAGAGGCAGCGTCTGCCTTGCGCCAAGGCTGCTGCGCCTCTCGCGTGCCATAAGTGGCCTCGACCCGCATGATCCTGCCGGTGAATCTGCGGGTGGGGCCTACCTGCTCCTCGACAGGCGGCCTCCTCAAGCAAACCTTCTCTCTGCCGGTCAATTGTTACTGCGCCCACGGTGGCGTACCTCGGACACTGCAAGGGTCCTTTAGAAGGTAATCATTTCTTCCATTGTCTATCCGCGTGATATCTCATTAAATGCGCGTCGTCCTTCGCATGATGGGGAGCCTTCCTGAAGACTCATACGCAATGCTCCCTGCCAGCGAGGCCCCTTTGTGCGCAGGGCCCTCGCTGGTCTCGAGGGCTCGCCCATGCACCCTTTGGGCGTGGGGCCCTCGCCTCATCGTCGGAGGGCTCGCCCACGCCCGCTTTGGCGCGTGGGGCCCTCGCCTCGCCTTGAGAGGGCTGCGCCACGCACCCTTTGGCGCGTGGGGCCTCGTGGCTTCGAGAGGGGCTCGCCCACGTGCCGGGCCTTGCTCGCCCACTTTGCCGCGTGGGGCCTCCCTGGCCTCTGAGGAGGCTCGCCAGCGCTGGGGCCTTGCTTTCGCCCGCTTTGCGCGGGGGCCTCCTAGCCTGAGAGGGCTCGCCACGCCTTATTTGAGGCCTTGCTTTCGCCCCGACGTGGGGCCCTCTCGGCCTTCCTAGGGCTCTTTGTACCCGGTATTTATTACACCGCAGTAGCCGGGTCCACCATGATCTGTGAACCGTCAGCGAGATACTTTCCGTTTCTTGTGCGGCGGAGGCGAATCGTGGGGGCCCACCACTCGCAGCGGCCGTCACCGATTCTCCACACACACGATCTTCCTTGGGGAACTACGCGCTTTTGGCGGGGAAACCAAAAAGCGGGGCAATGATGGCGCCCAGCGCGTGAAGCGGAATCAAACCGTCGCTCGCGCTCCGCTTATAAATCTTCTCTCGGCTGCCAATCCTTCCGCCGCTAAGTCTTCAAAACATCCCTTGCCTTCTTCATTTGCTACCATAGCCTCCTCGCCAATTGCCACCAAGCCTTTCGCCATACCACCGCCAAATTTTCCATGGCTCCCAAGCGCAAAGAAGGGCCGCCATGAGACGCCGCACCACCTTCGGGGTCGTTTCGCCTGCTTCCACCGTCGATGAGATCGGTGGCGCGGCCGAGTCTTCGTGCCACCGGCCGCCGCTGGTTCGCGCCAAAGACCATCATGCAGGAGTCCTCGCGCGGGGAGATCGTGACCTTCTCTGATGGCGTCTTGGCGGGCCTTGTCCCGCCGTACTCAATTCTTCTTGGGGTGCTCGCCTTCTACGGGATCGGTGGCGCACCTTCCTCCCAACTCGATCATGGCCTGGTCATCTTCGCCCGCCTCTGCGAGATGTTCGTGGGGCGATGCCAAACCTCCCGCTCTGGCGCCGACTCTACATCTCACTGCACGGGCTCGCGCTCGGCGCGGTTGGGGTCAGCATTGCCCCGGCGCTCGCCGCGGCGCGCTTTTATCCTGCCGCGGTCAAGTCCAAGCTGGAAGGATCGGCACCGCGATGGGTCAGACACGGAGGACTCCGGCGGCTGCGGCGATCTTGTTCTTCCCGCGATCCCTGGAGCCAGCGCCGATCGGGGGCCCGGCGACGATCTGGCAATCTGGAGGCGATGGCGGCGCGCATTGCCTAGCTCCGCCGCCGGGGCTCACGGAACCCACATGGTGGCGGACTTTTTGCGGCGCCGTCTTTGCCGCTTGAGGGCGCGCCTCGCTGGGCGTACTACTGGCGGCGACAGCGGGACCCGCCTTTGCTCTTGGAGGTGAATACTCTCGCGTTCTTTTGGATTTCGTACCTTCTTTCTTTCCATTTTGGCTAATAGCCCACTCATTGCTTCTTCTTTGGGTGTTAATTTGGTGAACGTCTTGCGGCGACGTGTTCGAGAGGCGGGCCGCCGGGGCTTCGACCCGCCGACCGGCGACATCGCCACGCCGACGAGCATCCGCCTCTGCGATTGGGATCCACGGGGCGCAACCCTTACTTGCGGCGCCGCCATGGAGGTCTCACGGTCTGCGGTCCAAGTGGCGGGGACCATGCTGATCCATGAGCCGCCCTCGGCGACCGCCCAAGCTTCATGACGCCTGCTGCTCTGCCGTGGCGGCCGACTCGCCAGCGCTCTCGGAAGCGCCGCCTCATCCTCGCCGTCGGCGACGGCGAGGAGGAGGGAGAGCGGCCCGAAGAGCGCCCTTCAAGTCTCGAACTTCGCCGCCACCGCCGGCCCCATCAGCGAAAGCCTGCTGCTACCGCCGCCGCTCGCCACCGGGCAAGCGCGCGACTCTTCGAAGCTGGCGCCGCTGCGCCGGTTTCTTCCTCTCCTCCGCCGGCGCTCCTGGCGGCGCTTTCTTCTGCCATGGCGCTTCTCGCACCGGCACCGCTTCGTGCCAGGCCAGCGTCTGTTCGGCAGCGGTGACATGACGCGCCATACCGCCGCCCGCAAACAAGCGACTTGAGCTCCCCGCTTCAGCTTCGCCTTGAGCGCACCGCTTCGAGTTGGTTTTCCTGCGCTTCGCACACCGCGTTAGGGTTAGCATGCTACGGTTTTGCATACCAACCTGTTTGTCCTTCTTGAACAGGCGGACGCTGGGGCATCGAGCTCCGCTCCACGCGACTTCGCCGGCCCGACACCGCTGCCGCTCTCCTTCGACGGAGGTCGCTTCAGTGGCGGCGGAGAGTTCGCCGCACGGCGGCGGAGAACCCTCACCACCTCGTCCGCCTGGCGCCGCCGCCATCTCGGCCGTGACCGCGGCGTGGGACGTTCCTTTGAAGCGCTTCGCACTCTCTCCGCACTGGCGGCGCGGAGGAAGCCCTTGCCTTGGCGGAAGCGTCTGCCGGCTGGCTGCCGCGGGCCCTTGGCCAAAAACCGCCCTTGAGGAGGCGATGACCAGGTCTGCGGCGTAAGCCGCCGCCTCGGCCAAACGGTCGAAGACCTCACTTTGGAGCGCTTCGGCGCCTCCGACCCTCGCCGACATCTGCGCAGACCGCCATACCGCGGCTTCCGGACGCCGCGCATCCATCGGTGTTTCCTTGCATCCCATTGGAGAGGCGGCCAGCGTACGCTGTTGGCGCCGTGGACGAGCCGCCCGAAGCCTCTTGCGTCCTTCGGGTGGCGCTGCGGACGCGAAGCGATCGAAGCGGTCGCCAAGCGCTCTCGGCAAGCGCAGTTCATCTTGAGCAATCTGTCTTGCTCGAGGCGCGCGTTTGATCTCGGCGCCGCCACCGGGAGAGCCTTGGCGCCCGGTGGACCCGGTTTGAGCGGCGCGGGTTGACCTTGCGCCGACCGCGTGTCCATGATGGGGCGCCCGCTCGGCGGAAGACGAACCGGGAGGAGTAGCGAGACTCCCTCGCCTTTTGCCTTGTAAATGTTGCCTATCAATGCAAACAAACTTTTGCTCTTTGTTGTGAGTCTCACTTGAACTTCGCTGAATTTTAACTTGCGGAATTGAATTGGGGCACACGGCCAAAGGTTTTAGATGAGCGCTTCGCCGCATAGTGGTATTGTTTCCTTAGGCATCTGGTTACTTCAACCCTTATGGCCTCTCGCAACCCGACTTAAACATTACGTGGCGGCGCTTAGCTTCCTGGTGGTCTAGTCATTTGGTGCCGCCGTTAGCGCATTGCCTATCTGAGCCGACACACGGGGCTAGAGCCCGCCCGTCCGTCGCCGCATCGCACCAGCGTAAGTTATAAGCGTTTGCCTTTGCAACTAAGGGCCATCGGCCTTAAGTACTTTCGCTACCGACTTTCGGTGAGAATGTTTTCTAACAGACCTTTCTAAGGCTAAGCCCTTTGGTCGCCAAAAGCTTTAGACCGAGCTTTCCGTTGAAAGTGGCGCTTTTCCTCGGGCATCTGGTTACTTCAACCCTTATGGCCTCTTTGCTAACCGACCCTAGACATCGGCGTGGCGAGAACTTAGCTTCCGGAAGTGGTCTAGTCGCGGTGCGCATTGTTGGCGCATTGCCTGAACCGAGCCGACACACCAAAGCTAGAACCCGCCTTCCGTCACTTCGCCTCGCAATCATGAGTCGTGGCGTTAAATCCTTGCAACTAAGGGCCATCGACCTTAAGTACTTTTTTCACGCCGACTTTCACCTAATGCTTTCTAACATACTTGGGCGAAAAAAAGCAGATGCCCACAAGGAGGCAGAACTTATCTCTTATTGAAGATGGCTTTGTACTGCGCTGACCCCGTGGCGGTGAAGGAAGAAGACCTCGCCGCTCGGCTCAAGGGAAGTCAAAAAAACTCTTGGTACTGCTACCTCTGGGTAGAACTTCCTCGGTACTCGGCGTTCAAGTGTTCGCCAATTCGCGACCGTCCTCGAATCTGAGCTGGTAGTCTGGGCGGGAGGCGAGACCACCTTGAAGGGCCCTCCCACGGGGAGACAGGTTCTTGCGCCCGCTGCGCTTGGATTTTCGCAGAGCGAGGTCGCCAATCGCTAGTGTTCTCACACACCGCATTACTTGATAACGGCGCAGCCTTTGATACTTGGCGGCCGGATCGCCGCTGTCTCGGATCTCCTCCGGAGATTTACTTCATCCTAACGCGGTCGAGTCTTGGTCTTGGCTGAACGCCGCCACTCTTGGGGAGCCGGCGAGCTCGATAGGAATCCGCCTCGAGCCATACACGGGAAGAAGGGGTCTCGCCGGTGGCTCTGTTGGGAGTTGTCGCGGTGTCCATATCTGGTGGGAACTTCTTCCGCCCGGCGCTTGCAGCGCTTCTCGGCGATCGAGCGCCCTTGTCTTGAGCCCTTTGAGTACTTCGCGTTCGCCGCTCCACTTGCCCATTGCTCTTGGATGCGTGCGGAGGCAAAGCACGCTTGGTACCCAACTCTTCGCACCGATCTTGAAATCGGCGCTTTTAGAGGCGGCGTTGTCGATGATGACTCTGTTGGCGACACGAACCGACAAAGATGCTCTTCATAAACTTGATAGCGCTGCGGATGTGATCGCGGGACCGGCGAGGCTTCAACCCACTTAGTGAATTTGCCGATGGCGGCGAACAGATGAGTATATCCTCCGTTCGCCAGCGAACAGGCGAATGTCCGGCCCAGACGCGAAGCGGCGGAAGCGGAATAGTTTGCGGCGCTGGGCGGTCGGTGGATCTGCTTAGCATGAAATTGGCACGCTTGGCGTCTCCTCGCCGGCTTCGAAGGCATCACGGAGGCGGTGGGCCAATAAAGAAACCGTGGCGGCTTTCCCAACCAACGCGGCTCACTGAATGGCTCCGCGCATGCCTCCATGGATCTCGAGAGAGTTTCACTCTCGCTTCCGAGTGACGCGCTTCATGAGAACTCCATTTGCGCCACAGCGTCTGGTCCCCACCTACCGGGCGTGGCGCTTTGCGCTTCGGCGCTATCTTCTCGGCCAAGCAGCGTCGTCGTCGGGGATCACTCCATCCGCGCAGTAGGCTGGATCGGATCCATCCGCGACCTTCCGGACGAGTGTGGCGGCGTTACGTACATTGTCGCGGCGTACTCACTTTGGCTTTGGCGTTTCGCCTCAACCGCCTCAGCAGTTCTTCCGCCTCCTCCCTCTAGCAGGGGCTGCGGCCCGGGATCGGTGGCGTCTCCTCGAGGTGGGAGCTACGTCGAAAGCGTCGTCCGCGCGTGTGAAACTGCGGCGGACGGCGCGTAAGTCTTTCTTCAAAGACCCGGCCGGAGCAGGTGCCCTCGGCGAGGCAATGCAGGGCAGTTCATCGCCATGTAGTTGTCACGGCGAGGATGTGCCTGGCCCAAACCCTCAAAGTGCGCTCCAACGGCGCACCTCGCCGGTAGGCCGCCATAGCGGGATCGGCGGGAGAAATCCTTCCTCGCTGGTTGATGACCGGGAGAAAGTCGCCTTTACTTGTGGCCGGGATGCCAAGGGTGGCTTCTACGAGCGGCGGCGATCCTTCATACTCGCGGCGTTGTTGGTGGCGCGGAAGTCCGGCACCACCGGTCTTGGGATGACATCGCCGATGGGAGACACCGGGGCGGCGCCACCCGGCCCCTCCGGTAGGAATGAGCCGTGAAGAAGAGAGTCCACGGCGAGGAGGTCAGAATCTTCGGCTCTGTGTCGCGGAGTCCACTGTTGATAAACTCCGCGAGCTTGCCCTTTGATGGCCATTCGGGGCGAATTTGAGATCGAATTCCGCCCGGCTCCATGGCCCATTTAGCGATCACGACCGTCGCCTCGCGGTTGAAGAGATCTCCATAGGGATCCTTGGTCAACAAGTGACTTTTTCGCCTGGAAGTAGTGGCGTAGCTTCGAGATCTGCGTCGGCCGCGGCGTAGAGCATCTTCGGTCTTTGTGAATACCTTGTTTGGCGTCGTGGAGGACCTTGCGGCGTTGTAAATGGGGTCTTGAAACGCCCTCTCTTTCCGCCACCAACACCTGCATGTTGACCGCTGGGGGTTTGCCTTGACGTAGAGGATCAATGGCTCGCCGGGTGCAGAGGCGATCAGCCGCAGGCGGGGAGGTAAGATACTTCTTGAACCGTCGAGCGCCTCCTGCGCCTCCGCCGTCCACTCGGCTGGTTGGTCTTCTTTAGGAGCTTGAGCGGTGGGAGACTTTTATCCCAGGCGAGCTATCAGCGGCCCGGGAGGTCAAGTAGCCCAAAACCTTGCATCTCGCCGAAATCGCGTCGGGGCTTCATATTCTCGATCGCTGCGATCTTGTTGGGGTTCGCCTCAATCCCCTCACGGGAGCGAGGAATCGGCCGGTTGCCGAACGGACGGCGAACACGCATTCTCCGGATTAAGCTTGATGCAATACTTCCTCGAGGTTGGTGAAGGTTTCTTCGGTCGCCAATCAACTCCTCCGCCTTCTTGGACTTCACCACGGATCATCGACATACACCTCCGGGTTCCGCCTATTTGGGGCGGTGGCGATATGCATGGCCGGCGAGAGGTTGGGCTGCATTCTTCGATCGAACGCCATCCTTGTATAGCGATGAGCGCCCATAGGCGTATGAAAGCGGTCTTGTCTTCATCTTCTTCGGCCATGCTAATGCGGTGGTACCAGAGTGCGCATCCGCTCTGTTGCTTTCGCACCCGCGATTAGTCGGCGATGAGATCGTGCGGGGCGTGGTATGGATCGCCAGACACGCCTTGTTGAGGTCGGTGAAGTCACGCACATCCTCCAACGCCGTTGGATTTCTTAGCGAGGGCGGGTTCGCGAGCCACAGGATGGGCGACCTGCGGGCGACCCCCGCCATAAAGCTTCTCCGCCTCTGCGGATAACTTCGGCGCTCCTTGCCCTTGCCCTCTGGGGCGCTTTCTGCTGCTTTGCTCGTGGACTCGCTTGTCCACCATCTTCGCGACAACATGGCAATCCGCCAAGTCGTGGGAGTTGTTGCGGTGAATGGAGACGATGGGGCCTTCCGTCCCACTCCGCGAGGCGATGATCTCGCCCGCCGTGGCGGCCGCGGGGCCGTCGCGGCCCACAGCGATCGCCGTAACCGCCCGCCTCGGCCGCCCAACGGGACCGTACCCGCGCGCGCGACCTCCTCCTCTTTTTTTCGCCCGCGCGCCCATTCTTGGCGCTGGCCGTCCGATCGTCGTCGTCGTCGTCGTCGCCCGCTTCAGCGACCATGACCTGCCGGTCTCGGCCGCCTTGCGCTTCTTCTTGTCCTTGCCGCCGGGTTCCTCGAGGTTCGGCCTCGCCGCCCATGGTGGCCCCGCCGCGCATAGCAGGCGGATCACGAGCCTCACTTTGAAGGGCGCCTTGTGCGCCAAGGTGAAAAACTCCTCCGTCGTCTTGATCTTGCGGTGGCCATCTTCTCTTTGACCTTGGGGTCTCGGCGCCTCTCACGAATCTGGTGACCACGGCATCGATGGAGATGTCGGGGATGGTGTTGCGGACTGGTGATCGCCGAATATAGTCGCCAAGCGACTCACCTTTCTTCCGCTCCACGTTGTGGAGGTCGTCTTCTACCGGCTGCTTTCGAATGTGCCTGGAAGTTGGTGACGAAGAGCTCGAGAAACTCCTTCCATGACCCACCGGACTCGGCGGGTTCATGAGCCCGAGCGGGCTCGCCGTGAGACAGCAGGGAAAGTAGTTCGCGAAACCTTCCCGACCCTCGATCGGCCGCATCACCGTCGTATAGATCTGCAAAAACTCATCGGGGTTGGTGGAGCCGTCGTACTTTTCGATGGGGCGGACCGAAACCGTTCGACCCTTTGGGCCTTGGCGCGACTCCTTAGAAAAGCGCGGCACCCGGCGTCGGAGCCTCCTCGCCTCTGAGCGCGTCCTCGCCCGCGCTCCGTAGCCTGGCGGCGCCAAGAAGCGCCACCCTCGGCTGGCCGGGCAGCTCTGCGGGAACCCTCTTGCTGGTCCCCACGCCGCACGGCGGCGACAGCTGATCGCCTTCGATGCGCCGCCCTGCGGAGCTTGTCACGCAGTCTTCTCCATGCAACAAGTGGCGGTCCTCGAGATGGGACCGGAGATCGCGACCACTGCGCCCCTTGCCGAGCCCCGTGGGTCGCACAGCTCTTGTCGTCTTGGCCCGCCCTCCTCACCGGAGATCTGCGAGAAGAGTGCGAGGGCAACAAAAAACGGAGGACGCGAAACGCCGTTCCCCGCCCCGAAACTTGCACCATCGCCGCGGCGCGGCGTCGACGTAGCCAAGGTGGCCAACCACGGCGCCGCCGAAAGTCGAGTCACCGGAACGGTGGGTTTTCAACAAGGCCACGGCGCGTGGAGGTTCTGTGTCTTTGAGTGCACTCCTCCAGGCCAGGCGCCGCCTAGCTTGGCCGAGGCGGCTGCTTTCATGAGGCTCCAACCCTAGGCGGGCGGCCACCGCCCGGGTGATCCACGCCATCGCCATGGTCGACTCGTGGCCACGGCTCTAGCGGTCGCTTCTGCTCCATCACAGATCGCTGCTCGCCATCGCCTCTGAAGAAGGGTCAAGAGCTTGAACCGATGCTAAGCGCTCCCTGGCGCGCCAGCGACGGCGTGTTCTCCGCTCAACCACTGCGGATCACACCTGGTCGATTTTTAGTCTGCTAGCCAACTTCGATCAAGCTCGATCCGATTTGAGCGTCGGGCACAACAAGGAGCGACTCGCAGATTTACCTGTTTCGGACCCCTCGCGGGTAATAGTCCTACTCTGCCGAGCCTTAGCTCTTTTAAGAATGTGGTTGAATGGGAATGTGTTTCAGAGTGTCTCGAATGCACGAATGCTCCTCCTTTTCTTCCTCTCTCTCCCTCCTTTTATACAAGCTTTGGGGTGGCGAGAGCCGAGGGTAGGCGATGACTGATGCTCTCGATACAAACAAGACACGACGAAGAGACGCAAACGTCTTGCCGCCTTGACGCCATGGCTGCGCCGCTTCTCGCGTGCCATAAGTGGCCTCGACCCGCAGATCAGTCTGCCGGTGAATCTGCGGGTGGGGCCTACACTCCTCCCGACACGGCGGCCTCCTCAAGCAAACCTTCTCTCTGTAGGTCAATTGTTACTGCATACGGTGGCGGTAGCTCGGACTGCAAGGGTCATCAGAAGGTAATCATTTCTTCCATTGTCTATCCGCGCGTGATGTCTCATTAAATGCGCTTCGTCCTTCCCATGATGGGGAGCCTTCGTCTGAAGACTCATACGCAATGCTCCTGCCGCCTTGGGCCCGCCTTGGGCAGGGCCCTCGCTGGTCTCCGAGAGGGCTCGCCTTACCGCTTTGGCGCGTGGGGCCCTCGCCTCATCGTCGGAGGGCTCGCCCACGCGCCGCTTTGGCGCGTGGGGCCTCGCCTCGCCCGAGAGGGCTTACCCACGCACCCGCTGGGCGTGGGGCCTCGTGGCTTCGAGAGGGGCTCGCCAGCGCTGGGGGCCTTGCTTCGCCCACTTTGCCTTGAGCCCTCCCTGCCTTCTGAGGGGCTCGCCAGCAGCTGGGCCTTGCTCGCCCGACTTTGGGCGTGGGGCCTCCCACCCTCTGAGGGGCTCGCGCCTGTGCCACGGGCCTTGCTCGCCTGGCTTTGGCTGTGGGGCCTCACTGCCTTCGAGGGGCTCGCCACGCCATTGGCCTTGCTCGCCTTTGTGGCGTGGGGCCCTCTCGGCCTTCCTAGGGCTCTTTGTACCCCGGTATTTATTACACCGACAACATGCACAACGTCTGAGAGAGAGATAAAACAGGTTGAAACCACAGAAGCACAAGCTAGATACACATGCAGAAAACTACACGTATATCTCTCTGGCGTACTCGCGAAGGTGATGACTTACTGGACGTGGTCGTCGTCGCCGTACGGTACGAGTTGCGACGAGGTTTGGTTCTGGTTCTCCGAATCGGACGCCGTCTTGGAGAAGGTGTTGCCGACGCAGATCGCGACGGCGTAATGGAAGAAGTCCTCATGGCGAAGAAGAAATGGCGGCGATCGGCGAAGCGCTTCCAAAAACCTAGTTCGCCCTACCCGTCTGCGAAGCTCGAGGCGTCGGTTTCGGAGACACTGCTCTCCCGAGCGGCGTGCATGCCAATGCAGGATGGGAAGAACTGCGGCGGCGCAGCAGAGGAGGTGGCAAACCCTAGGTCGATCGTCGATCCTCACGGGCGGTCGCGGTGGCGATTTATATAGCAAAACACGTGAGGCAAGCGGATCACGAAGCGGCCGCGACCGAGGTCAACACGATTTGTATATTCCATATCGGACCATAAAATCCGGAGAGCAAAAGAAATAAAACGCAAAAGGAGGCTGCGTCTGCGCAAGCACGAGGGTCCGGTTTCGGCGGACCATTCACGCAGGTGCCGGGCGAGCCCGCCCCGCCCCGAGCCCGGCCAGGCGAGACGAGCGAGCGCGCGCGTGTGATTCTCTATTTCTCTCTCCCATCACATTCTCTAGTGGGAGGGAGCAAGCTCCACTATTTAAGCATGTCCTCCACTCCTCCCACTAGCAATATGGTACTAAAGAAATTTCACATGCCTCATGCATACATGGGCCTTTGAGATTTTTCAAGAATTATTAGATATTAAATGGGCCAGGCCCAACAATTCTAACAATCCCCCACCAGATCTCAAAGTCCCATCAAGTTTATGCATTCCCAAAAGCTGTTTATATACCGGTGTTTGGTGACAATGGACTATGCCTTGAATTGCACCTAGACATTTAAGCTACACTCATTCACAACTTGGACAATGGACTACGCCTTGAATTGCAAGTTTTGTGCGAACAAGTTTCACTCAAAGCCAACTGATACTTGGCTGCCTTGAATTGCAACTAATTACATAAAAAAGGTAATTACAAGCACAATTAAAAGCATTGAAATTCCAAGGTTTAGAATAAAATATTTGCATGATGGCATACATTTTGCAAGAAGGTTTAATTTAAAAATAAATTTCTTTTCTTACAAAAAAGTCTAGATGGATATCTCTATATGTTAAAAATAAATACTTTAAGCAAAGCCTACAAAAGAAGATGCTTAAAATATTAAATGGTGGATAAACAAGGGTATTACTCTATGGCATGAAATGCAGTGTAGCAAAACCTATAATAGCCTTTTAAACCATAAAAGGATATTTTCCCATATAATTTATTTTATATATATATATATATATATATATATGTATGTATAGTAAAGCATTTGGGACTCCATGGAGCCTGTGCTCCGTACCTTGTTTGAAAACAATTAATTGCACAATTATTGCATTCACACCTTTAAATAGCAAATGACAATGTTGTTGTGCATGTATTTACTTTGTGTGCACGAATCTTGATGAAATCCAATGGTAAGAAGCAATGGAGCACTGACTCCATGGAGTCCCATTCCGTTTTCCTCTCTAGAGAGAGAGAGAGAGATCCTAATATACCCCTAGATGTAGTTTAGACATAATCTACACCTAGCCAACTACACAGACCAGACTCGGTGCCGGCTAAATCGAACCAACTAACAGGAGACATGCTTTCTCTCCGTAATTAATTGATCCGAAAAAATTAGGGCCGTCATATTTAATACCCACCCCATGTTTATTCCTCCCGGCCACAAACTAGCATCAGTTACCACCGCATTTTTTGGATCGAGTCAAACCGTCCAGGCGACGGCGTCTCCTGCCCACGATCGGATCCACCGACCGGCCGCCGGAGCTGCTTCGCCGCCGGCTCACGCTGCCTTCTCTCGGCCGCTGCCCTACCCGGCTCTGCGGCGGCGTGGGGCGGTCTGCGTCGGCCTTTCATGAGCGGCGTCGCGTAAAGGCGGTGGAAGCGAAGGTGGCTTCGCGAGGCGGGGCGCTTCGGCTGAGCAGCGGCGCATGGGACAACGGCGACTTCGCGGTGGGGCGGCGCCCGGGCGGCGACAGCAGGGACAGCCGGCGGATCACGGGCGGCACTCCCTCGACCTGCGCACCCGACACCGGCGGCGACGACATCGTGCGCCAGTGCCGTCCCGGCCGCCCCCAACCCCACACGCCGTCGCCGCATCTCGGGTGCCCCCACCGTTGTTCACCGGAGCTGCCCCGACCATCTCCAACCTCGCGTGCCAGCTCCGCCCTAGCCATCCTCCTCACGCGCGGCGGCGGCGCCCAGCGGCTCGCCCATCTCCTCTACTTCCGACGAACCGCTTCGTCTTCTTCCCCAACACAGTCGGCCCGGCGGTGAACCCAAGGCGGCGGCGTCCTCAAGACAGCACGGCGAACAGCCCCGCGCCGGCGCGCGCCTCCCCCGCCCTTGCTCCGCCGGCGCCTCCGCCTCCCAGCGCCGTTTTTTAGAATGTAATTTTTGGAGAAGTAACGCGAAGTAATCGATTATTGGAGAAGTAATGCGAAGTAATCGATCTTTGTTGATTACTGGAAAAGGATTTAGACTGTAATGCGAAGTAATCGATCTGTGAATATGTTTTTCTCCGTTTTTTAGAATGTAATTTTGGAGGGAATGGAAAGTAATCAGTATGGAATCTCAATTCATATAAGTTTTTTGCCCAAAAAATAGCGATAATTGAATTCTCGTCCATTCTTTGTCAGCGAAAGTAAGGAACGATGTCGGGTTGGAACCTACAAAACATGGATTACTATCATACATACAACACATTCATCTCGATTACTAGTAATTACGTTCAAATCAGAATCATATTCAAATTGATATTTATAAAATATTTCAGATTCATATGGCAACCAAGATCTTGTTTTGTTTGAAAAAATACCAGCGATACGATGTTGGAAAGGATTTAATCATCGGTTCTGAATCAAAATTAAATCGAAAAAGCGAGGTAGAATCGTTTGAAAACGAGTAGTTAATGCTCCCACAATTTTAGGTACCACATGCAGACCTATTTACTTACCAGTGCCAAATTCAGTTTGTTTGAATTACTATGAGTTACTGTCGAATCTGGACGCGTGCTACTTTGGTTTTTGGTTGGTCGCTCCATTTGGAGAGTGTGGTGCATGGTAGATTAAACCTAATCTACACCCGAGGGTAGATTAGGGGCTCCGTGTGTGTGTGTGTGTGTATATATATATATATATATATATATATATATATATATATATATATATATATATATATATATATATATATATATATATATATATGAAGGCTAGCGTACCCAGTGCGGATCTCTCCGTACTCCCAAGTCGTTTCGAAATCGAGATTACTATCGATCGATCCGAACCGTTGATCTTGTTAGTCTCATTTGAAATGTAGCCAGGTGACCAAGTTTATATTTTTTGAATTTATTTACTATTTGTTTTTATTTTCAAAAAACAGCTTTTTGGGCCTTTACGACTAATTGGAAGGCTGATTCTTGAAAATACGAAACAAATAGTAAAAAATTCAAAAAATACGAAATTTGGTCAAATATTTCAAAGGAGACTTAACAAGATCAATGGTTCGGATCGATCGATAATAATCTCGGATTTCAAAACGCTGGAGTACGGATCTCCCACACTGGTGTACAGCATATATATATATATATATATATATATATATATATATATATATATATATATATATATATATATATATATATATATATATATATATATAAAAATACTTGGGACTCCTTGAAGCACATGCTCCATACATTCTTTGTATACAATTAATGACATAATTATTACATTCACACCTTTGTATGGCAAGTGATAGTGTTGTCGTGCAGGCAATTACTTCGTTTGCACGAATCTTGATGAAATCCAACGGCAATGGAGCACTGACTCCATAGAGTCCCATTCCGTTTTCCTATATAAAGCCTATACTACTCATGGGTGTAGAATAAGCTATTCTACCCACGGACCATCCAGTCCTGATTCGGATGGGGTGGATCTGCCAGTTTGACAGTAATCCGTAGTAACTGTAATTACCTAGTTTTGGCAGGCGACAGTAATTCAGCCTGGCTATAGTGTCTAGAATCGTGGAAGCATTAACTGTTGGATTCAAACATTTCTAGTTCATGTTTTTCGATATAAATTTTGTTTCGTGCATCCGATGGCCAAATGCTTTCCACCATCATGTTGCTGGTATTTTTTTCGAACCAAACAAGATCTCAATTGCCATATAATTTTGAAATATTTTGAAAAAGTCAAGTTTGAACCCAATTACAAAATGACAGTAATTCGTAGTAAACAAATTGCATGTGTTTTTCCGATGAACAATAATTTATTTTTTACGTTGCCAACAGGATTACTTTTTGTTACTAACAAATTTTCAAACTAAAATAATCCAGGATTAGGGTTTCACACCGATTAATCTGGTTTTTGAATCATGCTACTTTTGGTTACTTCTGTTTATGAACTAACATCAACCGGAATCTGGTTTCGCATCAATTACTTTTCGTTACTCGCAACAATCTGAACCAAAAAAACATATAGAGTTAGTGTTTCACACCATTTACTCTCATTACTTTTGATTACATTTCATTACATTGCATGCAAAAGCACATAAAATTTTTAAAACAATACATCTGCTTTTTACTATGCATTACTGGCGACGACTGGGGCCTAGATCTGGCGGCCGCTCGGTGTCGTCGAGGGTGCGCGGCGATGGGAGCAGTGGCGGAGCCAAGGCCCGGCGACCCTGGGCTCGTGCCCGGGCTCCCGGGCCGCTAAACTATTGAGCCCAGTGGAATTTCATAGAAAAATTAGCTCATGACTTAGGCGCGGATGGCCTAAAATGGGCAAAACTAAGAGCGTCAGTTAGACTTATTCCCAGGCTCCCTGAAATTTCTGGCTTCGCCACTGGATGGGAGGATGACGGCGGCGGTGCAAAGGCCAGGGGAACGCGGCGGCGTCGTGGTGGCGTGGCGATCGGCGACGTTGGGCAAGTACAGATCTGGACGCGGGGCGCCGGTCGACGGCCGCGCGAGGTGAGGATGCCCAGATCTGGCATGGCCCGGCCGTTGACACGGGGCGGCGGTTGGCGAGGCGAGCGGCGGACGAGGAGGAGGTAGCATCGATGGCGGCGAAGGCAGGCGGTGGCGAGGCGAGCGTGGGATGCCGGGCCGCGGCGTGGCGATGGCGACGAGACAGAGCGAGAGTCGGCGGCGGCGCCTATGTAAGGATTCGGGCCGAGATGGGGTGAATCGGCTCTTTTCAAATTTTACTTTTCTCAATTAAGCGATTAGTTAATCAAATTTAGAACACAAGCTATCGATTGATCTAGAGTCTAGTTGTGGAAGCGATCACAATGAGACCTGGCGACTACTAGGAGGCTCGATGGCGCTCACATGCAAACGATTAAATCAATATGAGGTAGTAAATGAGATAGACAAAAAGCGCAAACCGAAGTTGTTTCCGAAGTTCGATGCTCAACACATGAACACCTCGTCTCCGTTGAGAAACTTCTCGAGACAGAGAAGTCGGGACTCTCTCGTCCTAGCCCTCAATCCACTCGCGGTGCCTCTTCACCAACACATGGTAGGCGAGCCCCAAACCTTCACACAAGACGAAGTTCTTCCACACGCGAAGCTCCTCGCTTTTCGCGGTGCCGACATGCAACACCGACCTCCGACACTACGGAGGATTTTGCACACAACCTTCAGCGGATTAAGGCCACGCACCTCCAGGCACACGGAAGTGACCCCCGACACACGGAGGATTTCGGTTGACGTAGTCGTACGGTTGATGAAGCTCGTGGTGTGATGACGATCTCTCCGGCGACAAAGTCCCAAGAACACAAGATCGGAGACCGTCTCTCACCACTATCCCTTCTCTCCCACCATGGAGACTAGGGCAAGAACACCATGGGAGAAAGGGGCAAACCTTGGGGATGGATGAGAGGAGGTAGGGGGCACCTTCTTCTTCCTCTTCTTCTCTTCTCCTTCCTCTCAATCTCTCAAGCACATGGGACCCTAGGAGGAGATGGGATCCATGGGAGGAGCTCTCTTGGGTGGAGAGGGCAAGGGGTGGCTGCTAATGAGGCTCTCTCAATTTTCTCCCATGCTCCAAGCCCCTATTTATAGGCACAAGTCGAAAACCTAGGAATGGACGGCTGAGATTTAATCGCGAGTTTCGGATCAATCCATCGGACGCCGTCCGGTCTTCATCGGACGTCGTCCGGCGATGGAATTAAACAATTTTTGTGCTTCGGGACGCCGTCCGGTGGCTTATCGACGCGTCCAACGAGTCTTGCCGGGCGTGCCGTACGGGCGCCCGCCAGTGTTTGGTCGCTGTTTAGCTTTCATCGGATGCCGTCAAGCGATCGCCATCGCGCGCCCCGTTGATCGAGCGCCGTCCGGTGGTCGCTCGACGCCGCTGGTGGTTGATTTGAACTTCATCGGACGCCGTCCGATGGTATTCAACGCCGTCCGAGGTGGACGGTGTCGTCTGGGACTTAGTCGATTTTGAGCTTACCTCCGGAAATCGGCGCTGTCGGACCCGTCCGACGATGGCGGTTTTCGGACTTAGCCAAATTTTGGCTTGGGCACCAGACGCCGTCCGATGGCGATCGGACGCCGTCCGATGGGCTGAAATTTTGCCCCACTTGATTTTGGCTCTACCGACTTCACCCGACAACACACCTAGGGTTTTGGCCTACCTTATCGACTTGTGGACCCGGCGGGAGGTTTAGATCTCTTTGAGTTGGGCGAAGACGCACACAAGGAAATCGAGAAACTAGGAAACAAAAGGTCCTTAACCTTGGCGTTCAAATTGCATATCCTAGTTGCCATCAATTACCAAAATCAATCAGCCCATGGGAGGCTTGATCTTACAATCTCCCTGTCGGGGATAAAATTACGGCCCATTGCCATGGCCCACTCCCTGACGGCCCAACCGAACAGCCTACCAGGGCCCAGCTTCCTGGAAGGTTCTATCTGGCCCATATGCATCTTGCCGAACAGCTTCTTGGCTGGCACGGTGCGTAATGGCCTAGGATTCCGTGGGGATACGCAGATCGAGCATGTCGAACTCTATCAGCGACCAGGAGATTCTCCCTGAGGACCACGACTTCGGAAAGGCGGATGTCTCTTCCCCGCCAGATCGGATCGATCCTTCGATCTTGAGCGCCTCCGAGATCTGGTTCCAGCTCGTGCCGGGATCGGATCTCCTCGCGGGCAGCTCTTCGCCGGAAGGCTGCGTCGTCTCCGCGACGAGCTCCGTGCTCGGGTTGGATCACTTCGCGCCGGGCTTCGCTTCGGGCGGCGTTCGTCCCAGCGACGAGCTCCGTGCTCGGGATCGGATCTCCTCGGAGAGTGATTTTAAATATTTTCGCTTATGCTTTCCTAGGTATCTTCATGCTCGGATGCAAGAACACGAGTCCATCTCGCGACTTGCTCATTTTCCGGAAGATCGATCTTACCGGATGCGGTGGTACACTCTTTATCGCCAGAATCCAATCCTCCTTGATGACGTTGACCTCGAGGAGATGATTCGCCTCGCCCGGCGCTCTTCGCCCGGCGCGTGTTTGGTCCCATGCGACGAGCTCTGCGCTTGGGGATGGATTTGATTTCTACATCGGCGGAGTGCTCGCTTTCGGACGGATGTTATTCCTGCTCGACGCAACAGAGTTGCTCGGACCGATCGAGTTTGTTCGGTTCGGCGTGTCTTGCTCGCTTGAACCATAACCTGCTCGATCGCTTGTTACACGCCTTTGTAGCAGCAAAATTTCCCTCTTGGACTTGAGTCTCAAGAGGAAGACCCCACTCTAGTGAGTCCTTCCACTTGAGTCTCGGGGGCTAGCTGTCGGGGATAAAATTACGGCCCATTGCCATGGCCCACTCCCTGACGGCCCAACCGAACAGCCTACCAGGGCCCAGCTTCCTAGAAGGTTCTATCTGGCCCATATGCATCTTGCCGAACAGCTTCTTGGCTGGCACGGTGCGTAATGGCCTAGAATTCCTGTTTGAGTTCTACTCGAACAAGAGTTCTGCACGGCTACGTGAAGACCCGGACGTGGTTTCCCGGATTGGATTAGGAGTCGTGATCCCCAAGACTTGGAGTATACCTTATCTACCTCGGGATGTATTTGGCATGTACGAGTTCGTTACGTACTCATGGTTAGCCCGGCCCGATATTCCCTTGGTAGGTCGGTTGTCCAGCACTATATAAACCGAGCCCCTACGGCGTGTAGAGGGCACGACTTAGACGATCCGCATCCAATCGACCGCCGGTCGGTGACTTAGCACCTGATCATCGTATTGTTGCATACTACACCCTGTACACACATAATCTCGCCGAGATATGTTCGTCTCGTCGAGGATCCTCTTGTAATCATCTCTGATATATAAGAAAGGCTGGACGTAGAGCTATTATCTCTCCCGAGAGGCCTGAATAGGATAAAAACCCCTGTCTCCCTGTTCGCTGTTGTTCGTCTTGTTCGGCGTGTCTCCTATCTCCATCTTAAAGAACCTTGGTTGACTTGGGTCAATATCCCAACCGTCGACACTCCCCCTTTTGGTAATTGATGACAACATCTACAAATCCAACATGACAAGGCACAAATACAATCTCTGGTGCAATGGGTTAGCTTAGAAACATTGCATGCCAGCATAGCACAATGCAAAGAGGCCAATGAATAAGATGCAATTTACGTATAGACATGAGCTCCCACTAAATCAATGCATACCACTTGAGAGTATCATCACATCTCATGGAGCAAAGCATCTCCTAAGATATCACTTGTAAGTCAAAGTCAATTCTCCCCCTTTGCATTCCAAAACATAACAATGCCCAAAGTATTTCCAAAGCATGGATTTGCCATTATTTCTCCCCCTTTGGCATCAATGATCACAAAATAGTAAAACATGGGATTAATAGCAAATTAAGAGCTTTGGAGGTTATACTAGTGCAAACACGTCCTTAAGTCCACCACACTCAAAATCTAGCCATCTCAAGGTCACAATGTCACAAGATCAACTAGAGCAAAATTGATAGATGTGTAATTGAAGTTATTATGACCTAGAGTAAATATAAGGTGAACTATAGCTAAAAGTATCAAGAGTTGCTCCAAAACTCAAAGGGGACACATGATACTCCATAGCACTACAAGGTGCAATCCAAGCTACACATGCTATCACCGTGCCTATTTGAGACTAAAAACATTTTTGGTTGAGCTCATTTTTAAAAAAGATTTTACATTTTAGCACTTTGCATTTTCTCAAATTTTGCCATGTCTCAAACCATAGGCGACGCCACCCAGCATGACACTGAAGATGAGCGTCTCGGTCATCCAAAGCTCCCCTAAGTTTATGCCTAGTGCCATGGCAAGCTATCTCATCGAGGAGGCATTGGTGAGACATGTATGATCAATTGTGGCCTTATTCACATTTTAGCACACTTAGCAAATTTGGCTCAACATTTTCTCAAAATTTGCTCAAGTTAGCAAAGTAAAGACATGTGCAAAATGGAAAATGGAAGAACACAATCTAGACTTAGAAACACATGGTCAACCAAAAAGTTTAGTGCAATCAAATGAGATTAGAAGCTATAGCCCTCCTAACACATACTCATGGCTTTCAATTGCATGATATATTGAGTTAAGTACAAGTTGAGCTAGTGACAAGAAAAACACATGCTATAGCTATCAAATTCATGTGATGAACATATAGGCAATGAATAACATCAAGTTTAACAGGCAAAGCACCTAAATTTTCAGACTAGCTTCAAAAGATTTTCAATGAATGATATAGTCACACGACCAACTGAGGCAATGTTTGACTTGTCTAAAACGTTCAATTCATTCCTCAATTTGCAGAACCGTGTCTCATCGAGTGGCTTGGTGAATATGTCGGCAAGCTGGTCCTCTGTCCGCACGTGCTCAAGCACAATGTCGTCCTTCGCCACATGATCCCAAAGAAAATGGTGACGGACATCAATGTGCTTGGTCCGTGAGTGTTGGACCGGGTTGCACGCTATCTTCACCGCGCTCTCATTATCGCATAGGAGAGGCACATGGTCAAGTTTAAGCCCAAAGTCAAACAATGATTGTGTCAAGTAAAGAAGTTGTGCACAAGAACTCCCTGCCGCTATATACTCACCCTCGGCGATGAATAGCGCCACGGAGTTCTGCTTTTTAGCGCCCATGACACAAGACACCTACCCAAAATGACAAGCCCCAAAAGTGCTTTTATGATCGATCTTGCACCCGCATAATCTGAGTCGAAATAGCCTAGGAGCTCAAACCGCGCACCTTCGGGAACCAAAGGTCTATGCTAGGTGTGTGTTTGGTATCGAAGAATTCGCTTTCTGATAGATCATATGCATTTCTCTAGGGAGGCTTGAAATCTAGCGCACATGCACACACTAAACATGATGTCCGCCTAGATGCACAAATAGAGCAAAGCACCAATCATGAAATGATAAAGCTTTTGGTCGACATTTTACCTTCTTTGTTGAGGTCAAGGTGGCGTTCGTCCCCATTACGTCCGGATTGGCTTGGTCAAATACTCATGTTGAAGCGCTTGAGCGTGTCGAGGATGTACTTCTCTTGGCACATGAAGGTCCCGGTCTTTAGTTGCTTGATTTGAAATCCCAAGAAGAAGTTCAATTCTCCCATCATCGACATCTCAAACTCCTTACTCATCATGTCGCTGAACTCGTTGACCAAGGACTCATTTGAGCTACCGAAGATGATATCATCCACGAGACTGCACAGAATGATCTCCATCCACCACCTTAGTGAATAGAGTCGTGTCGACCCTTCCGACCGTGAATCCCTTGCCAATCAGAAAGTCCCTTAACCTCTCATACCATGCCTTGGGTACTTGCTTGAGACCATACAAAGCCTTCGACAGTTTATACACATGATCAGAGTGCTGTGGGTCCTCGAAACCTGGAGGCTGCTCAACATACACCAATTCTCCAATGTATCCGTTCAGGAATGCACTCTTCATGTCCATCTGTCTAAGCACAATTTTGTGACATGTTGCAAATGCCACAAGCAGTCTGATAGCCTCTAAACGTGCTACTGGGGTATAGGTATCTTCACAATCTACACCCTCGATCTGTATGAAGCCTTGAGCCACAAGTCTCGCCTTGTTGCGCACCACCACTCCAAGCTCATCTTGCTTGTTCTTGAATACCCACTTGGTGCCAATCACATTGTGGTCCTTTGGCCTCTCAACCAGCGTCTAGACTTGGTTCCTCTCAAAATTATTCATCTCCTCATGCATCGCATTGATCCAGTCTGAGTCACTCAGAGCCTCTTCCACTTTCTTTGGCTCAAGCTCAGACACAAATGATGTGTGCTCACAGAAGCTTGCCAAAGCACTGACCTCACTGACGCTGGCTGTCCTTGACCTTGTTTGCACACCTTGAGTCAAGTCCCCGATCACTTGCTCGGCTGGATGATCACGAGCTATGGTGTGAAGGGTCTTGATCAACTGAGGTGGTAGCTCGGCTGACTCTGCATCTAGCTCACAAGCTGTCTCTGCCTCTGGAATTGGCTCCACACTTGAGCTATCTTGAGGGAATACTCCCCCTGAGTCTGGCACTGGTTCAGGTGTGAGAGGTGGTGGAACCATCTCGGTCTCCCTCTAAACCTCTACTGGCCTGATATCACCAGCTGGCATATCCTCCACTGCTCTTGCCAAGTGCTCACCATCCACATCATCCAGATTCTCATGCTCTCCTTGACTCCCATTTGACTCATCGAACTTCACATCGTAGATCTCTTCAATCTGACCACTGCCCTCATTGTACACCCTGAAGGAAGATCCTCTGGCTGAGTACCCCAAAAAGATTTCTGTATCCACTCTGCTCTGGAACTTGCCCAAGTGCTCCCGCTTCTTTTTGATGTAGACCTTACAGCCAAAGACCCTGAAGTAGGAGACATTGAGTCGTCTTCCCACTAGCAGCTCGTAGGACGTCTTCTTCATGAGCTTGTGAAGATACAGCATGTTGATGCAGTGACAGGCTGTGTTGACTGCTTCAGCCCAGAACAGATGTGAAGTCTTATACTCATCTAACATTGTCCTCGCCATCTCGATGAGCGTTCTGTTCTTCCTCTCAACCACCCCATTTTGCTGAGGAGTGTAGGTGGCTGAGAACTGGTGATCAATTCCTAACTCATCACAGAACAACTCAACAGAAGTGTTAGTGAACTCCGTTCCATTGTCACTTCTTACCTTTTTGAGGGTACAATCAAAAGCATTTTGGTCTTTCTTTACAAATTTTTTGAAAACATCTCCAGTTGGAGTTTTGTCAGGTAGAAAGAAAACCCAAGTGTATCAGGAGAAGTCATCAACAATGACCAAGCAATAGAGATTTCCTCCGATACTCACATAGGTAGTTGGCCCAAAAAGATCCATGTGTAAAAACTCGAGAGGTCGAGATGTACACATGACATTCTTGGTAGGATGTGGGCTTGCCACTTACTTGCCGGCCTGACAGGCACTGCATAGCTTGTCTTTCTCGAATGTCAAATCTTGCACCCCAAGAATCAAATTGTTTTTGAAAAGTTTTTTCAAATTTGCCATGCCGACATGTCCGAGACGCCTATGCCATAGCCAACCAAGCGAGACTTTGGAGACAAGACAAGTCGAGACAGATGCGGCAGGCTCATTAAAGTTCACAAGAAACAAGTTTTCAAACCGAAAGCCTTTGAACACAAGTTTTTCATTTTTGTCCAAAACCAACAAACCCTCAGGTGAGAAATTACAATGGAACCCCAAATCACATATTTGGGCAACAGAGAGAAGGTTATAGCTCAAAGTTTTTACTAGTAGCACATTATCAATTGAAAGGTCTGAAGAAATTGCTATATTTCCAACTCTCAGAACCTTGCTCTTGTTTCCATATCCAAAAGTGACCTTGGGGGAATCTTGCCTTCCTCCCCTATTGAGGTGAACAATCGGGGGTTGCCGGTCATGTGTTGAGTGCACCCACTGTCGATGATCCAATGGCACCCTCCACTCCGGTAGTTCACCTGTCATGAGAGAAGATCTTATGTGACTCAGGGACCCACACAGGAGGTCCCAGAGGGTTAGCCTTCAAACCAGAAGCACTAAAAGCAAAACGATCAATCAATGACTTGGGCACCCAAATATGTGCCTTGTGCTCATTCTCAGACTTGAGCCCAACAAATCTAGCCGTCACTCTACCTTGGGAATTTCTCTTTAGCATGTAGTGATCATACAGCTCAGTATGTGCTCTTGGGAATCTTGGCTGTGTGTGATTGAGAGTGTTGCAGTTTTGGTTCCTAGAAGGATGTGTCCAACCAATGTTGTGCCTAGGAAGACCATTCCAGAAATTTTGCCTGGGTGATTGCCAAGTGTTGCGGTACCTAGGACCTTGTCAGTTATTGTAGAACCTAGGACCATTCCAAGTGTTGTACCTAGGATCATGCCACGTGTTGTGTTCACTGTGCATCCTAGAAATATTGTTACTAGTGTGCAAGTCGTTACCGTACCTCTTCTTGGGATAGACATGATAGTAACTTTGCCTCATGGTAGATACTCGAGGAACACTTGATTTCTTCCTCCCTTTTGGCTTCTCTGGGGTAAAACCCAAGCCACCCTTTTGAGAGGGTTTTCGTTGTTCCTTGAGCATCTTGTCCAGGGCTAAGCTACCCTCATAGCACTTCCCAAGCCCCTTATCAAATTTCTCAAGTTTTGACTTCAACTAAACATTTTCAATAGCAAGCTCCCTAGCAGCTAGTGCAAATTTACAGTTATCAGGGGTACACACTAGTGTGTTGCTAGAGGAACCGCTAGAAGTGGAAGCCAACATAGTGCAATCATGGGCAACTTCAGGACAAGCAAGAGTCAAGTCGATAACAGGTGCAATAACAACAGAAGGAACAGGCATAGCACAAGCAACATCCACAACATCAACAGGAGTAGTATCAACTAGTTGAGCAAGAGGCAAAGCAACCAACTCATCATTCTTAGCCAGGAGTGTTTCATGGTTCTCCCTAAGTGCATGGTAAGTAATCATAAGATCATCTAGGGATTCATTCAAAACATCGCGCTCTTATTCTAACACATTGCACTTAGACGATAGATTTTTGTTAGAACCTAGCAAAGTGTCATGCTCAGATTCTAAGCTATCACATCTAGTGGCAAGACTTTTGCACTTAGTTTGCAAAGCAATCAAAGTTTTACCAAGCTTTAGGTTCTTTAGTGTCTCATGCTTATAGCGCTCACAAGCTTCCCTAAGACAATCACGCATGCCTTCAACATCCACATCAGAGTCAGAACCAGAGTCGCTCACCTCGCCACTAGGTCGAGCCATCAGGCACTTGGAAGTGCCAGCAGGAGTCGGTAAAGCCTTTGCCGATGTAGAGTAAGTAGTGGAAGAAGCCCCATCATCATCAGAGTACCACTCTCGAGGCTCAGCAACCACCGTGAGACATCTTGGAGTAAAGACTAGATGAGGCGGCACGGACTCACTCATATCGCCATGGTGGCTGACTCCCGATCACCGATTCCTCATCTCCGAAGTGAAGTGTCATTGAGTGTCATCGGTCACACATTCTCCTACAAAGGCTAGCCTTTTGCCTTGTGAGGAGCGACCCTTGAACCCTGACTTCTGGGGATTCTTCTTCTTGTTGTCATTGTGCCTCGGCTTCTCGCCATCGCCCTTCTCCTTTCCTTTGTCCTTGTACTTGGTATTGCCCTTCTGGGGACACATTGAAGCGATGTGTCCCTTCTCCTGACACTCATAGCATCGGTATGATGCATGGGTGTTTCTACCCATTCTCTTCTTACCTCCATAGCCATTTCTGCTCATGAACTGGCCAGCTTACTTCATGAATAGGCCAAAATGTTGGAAGCCCTCCTCGAGCTCATTCCATGTCATCTCACCACTGTCCTCAGCTTGACTTGACTTGAGACCACTCTGCTTGGATCCACTGGCCTTGAGAGCGATCACTTGATTCTTTGATGGAGCAGGGGAATCCTCAGGATCATTGAGGAGCATCATCTCATGTGCGGTGATCTTGCTAAGCAAAGTCAGGTGCCATTTCTCCATAACACCACCAAGGTGAGATAGGTGATGATGTCCCGGTAGTCTTTCTTGGGGAGGATCCGAAGCATTTTCCTGCACACTTCATCATTTGCAACAGTGTGACCGAGCCCCTTAAGCTCGTTAAGGATGGGGTTAAGCCGAGTAAACATAGCATTGACATTTTCATTTGGAAGCATTCTGAATTAATCATAACGCTCCTTGACAACCACTAGTCTACCCTCTTTAACAGCTGAGGTGCCCTCGTGAATCTCAATGAGCGTAACCCATATCTCGTGTGCACTAGAGAGATTGCTAACTCTATCGAAAACCTCCATGCTCAAGCCACAAAACAAAGCGTTCATGGCCTTATCATCGGTCTCTAGAAGTTTGGTTGTCCGGGTGTGGGAGGAACATCATCAGTGAGTGTGACACCATTAGGAGACTCTACGACCTTCCAAACATACATTCCCATGGCCTGAAGAAATAGTTTCATGCGCAACTTCCAAAAGCTAAAATTAGTACCACTAAATAAACGAATTCTATTGGCGGCTACACTACCCCCGTCGGCCATCTCTAAGCGATTAAGCAACTAGAGAACCTGGCTCTGATACCACTTGTAAGGATTCTAGGCCGAGAGGGGGGGTGAATCGGCTCTTTTCAAATTTTTACTTCTCTCAATTCGCTTGATTAGTTAATCAAATTTGGAACACAAGCTATCGATTGATCTAGAGTCTAGTTGTGGAAGCGATCACAATGAGACACAAGCGACTACTAGGAGGCTCGATGGCGCTCACATGCAAACGATTAAATCAATATGAGGTAGTAAATGAGATAGACAAGAAAGCGCAAACCGAGTTGTTTCCTGAAGTTCGGTGCTCAACACATGAACACCTACGTCTCCGTTGAGAAAACTTCTCACACAGAGAAGTCGGGACTCTCTCGTCCCTAGCCCTCAATCCACTCGTGGTGGCTCTTCACCAACACATGGTAGGCGAGCCCCAAACCTTCACACAAGACGAGTTCTTCCACACGCGGAAGCTCAGACACCAGCAGTGCCGACACCTGCAGCACCGACCTCCGACACACGGAGGATTTTGCACACAACCTTCAACGGATTAAGGCCACGCACCTCCGACACACGGAAGTGACCCCCGACACACGGAGGATTTCGGTTGACGTAGTCGTACGGTTGATGAAGCTCGTGGTGTAATGACGATCTCTCCGGCGTCAAAGTCCCAAGAACACAAGATCGGAGACCGTCTCTCACCACTATCCCTTCTCTCCCACCATGGAGACTAGGGCAAGAACACCATGGGAGAAAGGGGCAAACCTTGGGGATGGATGAGAGGAGGTAGGGGGCACCTTCTTCTTCCTCTTCCTCTCTTCTCCTTCCTCTCAATCTCTCAAGCACATGGGACCCTAGGAGGAGGTGGGATCCATGGGAGGAGCTCTCTTGGGTGGAGAGGGCAAGGGGTGGCTGCTAATGAGGCTCTCTCAATTTTCTCCCGTGCTCCAAGCCCCTATTTATAGGCACAAGTCGAAAACCTAGGAATGGACGGCTGAGATTTAATCGCGAGTTTCGGATCGATCCATCGGACGCCGTCCGGTCTTCATCGGACGCCGTCCGACAGTGGGTTAGGCAATTTTTTGTGCTTCGTCGGACGCCGTTCGGTGGCTTATCGGATGCGTCCGACAGGGTGCTGGCGCGCGTGCACGGGGCGCCCGCCAGGTGTTTGGTCGCTTGCCTAGCTTTCATCGGACGCCGTCCGACAGTCGCCACTGTCGCGCCCCCGTTGATCAGACGCCGTCCGGTGGTCGTCGGACGCTGCCTAGTGGCTGATTTCGAACTTCATCGGACGCCGTCCGATGGTATTGAATGCCGTCCGGCGAGGACGGTGTTATCGGGACTTAGTCGATTTTGAGCTTACCTCCGGAAAATGGTACTGCCGGACCCGTCAAGAGCGTCGGACGCCGTCCGACGATGGCGGTGTTTTGGGACTTAGCCAAATTTTGGCTTGGGCTCACCAGACGCCGTCCGATGGGCTGAAATTTTGCCCCACTTGATTTTGGCTCTCACCGACTTCACCCGACAACACACCTAGGGTTTTGGGCCTACCTTATCGACTTGTGGACCCAAAGGAGGTTTAGATCACTATGGCGGAAGTTTCAAGGCCTCGTGTATTTCGGTGACTTAGCGGCTACGAAACCTCGGACACCGGACCGAACCTTCTCGACCACAGGATGTGTAATCGCCTAGATGGTTCGCTCAAGATTAACACACGCACTCTTGGAACCCCATGGGACCCACGGTGATGTTTACGGACCATGCTCGGTGGGACCTCGCAACCGAGAGATGTAGTCGATCTGCTGAGTTGGGCCGAAGACGCACACAAGGAAATCAGAGAAACTAGGAAACAAAAGGTCCTTAACCTTGGCGTTCCAGCTATATGGCCTAGTTGCCATCAATTACCAAAATCAATCAGCCCATGGGAGGCTTGATCTTACAGGCTACGCGGCCGACTACGTCCCGGATAAGGCCGACGACGGCCATGCCTGGTGGCAGACGTGGTCGGCGGTCGTGGATGGCGGCGGACAGGGGCGTGACGGCGGTCGGCGTCGGGCGGAGGTTGTCGATGGCGTGGCGGCGGTCAATGGCGTGGCCGTGATGTATTACTGGCGGTCAAGTGTGTCATGCGGTTGGTGCAGCGTGGTGGGGTGGTTCCAAATCGGCCGTGGGGTGGTTCTTATATATAGTTTACCGTCGGTTACTATCGACATCACGATCTGGCCGACCGCCCGTCCTAATATGGACACGCGTCTGTGGGTAGATTAGCCTAATCTACTCCTAGAGTAGATTATATATATATATATATATATATATATATATATATATATATATATATATAAATACTCTATACTACTGGAGAGCTACTCCCACCCACGATCTCAAGATTTTGGACGTGTCTGGTCGAATCGGAAGGTATGTACATGGAGTATGTGATCATACTAGACCATCTAGGGTGGTATGTACCTTGAGTATTGGATTATACATGGAGTATGTGGACATACTCATTTATATGTACTAATATAAAGGTATATCAATATATGTTAAAAATAGGGGCTCTTTTGCAATTTTTTCGTATGGTGATATTTAGTATATCTTAAAATAAGTATATGAACATACCCAAACTGATAAAAGAGTATGCGGACATACCTACGGTGGTTTTTTAAAGGTGGGAGTAGATACTCCCAGGGGTAGAAAGAATGCTTTTATATATATATATATATATATATATATATATATATATATATATATATATATATATATATATATATATATATATATATAGGATAAAATGCAAGTAGTAGAAAAAATGGTTTTAAATTCATTGGCAAAATATTAGTCACAAAAAAAATGTTTTTTTAAAATATTTTAAATAGTTTTCTACAAGTCCCTAAATTGGGATGTTACGTTAATATCTCTATAAAGGATGACCCACATAAAAAATAGGAATTTATCAATCTCCCATACCGGAACGAGGGTTTCATTTCAAATTATGAAAATCTAGTTAGTAATTCAAATTTTGAACGGTTTGCAAAATTCAAATATAAAAGTTGAAAATCAAAATTTTAAAATCCCAATCTCCGGTATGGGAGATCAACTAATTCAAATTTTGAATGGTTCTGTTTAAAATTCAAATTCAAAAATGGAAATCAAATTTGAAGAATAAAATTTTCAATTCAAAATTTGAAGAATCCCAATCCATGATAGGGATATCAATGAATTTTTTTTTTATCTTTTTGTATGTGCACGCTTTATGAAGATCAACAAGATTATTCAAATGATCTAACCTCTCAAAGAGTTTACCGATGTATGGTAAATTTTTCTGTTGGTTGATGCATTAAAATGTCTTCTGAATGTAAATCAGCTAACTGATGTATACATGTTGGCGGTGGTGGATTGGTGGGTTACTATCTTGTTCTTTTGTCATCTTTATGAAATTTTAGAAAAAGTCTATATTACACACTGAACTATGATCCTTAGTCTAGATAACCCTCTGAAAATGAAACCAAATATTTTAGCCCGCAAAACTTAAAAATGGTCGCAAATAACCTCTCAGTATGGTTTTGAAGGTAGTTTTGCGCATGTGGCACGTGACGTGGTGATTCAGTCATCAAATAGACAAAAAAAATAAATAAATAACAACATGGGCCCACATGTCATTCTCACCCCTCCTTATCATCTACCTCTTCCGCAATTTTAGCCTCCACCATCCTCTCCCCCGACGCGGCCCCGACCAGGCCCCAGCCCCCAGGTCATCGCCACCTCCACTCGCTGGTTGGCTCAGCTGTCCTCCTCAGCACGTGTCGTCAAATGTCAGGACAGGCCTCGCTCCCGTCGCGGCCCCCGCGGCCAGATTCGACGCCTCCACCGGGGCAACGTGGCTAGGTGGCATCTAGTGGGTTTGTGACGGCTCAGGTCCCTAGGAAGGTGCAGCGCGGCACGCTCGGGCAAGCAAACGGATGGCTCAGATCTTCGCATAAACAGTACATCATAAATAGTATTTTTGCTGTAGTGTCTATGAACAGTGCTTGTGAGCAGTGATTTAGGGCCTGTTTGTTTCAGCTGCAGCTTCTCTAAAAGCTGCTTCTGCCTTTTGATTCTAAGAAGCTAGCTTTTTCAGAAGCTACATTTGCAAAAGCTGGACCTGTTTGGCAACCATGCTTCTGGCTGTTTTGGTTATCAGCTTTTGAGCTGTATTGATGTGTAATGTCTAGAATACCCTTGACCCATTATATTTTCTTTATTTGTTTTTCTTTATATTTTCTTTATTTGTTTTTATTATATATATGTTAGTTTTAATTTGCACGTGACATTAAAAATTAAAATAATGCCTCTCTGACACACATCTATGAACAACAGCGCACATATGAGATCATTTTTTTTGCTGATTCCATCAATAGTCAATCTGATAAACATAATGTATCGTTCACATTAAGTTTTACATAAATGAGGCACTTGCTAATTTTTTATCATCTCGTGGCCATCAACGCATCAGCAATACTATCGCGAAAGGCAGTCATATCGTTTTCTTCATGTCCAAGTGCTTCTGGTATAGATGGCAATGTTTGCCCAACACTCGGCATGTAGTCTTCATCTTCGTCGCATCTATCGAAGAGATCATCTCTCAAAGCACTATCTCGAATAAAGTTGTGCAAGGCCATACAAGCAATGATAATTTTTGATTGCTTTCTCGGTGAATAACTAGGCAAGTGCAATAGTATTCTCCACTTCATCTTGAGAACACCGAATGATCGCTTGATCACATTCCGAAGAGATGAATGCAAACTGAGGATCTTTTGGTTTGATTATATTCACGGCTAGATTGTTCAAACATGTTAACACATGGGCCAATTTTCTGCTAATAGTCTCTGTGGACCTCTCAAACCGGTTCTCAACTTGGCTGACGGATTGTGGACCACCAATAGTCCATAGGAACATGGCCAAACATTCAATTGATGTCATACCTGAAGTTGACTTCAAGCCATACCTCGTCAAGAGTGTGTCATGCAATTTATAAAAAACTGGCCGGGTAACTCTAAACATTTTGTAGCAAGATCTAGGATGGTTCAAAGTTTTGATGACCCAATCATAACCTGTCACATCTGGTTGTCTTCTAACTGATTTACAAAAAATTGTGGTGGCATGGGCATCCCAATCGGCTTTCTCGGTAGAGTTTGCCTTCTTGTCCATCTTAAATTTTTCAACACTATATCACCAAATTATATGTGCATGTCATATATGAAGCCAATTAAAAAATATGATAGAATTGGACAAACCAGTGATATTGATGTCTCACATATGTAACATAAATCTAATTATGACAATCTGTTGTGTTAATTATATATCCATAAAAGAGAGGCGGAAACATATATTTTAGTGGATAAAATCACAACATCTAGAAGTAAACATGCATTTTGGCTAAATCAAGAGCATGCACGACTGAAGTTATATGTCCAAAATTGTGCATAGACCTGAAAGCATGCAGTAACAGACTATGCAATACAAATGAAGTCCTCTAGAAACATACTGCTATCTGCATCCCTTCTAATCTTTCTATAATATGTAGGACGAATTATTTGATTAATCAATGGCCATCTAGGGTTGATGGGATAAAACAATTTGAAAATACAACCAACTAAAACAAGATCTCTTCAACATTAATCGAGGATTTCAATTTGAACTATAAATCAAGGTTAAGAGTAGGACCAAATATTAAAGCTTAGCAAAATTAAGTAGGAAACAACATGGTAAATGAACAATTAGTTTGTATAAATTATAACTTATAAAGTACCAAGTGGCCATCCAGAGGCGCGTGAGGAGAGGGCAGGGGAGCAGCAGGCGTGAGCGAGCAGAGGGATGAGGCAGGCGAGGAAAGGGAGAGGGGGCGAGGCGGGAGGAGGCGGGGAGGAGAGGTGGCGGGGAAGCACTGGAGAGGCGGCCAGGAGAGAGAGGGGGGATGGGGACGAGGCGACACTGGAGGGCGGGGAGGAGCGTGGGGAGTTGTAGATGGGGAAGGGTGGAAAGGTATATATTGGATGGCATTTGCGGGTAAATAATTAGAACTAGAGGGGTAGTCTCTTTTTTTCATCCTGCAAAAGTTATAGAAGCCACCAAAAACCTGCTTCTCAGATCATAAGACAAACCCCATGTGAGAACTAAATTTTTTCAAAGGAGTGCTTCAAAAGCTAATTGTTTGTTTCAATTTTTACTTCGAGGGCTAGAAGCTGAAACAAACAGGCCCTTACTACAGTGTCCATGCGTTTGTGCCTGTCTGCTACAGTACCCTCCGTCTTTACAAATACAACGCAGAGGATTTTTATCCCTGCTCCTCCAACCCCAGCCGACCGCCGCCTCCTGCCCTCTCCCACCCAGGCCCAGCCCGACGCCCCCCACCCCCAGTCCCCCACAGGGCCCATTTGGTCACCTCGCCGGCTCGCCCTAGCCGCCCCGACGCCCCCCATCCCCAGCCGCCGCCTCACGCACGTCTGTCGCACGCCCGCCCGATCTCCCTGCGCGACGCGCCGACGCCCCAGCTCCCGCTCGGCTGCTCGCCTGCTCCGGCCGCCCTGTCCCAGCCGCCGGCGCCGGCCACCTCGCCCCGCGCCTCCCTCCGGTCCGCCTCCCTCCGTGGCCGGCCGCGCGGCGCCCACGGCCCACCCACCTGGCCGCCTCCGCGGCTCCGCCCCTGGCCTGGCTGGCCACCGCCCACCGGCGCCGCCGCCCAGCCCACCCGCCGCCGCCCCCAGTAGTCAGTGACTCCAGACTCCAGTCCTTCTCCCGCCTCCAGCCTCCGGTTCTACTGTGAGGACGTGAGTCTCCCCGACTACCGCTCCTCCAGATCACATCCGTGGCGTCGCCACCACCGGATTTCCCTGACGTCGACGCCTCCGTCCACTGAAGGAACCAGCACCGCCACCGCCGGAGCCTCTCGACGCCGCCTGAGCGCCCCACCGCCCCCTTTCGAGGTACCTCCGGGGGCGCATCTTTACTTCACAAACATGTGTGTGTTTCTGTTGCTTTCCATCCACCTCCCCCAACCCTGCAGGTATCAACACATCATCTGTAGCTTGTGCTGCCTAAGCTGCTACTGTCTTGGTCATTATCAAATTGATTTAACAGCAGCATGGTGCTGCCTTGTTCGAACATCCTGATCCGTTTATAATTATAGTGAAATTTGGTTAACATCCGGATGACTGATTACCCTATCTTGCAGTTATGCAATCTGTTTTTGCATTCGATGAATGTATAGATTTTGTTTGGATTTATTTTAGGAGCATACATACTGACATAAATTTGACCTGGTTATCGTCAAAGTAGGAAGTTCCCCTAGTGGTTGCAAATCTATAGTTGAGGGAGACGGTGGTTCATCCAGTGAGAGGAACAATGCTTTTAGTTCCGAGTCATTAGATGGAAAGAGGCACAGCTTGGATCGCAATATTGATGTTTGTTTTGCTGAAGTTAAATGCACAACTAACTGGCTAGGAAGAAAAGGGGGAGTTAGGTGAGACAACATCGCTGCTGTTTCGTGGGACTTAACGTGAGACAGTTTGTTGTTTTGAGCAGTAGACTGCTGCTGTTTTATTTGTATTGGAGATTGCTGCTGTTTTGAGGGAGGCAGCTTGCTGCTTGGAATAGGATACGAGAGAAGAAAAGGATGGGGCGGCAGCGATCTTAACGGGGGAGTTAACGTCAAAATTAATGGTAGTGTTAACTGAGATGGATGGAGGGCAACGGAGTGGTAAACAACTAAGAAAGGAGATCTTTTGATGGTATTAAAGTGAACCCCAATCTTTTGATGGTGTAGAACCAATTTTGCCTAGATTTCCTTGCGGTGAAAAAAAATATGATGAACCCTATGCCTAACAAATAGACTTGCCAAAGTGTTGCTGCATGAAACTGCTACCCTGTGAGAATTATGAAAAACTTCGATGATGGATTCTGATTCGTTGCTGTTTCAGAAGGTCCAGCAAATAGAATTACATGGAGATGTCACCATGTTTCCCTAAAAAGCTTAGGCTATTCTAGTGTACCAGTATAGTATCGTATAAAAAATGTTGCTTACAAATTGCTCACATACTGTTTTATATGAAAGCAATAATCACATTGTTACAAAGCCGGCATACAGTAGCTGTCAGATTATTACTTTCGTAAACTTATCTTGCATAACCAGTTATAATCATTCGAGTGTCTAGGTTTGTTGAAATGTAGACTCTCTCTCCCTCCCTCCCTCACTCACTCTGGAGTATTTCCCCATTTCTATTTCATAACAGAAATAAAGATTTATGCATAGTATGGAAAAGAAAGGTTGCAGCTCTGATTAACAGACATGGTAAAGATATCTAGATGAAACAGTCCTCTACTACTCTTAACTACTACACAAGAAACATAAGGATTACCTGAACATTTTTCAGTTAGTTTTAAAGCCTGTTATGATTGGAAGACCCAAAAACAAACGAACGGTTACCAACATCAGAGGCTAAAACCAAAACTACTAGATGAACAAAGATATCCAATATTTCTTAAAGTTCCTGCTCACCTTCCTCTTTATCATGGATATATGTGACCATAATGCCTCACTCACCGTATTCAAAATTTTGAGCATTTATGAAGCAAGCAAATAATAAGAAGCTTGAGGTGTTCACTCTTACTCGCCTTTCTTTTGTCACCTCTCCTTTGTACAGCATCCTCTGTGTCTCTTCCTCTTGAAAAAAGCCACAGCTTTTGGCCACTCTGGTCTTTGCTTCCTCCACAGCACCAACTCCGTTGCTTGGGTGGGTGGTACCCGGAAGTTTTTATGGCAGGAAAGGCCTTGGCTTTTCCAGCAGAAACTCTCCATATCTGGTGTGGGTTTTTCTCGGGTTCCACCATTCCAGGCAGATCTGGCTTGCTCCAGTCTGGAACTTGTGTCATCTGGTTAGGTTTAGTTGGTTTCTCCCTTAATTGTGATTTTGGCTGAGTGGTGAAGAAAAAAGACACACTTAGTTTTTTTTGCTTCTTCATTAGTAGCGGGGTTGGACTTGGTAGCATGTGCTGGCTTAGAGAGCAAAGCAGGTGTTCTGCCTGCTCATCTTTTTGTTGCTTTTTTTTTTTGCGTTGTTTGTGTACATTATTTCCCCAAGTTATGTTACGTTGGGTAGTCTTTGCAGTAAGGGGATTAGGGTGTTGGTTCAAAAACGCCTACAAGAGTAACACTCCTCATGTTAATTAAATGGCAAGGGCTTTTTTGGTGAAGGAAAGAATTTGTTAATGTGCTACATTGAGTTGGGAGATGGTGAACCTCACATCCAACCAACTAAGTTTTTTTAGGGACTACAAACTAATTATTAACTGAATAGGAAGATGCTTCTTTTGTGATTTGACAACCTGTAGCAAGATAGAACAATTATATGAGTAAGAATTTAGATATAGTTTGTGCTCTTTTCCAGCATGCGGGTAGCCAGGTATATAAGACCTGTTAGATTATTACTTTGGTTAACTTGTCTTGCGTAACCAATTAGTCGTTTAATTGTCTAAGTTTGTCTAACTGTAAAATTGAGCCATCTGAAGCGCGCCGATAATGATTGGTTCTATGTTTTATTTTTTTTGGTATGTTAATGTGATGTCTTATGCCATGCTACCCAAGTAGGTGTCACATGTTACATGCCTTCAAAATAAGGGCAAGTGTTTCATCAAGCATTGTGAGAAAATTGATTTTGTATGTCAATGCAAAGTTGCTAACAGAGTTCTGAACAAACATATTATTCGGTTATTCCACCAATAATGCAAGATAAACTTCATGGCCACATTGAGTGTTGGACAAAATAAAATAGTTTTTTGTTTTGGAATGATATCTTCTTGGGTCCTTGTTCCTTTTCTTCTAGAGCTTGCATTGTGGATCCTGTTTCCAGTTTCCTTATTCATTTTTTTTCTAGAGTTTGCATCGTGGATCATATTTTATATACTAGCGTCAATCCTCTTAATTCCTGTGATTTTACTGTATTGGAGCAAGCCAGGGAGCACTGATGGCTACATCAGAACCACCACAGGAAAGTTTGATGTTGGACTTCACACAACCTAGTAAGCCCCGGGTCCTTCTTGCTGCTTCAGGAAGTGTAGCTGCTATAAAATTTGAGAGCCTTTGTCGTATCTTTTCTGAGTGGGCGGAAGTCCGAGCTGTGGTCACAGAGTCATCATTGCACTTTGTTGATAAATCATCTCTGCCTTCTGATGTTATTATTTATACTGATGATGATGAATGGTCTACCTGGAAGAAGATAGGAGATGAAGTTTTACACATTGAACTGCGAAAATGGGCTGATATCATGGTGATTGCTCCACTATCAGCCAATACCCTGGCTAAGGTATGTTTTCTTATCTGTATGAACTATTAGGTTGATGTGGAGTTTACTAAAATGTTAAGAGGACAACAAGTTTGAGTACTGCGGGGATCTGGCGATTCGGTCCCACAGCTATAACATACGCTCAAAATGAAACTATGATTTTTATTATCCCTGTGGGGAATTGAACTCGGGTGGTGGGCTTTACGACCAAGTACTTTATCATCTGTCCTGGAGGCAGTTCTCTAGAGGACAAGTTGGTTGCATTGCCTACAAAAAGTGACATTACTTAAATTTTTTTCAGATTGCTGGAGGGTTGTGTGACAACCTGTTGACATGTATAGTGAGAGCATGGGACTACAGTAAACCACTCTTTGTTGCTCCAGCTATGAATACCTTCATGTGGAACAACCCGTTCACCAAGCGTCATCTTGAGACAATCAACCAACTGGGCATATTTTTTATCCCTCCCATTACCAAAAGGTTGGCCTGTGGGGATTATGGGAATGGTGCAATGGCTGAACCTTCAGCAATCTATGCTACCGTGAGGCTTGCGTGCAAGACACATGTCACACAACCTCTTGATCCGGGCACATCGCTCGCGATTCCTATCACTACTAATGCCCCATCTAGCTGATGCGGTGATCAGCTGTTCAGGTGTAGACCTTAAGCATAGTTTAATTTGCTGCTCATGTCTGGATGCATGGATAAGTAAAGAGCATTACATATTAATCAGTTATTTTTGCATCAACAAGTATGGTACCTTTGGATCAGTGTATTTATGATGATCTGGTAGAACTGGAGATATGAGAAAGAATATTGATGAATCTTATCACCCTGTACCTGTAGCGCTGAATTTTATTGGAAATACTAGTAATGAACTCATGTAGTTGCATCTGCTCCATTTTCAAACTCATCCACAATTATTTGCTCTTTGCTGTCATCTCATACTGGAGGTTGCCCTTGGTGTAGTACTGCTATCTATTTGAAAATTCTGAGACCAGGAGCACACTGGTATCTTGTTCAAAATGCAATTCCATAAGCTCGTTGATGACTGATGTATGGATCGCTTCAACTAGATACGCAGTAAATGTTAGCAATTTTAGGAATATGGTGAGAATTGGCATGGAGCAAACAGGCCCTGCAGATGCGGAACTGGTGACTAAGCAAAAAGATAACGCCGAGTGCAGATAAGCATTAGGTAGGGATGGCAGCAACAGGAAGAGTGTGTGGCAAACTCGGTTCAGTCGTCATCAGTCATCACCACCTCACTTGTTAGTAACATGGACACCTTTAGTTTTATCCCCCACAAGGTTATGGTGAGGAATGGTTCATCCATCAATACTTCAATAGGAACACCATGACTATTGAGCATTGACTCGTTCGGATAATCCTGTCTATTTTAACAGATCAGAAAGTACTTTTATAGGAATAGTAAGTTAATTTTAGAGAATGGGAATAGCATTATTCATATGAGAAATTAGCGGAGACACTCCGTTCAACATGTAAACGGAAGTTCTATCTGTCAATATCTATGATCTTGGACTGTCAATATGATTTTTTCCTTAGAATAGGATATTTGATCGACCCGTTTACTTCTATTATGTTTGGAAGCTTCGTTCTTATTTATAGTGATGACTATATGTCCCACCATGAAAGATATTTGAGATTTTTTTCTTTATACAAGTTTTTTCAATGCTTCCATGTTGGGATTGGTTACATATAAGAAAGGTAAAGAAAATGCTGCAATCAACACGTAAGAAAATAGGGTTGGCTGCAAGTACACCTGTACTTCACAAGGAATAGCCAAACCAGCTCATGCATACTGTGTAGTGTTGCAATTGAACTTTTCCAATACACCTTGAGGTCTATGTTCTTCCTGCCTAGAAAATTTGGTGACAACAACAGAAAAATTAACCTGAACCCTATGGAAATTACAGAATTCTTGGCCCTCTTCTTTAAGATGGCGAAAGCGCACTACGTGGGGACTTTCGTTGCCTCAGACTAATTAAGATGGCTAATGAGAATTTACAATTCTTGTGGAAATGTATAGAACAAAAAAAAAACGTCATATCACCGTTTCTCTGTCTCAGTGAAAATGACTTTGTTTTTATTGCAATAGTCATGCTCTATTTCATTGATAGTTTGATTTAGATAGTATAATACAGATCCTAATAAACTCATGCCATAACTCTTTAGTAGCTCTCGAGCCACAAAGATCTAGGATTCAAAAGCAACTTGGATTGTGAAATCCAAGATAGCGTGAAGATTAAACTTTGTTTTGTTTTTTTGGCTGTTGATCATTGCAAAGCTCAAACCATCAAGCAGATCTCTAGCACCATTCATGAAGTGTCTGAGAACGAGTAAGCCGACAAAGTATGGCTCTCTTGTTGAATTTGATGAAATCGCTAATTTGCTAAAACGTTGGACTTCGATAGCTACCCAAAGCAATTTGGAAAGCAAGGACCGTTTTCTTCAACTTGTGCTCGAGAGCTTTTAGAATCATCTTTGAAGTTTTAATAAAAAAATACAATAAAAGTGTTACACTTTTTAAAAATAGACATGAGGCTTAACTCATAATTTAATAACCATAATGGTCACAAGGGCAGTCGATCCAATACCCCTCTCGAGGCGACTCGGGAGGGGCGACGAACACTTTCGCCGCAAAGTTTCCTCGCCATCGTCACCCTTCTCTGTCGTCGCCGTCTCTCCCTCCCCTTTCAACGGCAGTGTTGACACAAAAACGAGTGTTTCTGCGAACGCACGTGCCGAAGCGTCAACTCTGGGGTTGTGTCGCAACAAGAAAAACCAAGTATGCCAGTCAATTTGACCTATGAATTGACAAGGAGAAAATCGTCAGTAATATAGCCCTAATCGGCTTTGAAATAGCCAGATCAGGTTTTTCTATAATCGGCTTTGAAATATCCGATTATCGATTCTATCGGCTTTAGGTCCGATAGAGCAAATGAATACAGAATAACAATCAAATTTAAATCTCTTATTTCTTTTTGGTATTTTTGGTATAATATTAGCAATAAACCTTCGTATCAGTGTATTAGATCAAATCGAGAAATAGATTAGAATAGATTGGTCAGGCCAAGACAGTATTCAAATCTAAAGCTAGATGTAAGCCAATAAACCGATTTAAAGAATTAAAGACTATTAGGGTAGATGTAACACCAATCGGTAAATATTAACAGATGCAAATCTCCAAACAAGACATATACAAGATCGACTAAACGAGACAGTTGCGTACATCGAATTTAGCGAAGCATATGAAATACTTGATGATCAGCATTACAGGATAAACACATATTACAGATCGATTACATCGAGACAGTGCAATATGCGAGAACATATCAAAGATCGGAAAATTCCGAGATAGTCTGACATGCTTTGTATACACGAGATCAATATGATACAGCCATGCATACGGGTTACAAGGAGAGAATCGATTATCTCATCGAGATAGCTCTACCTGCAAGTTGAAGCCTTTCGATGAGGTCGATCGGGTTCGAGAAAGTATTTGTGTATTGTGTGTAGATTCCCGCTTCTCGCGGTCTAAGACCCTATTTATACTATTACAAAGACGATACCGATACGACCTATTTGTCCGCTTCGAACTTCCGATCAATTCGTATTTCTTCCGGAGTCTTGCATCCATCGGCTTATCTGATATAATCCTCTTTGCCGATAAAGCCCATTTTCGATTTGGCCCAATAATTCCAACATATTCGGCCTTTTTGAACATCCGATTTTCTGCCAAATTTGGGTGTTAACAGGCAGCAGCGGGGCTTCTCTTCCATCCCTCCTCCCTTCCTCTCACATGTTTTGTTGCAACAGGTGGTCAGTCTCCTCCGGCATTGGGTAGGATGGTAGCACTTGCCAGATCCGGTGGAGTGACGCCCGAATTCGGCGCTGGGATGCCTAGGTTAGGTGGCGGCGTTCAGCGCGATAGCGGTTGGTGCTGGTGCGGCATGGCGACGACACAACTCCTCCTTTTTCTTCAATTCAAAATGCCCCTTTTCTTCAATATCTACCATCTTCCCCATCTACCCTTAAAACAAGACATCTCCTGCCAAATTCGGTCACCTTCTTCTCCAGATCCGACAAGCTTCCAAACTTGGATGAGGAAGAGATGGGGGGGGCGGGCAAGCAGAAGCAAGCTAAGCAATTTCATTTTTTTTTCCCTTTCTTTGACTCCTCAATTAACGTGTAGGACGTCCGTACCTAAGCAATTTTGTTTTCCTTTTTCTGTATTTTACTGTGAATTAATTGGGAAAGCTCTATTTTTTGAAAAAAATTTAATAAGAATATAAACTTTCAAGAATCGACAGTAGACTACGAGTTTTCAGTCTACAAATTCTCTATCAAACATGTTTTGTACTCTACAGTATACTGTATACCTGAGCTTGGTTCAGCTGATTTCTCCCGGGAGCTTGGCATCTTTCATCTACGGGTTCAGTCGTTCCAGATGCTGTTTTCCAACTGAGCCTGAAGCCTTATCACACGCGACACTCGCCCATGAACATCCGATGGACGTATTCAGGCTCAACAGTACGGTACGCCCAATCGCTCACTCGTCCGGCCGCTGCACGGCATCCTCCACGGCCATCTCCGCCGCGACGGCGACGCCGCACCACGCCGGTGTAGCCAGTGGGCATGCGTCAGCAATCAATGGTGAACCAGAGATCGATCGAAGCCGACAGCAGCCGATGGGGACTCGTCGGTGGGCAGGGTACCGCCTGCTACTGCTACCTGAGGCACCTGCTTCTGATCTGATCTGATCTCTGATCATTGCAGAGCGCTGTCAACTGTCCATGGAGGGTCTCACTCTCACATCGATCGCTCTGCGTCCACAGTGGGCCGGCCGGGGGATCACGATCCCCGAGAGGTCGATCGGCGTCTCGCCGTGCTGTGCTCATCAGCAGCAACGAAACTGCTGCTGATTTGCGGGGTGTTGTTGTGTCGAGGGGACAGGGCGTTCGGGGCTCAGAATGACGCTGCTGGTTGCTCCCCGTCGTCATCAGCACAGGCCATGGCCGCAAGGTGATGTGCCGGGGGGCACAGTACGGATCACTCTCACGCTCGTAAAAAACCAACGCTGCCACCTGAACCTTGATGTCCTCAAGCTTGCGATTTGCAAGGAAAAACAGCAGCATCAAGCAGCGATCTTTTTTCTTGTTTGTTTGTTTTTCAGCAGCGATCTGGTCACATGTCTCTCGCAGCCTCGTGGCGGTGGCTTCCAAAAGCGGCACTGCTCCCTGTGGTCGCTCGATCGGACGTATATGCATGGCTGGTCCAAGAATTTGGGTCCCACTGCGCCATGACATATGCTACCCAGGATTAAAGCAGGATCTCCATATTTCGTTTTCTATATCACTCTAAATCACTATTTGTATTCTCTATATTTTTATTATCTTTAATAGAGAGTCTCTATCGTCAAAAAGATATAGAAATCGAAGAGAGTGTCTAAGGCCCTGTTTGGATTGTAAGGGATAATTGTTAGCCACTAAACTTTAGCCCCTAAACATCCAAACAGCCTAACTAATTGAGAGGCTAATTTTTAGCCCACCCATGGGCTAACAACTAGTCCATTAGTCCACAAATCTGTGCTAAAGTAGGCTAATTTTTCACCAGATTCACGAAAAGACATTTGTGCCCCTGCTTTATAGCGCTGAATAGTCCAACCAAATTAACAAAGCAAGGGTACTCTTGACAAATCAACTAAACTTTAGCCACTAGAATCCAAACACTACCTAGCTAATAGCTAATGGGCTAAAGTTTAGCCAGCTAAAGTATTCAAACAGGGCCTAAATACAGAAGCTGTGGAGAGGGTCTCCTAATATAGAGTTCTCAACCCTACAAACTACAAGCCCACAACACCGGTTCCCTCACTCCCAACTCTCCAGCCAAGCCTCGGCCGCTCTCACCTCGACTCATCCCCGCTTCCCCAGCAGAGCACCGCCTCTCCAAATCCTCTAGCTGCCTTTCACCCCACCTCTAGTCATCGCCCTCCTCACCTCCTCAGTTGTCTCCCTCCCCACGTTCGACCACGGCCCCTCATCTCAGATCCGACGTCACCGCCCTACTCCTCCTAGCAGTGGTGGATCCAGGATTTTGATAAGACCCGGGCCAACTATCGGCAAGTTAAGTTGTTAGATCAAACAGTAAATGATGTTCGTAGTAATGTACAATGAAAATTTGTCCAATTACATACTTAATTTGTATAATAGAAAAGTAAAATACAAATGAAAGGCAAATTTACTAATTTGAAATAATATAGTAGCTTTTTTAGGCAGATCGCTTCTTTGAAGCTTATATCTTAATCAATAGTAACGATAGATCTCAGACCTAGATATTAAAATAAAAAATCAATATTGACGAAATGAAATGAATAAATAAACAAGTTAATAGTAAGCAAAATTTAGAGCAAGCATTTTTAAATACCACTAGTGAAAGTTTTGACATAGTGACAGTTCAAAACACACATAAATGCAAGTCGAAGACAAACACTGAGTGCCGATGTTTCTTCAATAATCATCTCTTCATCATTTTCTCTCTATATATGTGTTAATGTGTCATGCATAACAACTTGAATTTCTCACTATGTGTATCCGTATAGGTCATTAGATGATTGTCTAAGCACAATCTATTAGATCAGGCAGAGGCAGAACCAAGATTTGTAACATAGGAACTAGAGGGGCTCTACCTCCATTCCGAGGCTCGAGGCGAGGTGGCCACGCCGGTGGGCGGGGCGGTAGGAAGGCATGACGGGATGGGGGCAGGCGTCGGGGCTAGCTAGCTAAAGCGGGCGGCGGTTGGGGTTGTGGACAGTGGGGCAGGGCGCCGTGGCCTTGCGATCGGGGCTAGAGGTTAAGGCGTCATGAGGAGGAGCCGAGGAGGAGGGGCAGGGTGCAGGAAACCTAGGCCGAGAGAGGGGGTGAATCGGACTCCTAATTCAAATTTTAAACTTGTTTGTGTAATTGTTTAGTCCGGTTTTTACCCAAGCTACCGATAGAGTCCTATTATCTAGATGCGGAAGTGATGGCACAATTGATCAACAGGAAGAGTGGCTCGATGGATCACACAAGCAATGCACAATTAAGATAATGCAAGAGACGAGGAGACGCAAACCGAGTTTTTTACCGAAGTTCGGTGCTCAACACATGAACACCTACGTCTCCGTTGAGGAAACTTCTCACACAGAGAAGTCGGGACTCTCTCGTCCCTAACCCTCAATCCACTCGTGATAGCTCTACACCAACACATGGTAGGCGAGCTCCAAACCTTCACACAAGACGAGTTCTTCTACACACGGAAGTTCATCGCATCCGCAGCACCGACACACGGCATCGACCCCCGACACATGGAGGGTTTTGTACACAACCTTCAACGGATGAAGGCGACGCACCTCCGACACACGGAAGTGACCCCCGACACACGGAGGATTTCGGTTGACGTGGTCGAACGGTTGATGAAGCCCGTGGCATGATGACGATCTCTCCGGTGACGAAGTCCCAAGAGCACAAGATCGGAGACCGTCTCTCACCACTACCCCTTCCCTCCCATCATGGAAACTAGAGCAAGAACACCATGGGAGAAGGGGCAAAACTTGGGGATGGATGAGAGGAGGTAGGGGGCACCTTCTTCTTCCTCTTCCTCTCTTCTTCTCCCTCTCTATCTCCTTCAATCTCTCAAGCACATGGAACCCTAGGTGGAGATGGGAACCATGGGAGGAGCTTTCTAGGGTGGCTAGGACAAGGGGTGGCTGCTAATGAGGCTCTCACTCCTTTCTCCCATGCTCCAAGCCCCTATTTATAGGCACAAGGCGAAACCCTAACAATGGACGGCTCAGATTCGTTTTCGTGAGATTCAGATCAATCCGTCGGACCCCGTCCGGTGCTCATCGGACGCCGTCCGATTAGGTTTAGTCCAAAATTTGTACTCTATCAGACCCAGTCCGATAACTTACAGGACGCCGTCTGATAAAGTTTAGGCCAAATTTGTACTTCGCCGGACGTCGTCCGATGGCTTACCGGACGCCGTCCGATGAGGTTCAAAATCCCAGAGTTTGGGCGCTGTCGGACCCCTTCCGACAGAGACTGTGTTTTTGGGACTTAGTCGATTTTTCACCTCGAGCTTTTACTGGAGCCCGTCCGATAATTTGTCGGACGCCGTCCGACAGGGACTATGTTTTTCGGGACTTAGTCTCTGGAGCTCACACGTTTATCGGACCCCGTCCGATGATGGTCGGACGCCGTTCGATGGGCTTTAATCTTCACACCCCTTCGAACTTAGCCTCTCTCACCCCCTCTCGTCACCACGCCTCGGGTTTTGAGACACTTTTGTCGATTTGTGGACTTGGCGGGAATATTTGGACACTTAGGCGGGAATTTTCGCGCCCACAGAAAATATCTGGCTTTGAGACTTGGCGGCTACGAAACCCCAGACAACTAGACCCCCGAACCTTCTCGACCCTAGGGCAGGTGTACTCACTCTAGATGGTTCGCTCAAAACTAACACCTGGCACTCTTAGAACCCCCATGGAACCCACGGCTGATGTTTTCGGGATCTGTGCTCTGTGGGACCCTGCAACCAGAGGGGTGTAGTCGAGCCAAAGACGCACACAAGGAAATCAGAAAAACTATAAAACAAAAAGGTCCTTATCCTTGGCGTTCCAGCTGTACGGCCTAGTTGCCATTAATTACTAAAATCATTCAACCCATGGGAGGCTTGATCTTATAATCTTCCCCTATTTGGTAATTGATGACAACACCTGCAAATCCAATATGACAAAGCACAAATATAATCTCTGGTGCAATGGGTTAGCTCAGAAACATTTCATGCCAATGCAAGAATAGACATAAGCTCCCCCTAAATCAATGCATACTACTTGAGAATACTATCACATCACAACATGGAGCAAAACATCTCCATCCTAATCTCCATCCTAGGAGCAAAGCATCTCCTAAGATATTACTTGTAACGAAAGTCAATTCTCTCAAAGTCAATTCTTCCCCCTTTGCCCAATGCGTTTCTAAAGCATGTATTTGCAATTATTTCTCCCCCTTTGGCATCAATGACCATAAAGTAGCAAAACATGGGATTAAAAGCTAATTAAGAGCTTTGGAAGTTATACTAGTGCAAGCACGCCCACAAGTCCACTACACTCAAAATCGAGCCATCTCAAAGTCACAATGTCACAAGATCAACTAGAGCAAAATTGATAGATGTGTAATTAAAGTTATTATGACCTAGAGCAAATATAAGATGGTAACAATAGTTAGAAGCATCAAGAGTTGCTCCAAAACTCAAAGAGGACACATGATGCACCATAGCACTAGAAGATGCACTCCAAACTACACATACTATCACCGAGCCTATTTGAGAATAAAAGCATTTTGGTTGAGCTAATTTTGAAATATTTCACATTTTGCACTTTGAATTTTCTCAAATTTGCCATGTCTCATACTATAGGCGACGTCATCCAGCATGACACTGAAGATAAACGTCTCGGTCATTCAAAGCTCCCCCTAAGTTCATGCCTAGTGTCATGGTAAGCTATCTCATCGAGGAGGCATTGGTGAGACATGTATGACCAATTATGGCCTTATTCACATTTTAGCATATTTTAAAGATTTTAGTTCAACATTTTCTTAAAATTGCTCAATTTTAGCGAAGTAAAGACATGTGCAAAATGAAAGAACACGATCTAGACTTAGAAGCACATGATCCACCAGAGAATTTAGAGCAATCAAATGAGACTAGAAACTATAGTCCTCCTAACATATACTCTTGGCTTCCAATTGCATGATATATTTAGTTAAGTACAAGTTGAGCTAGTAACAAGGTTAACACATGCTATAGCTATAAGAATCATATGATAAATATCTAGGCAATGAATAACATCAAGTATAACAAGCAAAAGCACCTAAATGCTCAAACTGGCTTCAAAAGATTTGCAATGAATGACATAGTCACACGACCAACTCAAGCAATGTTTGACTTGTCTAAAATATTCAATTCATTTCTCAATTTGCAGAATCGTGCCTCATCGAGTGGCTTGATGAAGATGTCGGCAAGCTGGTCCTCCGTCCGCACGTGTTCAAGCACAATGTCGCCCTTTGCCACATGGTCCCGAAGGAAATGGTGATGGACATCAATGTGCTTGATCCATGAGTGTTGGACAGGGTTGCACGCTATCTTCACCGCGCTCTCGTTGTCGCATAAGAGAGGCACATGGTCAAGTTTAAGCCCAAAGTCAAACAGTGATTGTGTCAAGTAAATAAGTTGTGCACAGCAACTCTCTGCCGCTATATACTCAGCCTCAGCAATAGATAGCGCCACGGAGTTCTATTTCTTTAACGCCCATGATACAAGACACCTACCCAAGAAGTGACATGCCCCGAAAGTGCTCTTGCGATCGATCTTGCACCCGGCATAATCTGAGTCAGAATAGCCTAGGAGCTCAAACCGCGCACCCTTCGGGAACCAAAGGCCTATGCTAGGTGTGTGTTTCAGGTATCGAAGGATTCGTTTCACAGCAATCATATGCATTTCTCTACGGGAGGCTTGAAATCTAGCGCACATGCACACACTAAACATGATGTCCGGTCTAGATGTAGTCAAATAAAGTAAGGCACCAATCATGGAACGATGAAGTTTCTGATCGACATGTTTACCTTCTTCGTTGAGGTCGAGGTGGCAGTTTGTCCCCATTTGTGTCCGGATTGGCTTGCAGTCACTCATGTTGAAGCGCTTGAGCAGGTCGTGGATGTACTTCTCCTGACATATGAATGTCCCGGTCTTGAATTACTTGATTTGAAATCCCAAGAAAAAGTTCAATTCTTCCATCATCGACATCTCGAACTCCTTACTCATCATGTCGCTGAACTCTTTGACCAAGGGCTCTTTTGTGCTACCGAAAATAATGTCATCCACATATACCTGGCACAGGAACAGATCTCCATCCACCACCTTAGTGAAAAGTGTTGTGTCGACCCTTCCGACCGTGAATCCCTTGTCAATGAGAAAGTCTCTTAGCCTTTCATACCATGCTCTGGGTGCTTGCTTGAGACCATATAAAGCCTTCGATAATTTGTACACATGATCAAGGTGCTGTGGGTCCTCGAAGCCTGGAGGTTGCTCAACATACACCAATTCCCCAATATAGCCATTCAGAAATGCACTCTTCACGTCCATCTTATCGGTGTAATAAATACCGGTGTATAAAGAGTCCTAAGGAAGGCCGAGAGGGCTCAGAAGACCAGGCGAGGGCCTCACACGTCAGGTGGGCGACCAGGACCCAGCGTGTGGGCGAGCCCTCGGTCTTGCCGGGCGAGGGCCCCACGCGTCGGCGGGCGCGCGGCGAGCCTCGCGCAGAGAGCCCCCCATCGCTGCAGCGGGGCCCACGTGGCAGGGAGCGACCCGAAGGGAGTCTTCTAGGCGAAGGCTCCCCTTGCTGCGAAGGACTGGCGCAATCAATGCGACATTACGCGCAGATAGACAGATGAAGAGATGATTACCGCCGCAGTGACCTCTGCGGGTCTGATCAACTGTCACTGTGGCGCAGCGGAATTGACCGGCAGAGAGAGAGTTCACCATCATCAAGCTAGCCGCCCGCGTCAGAAGGAGCAAACTGGGCCCCGCCCGCAGTCTCACTGGCGTGTTCACACGGGTCAAAAGCCACTTGCGAAGCACGCGTGGGCGGCGCCGTGCGGCGCAGTAGCAGCACGTTTTCGTCTCTCCTGTCGCATCCTTTACGTCTAATCAGTGTACTAAGAGTACTGTACTGCCTACCCCCTCGGCTCTCTCCGCCAGCTTAAGGCTTGTATAAAAGGGGAGGAGAGAGAAGGGAGAGGGTTCCGAAACATTCTGTAATCGCATTCCATACAACCACAACACGGAAAGAGCTAAGGCTCGGCAGGAGTAGGACTGTTACCCGCGAGGGGGGTCCGAACCTGGGTAAACCCTATGTGTGTCGCTCCTTGCCGCGTTCTACGCTCAAATCAAACTGAGCTGGGGTTGATCGGCTAGCAGGATAGAGATCTGATAGGGGTGTGATCCGCAGTGGTTGAGCGGAGAGCACGCCGTCACATCTGTCTAAGCACAATGTTGTGACACGTTGCAAATACCACAAGCAGTCTGATAGCATCTAAACGTGCTACTGGAGCATAGGTGTCTCCACAATCTACACCCTCGATCTGTGTGAAGCCCTGAACCACAAGTCTTGCCTTGTTGCGCATCACCACTCCAAGCTCATCTTGCTTATTCTCGAATACCCACTTGGTGCCTATCACAATGTGGTCCTTTGGCCTTTCAACCAGCGTACAGACTTGGTTCCTCACAAAATTGTTCATCTCCTCATGCATCGCATTGATCCAGTCTGGGTCATTCAGTGCCTCTTGTACTTTCTTTGGCTCAAGCTCAGACACAAATACCCAATGCTCACAGAAGTTTGCCAAAGCACTGACCTCACTGACACTGGCTGTCCTTGACCTTTTTTGCACACCTTGAGTCAAGTCCTCAATCACTTGATTAATTGTATGATCACGAGCAATGGTGTGATGGGTCTTGATCAACTGAGGTGGTAGCTCGACTGACTGTGCATCAGGCTCACAAGCTCTCTCTAACTCTGAAATTTGCTCCACACTTGAGCTATCTTGAGGCAAAGCTCCCCTGAATCTGGCACTGGCTCAGGTGTGGGAGATGGTTGAACTGTTTCACTCTCTTTTGAAACCTCAACAGGTCTCACATCTCCAGCTGGTATCTCCTCCACTGTCCTTGCCAGCTGCTCACCATCCACGTCATCTAAGTTCTCATGCTCTCCTTGACTCCCATTAGACTCGTCAAACTTGACATCGCAGCTCTCCTCAATCAAGCCACTGGACTCATTGTGCACTCTGAAAGATGATCCCCTGGCTGAGTAGCCCAGAAAAATCTCTGTGTCGCATCTGCTCTGGAACTTGCCCAAGTGCTCCCGCTTCTTCTTGATGTAGACTTTGCAGCCAAAGACCCTGAAGTAGAAGACATTTGGTCGTCTTCCCACAAGTAGCTCATAGGATGTCTTCTTCAGGAGCTTTTGAAGATACAGCCTGTTGATGCAGTGACAGGCTGTGTTGACTGCTTCAGCCCAGAATAGATGTGAAGTCTTGTATTCATCTAACATTGTCCTTGCCATCTCAATGAGCATCCTGTTTTTCCTCTCAACCACCCCATTTTGCTGAGGAGTGTAGGTGGCTGAGAACTAGTGATCAATGCCTAACTCATCACAGAACAGCTCAACAGAAGTGTTAGTGAACTCCGTTCCATTGTCACTTCTCACCTTTTTGAGGGTACAATCAAAAGCATTTTGGACTTTCTGTACAAACTTTTTGAAAACATTTCCAGTTGGAGTTTTATCAGGTAAAAAGAAAACCCAAGTGTATTGGAAGAAGTCATCAACAATGACCAAACAATAGAGATTTCTCCCGATACTCACATATGTTGTTGGCACGAAAAGATTCATGTGTATAAACTCAATCGGTCGAAATGTAGACATGACATTCTTGACAGAATGTGAGCTTGCCACTTGCTTGCCGGCCTGACAGGCACTGCAAAGCTTGTCTTTCTCGAATGTCACATCTTGCACCCCAAGAACCAACTTGTTTTTAAAAAGTTTCTTCAAATTCGCCATGCCAACATGCCCAAGACGCCTATGCCAAAGCTAACCAAGAGAGACTTTGGCGACAAGACAAGTCGAGACGGATGCAGCAGACTCATAAAAGTTCACAAGAAACAAGTTTCCAAAACGAAAACCTTTGAACACAAGTTTTTTTTTTCCAAAACCAACAAACCCTCAGGTGATAAATTACAATGAAACCCCAAATCACATATTTGGGCAACAGAGAGGAGGTTATAGCTCAAAGTTTTCACAAGTAGCACATTGTCAATTGAAAGATCTGAAGAAATTGCTACCTTTCCAACTCTAAGAATCTTGCTCTTGCTTCCATCTCCAAAAGTGACTTTGGGGGGAATCTTGCCTTCCTCCCCTATTGAGGTGAACAACCGGGGTTGCCGGTCATGTGCTGGGTGCACCCGCTGTCGATAATCCAATGACACCCTCCACTCCGGTAGTTCACCTGTCATAAGAAAAGTTCACTTATGTGACTAAGGGACCCACATAGGAGGTCTCCGAGGGTTAGCCTTTAAACTAGAAGCAACAAGAGCAAACCGATCAATCAATGACCTAGGCACCCAAACATGCGTCTTGTGCTCATTCTCAGCCTTGAGCCCAACAAATCTAGCAATCACTCTACCTTGAGAATTTTTCTTTAGCAAGTAGTGATCATACAGCTCAGCATGTGCTCTTGAGAATCTTGGCTGTGTGTGATTGGGAGTGTTGTGGTTTTGGTTCGTAGGAAGATTTGTCCTACCATTGTTGCGCCTAGGAGTGCCATTCCAAAAGTTTTGCCTAGGTGAATACCAAGTGTTGTATCTAGGAGCATGCCAAGAGTTGTAGCGCATTTGAGATTGCCATGTGGGAGAGTTATAGTGCCTAGCATGTCCTTGCCATGTGTTGTGCCCATTATGCATTCTAAAAACATTGTTGCTAGTGTGCAAGTTGTTACCATGCATATTCTAAGTAGGATTCTTCTTCTTTTTAGGGTAAGCATGATAGTAATTTTGTCTCATGGTAGATGCTTGAGGAACACTTGATTTCTTTCTCCTTTTGGCTTCTCTAGGATAAAACCCAAGCCACCTCTTTGGGAGGGTTTTCTTTGTTCTTTGAGCATCTTGTCCAAGACCAAACTACCCTCATAGCACTTCCCAAGCCCCTTATCAAACTTATCAAGTTTAGACTTCAACTCGGCATTTTCAATGGCGAGCTCCCTAACAGCTAGTGCAAACTTGCAATTATCAGATGTACACACTAATGCATTGCTAGAGGAACCGCTAGAAGAGGAAGCCAACACATTGCAACCATGAGTAACATCAGGACAAGTAAGAGTCAAATCAACACTAGGTGCAATAGCAACAGAAGTGACAGGCATATCACAAGCAACATCCACAGCATCAACAGATGTAGTATCAACTAGTTGAGCAAGAGGCAAAGCAACTAACTCATCATTCTTAGCCAGAAGTGTCTCATGGTTTGCCCTAAGCTCATGATATGTAATTATGAGATCATCTAGAGATTCATTCAAAGCATCGCGCTCTTCTTCTAACACATTACACTTAGATGACAAGCTTTTGTTAGAACCTAACAGAGTATCATGCTCAGATTCTAAACTATCACATCTAGTCGCAAGATTCTTACACTTAGTTTGCAATGCCATCAAGATTTTACCAAGCTCTAAATTCTTAAGTGTCTCTTTCTTATAACGCTCACAAGCTTCCCTAAGACAATCACGCATGCCTTCAACATCCACATCAGAATCAGAGTCGCTCACCTCGCTATTAGGTCGAGCCATCAGGTACTTCGAAGTGCCAGCAGGAGTTGGTGAAGACTTTGCCGGTGTAGAGGAAGTAGTGGAAGAAGACTCATCATCATTAGAGTACCACTCTCGAGACTCAGCAACCGCTGTGAAGCATCTTGGAGTGAAGACTGAAGGAGGAGGCATGGACTCAGCTATCTCTATGGTGGCCAACTCTTGATCAGCTGATTCCTCCTCATCTCCTGAAGCTGACGTGTCAGTGGAGCTATCATCGGTCACCCACTTTCCCGCAAAGGCTAGCTTCTTGCCTTGTGAGGAGCGACCCTTGAACCCTGACTTCTAAGGATTCTTCTTCTTGTAGTCATTCTGCCTTGGCTTCTCGTCGTCGCCCTTCTCCTTTCCTTTGTCCTTGTACTTGATATTGCCCTTCTGTGAACACATTGAAGCGATGTGTCCCTTCTCCTAACACTCATAGCATCGATATGATGCATGGGTGTTTCTGCTCATCTTCTTCTTACCTCCATAGCCATTTCTACTCATGAACTGGCTAACTTGCTTCATAAATAAGCCGAAGTGTTGGAAGCCATCCTCGAGCTCATTCCATGTCATCTCACCACCATTCTCAGCTTGACTTGACTTGTGATCACTCTGCTTGGATCCACTGGCCTTGAGAGCGATTACTTGATTCTTTGCTGGAGCAGGGGAATCCTCAAGATTATTGAGGAGTATCATCTCATGTGCGGTGATCTTGTTGAGCAAAGCTGTGGGTGCCAGCTTCTCCACATCACCACTGTTGGTGAGATAGGTGATGATGTCCCGATAGTCCTTCTTGGGGAGGATCCGTAGCATTTTTCTGCACACTTCATTATTTGCAACAGTGTGACCGAGCCCCTTAAGCTCGTTAAGGATGGGGTTAAGCCGAGTAAACATAGCATTGACATTTTTTATTTGGAAGCATTCTGAATTGATCATAACGCTCCTTGACAACCACTAGTCTACCCTCCCTAACAGCTGAGGTGCCCTCGTGAATCTTAATGAGTGTGATCCATATCTCGTGTGCACTAGTGAGATTGCTAACTCTATCGAAGACCTACATGTTCAAACCACAAAACAAAGCGTTCATGGCCTTAGCATCGGTCTCTAAGAGTTTGGTTTTTCCGGGTGTGGGAGGTACATCCTCAGTGAGTGTGACACCATGAGGAGACTCTACGACCTTCCAAACATCCATTCCCATGGCCTGGAAAAATACTTTTATACGCAATTTCCAAAAGCTAAAATTAGTGCCACTAAATAAAGGAATTCTATTGGCGGCTACACTACCTCCGTCGGTCATCTCTATGCGGTTAAGCAACTAGAGAACCTGTACTCTGATACCACTTGTAGGAAACCTAGGCCAAGAGGGGGGTGAATCGGACTCCTAATTCAAATCTTAAACTTGTTTGTGTAATTGTTTAGTCCGGTTTTTACCCAAGCTACCGACAGAGTCCTATTATCTAGATGCGGAAGTGATGGTACAATTGATCAACAGGAAGAGTGGCTCGATGGATCACACAAGCAATGCACAATTAAGATAATGCAAGAGACGAGGAGACGCAAACCGAATTGTTTACCGAAGTTCGATGCTCAACACATGAACACCTACGTCTCCGTTGAGGAAACTTATCATACAGAGAAGTCGGGACTCTCTCGTCCCTAGCCCTCAATCCACTCGTGGTAGCTCTTCACCAACACATGGTAGGCGAGCTCCAAACCTTCACACAAGACGAGTTCTTCCACACACGGAAGCTCCTCGCACCCACGACGCCGACACACTGCACCGACCCCCGACACACGGAGGATTTTGTACACAACCTTCAACGGATGAAGGCGACGCACCTCCGACACACAGAAGTGACCCTCGACACACGGAGGATTTCGGTTGACGTGGTCGAACGGTTGATGAAGCCCGTGGCGTGATGACAATCTCTCCGGCGACGAAGTTCCAAGAGCACAAGATCGGAGACCGTCTCTCACCACTACCCCTTCTCTCCCATCACGGAAACTAGGGCAAGAACACCATGAGAGAAGGGGCAAAACTTGGGATGGATGAGAGGAGGTAGGGGCACCTTCTTCTTCCTCTTCCTCTCTTCTTCTCCCTCTCTATCTCCTTCAATCTCTCAAGCACATGGAACCCTAGGTGGAGATGGGAATCATGGGAGGAGCTCTCTAGGGTGGCTAGGACAAGGGGTGGCTGCTAATGAGGCTCTCACTCCTTTCTCCCTTGCTCCAAGCCTCTATTTATAGGCACAAGGCGAAACCCTAACAATGGACGGCTCAGATTCGTTTTCGCGAGATTCAGATCAATCCGTCGGACCCCGTCCGGTGCTTATCGGACGCCGTCCGATTAGGTTTAGTACAAAATTTGTACTCTGTCAGACCCAGTCCGATAACTTATAGGACGCCGTCCGATAAAGTTTAGGCCAAAATTTGTACTCCGCCGGACGCCGTCCGATGGCTTACCGGACGCCGTCCGATGAGGTTCAAATTCCCAGAGTTTGGGCGCTGTCGGACCCCATCCGACAGAGGCTGTGTTTTTGAGACTTAGTCGATTTTTCACCTCGAGCTTTTACCGGAGCCCGTCCGATAATTTGTAGGACGCCGTCCGACAGGGGCTATGTTTTTCGGGACTTAGTCTCTGGAGCTCACACGTTTATCGGACCCCGTCCGATGGTGGTCGGACGCTGTCCGATGGGCTTTAATCTTCACACCCCTTCGAACTTAGCCTCTCTCGCCCCTCTCGTCACCACGCCTCGGGTCTTGGCACACTTTTATCGATTTGTGGACTTGGCGGGAATATTTGGACACTTAGGAGGGAATTTTCGCGCCCACAGAAAATATCTGGCTTTGAGACTTGGCGGCTACGAAACTCCAGACAACTAGACTCCCGGACCTTCTCGACCCTGGGGCAGGTGTACTCACTCTAGATGGTTCGCTCAAAACTAACACCTGGCACTCTTGGAACCCCCATGGAACCCACGGCTGATGTTTTTGGGATCTGTGCTCAGTAGGACCCTACAACCAGAGAGGTGTAGTAGCAGGGCCGTGCCGGCAAAATCTAGGGCCCTGTGCCAAACTCTAGAATTTCTAACACTAACACTAGCTTTTAACTTTCAAAATTAAAATCTATTTTCTAACCCTAGGATTTGAGAGTTGGGGATGGGATTGCTCCTCACTCTCAGACGGCGGGCACGACGCAGGGACGACGCGCGTGGCGGTGGCTAGAAAGCGGACGGCGCAGGCGGAAGGCAATGAGAGGCGGGCGGAGAGGCGGAGGCGACGAAGAGGCGAAGGGACGGACATTGTCATGACAGACAGAGAGAGCGAGGCAATGCGCGGCAGATCAAGACTTGGGCTTCGTGAAAGGGGACTAGGAGCAGGGAGGTAATGGCTACTGGCTGGCATTAGTTGGTAGCTGACCCGGTGCAAGATCGGTGACTATGCCCCGGACGCTGATGGGTTTGCTCGAGGTCTGCAATGGAGCCCTGGAGGCAAGCAAGGAACGTCTTGGGCCTAGTGCTAGGTGGGCTGTTGCTGGAATTTCGGAGCCCCTCTAAATTGGGGGCCCTGTTTCGTCGAACGGGCCGCACGTGCCTGGGGCCCGGGTCTGTGTAGTAGAGCCAAAGACGCACACAAGAAAATCAGAAGAACTATAAAACAAAAAGGTCCTTATCCTTGGTGTTCCAAATTGCTGACCTAGTTGTCATCAATTACCAAAATCATTCAACCCATGGAAGCTTGATCTTACACAGGTGGCGGTGGGCGGCGGCACGGAGGTTGGGGAATGGGGGCGTCAGGCATGGCTGCCGTCTAAGGATAGAGGCGGGTGGGCGTCTAGGGCATCGCGTGAGGAGGAGGAGGAGGAGGGCGTCTAGGGCGTGGTGAGGTTGAGGCCGAGGCGTCGGGCTCTGGGGCTGGCATGGGCCGGCTGATGGCCTTTGGGCGGGGGTGGGGGGGTCTTGCTATGGGCCACGTCCCGGGCCCCGGCCCGGGTAGCCCTAGGCCTGGATCCGCCCCTGCCTCCTGGCCGACACCGCCTCGTCATCTCCTCCGCATCCACCCTCATGACCATCTCTGATGGTTGCCCCTCCCCTTCAGATCTGACTCCACGTCTCTACTGTCTTGCTCCTCTTGACCAATGCTACCGCCTCTTACCTAAGATTTGGTTTCATTGTCTGCTTCCCTCGACCAGCATTGATGCCCCTCCTCACGAGCTTGCAAGCCCTCACAAACCGAACCGAGCTTTGGTCATGCCCGAGCCGAGCCTCACATCTTGCTCATGCAGTCGAATGAGCCCTACCTGAGCAGACCCTTGCTTGGTCGAGCTTGAGTCGTTTCCATCCTTAGACACACCAACAAAAATGGGCATATCTTTTTACTATATTGAGAGTAATCCTTTCATGCAAAAATATTTGTAAGTGTAAATTAAATATAAAAATCACAAAATGGAAAAAAAAAAATAGATTGAAAGCATTCCATGTGATAAACACTATGTTTTTTCGGTCTTTATCTGTTTGTTTATATAGTTTAAAAAAGAAATAACTCCATATTGGTATAATTGATTGTAAACATATAGGGAGGTCAGGAGGTGTTTGGTTGCCCGATTCAAGGCTAGCCAGGCTCAACACATGCAAGCTACGGTTGTTTGGATGTCGTGCGTGCTAACGAGCCTGGGCGGGACGATGCGAAAAACCTGTACCAGCCTTTGGCGAAACGTGGTAATTGGCTAGTTGTCAGGCTAGATGTGTGCGGGCAAGGGAAGACACGAAGCAAAGAAAGACGAGAGAAGCCGACGAGTACAACCCAAAGGCTTCAGAGCGGCGGCGATGATGAGGTAAAAAATGGAGTGATACAGGAATGAACAAACCAGTGATGCTTCTAGAAAGTCACAACAGCGTGGCCGACCTCAAGATGACGAGGCGAGCGCATGGGCACTTGCGAAGCCTGGCTGAGTTGGATCCGAAGAAGACGGCAGCACTCAGCAGTGGGCATTGCAAGGAAGCTTGGTCGAGCCAAACATGGATGACCGGCGGGCACAAAGCTAGATATTTGGAGGTATTTTGTTCTTTTTGTTGCAAATTTTGAGCACAGGGGGATGCCTTGAAGGTGTTTGACAAAATGTCTCACACTGGACGCAAGCATGGATACGGTCAACCTAACATGAGCTCAAATTGTCTAGGATCACATGATGCAAACAACCAAACATGAGAAGATGCATGCGTTTAGCTTAGCTGTGGGTGGTCCAAATCATTCGTGCAGCCAAACAGGTCCATAAAATGTTATGACGTGAAAAGAGGATGTCGTTAAGAGATGGCACAAGATGCTAAGAGAGATATGATAAGTTGCTATGCAGTGGCATGTAAATCCGCTAACCATGTAGTAACGCATCTTACTCAGTAATGATTCAATATTTTGTATTCACATATCATCACCATGAAGAACAATCGGTTCGTTTTCGGGTTTTGGCTCTAGTGCCCGTCACCGTTAAACACATCTATATATTAGCTCGTTTTCGTTACTACCATAGGACAATTTCTTTTCTGGCTTGTAGAAAAGTGTGTCTTAGGCCATGTACAATGCAGGTGCTTATAGAGAGTTGCTTAAGAAAAAACCGGTTTATTTTGCCACGTAGGATATCACCGGTGCTTAAATGAGGGGGTGAGATGCTTAACTAAGCATCAAGTGCTTATAGGAGCTAAGCACCCATACAAGTTTCTATGCATTGGAAGCTAATTTTTTTATGTAGATGCTTGCTGACATGGCAATACTCTCCCTCCTTAAGCACTTGTCCTAAGCATCTTTCATTGTACATGGCCTTATTACGATCTTATTATTAAAACGAGAAAAGAAAATAAACTTTTCTAAGGAAAAAAAGGACATGAGGGCGATGATTGGAGGCACCAACCCAAGACAAAAAAGAGCAGCAGCACTGCAGCAGCGACAAATGAATTTTCGTGGAAATAAAACAGCTAAAGCGACGAGTCTGGCGAGCGGACCCCACCGACAGCGACGCCCCAGCCGAAGCCCAGCAGGGAGGGGAGCGAGTCGAGTGGTGGTGCGGCGGCTGCCTCTCCTGCGCGGGGCCCACCGGCCAGCTGTCACGGTCCACTCATTGAAAAGCCCGGGCACCCATCCAGCTCAGCGCCCTGACGTGGCCCTCCCTATCAGGGCTCCACCCTCCTCACCTCCACACAGCACTGGCAACTCCTACCCACACCCACCGACATGCGGGCCCAGGGAATAATGGGGCCAAAAAGTCAGGTCCATGTATAGTCGAACGGGTCGTGTCTGCGCGGGGCTCGCGTGCTCCACGGCGTTTGCGGATAAATACCACCTGGAGACCACATGTTTTGGGTGGAGACTGTTCAGCGGCGCCGCGAGCTGAGCTGAGGCGGAGATGGGGAGGGAGAGCGAGAGAGAGACGCCGCCGCCTGCGATGTCACCGGCCGCATCCGCATCCGCCGCCGACATCGCCATCGTCGTCGTCGTCGCAGGCAGCCCGAGAGAGCAGACGCGGAGGAGCCCCCGCGCGGCGGCCTCGCCGTCCGTTCCGTCGTCGTACGCCGTCTGGGAGAAGGAGCGGTAAGAGGAGGAGCCATGGAGGTGGAGGCGGCGAGGTGCGAATGCTGCGGCTTCACGGAGGAGTGCACGCAGGAATACATCGCGGCGGTGCGGGGGGAGTACCTGGGGTGGTGGATCTGCGGGCTGTGCGCGGAGGCGGTCGGCGACGAGATCCGCCGCGCCGGCGCCGGCGAGATCACCACGGCGGAGGCGCTCGACCGGCACGTCGCCTTCGCGCGGCGCGCGCCCCGGCGCGCCGCGGAGGAGGACGACCTCGTCGCCGCCGTCGCGCGCCTGCTCCGCCGCTGCCTCGACTCGCCGCCGCCGTCGCCCGCCTCGCCGCAGGGCCGGAAGCCGGTGGCCGCGGGGCACGGCTGCCCCGACGGGCAGGACGCCTGATCTGGCACGCCGGCGGCGAAGCCTCCCGGAGACGGCTGCTGGGAGCCATGCTGCATGCATGCTAAGCTTTCGCTAATGATTGGGGTTGGGCTAATGACCAATGAACACATCGACCAAGAATAAAAACTTCGGAGGCATTCATCTGTGCTTGTGTAGGCTGCCTTCCCGAAGAACAATAATCTGTACGTGTAATCGACGATTGCTCGAGACAGGAACAATTCTCCGTATGATCGAGCATGAAGTTAGTGTATTAATATAAATTAGTGTTGCTACTTGCTACTATGAATAGCGTTGGAGCTGCAGTAGTGTAGTGTGTCATTGGTTCAAGTGCACTCTGTCGTTTGTACTCGCCTTTGTAAACTGCACCGCATTACAACCAGAACCAGCTAGTACTGTTTCCTTGTAAGCTTTGGACGGAGGAAGGCTGTGTAAAATACCACTTCTTCAATCAATACTATAAATCCCCGCACCATGTATATTATTTTATCATTTGTTTACAGTCTGTGTCATTTCATTCACAAACTCAACAAAAAAAAATCAATATTTTTCTTCCAATTTTATTAAATTGTTCTCCAGATAAGAAGCATTGAAAAAAGCCTATCAAATCAGCAACGCATACCGAGCACGAGAAGGGTGGAGGAGGAGGAGGCAAAGCCGGAGCACGGAACCACCAGCACCAGCAGCCGCGAGATTTCTAGAGATTTCCGGGCTCGAGCCGGGCCGGTTCGGCCCACCGCGCCGCATATTCGCCCATAGGAATGGCCATGGCACCGTCTCGGATCCCGAGGCCCAGCGCCACCCGGGTGGGACCCACCCCCGCCGCGTCGGGTCAAACTCCACCATCCCTCGCCTATCCACCCACCCAATCATCTTCTTCATCCCTATCACCACCACCACCTCCTCCTCCTCTCCTTTCCACGGCCGAGACGACGCCTCCTCCCCGCCCCCGCCTCCGCGAGCAAGGAACGCCGCGCGTCTCGGTGGCCACGTCTCCGCCCCGGGCTCTGCTTGCTCCGCCGGCAACGACCCCGACGACGCTGCTTGGGCGGTGACCCCGAGGGCCCTGCGGCGGGAGGGCCGGGGGGATTCTCCGCCGGCGGGTGCCCCTCGCGCCCCATGGGCCGGTCGCCGGCGATATACCACTATCAGCTCATCGACCGGCGGAAAGGTACCGGACTCCGCCGGCGGAGGCTCTCCAGATCTGGGGTGCGCGCGCGCGCTCGTGCGTCCGTTTCTGTTTCCGGGTAGATCTGGCCTGGATCTCCTCCGTCGTCCGGTCTCGTTGAGCTGGTTGTCCGTTCCTTCTCGGATTGCGGCCGTGTGGCGTCGATAAAAATCCCCTTGTTTTCGCTGTTGCTTTTGCGGCCGTGTGGTGTCGATAGAAATTGTTTTTTGCTTCTTCGTTAGCGGCTGGGTTGGACCGTTTAGCGTGCTCTTGCGCTGGCCTGGAGAGCGAAGCAGGTGTTCTGCGTGTTCAACTCATCTCTATGTTGCTCTTTTGCGTTGTTCTTAGGCTGGGTAGACTTTGCTATAAATTACGGTGGTGGTTGACAAAACTGCTACAAGAACAACAGGGTCCTAAGCTTCGCTTTTGTTATTTTGTTTTGTTTCTCCTGTTCTTCGCCCTTTATGTGAAAATTTTCAATGGCAAGGTTAAAATTTTGGTGTGAAGGAAACAATGTGCCTAAGTGAATCTGTCAACCAATTAATTAAGGGAGTACAAACTGATGATTACCAGCAGGGAAAAATGCTTCTTTTGTGGTGGAAACCTTTAAATAAGGCAGAACGGTTTTTAGGAGTAACTAAGAATGGACACGCCATACTTTTGTGGAGGTAGGGAGCAAACTATTTTATGTTTGTTTTAGGAAACAGAGCTACCCGTTTTGGCTTTTCTGTAAATGTGGAAATTTCTATTACATGTACTGGTGATATTTGAAGTGGCATTTCTGCCAAACTTTAATAAAAAGAGGAAATTTTTAAGCGTAAGACAATATAAAAAAGGAACAACCTGTATATCTTCACTTCTTACTCTTGCTGGATCCTTATCATTTCATTTTCTAACCCAACTTAAAGGATTTCAATTGATTTTATTTAATTGATACCCAAATAATAAGGACTGATCGATAATGTTGTCACTTTTTACTCGTATCAGTTTTATGGTAAACAAAAAAAAATTATCTAAAGTACAGTATCAATTTTTTATATCATGCAAGTTGTTTGTCAGCTGCATGGAAGTATATGAAAGTGGTAAATAGTTTTGCTGATTAGCAAGCGGTTCCCACTATTATGGCAGCAGTAGTTTCAATATTTTGTTTGAATTTGCATCTCAACCAAGCCACTACTAACTCTCATCATCGATCATCTTTTGCAGGGCTTGGGTAAATCTTTATTGGAAATTTTCTCTTGTACATGTAACATCACATGTAATTTCTATTAAAGATGAGTTCACTGAATAAAATTGTTCCAAATAATGGAGATGCAAGATCAAAGTTGCCAAGTAAAGTTACTGCATTAAATCCCAATGCAGCGGAATTTAGACCATCTTTTGGAAGTAGCACAGGTTCAGATGTAGCTAAGTCAGATTTTAGGGGGTCTTCTGGAAAGACAATCCTAGATAGGTCTGAGTCATCAAAGTCCAATAACTCGGATGACGAGGCGCATCAGTTTTGGCGTAAACAGCTTCCTGATGACATTATTCCAGACTTTACTTCTTTTGAGAAAATTGAGCAAGAGCCTGAAGAGCTGTCCCTTGCTGGATTGTCCTTGAATGCACCCCCTTTCTATGGGACAGCAGCCAGCCGCTTCTCAAGAGAACATCATGAGTTATCGCCTCCAGCTAGCAAGAGCCGGGAACTGGGGCTTACCGATTTGCGATTTGAAGATAATTCACAGACAGCCTTTTCAACTATAGGTTCAAGCAACTGGGACCAAAATTATGTGGGTGATCTCCATTTTGGTAATGGAAGTCAGGACCTTCATTATGACCCTGAAAGTACTGCGAGCTTTCCTGACAGTTTTGCTAGTGAGTATGCTGGAACATCAGATGGTGTTATTGATCAGCATCTACACCTTGAGTATTTAGCATCTCAGTTCCCTGGATTTTCAGCTGAGAGCCTTACTGAGCTTTACTATGCAAATGGATGTGACATCAACCATACCATTGAAATCCTCACTCAGCTAGAGGTAATGCAGAGTACTATTAAATTACTCTTTCTGTACATACGCTAAGAGCATTTCTAACATATTCCCCGCATTGCAGTTTTTAGTGTAACAGTTAGATATACAGGAATGACTGGTTGGACAACACTGTTGTCATGCTGAAACTTCTTTTCTGGACACACTTTTTAGCTTTTCCATTTACCGTCCGCCGTTCAAAGGCGGCAACCAATTGTTTGTTGGATAATAACATTCACATTCTCATAGCAATTTCTTATATTTGTACTCGCATGTTTCTTCTTTTGTTGCAACATTGTTCGATCTGTTTCACTATGCCTGGATCTTGGCATCTATCCATGACAAGTAGAAGCTACTCAACATCTGATCTTTCTGATCATTTGCATGCCATTTGCTGTCCTATTTCCTCAACTTGCTTCATGATATCTCTAAATTGTAGTAGTTCTCACGTTTTCATACATGCCTTAAATTGTCATGGCGCCCTTCCTGATTAAGGGTGCAAATTAAATGTCTTCTGAAAAGGCAACATTGGAAGTTTGGAACCTCCTATTTCTTTGCAATGCCATTCTATACAGTTGTTACATCTAAAACATCAGTAACATCTTAACTTATTTCCCTATGGTATTTTAGATGCAAGTGGATGCTACCTCCAATCCAACACTGAATTTGACCCCCAGTGCACCAAACTTTAGCACAGGGGACTTTCCTGCGCTGCCAACAACAGAAGATCAAGATGGTTTCTCGAAGCGTAATGCGGATATCCTTGGTATCTTCAATGGACACAACTCATCCACCGTATCTAGTGGTACTGGTGACTTTGTTTCAGCTGTTCGGAAACTTGCATCACAAAATTCTAGCCACTGGAATTTCAAGAAAGGTTCTGAATACGGAGACGGTGTTTCGGCGGTGTCTCTACCCAAGCAGTACAATTCTAGCGCTAAACCATCTTCTGGGAACAAGTTTCAAAGTGTTAGTGCAAGGGCAGCTCCATGGCTTGAAACTGGTGATGCAGTGGGTAATACTCATGAACATTTTAGGATCATCTCTGCAAAGTGCATTTCTTCAATATGTAATGTTTTGCAATATGTTAGCGACTTGATGTATAAAACTACGCAAATGTTAGTACCATTGGTGTTTACTCATGAAAACTAGAACCATATGGATCCTCCATAGATATCAGGTGGTAAATTATACCTGATAACTTGGTGTGCATAATTGTAGGTAGTTTTCTTAATTTTCCAGGCTCTGTTCCAATTGTAAACTGATCAATGTATATTTGTCCATGACCTACCAGCAAATATGTACTCAGAATCAAGGGGAGAGGCTCGTGATTTTGCCCGCATCCGAAATGCATGTTTTGAGCAGGTAAGCATTCTTATCTGTAGCCTGGCATGTATAGTTGTATATGTATCTGCCAATGCATATATGCAAATGCACAAATGCATACAAGAGTAGCATGTCATGAGTTTACATATGCGTATTCTTTTGCTTGGCTAGTAGCTTGTGTATACTGTATCTAGAGAAACATAGCAGGCATTTATTTTAAGGGTTCAGACTACGTATTGGATTAGCTAGTATGTTGTTGGTATTCAATATTCATGCATCCTGATTTTGTTGTTGATGTGTACTATTGTCATGAACTCATGTTATCTTTCAACTATTACTGTAATGAAGAACAAATCACGCCTGATCAATTTAATCATTTGTTTTAACTTCAGTGTGACAATGCATTCAATTTATCAGCATTAATCTTTAATGAATTTACATAATTATCAACTTATCATATATGAATCTCGACATGTTCTTCCTGATATGTGTAACCATCTGCTAACCTTTTTTTTTGTTTAATAAAAAGGTACTTGAATAGTTCTATTGTCCATCATTTTGTCCTTTCGCTATACATGTTAGGTTGAATATTCTTTTTGTTTTAAGTATTCACAGAAAGATACACTTGACAGGCCAGGCAGGCTTACTTGGTTGGCAACAAAGCTCTGGCCAAGGAACTGAGCATAAAGGGACAGGCGTACAACTCACAGATGAAAGCAGCTCATGAGAAAGCTAGAGAAGCTATTTATCGGCAGAGGTTGCAGTTGCTCCCTTGCCCTCACTGCAGTCTGCACCGAGGAAACAAAATCCTTATCTTGTGCAGTTTACTTTTATCTGCTTGATTCGCAGTTATTTTTATGACATGTTGCAGGCACATTTGTTTCATCCTGAGCTATGTTTCATTGTTCAGGAACCCCAGTACTTCACAACGAGGTAGTGACCGTCTGATTGACTTACATGGACTCCATGTAAGCGAAGCCATACACACACTGAAGGTTGAGCTAGGTACTTTGAGGAGCACGGCTAGGGCTGCAGGTGAGAGGATGCAAGTCATGATATGCGTCGGAACAGGCCACCACACCAAGGGTTCTCGCACCGCTAGGCTGCCAATCGCTGTTGAGCAGTTCCTTTTGGATGAAGGCCTCCACTACTCGCAGCCTCAACCCGGTCTGCTCCGTGTTGCGGTGTACTAACATCTCTTAGGTAAGTTTCATGGAGAAAATGAACCTCCCAAAAAAAAAGGAGAAAGAGATGTAAGAAAAACTGGAAAAAAAAAAGGACCACCGTTGGAGCATTGTAATCCCTTGTAGTTGTATATTAAAGAGGCAGCAGGAGAATAGCCTGACAACAGAATACAGTGTACAATTATACATAGCTTCATTCAATTCACATTCCATTTCCCACTTTTTTTCCCCCACTCGTGTAGTCTCTTGTACACGATGATTTCTGGAATCTGGAGGTACATGAGGTGGATATTCAAGACTATTCACGAGCCGTATTCTATGAATTTTGGCGAGATGAGATGTTTGTGAGATGATTTGAGACGTTTGAAATTCTAAATTGTTCCATTAAAAAAATGCTCCCTCCTGTTCTTTTTTATTCGTTAGCGTTGACTTTTGAGTACATCCTTCAGCCATTCGTTTTATTCAAAATTTTCGTACAATTATGTCAAAATATAAGTCATGTTTAAAGTGCCTTCAATGATAAAACAAGACAACAAAAAAATTTGGTACTCCCTCTGTTCTTTATTGTTTGTTGTTGATTTTTCGACATATTATTTGTCCATTTGGCTTATTAAAAATTTAATGCAAACATATAAAAATATAAGCCATGCTTAAAATATCTTTAATGATAAAGCAAAGTATAACAAAATAAATGATGTTTAAATAGTTTTTTTTTATAAGACGAATGGTCAAATAGCATGTCTAAAAGCCTACGTCGTTATAAAAAAAAATAAAGGGGTACTTAATAGTTTTTTGAATAAGATGAATTATTAAATAACATGTCTAAAAGTTAACAATGACAAATAAAAAAGACGGGGGAGTATTATTAAATGAGTAAACTTATAGTTAACTGTTAATTACAGTTATTAGTCAAAGGGTGATACTTTCGTATGATAGATGTCTTTTCAAGACATCATTTCTCTATATAAAGTGTTTTTGATAAGAAATATCATTAAATGGACAAATTTATAATTAACTGTTTATTAACAGTTATTCTATAAAGGTAACAGTTCCATATGTTAAAGAAAAGACCCTTTAGTTCTCTATATAAAAGGTTTTTGTCCATTATAATTATAAGTAATGAATCAACAAAGCATTCACTTTTCTTAAATCTCTCTTTTTTAGTACTTTGTGCTAATAGTGTCTTAGCATGTTTTGACTTATTCATATAGGGCGTGTTTGGTTGCCGCACGAGCTCAATTGAACATGGCCAAGGCATGCAGGCTCGTTGGAGACGGGCTGAGCTCGTGCAAGATGCGTTGTTTGGTTGGGTTGCACACGAAGAGCCAGGACCGGGTCATCAAGCGTTTGGTTACCTGCATGAGCTCGCCGTGGAGATACGCTGCCATTCTCGTCACGCCCAAATCCGGCCGCCGTCGAGGACGTCGCGCCCACATCTGACCGCCGTCGAGGGCGTTGCGCCTAGATCCGACCGCTGCCGGCCTCGTCACCCGCGGATCTGGCCGCCGCCGACCTCGTCGTGCTCGGAATCGTCGTTGCCAAGGCCGCCGTGCGTCGATTCGGCCGCCACCGGCCTCGTCGCCCGCGGATCTGGCCGCCGCCGACCTTGTTGTGCTCGGAGTCGTCGTCATCGAGGCCGCCGTGTCGATTCGGCCGCCACCGGCCTTGTCGCCCACAGATCCGGCCGCCTCGCCCGTGGATCCGGTGCCGCCGCGGATCCGGCCGTCGCCGGCCTCGTCTCCCCACCGCCAACCTCGTCGCCCGTGGAGCCCTCGCGTGCACTGTACCAGCCAGGCTCAAGGGAAACGACCCCGCGAGCGTTCGCAATCGACCTGGCCTGTGCAGTGCTTTTGCATCAACATGAGCTGGCTAGCACAGTGCTTTCAGCCAACCAAACATGCGTGGAGTTGCTCGCGCGGGCCATGCCAGGCCGTGTGCGGGCAACCAAACACGCCCATAGGGTTTTAAAAATCTTGAAATAATTATTTTTAAAAAAATCAAAAAATAAAACAGAACAACTTTTCAATTTGCTCATACAAGTTGTTGAAAATGTTCCATCTCACCGAGATATGCAGATCTTTATAATCATACAGATACTCTTCTGCTGCATTTGTGGTTGACTGTTATCAGGTATAGGTATGTGTCTGATGCTAAAGCAGAGTGCCAAACTTTATGATGCATACGAGATAGATTTCTCATTTTGCTACCTAGCTGCCAGCAGCAATGCCTTTGTAACATGGACGTTTTTTAATTATGTAGGAGTCAACTGTTTTCCTAGAAATTTCAACAAAATTTGACTTATCTTTTTAGGCCATTTGATTACAATAACATGGTCAAATAGTAAATATAGGCATTTCTAATTATAAAATAGAATGTGCTGGAGCAACTTTCTTTGAGCCAAGGAGGTCAAGCCTCATTATGCAGTTTCCCTTTTTAGGAAACCACAAACAATATATATCCTCCATACAGTAGCATAAAAAAGGTAATTAGATGCATGCCACTGCAATGATATTCTACCTAGAGGCAACACGTTCAAACTCTGTTTAGTACAGCGACATCCGCTTAAGATGTCTAAATGGTTACTGGAGGGTGAGAAATGGGCATCAACGTCAATAGAAGAGATTCAACTATACCTGATAAAACATCGGGCTAGGATTGGAAAAGCCGGTCCGAGGGACCAAGCCCTAGTTCGCCCTACACAAAGTCGTCGGGCTTGAAAAGCGGGCCTAAAGCCCTACTACCACCCTAACCACTTTAAGTCACACTGAGGCCCGAGCCCGTCTGATGAATCGGTCAGCCTTTTCAGCCGGGTCACGCCAGCCAGAGCTTGTGGTCGGGCTCAACCAGATCTTGATGGGTAGAAACCACCTTCTCTTTTAACAGCTTGAGATCTCTACAGAGAAAGTGGCATTATAGGTCTGAGCTTCAATAGATAGTTTGCAAGTCAATGGAATCCAAAAACCTCCACGCAACATAGATATTAGAACACAAGGTGATGAGGAATTTGTACCAAGTAAATTTCCTTATCTTTATTCAAAATACAAATAATTTAGTTTTTTCAATGTCTTTTTTCTATCTCAAAATGGTGTCTAAAACCTATCTAAAACAAGTCAAACAAATGGGTCTTTGTTCTCAAGGTCACCTTGAAAAATTCGCAAAGTTATAAGATAAGTCAAATACGTAAATAAGTCAAATAAGATAAACTAGGAAGACTAGACCCTATCTTCTTAAGTTTCCACAACCCATACCCCTTTAGACACCATGTGTGTCCATCGACTTTCTCCCGCAATATTATCTATGAATCAGTCAAAACACCCTGTTTGTTTCGCATCTAATTAAGTTTGCCACACCTAATGTTAGGCACTCCATAGTTTGTTCAGCCGGTGTTTGGTCCGTTCATAGTCACTGGACCCACGTGTCATAGGCTAAATTTTTGCCACAGTTTGCCACAAGTGTAGCGCCGAATTTCTTCGCCACACTTTTATGGCCTGCCACACTTTGCTAAGGTTAGGCTACGCAATGTTAGTCAGCAATTAAACCGAAATTTTTTGTACATGCATATAAATTTTTTGTTTTTACGACAATTAGTTCATCACATCGCTGTCAACAAGAGTGATAAATTTCTCTCCAAAAGACCTAATAAATCAATAAATAGTACAACTGTGACCACTCGGCCTTCTTGAGCTGCCACACGGCGTTTTTGTTTGCCAGGCTCACCGCCATTTTGCCCACGTCGCCCGAAATTTGCGTGGCCGTCCGATCTGGAGGGCATCCCACGACAGAGGATGCCCAGCCCGACATTGTTGCAGGGAAGCCCTCCAGCTTTTCCTTAATTAACCATTCGTCCATCCAGTTGTTTCGCCTACCCTCATACACGTTTTCATCAAGGCCCCTCCAGTTCCTTATTTTACAAAGAGGTCCCCTTTTCCTCACTCAAACCCTACAGCCTAGCCTCCCCACCTGCCCGCATTCGTGCCGCCCGCCGTTTCTTCTCGCTCATGGCCATTGCCCGCCGCATTGCCCTGCGTCGCCGCGCCCTCCTCTGCTTGCTCTCGCCCCCCATCGTCGTTCGCGTCTCCTCCCCGCCGTTGGAGTCGGCCGGCACGGCGGTCGGCGCCGTTCGCCTCTCCGGTGGGCAGATCTGATCTGCCGCTGGTGCCATCGCCCTTGCTAGGCCCGTCGCCAGGGGCCACGCCGCCGCGTCGCCGCTTTTTCCACCGATGGATGCGCCTGCTCCTGCCCCTGCTTGGTCCGTCTCAGAGCGCCAGCACCGCCGTGCCTCCCGAGCCGACTCTGCCAACGGCCGGTGGAGCCCCCATGGAGGCATGTCCACTCCCCATTGACTGCGCCAGGTAGAAACTACCTCTTCCTCTTCCTCCCATGATTTACTAGGTTTACGATTGGATTTAGTTCATGCTTGGTTGGATTCAATGTAGTCCCATGGCCTAATTCGTTCGTAGTCTTCGAAACTATTGATTATGTGATATAATCATACAACATACTATTGCAATTTGCTTAGCAACAGATCACCAGGGTTTTTAAGGGAAAACGAAATATTAGGGTTGAGTTGTGGTTTAATTTGCATGCTTCCGTGTATTACTCGTTTATTTGATTGATGCTCATATATACAGAATCTGATGAACTATTGTTTCATTAAATGGATGATATAGTTCTTGATTGCTATTTTGTCATACGAACACATACAAATTGATACAGAGGCATCGACTTTGAGCAACCATCATCATCTTCTTAGTGTTCTACATGTTTTTTTTTTTTCAGTACATGCATGTTTTGTGATATTCATGCAGCTGTATTTGTTCGTCAATAAAAACTTTAATCTGAAGGTCAATAACTGCCGCCATGTGTAAATATAAGTGGAACAAGAAATGGGTCACATGGCAAATTAAATTATGTTAGTATATAGGGCTGATTGAGTTAAGCAAAAATTCCTTGGAATATCTATTCTTTTCCATTCTTATTAATAGGCATGTTTACATAATTTTCTTCGATTCACGCAGTGACATGAAATAGTGTTAGGCTTGATTTGTTAAGAGTCGTTCATACACCACTATGTTTCAATTGGTTATTTTGCCTATTTACGAACAAAATGCCATGTATTGTGCTTCCATGGTTCTGCTCATCTACCCTCTGTTTCACAAAGTGCCGTGTACCATGCTTCGTTGGTTCAGCCGATGTGCCCTATGGTTGGTTGACTACTGCAAATATTTTGTGTTGTTTCTCAGCTACTCAAGGCATTTCCCAATACAAATAGATTTTTGCAGAGCAGGTTAAAAAAGGTTTTTTTTTGCATTGGGTAATACGAGGTATATGTAGTGTTGACGTAGTATCGCTTTATTTTAGCCAATTGTAAGCTTTAGCGAGGTCAATCCTACAAGCGGATTGATTTTTTTTTTATTGATTATGCCTCCATCCATCAAAATAGACCATCGCCCAACTTTGAATGTTTTCCTTCTCATAATGCTCTTTTTTATAATGTTTGTTTCGTCCTACGTCGTGATAGGGTAACATTTGCTTTGTAAGACCAATTATGATCATGGAATAAAGAGAAAGGTTTCACATGGGTTGAAGAACTGGCACAAGGGTTTGGCTAGGTGAAGTCCCGGTGTCTTCATTTTTATTTTAGGTCATTATTAGATGTTCTCATATGTGTTCGTTTCACTCCAATTATGCATGTGTTTCATAATTTTAGTTTTCTTTTGTTAGGTTCTGATGGATTACTCTACATAGGCAAACTTGACTTTGCTATTGTTTGGTTTCAGCATATTGTGGCTTCATATAAATGGCATTGCTGGGTGTATGACCTTCCACAGATCTTCAATATTTTCCCTGTATATTCAATGAGTTGAGGGATTTTTTATTTCCCTATATTAACTGTAAGGAATCAGCAGTACCATACGCCGAGTGTTAATTACCAGCTTACATTTCGTCCATTTGTTTCGTAGCTTTTTTATTTACATATGTTGTTAGATCATCATTGTTGTTTTCGAATTATTGTGTTTAATATGTTATTTCTAATACAACATGTTTTACAAATTATTTTACTCCATCACCTTCTTATGGTTTACAAAGTTTTGCAAAGAATAGAGTATGATCTCAGATATAATGCATTATTTTTGCTAATTTGCTGAATAGTTTTTATCTGTTTTACTTGGGAGTAATTGTTTTTTATTTATGATTATTTCAGGTTATTTATAGCTATATATATGGAGAGGTGCAGGATTTCTATGAAGGTACATCATTAATGTCTATTGAAAGCACTGCGTAGTGAATCTGTTTACGATCTGGTTTCTACCTGATAGAAAATGCATGACATAGTGACTAATATTATACATCACTATACAGAACTTTTGTTGCATTGCACATAGCACATATAAGTTTTAACTTAAGATATTGTTAGGTTTGGTTTACAATGGTGGCCTAATAAAGAAATCATATAGTGTTTTTTTCCTATCATTGTTTGAGGGCAAAGGTGTGTTCTGTGATTAGTTATTGCTTTTTCGACTAAGTTGGCCACCCTCTTTTTAATTGGCTCCTGTTATGACACCTTGATCGGGTAGTTCTTTCCGGTCGCTGACCTCTGTTTTTAATTAGTTTCTATCATATTATTTTGATAGGGTATTATTTCTGAGACATTTGTGTGTTTCATGTTCTGTGCAAGGTAAGGGATAATTGAGCCTGCTGTTTGTTTGAACACATAGCATGCATTACATATATGATGTATGTGCAAACATGATTTCTTATATTGGATGATATTACGTATGATGTTTCGGCTATGTATATCTCTGCATCTTTTTCTTACATAGTTTATACATCAGATATATGATTGGTCTAAAATAATACTAGATTTATTTATGGTATGCAGTGGCCTAAAAACACATTTATGTATGATTTGGTAGACTGGCATGAGGTACGGTAATGATTACATGCCATATCTTTCAACGGATTTACTTTGGTCTTATGCCATATTCCTATTTTTACATGTATGCTTTATAAGATGCACTAACGAGTGCATGCCATGTCTTCCAAGGTATTTACTTCGGTCTTATGACATATCCCTATTTTTACATTATGCTTTTTACTAATACCAATCAAAATTTTGGTGGTCGTTGTGCTGATTGTATCATTTATTTGTTCTTGACACTGCATGATGCTCTCATACATAGGTCAACAACAGGCCATACGAGATTTGATCGCTACGAAAATTGATGGGCATATGGAAGAAAGGGTTTTCTGTTCGCCCTTTGTTTAACTTTTTTTTGGTCCAGTCATATGGACTGAAAGGTGACACATATTTTTCTACAGTATAGACTCGGCGTCCATGGGCCATAGGCCCGTTTATTCTGCTTGTAGTAAGACATATGTAAAGTATCTTGTTTGCATATAAAAGGTTCAACGTATGCCTTTTTAGCCTATAAACACAAGCAAAAAGGGTTCACTTTCATGCAATCTAATGTTCAACTCGGGTTCACTTTCATGCAATCTAATGTTCAACCCTTTTGCACTTCTTCTGCATCATTTGACCTTTACATATGCAAAAGTGACACTATATATGGATTATGATGAACTTGATGAACTAGCTCATGTGAAACTAGAATACCCTCGGCATTCGATAATGAACCGTTGTCTCATAAATGCAGTCGAAGATAGGGATATTAAACAAGAGAAAGCATTTGACAATCTAGTACTGTTTTGTCAGTCTCTGTGAAGAGATGGAGCGCCTCTAATCAATCTATACCTAATAATAAAGCAAGGTCGGTTTCTTCTTCCTTTTTCTTCCGTCTTCTTCCGTTCGTCCATGATGGGAGAAGTCTCCAGTGAGTCTGTGAAAGTATATATAGAAGATAGAAATCTAATCATAACATCACAATAGATTTCTAATTCTAAGTCTAATCTAATTTAATCTAACGACAACCGAAGGTAACCTAATCCCAAACCTGTTAGATACTAGCAAGCGTGCACAAGGGAATAGATAAATGTAATCTGTAGTTGGATCTAAACCAACTGCTCAATTGTAGAGTAGTTTAGATTAGATGGGCAAGAGTCCATGGTCTATACGTATCGAGCTATGGGCAAGAGTCCGTGGTCTATACGTATCGAGTCAAAAGTTCGTGCTCTATATGTATCGACTCAAGAGTCCGTGGTCTATATGTATTGAGAAAGAGTCTGTGATCTCTGCGTATCGAGTTGATAGCAAACTCCTAAAAAGTTATGTTTGTTGTATGATCAAAAAGGGAATAGACGGATGTGATTTGTAGTTGGATCTAGGCCAATTGCTCAATTATAGAGTAGTTTAGATTTAAATATAGATACGAATCGCAATCCCCAACCTGCAATCCCATAACCCAACCCCCAAAATCAATCAATCTCAAAAATAAAATCTCACCGTGAATCAGGCTGAAGAATCGTCCCCATCCCTGCCGTCGGTCTCTACGAGCCAGGCTATCATGCCTTTCCTGTGTGCAGCCTCACCGGTCATCCAGCACAGCGCCCCGCCTCCTCCACGCCAACCCGCGCTGCCTAGCCTCCTCCACGCGACCGCGCCGACCCTTGCCGCTTGGCACCCGAACCCACGCCGTCGGGCCCTCCCGTTCCCGTCACCACGCCGAGTTAAGAATATTTGGTAGCAATATATCATAAGTTGATTTGCTACTAAGCACATGGCGCCATGTCCCTAGTGTGTCCGAACTCCTTTACGACTTGATTTTCTGATTAAATTGGAAGCATCTTTATGGGGTTAGGGTCTTGTGCCATGCTTAATGGCTAGGGGCGTGCGTGAATTTTTATTTCTCCCGTTGCAACGCACGGACATATTTGCTAGTAGATAATAATTCCTCAATTTACCAACAGCAGGCAGCTTTGCTATGGAACTCATCACGCGCTCTTCTGATTCATCCCTGACGGAACCATTATGCTGACAGAATTCAGTAAGGAACCGCATATTTTCCCGACAGTTTTTCCGAGAGCAGGGCGACGGAGCTCAGAGCCGGCAGGAATTGCCGTCCATACTCCAGTAGGAAAAATCTTCCTCCATTGCCACCTCAAACTCCCAACGTTATCTCGTGTCCGCCTCCGCTTCGATGCGCGGCGCCGAACGCAATGCCTCTCATGGCCGTTGCCGCCCCGCTCCCCTCGCCCTCCCCCTCCTCGTGCTCCGCAAGCCGTCTCCGCCGCGCCGCCGCAGCTTTCTCGGCCGGCGACGACTTCGAGTACCCCCTCGCCGACCCCTCCGTCCGCTGGCCTCACCTCCGCTTCCCGCACCTCCCGCCGCCCCGCTTGCCCGCCTCCACCGCCGACGCGCCTCCCGCACCTGAGAAGAAGCCCGCGGAGGAGTTGCCCGAGCCCTCGGCTAGCTCCGCCTCCGTCGCCGTCGAGCCGCTGGAAGCGCGGGCCCACCGCCGGAGGGTGAAGAAACTGAGCAAGCTCGCGCTGCGGCGGGCGCGGGACTGGCGCGCGCGCGTCGCTGTCCTCGCCGACCGCGTCCTGTCGCTGCCCCTCGGCGCGCCCGTCGGCGGCGTGCTCGACGACGAGCGGCTCTCGCCCGACGAGCTCGCCTTCGTCGTGCGCGCCGTGGGCACGGTCTCCTGGCGGCGCGCGCTCGACGCCTTCGAGTGGCTCGTGGCAAGCGGCAACGGTGCCCCGGGGCCCCGCGTCGTCGCGGTCGTCCTCGGCGTCCTCGGCCGCGCCCGCCAGGACGCACTCGCGGAGGGAGTCTTCCTCCGCTTCGCCGGGGAGGGTGCCACAGTACAGGTGTTCAACGCCATGATGGGCGTCTACGCTCGTTCCGGCCGTTTTGCCGACGTACGCCAGCTGCTTGACGCAATGCGCGACCAGGGCATCGAGCCTGACCTAGTTAGCTTTAACACTCTCATCAATGCCAGGGCCAAGTCTGGATCGTTGGCCGCCGGCGTCGCTCTCGATCTACTTCTCGAAGTCCGGCAAGCTGGGTTGAGTCCGGATGCTATCACTTACAACACTCTCATCAGTGCTTTCTCCCAAGTAACTAATTTGGACGATGCAGTGGCAGTGTTCGAGGAGATGATAGCTTCAGGTTGTCGGCCCGATTTGTGGACGTACAATGCCATGGTGTCAGTGCATGGCCGCTGTGGGAAGGCACAAGAGGCTGAACGAATGTTCAGGGAGCTGGTAGAGAAGGGTTTTGAGCCGGATGCAGTCACTTATAATTCTCTCCTTTATGCTTTTGCCAAGGAAGGGAATGCCGAGAAGGTAGAGCATGTGTGTGAGGAATTGGTTAAGGCTGGCTTCAAGAAGAATGGAATAACGTACAATACCATGATTCATATGTATGGAAAAATGGGGAGAATTGACTTGGCACTTGGTCTGTATGATGAGATGAGGGCTATAGGCTGCACTCCAGATGCTGTGACCTATACTGTCTTGATTGATTCTTTGGGGAAGATGGATAGGATTGCTGAGGCAGGGAATGTGCTGGAGGAGATGGCAGATGCAGGATTAAAGCCATCTTTGGTAACGTTTAGTGCTTTGATATGTGCATATGCCAAAGGTGGTAGGCGGGCAGAGGCAGAGCGGACATTTGATCGTATGGTCGTATCAGGTGTCAAACCTGATCGTTTGGCCTATTTGGTTATGCTCGGCATTTTCGCAAGGTCTGGTGAGACAGCAAAGCTGATGGTTCTGTATAGAACGATGATGGAAGATGGTTACAGACCAGATGATGGCTTGTGGCAGGTCTTGATTGCTGCGCTTGCAAAAGAAAATGAATACGAGGAGATTGAAGGAGTTATACAAGACATGGAGGTAGTTTGTCAAATAAATCCACAAGTAATATCTAGTATACTTATCAAGGCAGAGTGCATATTTCATGGTGCTGAGCTGTTAAAGAAGGCATGTCTCCAAGGATACGAGCCTGATAGTAAAAGTTTACTGTCCATCTTGGATGCATACGAAACAATGGGGAAACATGAAGAAGGCCTCCATTTGCTTGAATGCATCCGGGAGCATGTCCCCAGCTCCCATGCCTTGATATGTGAATGTTCTATCATGCTTTTGTGCAAAAACCAGAAGATTCTTGATGCCTTTGAAGAGTATAGAAGAATGCAGATGTTAAAGCCTGGATCTTTTGGACGAGACTGTAACCTGTATGAGTATTTGATTACATGCCTTGAGGAGGCTAAGTTCTTTCCTGAAGCTTCTCAAGTGTTCTGCGATATGCAGTTTATTGGCATAGAGCCTTCCCAAAAGATATTTGAGAGTATGATTTCTACATACTGTAAATTGGGCTTCCCAGAAACAGCACATCGGTTGATGGATGATGCCCTACAATCTGGTATTTCACTAAACATTCTTTCAACTAGAGTAACTATAATAGAAGCGTATGGCAAGATAAAACTTTGGCAGCAAGCAGAAAATTTCGTGAAAAGACTGAAACAAGACTCAAGTGTTGATAGAAGGATTTGGAATGCTTTGATACATGCGTATGCTGAGAGTGGCCTTTATGAGCATGCAAGGGCAGTCTTTGACATTATGGTTAAAGAGGGTCTTCAACCAACTGTTGATTCAGTTAACGGAATTATGAGGGCATTTATTGTTGATGGCAGGTTGAATGAATTGTATGTGCTTGTTCAGGAGCTTCAAGATATGGATTTCAAGATCAGTAAAAGTACAGTACTCCTTATGCTTGAAGCTTTCACAAAAGCTGGGGATATATTCGAGGTAATGAAAATATATAATGGAATGAAAGCAGCTGGGTACTTGCCAAATATGCACCTTTACAGAAGCATGATTTCCTTGCTCTGCTGTAATAAACGTTTCAGGGATGTTGAATTGATGGCTGCAGAGATGGAGGGATCAGGGTTCAAACCAGATCTCGTCATACTTAATGCCCTTCTTTTGATGTATACTGATACTGGAAATTTTGACAGGACAATAGAAGTATATCATAGTATTCTGGAAGCTGGCTTAGAGCCTAATGAGGATACATATAACACACTGATAGTCATGTACAGTAGAAACTTAAGACCTGAAGAAGGTTTTACTCTGTTGAATGAAATGGGTAGACGAGGTTTGACACCCAAGTTAGAATCCTACAAAAGCTTGCTAGCTGCATCAGGAAAGGCAAAACTCTGGGAGCAAGCTGACCAACTTTTTAAAGAAATGAGATCGGAGGGTTATAGATTAAATAGATCTATCTATCACATGATGATGAAAATATACAGGAATGCCTGCAACCATTCCCAAGCCGAACACTTACTGGCAACAATGAAAGAGGATGGCATCAAACCAACAATTGCCACTATGCATATCCTGATGACTTCTTATGGAAGTGCTGGGAACCCAGATGGAGCAGAGAAAGTTCTGAACAACCTGAAATCTTCCAGTTCGGAAGTCAGTACTTTACCATACAGTACGGTTTTTGATGCTTACTTAAAAAATGGAGACTACAAACTTGCGATCTCAAAGCTGTTGGAAATGAAAAGAGATGGTGTAAAACCAGACCATCAAGTTTGGACATGTTTCATTAGGGCTGCTAGTTTATGTGAGCAAAGTGATGATGCTATTCTTCTTCTAAACTCTTTACAGGATTGTGGATTTGACCTTCCCATTAGGTTGAGATTATACTTTAGAATCTTCAACAAGATGGATTATACTTTACATTTTTTTGTTTTCCTCTATGCTGAGGTCGTTGATTATCTCTCATATGTCTTTGCAGGCTCCTAACCGAGAGGACTCCATCTCTGTTAACCGAGGTTAACGATTGTCTAGAAGAACTTGAGGCCCTAGAAGATTCTGCTTCTTTGAACTTTGTAAATGCACTAGCGGATCTGTTGTGGGCATTCGAACGTCGAGCAACTGCATCATGGATTTTTCAACTGGCAATAAACAAAAACATATACCGTCATAATGTTTTTCGGTATTTACATCAATCTCTAACTCTGAAGACTATCATTGAAGCTGTGCTCAGTTTTATGTGTTAAAATCTGCATTTAATTTTTCTTTTACCAGAATAGGTGTATCGCACGCTGATAGTTTTTGTACAGACACACACAAAAAGGGAGAGAGGGGTTATGACTGAAGATAGCAATTGGGCAGACATCAGAAAATTTTACTTTGTAGTCTATTTTCCCCTGTTTTATCTGTCTTGTACAAACACACACTACACACACCGGGGATGTTATGGCTGAAATTTGCATTTGCGCAGGCATCATAGAATTTTACTTCGTTCTTCTTTTTTTCTATCTTGCCTGTCTGTGAAGCTGTTTATTAGGCTAAGCCTTATCTTGTGTATATTTTCTTATCTTCTATATGTTCTGCCTATGGGTTGAAATTACTTATGTTTCTGGTGGATCTAGTTTCTTCATGATTACAAGTATGGTAAACCTCCAAAGTGGTAATATTATTTTTTCCCGTGCTGTATGAATTTTGTTTTCTTGGTGAATGGGCCAGAGTGGTAGAAAAAGACTGGGGAGCTGATTTACGGAAGTTGTCTGCTGGAGCTGCACTTATCGCTCTAACATTGTGGCTTGATCGCATGCAAGTAGGTGCTCAAAATAATAATTTATTTATTTGATCTTGCATTAATTCGTTATAGGAAAAAAATACCAATGTTCAGAAATGTGTTTGTGTATCTTGGCACGATTTTATTTATTAGCTTTGTTCAAATATTGTTGTTATGTTATTGTTGTCATGATTATTGACAAGGAAGACAATTTGATGCACTGATAAGCCTACTAGTTTGACGGATTCACTACATTTGCATTTGTATGTTTATGCCCTAATGGAGGAGTTTTTTTTGGCATATCCTATTTAGCGGAGGTCATATGAGTTATAACTTATGGATAATGCGATGAACATATTTGAGAAAAATACTGATGTTGAGCACAAGTTATTTATCTCAGACCTACTCAGTTCAGAATATTCCCCCGAAAACTTGAACAATTGGAATAAAATTTAACCTTTATCCAGTTTGCCTTAGCCATAAACTCCTAGCATAGTTAAACAAGCTAGTATTTTGATTGAATGGGTTAAGTTTCTCAGCTGTTGACTGCTTATCGCTTCCATTTGCCTATTAACTTGCCAGCTTTTCTTGTTTGTTTGTATGTAATGCAGGATGCTTCACTGCAGGGTTCACCGGAATCCCCTAAATCCATTGTAATGGTCACAGGGGAGGGGGAATATAACATGGTATCCTTGCATAAAACCATCAGAGCCTACCTTTTGGAAATGGGCTCCCCCTTCTTGAGATGTAAAACTCGTTCAGGTCGATTTGTGGTGAAGAGTTACACTCTTAAGATGTGGCTGAAAGATTCTCCTTTCTGCATGGACCTAGAATTAAAAAATGCCCCAGCTCTTCCTGAAATGAACTCAATGAAGCTCACTGATGGATGTTTCATGAGAGCTGGTTTTGTATCTGCATTTAAAGATATACATGAGCAACTTGGGGAAGTGTGGCCGAAGAAGTTCTCCAGATTAGCTCTATTGTCAAAAGAAAGCAGAGATGAATTTATTAAAGCTGATATACAAGGAAGGAAAGAAAAACTGGACAGGATGAAAATGAAGGGTCTTGTCATAGCAAGAAGATCTAAAAAAGGGCCTCGGAGAACAAACTTTGTTAGAGAACCAATCACACAAGCGGCTTCAAAGTAGTGTTTGTTTTACTTCATGGAACATTTCGTTGAGTGCTTGTGGAATTTGCACAAACATTTCTTAATGTGGAAAAATGAAAAGGAACGATGACATTATTGTGATGTTCATTGGTCATGGTAAGATGGGATGCATTTCCTTCGAGGTTTGATCACATTTAAGTAGTCAACTCATACTGGTAAAATGATCGTTCTATCACCTATTCAGCTCTTCTGCAATTTTTAACTTATGAACTTATGAGTTTATATAGTACTTCTCAATTTCTTTATTATTTTTTTTTTTTTGCAGAGATGGATAGATGGATAACTGGGCTTAACATATTTCACTATGCATGACATCATCATGTGAAACAATGCATTATTTACATGATATTTGAAGTAAACTCTTTTGGCACATTACTTGGTAAACAGCTGCTTTATGGTATTTGTATCAACAAATATTTTCTTTTGTGAAAACAACACAGATGCTTCAATTGATATGGGCAACATTTGTACATCACAGTATGTTCTGCTGTATTATCGTCCAACCTGATACATCATGCAGTCTCTCTTCACGAGTGATGTCAATACATAGATCTACCTCGGACAGAAAAATACCTTACTAGCCCAGGTGCTGTTCTCAGGCATGAAAGAGCTATTTGCAGTTGAACTATAACGTGAAACAATCCTTTGCATTCCAGAAGTTGTGTTTAGTTCGATCATACATTTTTTTGCAGGTGATGTCACTTGTGCTGATTGAAGCGAGAAGCAGTGCTGCTAACAGGTGATGTCGCTGCATTTTTGCGCAGCTTCTTTATCATCCCGCATCTTAGGGCCAATGCGAAAGGATGGTGAAAGTTGGATAAAATATACTAAATATTTGTGATCTTTTCAAATGGTTCGCTTGCAATGTTTCAACCCTTTGGCCTCATGCAGTGATAAGACCTTCCTAGCGACAAAGATGGAACAGAGGAGCAGCCAGCAAGGAGGCTGGAGCCGTTTTGATGGAGTTACAAATGTAGCCTAGTCTAAAGGCTCGATTATTGTAACAATAGGTGCTGACTAAATTCGTTTACCTTCATCTATGTAATGGTTCTGTTCTCCTGCTGAAATCAGATAAAATTGAAGTTCCAACATTTGTTCTAGGTGTCTCCACGATGTAATCACTTTCGGCAGTTTACAACTAGTTTGTTGGACTTCGCTCCGTCAAACTGCCTGGTATAATCGCTTTGAGCCGTCTCCACGTTGCAGACGTGCAGGCCAGACTACTGGCAACAAAAAATCCCCATGGCTTACCTGCAGATTACAGAGACCAAACATATTAGCATCTGGCAGCAAAAATCCCCATGGCAGGTGACTGTCCGCTCCTCGCCCACGCTAGTCTCGCGTGGGCTCACCTTGCGGCGAGCGCAGTTGCCAGCGAGCAAACCTTATACTTCCTCAGTTCTTTTTTGTTTGACATTTTTGACTTTTGAACACATCTTTGATCATTCGTCTTATTCAAAAAAATTACGTAAATATCATTTATTTTGTTGTGATTTGATTTATCAGCAAAGATACTTTAAGCATAACTTATTTTTTTGCATGTTTGAACTAAATTTTTGAATAAGACGAATGGTCAAAGGCGTGCTCAAAAGTCAAAGGCGTCGAACAAAAAAAAACATAGGTAGTACCCCCCCGTTATGAAATAGTTGTCGTTTTGGACATTGACACGGTCTCCAAAATGCAACTTTGACCACTAAAAACTGTTGTAATTTAATTGTAACATGCATTAAAATTATGCTTTTATGAAAGTTCTATTCGAAACGAATTCATCGATATGAATTTTATGCTTCAAATCTAAATGGTTTAGAAGTATTTTATAGATAAAATTTTAAAACATTGACTTAGGATATGTCTAAAACTCTGTTCGCCTACACGGCCGTTTAGACCGTTTACACACCGTTTAAACGCGGATATGTCTAAAACACTGTTCGCCTACACGGCCGTTTAGACTGTTTACACACCGTTTAAACGCTACTCAGTAGTCAACTGTGTAGGCCGTGTAATCCGTATAATCCCGTTTAATCCGTTTTTTGGCCCGTTTAATCGGCCGTGTAGTCCGACTATTCGCTAAACGAAGAGTGGCTGATTGTTTAGCGTTTACCGTTTAGGCTAACACTGGTCTAAAACGACAACTATTTCAAAATGGAGGGAGTATATTTTAAGGTTAATAGGATATGGGGCGGCCGGGACGGATCTCGCCCCACCTCTCGACGGGATAGCTCCCTTCGCCTCCCATCGCCTCCTCCGCCTCCCCCTCGCTCCGCCGCCTCCCCTTGCTCCGCCGCCTCCGCGTGCCCTCGCCTCTTGCTCCGCACACCCCCGCCGCCTCTCCTCCCTCCTTTTGGTCGCATCTGGTTGAATAATAAAGCCCTCAAGGTCTTGATCTTCTTCTTCATACGGGACTGAGAGGTATGTCCTAGGTAAAACCACATTGGAGTGCCCCCATTGCAAGATTGCATTGCTTAGGCTAAGGAGCAGGAGTGAAAGAAATCCAGTGAGGTACTATTTGAAGTGCATGAACAGTTCTCAGGTTAGTATTCCTCTTGGTTTGTCGTTTTGAGTTGTTGATTTATTTGAGCTTCCTTTGATTTGACGTTGTTTTGATCCATCCTCACCACAGAGCAATGATCTGTGCAACTTTTTCATTTCGGAAGATGAAGTTGCAACGCATAACCCTGGAATGAGTACAATGCAAGAAATGTTAGGACAGTGTGGTTCATTTGAAGGTTGCGTGCATCTCAAGAAGCTCTATGTGGATGTCAGCTCACTGAAGAAACAAAATGAAGAATTAGTGGCAGCTGTGAACTGGATGAAGAATGTTGTAGTCTTTTCCATTTGTTTTTATTTTCTTGTATTGCTAATTGTTGTAGCAATTTCTCTAAAGTACTGATAAGAAATGAATCATCTGTACCTTAAAGTTTGCAATGAAGATGTGCATTTTATCCTTTTATTTGTGAACGTTATAAGTATTTCAAGCATTCTGTGCAATCAAGAAATGACCATCTAATGCAACTTAAACACACATACATGCAACTCAGTATTTCAAGCATATAGAACTGAAAACAAATGACCATTGTGAAACACACATACAATTAGCTTAGTATTTCGAGCAGATAGAACTAAAAACAAATAATCATTGTCAAACACACATACAATTAGCTTAGTATTTTCAAAAGATAGAACTGAAAACAAATGACCATTGTCAAACAGATACATTTGAAAAAAATGGCCAGCTAATTCAACTTAATCCTGAAATGTCTTCTTCTTTGATGCAGCCTTAGCCTTTGGATCCCCCTTCTTCTTTGGTTCAGCCTTCTTCCTTGGTGATGTCCTGGTTGGGGCAGGCTTCTTCCTTGATGATGTCCTGGTTGGGGCAGCCTTCTTCCTCAATGAAGTCCTCAGCTTTGTTAACTTAGCCTTTTTATTTGGTGACTTCTTCATTGGTGCCCTCTTCTTGCAAGACAAAATAAAAGATGACATTTATATAGAGCCAAAATAAAAGGTTGCCATGCTCTTCTTCAATTACCTTTTGTTGGAGCTTCCAGTCTCTTGTTCAAGTTGTTCCTCATTTTCCTCTTCAGTCTCCTGTTCAGTTTCTTCTTCAGCTTCTTCTTCATTCTCTTCCATCTTGCATGTTTTTTCCAAGTGCCCTAGGCCTCCACACCTCTTGCACCTAACCCTTCTCCTATTAGGGTCCATGAAACCCCTTATCCTCTGCTTCGTTGGCCTGCCTGCTACCCTCTTCTACTTTGGTGGATGCACCTTGTGCCCAAGATCAACATGTTGCCATTCTGTCATGTCTGTCACGATGGGGATAATACCCTCATAAGCTACTTTGAACTTTTCCACTGAGTAGCAGCTATCAACATGCTCTTCTATATTTGCACCTCTGATGGAACATATAAATGCCACAACATGCTTGCAAGGCTTCCCAGACACTTGCCATTGACTACATGTACAAGACCTCTCATGTAGCTTAACATAGCTCCTTCTGTCCAGCATTTCATTGGTCAAGGAAACTTCAGCCTCAGTGTCATCTATCCTTTCAATGTATAGATTGGCAAGGGCAACTTACTTACTTAACACATACAACTCCTTCAGCACATTAGGAAGGATCACTCCTTGCATTGCCTTGGCAATACTCCTCACTGCAAACTTGCCCATTATAAGCTACCTGATTCTATCCACAAGTTCATGAAGGTGCAGGCCCTTAAAATCTTTTATCTGGTTGTTAAAACTCTCCGATATGTTGTTTGTTAAGTAGTCTACCTTGCTAAGCTCTGAAATAGTCTATCTTGCTAAGCTCTGAAAAACCAGATCTATACCATACACCATGGTGATGTTTATGCAAATATTCTACAGCTTCTAGGCAGTGCTCAAATATTTTGGACATGAACCACTGATATCTAGCATCTGTGTAAGCCCTAGCAGCAGGGTATAAGTGCTCTGTGAACACTGTGCCTTTGAATTTTTTCATGAAATTACTATATAAATGTCTCATGCACTCCCTGTGTTCAGCTTCAGGAAAGACCTTATGAACAGCTGACTATAGCCCTTTACATGCATCACTAGATATCACCAACCTAGGAGGACTCCCTACTGCTCTATTCAACTGGTTCATGAACCCTGTCCAGTTGTCAAAAGCAAGTTATGGCCATCTACAGATGTTGCTGATGCAAGCTACCCCTTATATGTACCATTGAGACTAGTGGAATCAACACCAATATATGGCGCCCATTAAAAATCCATCTATACAAGGTTTCATTGCTACAAATATTCTATAAAAACACATCTTTTTCCATACTTCTTCAGTTCTATTTCTACAATTAAACCTGGACATTTCTCCTCTAACTCAAACTTCCAATTGGAAAGCATTTGGGAACTATCCTCGTATGCACAATGTATTTGTTTAAGAGCAATTTGCAAACCTACCCATTTCTTACCATAGCCCAATTTAATCTTGAAATCATTATGCAACTTCTTCTTAGCATCTGTTGCCCCCTTGTTTGGGTTTTGCCTCACCCAGTCTCCTACCATGTCTGCCATCCATCCTTGTGAAGCCATCTTCCCCTCCCTCATCTTTGTACTGGGGCAAGTGTGTCTTGCATTTAAAGTTTTGATTTGCAAAACAAAAATAACAAGGTGTCAGAAAAATAACACACCGACACTCACTCTCACACACATACAGGAAGGTGTATTACTACAATGGCACATCCATCCTGCACTTTAGAAGCATGAATCCTCCAAGAACAACTCACATGTTTGCAATCATCAATAAATCTGTTTTTGTCACTCTTGATTGTTCTTATTTCATAGTCATTCAGAATTGCATAATGCCTAATAGCTTTTTTGAAGTCAACTATGTTAGAAAACAAAGCACCTTTCGCAATGGTTGGGTTTTTAAGATCATGTGTAACTGTTAGCTCTTCAGGATATTCGTCTTACATCTCATCTTCAGCAGACTCATACCCTTTTTCACCCATGTTAGAAGGTTCAGTATGGTTTTCAATTCCCATTTCATCTCTGTACAAGCCTTCATCATCTACTACAACATACTCCTCTGCATGATCAAATGGATCTGCCACTGAATCTGGTTCTGGATCGTCAGGTTTGATCACTTGCAATGGAATAGGATGAGCCTGCCTAACAGCATTTTCTTTGCCAAGGACACAAGCTATAAATGAGATTTCTTTAAGGTCCTTATACATCTCAAGCAAACCCATCACATCAGTGCTGACTGTAAACTCAACATCCTCACCGCAGTGCTTGTCAAAGTAGTACTGATGGCAATCTTGGTTCTCACCCCATGTAACATGCTTACATAAACTTTCCTTCACTGACCGAATGCTTATATCCTTGCCGTCCTTAAACCATGTAAGCCTCCTTGACCTAGTATAAACCTTCCTAGGGCTTGCTTCTATTGTGGAGAAAGCCTCCACCTTAACAACTATCCTATACTCATCTCGGGAATGATCACCCGCCAGACAGAAAACAGAAATTGGTCAAAACCACATCTATGCCAACATTATCATACCACATTGCCAAACAATCCAAACCTACCATGACAAGAAACTGAGCACTTACCCAGGCAAAGATGCAGCGCTAATACCCATCGCAACCATTGCCGCCACCATTGCATCCGCCTCTATTACCGGCGTCAATCCCGCATCCATTCCCATTGCGACGCCAGGAAGTGGATCTTGCACAGCTCCTCACCCACCGCCATGGATCCAATCGCGCAAAAAGAATGATTTTGCGGGCGATTTGCGAGGGGATTCGGTTCTAGGGTTCTTGCCGGCGCCAGAGAGATTTGGGAGAGGATGGGGAGAGGGCGACGCGGTTTGGCTCAACCCATCTCGCTTAAGTCTGACCCAAGGGGCAAAACAATCCAGATTTGTTGTCCTCAACCCTCCGGTTGACCAAGTGGTACAGGTGGCGCGCGCGGTGGCAAATTCCGAAGAAAGGGAGTTTCATAATGGCAAATATCCTATTATCAAAGGATAGATGACAATTCTCGAATTTTCACTTTGAACAGTGGCAAATATCCTATTAACCCATTTTCTATATTTATATGCCTTCCCTCTATTTATCGTTGTAATACCTTGATTAGTGACCTACACGCTATTGATTGAAACAATCAAAGTTATATAAAAAATGTTATTGTTTTAATCTATATTTTCCACTATTTTTACGGAAGTCTTCTATATTCAACTTACACATAAAATATATTTAACGTACAAAATTAAGAGATCCTAAAATCGCTCTTGTTCGTGTGCCTCCTCCACCTCCTCCGACCACCACCCACTAGGCCGCGTCCAGTGGCATCCTTGTCAACTCACTACTCTGCCTCGTCCCCCATCCTTTGACCACTATGTCAGCCCACCGCTCTTGTTTGTTCCTACTGCTTTGACTCTTCCGCCGCCTCGCCGCTCCTCTTCCACTACTGGACCGTCGTCTCCTCAGTCTCCTTCTAAGCTTGGGGAGCATGAACCCACCAACCCTACCTTGAACCCTAACTTCCACCAGTCGAGAGGCCATGGCGGCGCGTGGGAGTAGAAAAGAAAGGGAGCGTGTATGGCCTTGCGGCGTGAGAAAGAGAAAGCAAAGTAGAGATGGGAGACCGAAGAAAGGTGGAAATCGAGACAAATTTTATCGGCTTTGCTCGCGGGTAGTCGCCTGCGCCTCCTCACCGCGTGCTCGGTGACGGCTAGGCCTGAGGAAGAGGTGCGCATGGGCAGGCGATTGCCATGCAACCTCTCCAAATAATGTTTTTTAGCCTCTTCGGGATTCTACATGATTTACATTTTTAGCAATCATTTACAAGTAATTTTATAATAGAGGGAACGAATTGAGTCAAGCCAAATCAAAATGAAACAAAATTCGCTCAAAATTAATTTGCTATCAGATCAATTAATAAGTGTATACGAAGCATTTTTTTTCCAGCGGACTTTGTTCTTTCCAGCGTAAAATTGAGTTAGAGTTTTACTGTAGCAAAATTTGTTATTTTTATATAGCCTATATGCTGCAATAATTTGTAGCGATTTTTCAAGACTTTTAGTGTTCATATCAAAAATCTTAAAACTATTTTTTAATTAGTTTTTCAGTTTTTTTAGACTTTTTTCGAGGTTTCTCAAGTTTTGCTTACAGTAAAGTAAAACTCAACTTTACTGGATGAAGAAAAGAACTGGGGCCGCGGGGCGTTTTTTTTTTTTCCAACCGATACCGGAAATAATCAAGTTGAGCATAGCCCATCTCATATTCTCATGGAAAGTTCGGAGAGTAACCGGACACCCTGCATTTGCATGGGAGGCCAAACGCTGGCGAGAGGCGCGCTCTCCAGAACCGGAACCCACCCGCCGCCGCGCGCCTACCCGCCCGCCCGCGACCACTCTCTCTCCGCTGCCGCCGCGCGCGTCCTAAGGCTCGAATCCGCCGCCGCCGCCTCCTCCACCTACCTATGGAACAAGCTGCTCGGCCTCTACTCCCGCCGCGGCCCGCGCCACCTCGTCCGCAGGCTGTTCGACGCAATGCCCGAGCGGGACGCCGTCACGTACAACACCCTCATCGCGTGCCTCTCCCGCTCGGCCACCGAGCGCTCGCGCGCGTACTCGCTGATGCTCCGCGAGGGCGGCGGCGCGAGGCCCAGCGGGACCACCCTCTCGGCCCTCCTCGCGCCGCCACGCGGCGGCGACGATGCCACGGCCGGCCGCGGGTTCGTCCGGCAGGCGCACTCCCACGCTGTGCGGCTCGGGCTCTGCTCGAACGCGTTCGTGGGGAGCGCTCTGGTGCGCGCGTACGAGCGGTGCGGGGACGTGGCCGCCGTTGTTGGCGTGTTCGGGGAGATCGGCGAGCCGGACGTCGTGTGCTGGAACGTCATGATCGACGCGTGCGCGCGGCGCGGGACCGTGCGGCTTGCGGTGGAGATGCTGTCGAGGATGTGCAGTGCTGGAGGTGTTGCCGATGGCTTCACCTTGGCTAGCATCTTGAAGGCGTGCTCGTGCGAGGATGATCTGGGGCTCGGCGAGCAGCTCCATGCGTGCGTCTGGAAGGTTGGTTTTGATTCAGAGACAGCAACCTGCAATGCTCTTGTCACTATGTACCTAAAATGCGGTGGAGAGACGAGTTCAGCTGTCGAAGTCTTTGACAGGATCCCGGAGCCAAACATAATCTCTTGGACAGCTGTGATTGCTGGCTTGGTGCAGAGTGGCCTTGCTGTGGAAGCTCTGGGCTTCTACAGAGAAATGGTGAGGGCTGGGGAGAAGGAGAATGACTACTGCTTCACCAGTGTGCTCTCTGCATGCGGTGTTCTTGCAAGTCTGGAGCTTGCTAAGATAGTGCATTGTCGGGTCATGACATCGGGATTTTGTTTGGACAAAATTGTCGCGAATGCTCTCCTGGACATGTACTTCAAGTGTGGCAGCTCAACAGATGCTCAATTTGTGTTTTCCACAATGCGGGTGTATGACGTGGTATCGTGGACAGCTATGATTTTTGGGTACGGGAGACACGGCAAGGCCATTAAGGCTGTTGAGTGCTTCAGAGAAATGGTTCATGGGGGATTTAGGCCAGACAGCATCACATTTCTTGCTGCCCTTTCTGCCTGTACCCAAGGAGGTCTTGTGGATGAAGGGCTGGTGATTTTCCGCTCCATGGTGGAGGATCATGATGTTAAACCACAGAGAGAGCACTGTGCTTGCTTGGTTGATCTGCTAGGACATGCTGGGAGACTGAACGAAGCAGAGCAATTGATTAGAAACTTGGGGCTGGAAATGGATTCATTTGCATGGAAGTCACTTCTAGGTGCTTGTGGTTTACATGGAGAAATTGAGCTGGCAAAGAGGTCAGCAGGGAAGGTCATGGAACTGGAGCCAGGGAAGTATGAACCTTATGTTTTGCTGTCCAACATGTATGCTGAACAATGTCAATGGCATGAAAAGGAGTTGCTGAGAGAGAGGCTGTACAGCAGCGATGCCAGGAAGGATGCTGCTCGCAGCTGGTTCCCAGTTTCTGCAGTAAAGTGAATACTCGATGTGGTTCTGATACATTTATGGTGAGGAATGTTCAGACGCAGAGTGGATGATGAGCTCCATGCACTTAAACTGAACGCATCTAAAGCTGAAGCAGGAGGAATCATGGGAGCAAGCTCACGGATTTGCATATGCAAAGCAGCAAGGGCATGCTCACTTCTCATTCCCATGTATGGTGCCACCCAGCCACAGGAGCTGCAGTGTTCAGGTAACAATCTTTGTGATGGAATGTGACATCCTTCTGCAACATGCAAGCTCAAGTTTGTGATGGAAATGACAGCAACCACATGAAGCAAACAAATTAAGAAACTTACATGCAACCCATCCTACACATGGAATTACGTTACAAATTTACAACAATACATTCATACATGGGTACATACAGGTGATGAAATGCGCCTGCCTTGTGTGAGAGAATTTAGGATTAAAGAAACAATTAAAACTGACAAACTGTTGGATCCTACGGATTCTCCCCATGGTGTCGGGAATACCCACTATTCCTCCTTATACACAAAGTATTTCCTCTCCTACCTCTCCTTGTGCTTTGTGTACTGATGGATATACTTGCGTGTTCTACTTTTACTGCAGAACCACCGTCTTCTCTGCAATCTACATAACAACCAGAAGGCATCCACTGTTAGATATGGCGCGGGCTCACAAGATACATGTTCAGTTATTTTTTTCGAGGAGTATACATGTTCAGTTATGAACAATGTTTTAATAAAAAATTGTATATTTTAAGTTAGCGTGCCAATATTTTTTTTGTGAGGATGTGGTAAAATGTATTTGAGCTTATAAGAAAAAATAAAGTAAGCACAAGAGTACGAATTGATCCACTGATACACAAAGAATATGGAATGCATCCGTTTCAGGGTTGTTCTTTTATTTTTGTTTTCATTAAAAAATCGGAGGGAGGTGAAGAAACCAATTTCACTGGAAATTAGAAAATTTCGACCATTTTTTGGGTCTGATTTTTAAATTTCAAATTTGAATTCAAACAAAAGGAATTGAAATGCATCTGCAATTCTGTATAGTATTTTGACTTCTATGTTTTGATTGCCCGTTTATCTACCAGTACATGAGACGAGATGACTAAACTTTAAACTACAAAGATGACTAAACTTTAACGGTTTTGCTTAAACCCAGGCTACTGGGCTCGCCGCCGCGGCCGCCGACGGGTGGGCCCGGTGCGCGCATGCGTGCGCAGTCGCCTGGGCTGTAGGCCAAGACGCAAGGATGACGAAGATAAGGATCAATGACATGGACTTACAAGTGTGATTACGGCCACCTCGCCGCCGTCTCACGAGATGCCGTACGAGAAGTCGTTGCTTCCTCGCCGCGACGACCGCTCGCCGACGCTCGTGATCCGTTGGATGGAGCCGTCTCGCACGTAGGCGGCGTGCGAGTTCCTGCCGGCGGCGTCCCCCGGCCGTGCGCCGCTCTCGCCGCCGTCCGCCTGCTGCTGCCTCTCCCTTATCGTGGCCAGCGACGCCGCCACCACCTCCTCCACCCTCGCTGCCGCCTCCTTCATCTCTGGCCGCTTCTCCGGGTCCACCTCCACGAGCTCGACGGCGACGTGCATCAGCCGCGCCATGTCCGGCAGCGCGAACTTGCTCGCCGTCACGATGGCCGGGTCGAACAGGTCCCGCTCGAAGCCGTCGGCGATCGCGGACGTCGCCCACATGACGAGGTCCGTGCCGCCCTTGGCGTTGTGCAGGTACTGCGCCGGGAACTTGCCGGTGAGGAGCTCGAGGAGGACGACGCCGAGGCAGTACACGTCGGCCTTGGCGCTCGCCGGCCGGCCGGCGACGCATTCCGGCGACCGGTGCGCGAACATGGAGTGCGGCGACTGCGCGTGATCGATGAGGCCAGAGAAGCCGAAGTCGACGAGCAGCGGCTCGAAGTCCGGCGCCAGGAGCACGTTCGCCGACTTGAGGTTCCCGTGCGGCACCTCGCCGGCCCCGGCGCCGCCGGCGAGCTCGGCGTGGAGGAAGGCGGTGCCGCGGGCGATGCCGGCGGCGACCTTGAGGCGCATCGGCCAGTCGAGGGCTGCGTAGTCCATGCCGCGGTCGCCGTGGAGCACGTAGAGGAGGCTGCCCTTGGGGATGTACTCGTAGACGAGGAGCTTCTCGTCTTTCCGGTAATGGTAGGCGAGCGGCGGCAGCAGGTTGGGGTGGCGCATCCCGCCGAGGCGCCGCATCTCCGCTTCGAAGGCGTCCTTGCTGGCGCGGTTCATGTCGCGGGCGCGCTTCACGACGACGGCGACGCCGTTGGCCATCACCGCCTTGTACGCCGACCCGAGCCCGCCGCTGCCGATCACCTCCGCCGCCGCCTTCATCAGGTCGGTGAGCCCGAACACGCCCTTGCAGTCGTTCACGACGACGAGGTCGCCGCCACCTCCGGAGCTGCTTAGGTCGTCCATCTGCGCCGCCGCCGACGCCGCCCGCCGGTGCGCGACGACCGACGACGACGCCGTCTTCCTTCCCAGCCACGAAGTGCTCCGCTTCTGCGCCGTCGTCGACGTCTGCTTCACCATGTATACTGGCGGCTTCTCGTCGAACCCCTCCATGTCGATCCGGCGGCTCCCGCCGTCGAAGCTGCCGACACGGCTAGGCCGGTCGCCGCACGCGCGCACGGCGACCACCATGACGATGGCGGACATGAGGAGCGCTGCGAGCACCATGACCACCCGCCCGGGCGAGCTCGCCGGCGGCGCGGCCTGCTCGCGCTTGCACGGCCGGTCTGGGTCCGGCACGTAGCAGAGAAACTCGTTGCTGCCGAACCTGCCGGCGTCGAACTTGCGGAACGCCTCCGGGACGACGCCTTCGAGGTCGTTCTCGCAGACGTTGAAGGACTGGAGCAGCGGCGGCGGCAGGGGCGGGAGCTCGTCGGAGAAGGCGTTGCGCTCGAGGTGGAGCTCGAGGAGGGAGGTGGCGCGAGAGATGGACGCCGGGATGGGGCCGGAGAGGGCGTTGCCGTCGAGCCAGAGCTTCTTGAGGTGGCTGAGCTTGGAGAAGAAGTCCTCCGGGAGGGCGCCGGTGAAGTGGTTATCGGAGAGGTACATGGACTTGAGGTGGGCGAGCTGGTCGACGGCGGGGAGCGCGCCGGTGAAGTTGTTGCCGGCGAAGGAGACGGAGCGGAGGCGGGGGAAGGCGGCAAGCGCGGCGACGTCGATGGTGCCGCCGAGCCGGAGGCCGTTGAGGCGGAGGCCGGTGACGAGGCCCCGGCCGCACACCACGCCGCGCCACTCGTGCGAGCCGGCGGCGCAGGGGGACTTGTTGCCCTCCTTGTTGGTGATGAGCCACGACGAGAGGGACGACGAGTTGGTGAAGGACTTCTTGAGCAGCATCAGCGCGTCGGCGTCGGTCATGTTCTGCCCGGCGGCGAGCGACAGCGCCGCGGCGGCGGCGGCGAGGAGGAGGAGGAGGAGGTGGTGGTAGGGAGAGGGCGCCATGGCGGCGGCGGGGAGGCCGGCGTGTGGGGCGCGCGTGCCTGAGGCGATGGATGGTTGCGAGGGCGGTTTTGGCTTCTTGGGCTCTGTTTCTTCGCCGGGGAGGGAGCGGCGGGAGTGCGCTCCCGGAATAGGCATGCAGCCGAGGATGGCGGGAAGGCGCATGCGCGCGTGTGATCCTAGGATTTTTACCAGGTCAAATGAGGATTTTAGACGTGTAACGATGAAGGTTAAAACAGAAGAACATCTCCGTCAAAAGCTTTAAATATACACTCTATAACATCATTGACCACACACTCTATCCATCTTTTTAAAATTTATTCACGTTTTACAATACAATAAAGATTCGTTCTCTTCACCAGACTATTGATGCATATTTTATTTTACAAGTTTTCAGCGGATGCTCTAATAAAGGGTAGTAACAAAGAGCATCCATGGTGGGGCCTCCCACTAACTCTATTTATAAATGTGTTATATGGTCCCACTTACATCAAATAGATATTTTATAGGTTTTTTTTTCTCGTCCATGCCATCACAAAGTTTCACCTTCGCCGCACTGCTGCCCTCCCATCACTACTCCAACCAGTGTGCTCCCCTCTGTCCCTCAGTTGTGGTCGTTGCCCTGCTCCGTGTTGGCATTACTCTAAACTCTTCACAGACATCTGAAGTTAGTTGTATGTGGAACTGAATGGATAAGCTTGCTGAACGAGCAAGGTTAAGTCATGGTTCTCCTCAGCTTATCTTATTTAACTTATCTACCGATTTGGCTTATGTCCTTTAGATCCACTTCGTTCAACTTGTATTTTAGAGCTTTTAGACAAGTATTTTAGATAGGAAAAACTGGTTTCAATTTTTTTAATTTAAACGAAGATAAGTAAATAGATAGATAAGTCAAATAAGTAAAATAAGCCAACAAAAACAGACCCTAAGTCACTTTGAACATGTTGTAGTTCTCGCCCTAGAGTTGGTAATATTACTTCTAAATAGTGAGATGCTCTAACATGTGATAACCTCGGTTCATGAGCAAACATATGACAATGATCTAGTACTTCTCATGAGCAAACCTACGACAATGGTCTAGAACGTGCTACTTGGTCAAATCCGGATCTACTGCTCAGGCCAAAATCAAGCACATGTGCTGATGTGCCATCTATTACCATTGTTCTCACCTTGGTTTAGGCCTTGTTCTCCTCTGCTTTTCTTATTTGACTTTATCTAGTTATTTGACTAGATAAGTAGTTTCAAAGAGTTTGATCCACTTTGCACAACTTGTGTTGAGCTAGTTTTTGAGATAGAAAAGAACTAGATTTTAAATATATTTTTTTAAAATTTAAACAAAGATAAGTAAATAGACAGATAAGTTAAATAAGTTAGATAAATTGACAAAAAAAACTCTTAGTTTCAGCAACTAAATTATCAGTTGCTCTAAAAAAACCAGTTTTTTAGTGACCAAAAACAGATCTAGTAGGTCGCAAACATTTAATAAGTTCCCTTGCCTGTTACTCTGCAATCACCTATTAAGAGACTCCAGCAGCTCTTGAAAACCACTGTAGCAGATATAGAGAGGCTGCTGGAGGAAAGAATTTTTTAGAGGGTAGTGTAAGTTGTGAAGTAATTTTAGAATAGAAGGGACGCTAATAGTACTTTACAAGGAAGATATAGATGGCCGGTTGGAGTTGCTCCTAACCTGTATAATCGGACCAGACCGATTTGGTTGTAATTGCCACTACCCAACTGAATGATTACCTTAGAATCAACCAGTCAATTATGGCCTGTTTGGTTGTCTGTACAGAGGAAAGCCAGGCCCAACTCGTGCAAGATTCTCTTGTTTGGATGTCGGTATACAAGCTTGGGCCTGGCTGAGATGAAAAAACGCTGTATCAGTCTCGTGCGTGCTGCTTGACGATAGAGAAGGGAGCAATGGAGGTCAGTGAAGACGGGCAAAACTCCGACGAGATAGCAACCAAACAGGCCAGGCTGAGCCGGGCTAGCAACCAAACATGCTCTAGAATTACATTGATGGAACATTACTACAGTAATACGATGCTAGCATGTTAAGCTTGGAGTGGATCTAAGAAAAACAGAGACCTGTTTTAGAGGCAGATATAGAGGGGCTGCTGGGATGCTCCTACACATACATCGAACAGCTTGATAGTTATCCTCCGGGCAGATAAACACAACAAAAATTTACAGGAAGCGACAAGCTGACAGCACGGGAATCAATGGTGCTGAAGTTAAGACACTTAAAAATGTTACACAAAAGAAGTTACAAAATTGATGGAAAGAAACCTGAGAAAGCACATCTAATAATACATAGGAGCTACGGATGGAGAAATATGGGAGCAAATTTTTGGCACACTAATTTGCTTACTCTAGTGGTCAAAAATAGCCACGGGAGGATTCCAACCTGCACCAGAGCCAGAGGGATTAAAAAACAGTGTAACTTCCATTTCACTGAAAAAATATTCTGGTCTAAGGATATTTGGAAGGAAAAAAAAGGGTTAATAGGATATATGCCACAGCTCAAACCCTTAATTCGAGAATTGCCATCGTTTCTTTGATAATTGGATAAATACCATTACGAAAATGCATTTCTTCGATATATGCCACTCCATGCGACATGTGTCCCATTTTAACTTGTATTTTCGGATTTAGACCATTTTGCCCTCATCTTCAACCTCCAGCTCTCCTTCCTCCTCTCCCCAACCTCTCCTATTCCTCTCTCCTTCCTTCTCTCCCATCCCAGCCAAGCTTCTGAGGCACACACACAGTGTGCAAGCAATCATGGTGAGCTTCGTGACGCGACGGTGACCACGAGCTCGTCATTGACGGCACCAGTGCGACGCACTCCATCATAAGCTGCGGCGAGAGGTGAGGGCTTCGGCGAGGGCAGCTAGAAGTGCGCGGAGGAGGACGGCGCGGCCTGCAGGGAGAGGCGGCGGCTCCGGCGAGGGCGGCGATAGGCAGTGGCTTCGGCGAGTCGGTGGTGGCGGCGGCGGCGGCGGCTCATGCGACAGCGACGGCAGCGCCGCTTTGACGGCACCTTAGAGGTGCGGCGGCGGCTCGCGCAATGGCGGCGGTGACGGCGACGCCGCCTTGGAGTAGCTTGCGCGCGGGGAGAAGAAGACAAAGGAGGAAGAAGAAAGAGGAGGGAAGGAGAAGCCGGCTATGGGAGAGAGAGAAAGGGAGTGAGGAAGAAGAAGAGGGGGTTAGAAGACAAGGGCAAAACAGTCAAAATACAAAAATACAAGTCACATGTACAGAAAAAAGGAACGTGTCGCATGGAGTGGCATATATCGAAGAAATGTGGTTTTATAATGGCATATATCCAATTAGCAAAGAAACGATGGCAATCCTCGAATTAAATGTTTGAGCGGTGACATATATCCTATTAACCCCCAAAAAAAGCTTTCTTCAAACATGTAAATTCACTAGGATATTTGGGGCACAACTAATTAAAGAGTATTTAAAATAAGGCATCCCCATGCCTTATTTTGGCAATCCTGTTAGTTTATCTGTAGATAGTGGATAGACCTAGATTGAAGTTTCATTCTAATTCATGTGTAATGATTTAAGCAGAGAGATTGAGACAAACCTTATGATATTCAAAGGAGGTCCATAAGCTAAAAGTTCGACAACTTACCACAACATGGCCTGTGGCAGCATCAACACCTCTCCAGGAAAACATCCTTCCTGCGAATCATTTAAAACCATAATTTCTTCATGACTATTGATGTATATAGTGACGCAAATGATCAAAAGAAATTAAAAAACAATGAAACTAATTTTGGTCCCAGAAGGTAAAGCAAGAACAAATAAGTTGAAAAGATAAGTTTCTCTAGACACATCCTTCTTCCTCTCAAGGTCTATTTGTTTTTCAGATAAAACCTTATCCGGCAAATGTCATCCTTACAAAGTAAAGGCCACATATTCCCTGATAGATAAATATTTTTTTTGAAAGCGGGATAAGAAAATGTTAACGAAGAATACTGAACTAATATAGCACAATGAGCATACATTAGGCAACTAAGGATTTGGAACAGGCTGATAATTTTTCAGTGGCATCAACATACCGAAGGGCTGTAGAAGATGCTGGGGAACCGTAGTTAAAGGAGTGCTCCAAAACCACAGAATGAGCGCACCATAAATTAGAACCTAGCACCATATGATTTTGATGACACTCTTGTAACCATACATAGTCAAATACAACAGAGAACAAAGCTAAGTGAATGATGAAGCACCTTGGTAATCAACAGAACTCTTCCATATTGTTGATATAAAGACTGCTTCCCTTTAATGTCTAGCTCTTGTACTGTAAAATGGAAAAGTAGAAAAGGAATATTATCCCTTTTATGGTTGCAGGTTGTAACTGCACAGTTGCACAGACATAATTTGCCCATACCAATGAATTGAATTTTGCTTTGATGCCAGCATCAGTAAGATCTTTTGATTAAAAAGAAGAGCATTTGTAAAGGCTTAGGGAAACTGTTAAGGATGAAAGATCACATTCCATGATGCTACAGCAAGGCGACATGACATAAGCAAAGTCACCAAGAATTCAAGAGTTCAACACTTACATTTTGCCAGTTCCTTCTCTTTAGAAGCAGCCAGCCGCTTGAGTTTTGCGGCTTGCGCAAAAGTTGAGGGTCTGCAACACAAACAGGGAAAGAATCAGAGACAGGTAGAACAAAAAGGATTAAAGAACAAGCAGATAAAAATCTGCCAAATCAAAAAGGAGAGGGGAGGGAGAGAGCAAACAGAATGCCTACGTCGACAGCGCACTAGCCTCCTTGAGAATTTGCGTGATCTCTAGCCGTAGTTTGATCTGTTCATCAGACAATGATCCCCTCTGGAACAAAAAAACTTGTCAGGGCAACAAGATTGGAGCACAGAACTTCATAAAACAATCCAAATTGCAGCATGCAGGAGATTCACTAATCACAGGATTAGCATATCTTAATGGCATAATGATTCAAAAACTCCTCAATAACCCTCCCCCAACGGGGAAATACGATGTATGACACTCAATTTGTTCGTCTGAAATGACATTAAATTGGGTTGCCTGATAAGAAATGACACCAAGCGCACAAATTTCTCCAACCAATGACATTATGGCCATTTTTCACCATTTCCCCCCATTTTCCTCACCTTTTCCATCCATTTACTCTCTCCTCCCCATTTCTTCTCTCTACCGCCGCCGCCGCTGTGCGGCATCGACTTCGCCGCATCCACAGACTTCGACCCAGGCTTGATTCCCGCGATGGACTGTGGCGTGGACGATGGGTTCGTTGCCGACATCGACCGGATACTTGAGAGCATCAACGCCAAGAGCGCCCTGCACCTGCGCCCTTGGCTGCGCTGCCGACGCCGACGCCTTCGGAGCAGTCATAGGAGGCCTCGAGCCAGGCTATGGTGACCAGTAGCCGTTGCCGTCGTCGGCCATGGTGTTGGCAGAGAGCTACGGGGGTTCCGGAGGGTCAGCGCGGCGGCCACGCGAGAGGCCGCCGGGGTCCAAGAACAAGCCCAAGCTCCCCATCATCGTGACGCGGGATAGCCCCAACTCGCTCCACTCCCACGTCCTTGAGGTCGCCGCTGGCGCCGATGTCGTCGCCTGCCTCTCCGGCGGCGGTAGAGAGATGGGGAGGGTAGAGGAAGGAGGATGAAGGCGTGTAGTGGCTGACATGCGGGTCCCACGTGTTAGGAGAAGAGAGAAAATACGAAAATTAATGGAAAATGGTGAAAAATCGTCAAAAACATCACTGATGGGAGAAATTCGTGCGCCCGGGGTCATATCTATCAGACAATCCAATTTAATGTCATTTCGCATCAGGCAAACGAATTGTGTCATATGTCGTACTTTCCCTCCCCCAACCCCCCACCCCCCCAAAAAAAATAAAAATCGAACATTTTCTTCCCTAAACTGACTGCCACGGTGCCGGAAACGACGGCGGTCCGCCTCGACGGCCACCAAGACGTCGGGACACGCCCCTCGAGCACACCAGCTCCAGCCACTCCAGCGCTAGGGCCACCTGCCGACCGATCAGGCCAATACGCCGCCGCCGGAGTGGGAAGGAATGAGAGAGAAAGGAAACGGGGAAGGACGCCCCAGCGGCCATCGCCAACCTCCAGCAAGTCGTGGAGCAGGGGGAGGACGCCGGCCGGCCGGCCGGAGGAGGCGCGCCACCGCCGCCGGGGGCTCATCGGCGGCGAAGCAGGACTAGGCCTCACCAGACCGCTCTCGCTGCAGTCGCCGCAGCGCACCACCGCGCCTTCTGTGCCGGCCGCGACGGTGACCACCAGTTTGCGGCTGCCGCTGCACTGGAAGCAAGGGAGGAACCCATCCCGCCGCAGCCGTCGCAGGTGCCTCCCCGCGCCCTGGGCAGTCCCTGCAGCAGCGCCGCCAGCGTCCCCTCCTCCTCCAGCCGCAGCACCTAGTCGGCGCCGTCCACATGCCGCACGGCTCCCGGGCAAACTGGCCACCAGATCCGCCCAACCGGCGCCGCCACGACGGAGAAGGGAGAAGAAAGGGGCTGCACGGAAGGAGGAAGGGGAGGAGGAGAAGGACCGGGGGGCGCTGGTGGAGGGTCGCCTCCATGCCGCCCAGAGACTAGAGCGACGCGAGGGCCGGTTCCGTCATACAACGGCGCTGACCTTTCTGGCGAGATCGAGGACGCGGTCGAGCATCTGCAGCGCGGAGATGAGGAAGAAGACGAAGATCGCCGCCAGAGACATGGTCGCCGGTGGCGAGGTGAGCGAGACGGCGCCGCCGTGAGGTGGGACCCTCGCGTCTTGTGCGTCTGAGCCGCTCGAGAGCTCGCCAGCCCGGCCGAGCCAGACCCTTAATCCCCGGTAGACAAATCTCCACCGTCCGTTGGTGAAGCTCCGTCGGAGATCAACGGCTAAGATGAATTCAACCCTGAATGTAAAGACTGGATCAGAAGCGAAGCAGCACTGCAGCAGCCAGCCTGAGGCGAGGCAAAGCCAGCCATGGCGCTCTCGGGCGCGGAGAAGACGGCGGCGGAGATGGTCTCCCTGCTGGATCTGCAGCGCCACCCCGACGGCGGCTTCTACCTCGAGACCTTCCGCGACCCCTCCATCGCCCTCCCCAAGTCTGCCCTCCCGCACAGCTGTAAGCTCGGATCTTTCGCTCCGGCTCTAGGTTTCTTTGCAGGGTTTTTGATCTCGCATTGGACCTGCTTTCTCTTCCATAAGACTGATCCAGTTAGAGCTTTGAAAACGGTAGAAGCTCCGCTGGTGATCTTTGTAAGAAGTCGTAATCCGTTTTATTAATTGGGATTCCAATTTAGTGGTGGTAGTTGGTTCCATACTTCAGTGTTTGTTTCATTTAGATCAGGAAATAGCTTCAGCATTTGTACGCCACGCATGATGCATGATGTAGGGATTTCTGATGCTGCTAGCAAATGGAGACTCTTCTCAGTGAAGATTAGTAGACAACTGAGTGAGCTTTCTTGGGGCATTCTACCCCAAAATATTTTGGCAATCTATCACGACCTCCTACCTCCGGTCACAAAAAGAAGTCGCCGTTGACTTTTGGACACGCCTTTGACCATTTGTCTTATTCAAAAATTTAGTTCAAATATGTAAAAATATAAGTCATACTTAAAATACATTTAATAATAAGTCAAATCATAACAAAATAAATAATATTTATATAACTTTTTTAATAAGATAAATGGTCAAAGGCATGTTCAAAAGTCAACGGCGACTTCTTTTGTGACCGGAGGGAGTATTTTCCTTTGACCTGTGTATAACAGGTGGGACTAGACCCCACGCGTCATAGAAACATAGGAGGATAAATAGTAGTCTGCCAAAGTACTCTGGGGCAAATAATAGATTTTACCTGTTTTCTTTGGCCACGAAATTGCTTCTAATTTGCACATTTCAGAAGTTGACGCGGTTAATGCCATACTCAGGGAGTTTGGTTTCTCTAATTTTCTGGTAAGTGTAAACTGCTGCTGTTACTAAACCCTGATTTCATGCTATAGCAAGTTTTCAAACAGATCTACTATTTGTAATTGGTGGCTCATTCTGTAAACGAGAATGATTGTTAAAATGACACGAAAATGGCCCAGGTTTGGCATATACCAATATACAATCCATGCAATTTTGGCCTAAAGGTACTAACTTTATTGGTTTTCGTTGCCTCTAAACTGTATGGTTTAACATAGAAACCCATGCAGCTATTGGAAATCCGTCGGTTAGTATTAGTAAAGCTTGCAGCCTGATACTGCTGATTTCTGAACCATCCCCACACCTGATCATCTCTACTAAACATTAACAAACAAGTTTGTGATGACACAATATTATGATTATATCTGTAGCTTTTGTCCTGCTGCCTTTATCATTGTTAAATAAATGGTAATTATAATATCCGAGCCATGATGTTGCTTAGCATCAACTCACAACGGAGATTTTGTGATTCCGCAGCCTAGTTATAATAATTATTATCATTCTTCCCTTTATTGTTATGCAAATCTGACGAGCTTTCTTTGGCCCGTATTGTGATTTGGGGCAAAAAAAAAAAAAAAAAATTGGTTATAGCTCTGCTGTAACTTAAATTATGAGCATGAAACATATCATCAGTTCAGCACACAAAGAATGGGACATCCTTGTACCTATAAACACCACTTCAGTGCATTGAGACACTGAAATTTGCTCAGTAAAATAACTTGGGTGGTGACAAACTTAACTTTCAGATATAAGAACACAAACCATCTAAGAGGCAGTGTATCGTATCATAGTGCATATCGATAATTATATTTTCAGGCACCATGCACTGTAAGCCGTAATTGACCTATATAGGTGGACTAGTGGAGTCTGCTCAAAACTTTGGAATATCATGTGATATAAATTCTCGTTACTGTTTTTTGTGAGTTACTACAAGTTTTAACTACAAAATCATGTGCTGATCACTTGATTTTTCTGAGACTTCTGCAGAATAGATGGGGTTAAGCTACAACATTTTTCTGAATTTCTAAATTTTGTGTTTCACTACTTGTAGATAAGGTGGACCGTGCTGTGAGCAGTGCCATCTATTTCCTTCTGCCTGCCGGGGAGATTGCTCGTTTGCATCGCATCCCATGTGCTGAGACCTGGCACTATTACATGGGAGAACCTCTGACGGTTTGATTATCAGAAAATTAAATATATGTACTCTGATTCTCTAAGCATACTGCACAGATAACCATTTGTGTTAGGTTTTTGAGGTGCATAACGATGGACAAGTCAAGATGACAGTTGTTGGTCCGGATCTACGGCATGGACAGAGGCCACAATACACAGTCCCTCCAAATGTGTGGTTTGGTGCCTTCTTGACCTGTGATATCGAGTCCTTTACCGAAGATGGAAGTGTTTTTGTCAAGACACCTGGAAGAGACCCTGAACTGCACTATTCTTTGGTTGGTGTAACATGTGCCCCAGCATTCCAATTTGAGGACAATGAACTGGCCACGCGTGACAACATGAAAGCTTTGGCTCCTAAGGCTGAAGCTTTCATCAATTACCTTGTACCTTCTTAGAATGCCCTGCCACTGCAAGCAGATGCTTCTTCGTGCACCTCGTGAACCTTCAACTTGTTACCGAAAACCATTGTACCATCCGAAATCCATTTGTGACCTGCAGAACTAGCTTAATCCTGAAGCTTGTGCTTCACCATTGTGGACCAGTTGATGTTGCTTCTAAGCTCGCTTTTAGCCCTAAAGCCTGAATTCTGTTGTATTGTTTGCTGTTGTCATTTCTTGAGTACGTAGCCGGGAGGCGGTGGATGAAATACTACTGGTTCATCTGCGCTAAGCCACGTATGAGCAGTTTTTTTTGTATCTAGTTTTTTTGGCACCTCATTTCATCTGAACAAAATAATCCATTGGATATCTCATATCTGTGCCGCGGTTCTTGTTCAGTGTGATGATCTATAACAGTAAACTAAACACATTAACAGCAAAATAATCCAAGTGGAGGATGGCAGGTAGAGAACATACCATGGGCGGCTATTTATTTTCACCTGCATGCTAATTTCCCGATAGTTCAGCTGCAGGAGACGCTCAATTTGCTTCGTATGTTAAACATCAGCTACTTGATTTCGGCAAGATCAAGAAGAATCAGAGAAGGAAAGCAAGATGGCGATTTATAGCCAATAAATCTTTATCAAGAATGAGAGGATTACAAAATCACTATGCTAAGTAGTCAAGGAGTGAAGCTTAGAGGATGGTTGCATATTGATGCATGTGCTTGGCAAGTTGCATGTGGTAGTCACCCTGCAGAAATGTGCCATTCTAGATGTCTCCTGTCGCGCTTACCATGATGTTTCCTATTTGAATATATTGTGGAGTTCTAGCGCAGTGAAAATTACAGCTACCTCCTGTTAAACAATGGATTACTGTTTACGAGTTATTGGACATGTTTTGAAGAGGGAAAGTATTCACATGAATGTTCTTTCAAGTATAAGTAATTAGTAATTAAACTAATTATCGATTTTTCAGACAAAAGGTAAGTATACGCACGCCCACACCACCATGCATGCTTCATTTTTTGAGTGGGCATTTTACAGAAGAGACCCTTACATCAACCAATCCCCTCAAAGGCTCCACTGTGAAACACCCATCGCTACCTCCCTCAAGACGGCGGCCACCGTTAGGGTACATGAGATCGTGCTCGCGCTTCTGCCGAAAAACGTCTCCATGTATGAAGGCCTCACACGTTTTTAAGAATAATGAGACTTTTGGAAAGGCTTCGCAGCGGTAGCGCCGCCCTTGTCTATGATCTATGAGACATGAAAGACTGCCGCCACTGCCCTTCGCACCAAAGACGAAGGAGGAAGCTCCAGGTGATACCTCGTAGCCAACACCAGATGTTGGGTATTGATGATTTGTCTGGATAACTTTTGACAATATGCCCAAAGTTGGTACTCCTTTAATCATTTGCCTTATAAGGACCTATGTGCAAATTTATTTTTTTTTCACGCTGCTTTGAAAGTCCATCCTCTCAGCCACCTTCTCCCTTTCTTCCTTAGGCCCGACTGCCGCCTCCTCCTCCCTTTCTTCCTTAGGTCTAGCGGCCGTCTCCTCCCTTTCGTCCTTAAGTCCGATCGTCGCCTCCTCCCTGTCTTCCTCAGGTCCGGCGGCCGCATCCTTCCTTTCTTCCTCGGGTTTGGCCGCCTCCTCCTCCCTTTCTTCCTCAGGCCCGGCCGCAGCATCCTCCTTGTCTTCCTCAGGCCCGGCCGCCGGCAAAGTTGTTGGGAAGATGCCATTGTTCGGAGCTGATCGGCGGTAGCTAGGCCTCACAAAGGGGAGGATGATAATTTAAATTAGAGATCCTCAAGGCAAATAATCAAGGGAACACTAATTCCTCAAAAAAAAAAAAGGGAACACCAACTTTGAGCATATTGTCAAAGGTCATCCAACTTGATAGCACATCATCAATTAACAGACTAGAAGGATGGCCATCACAAAAGAACTCAACAAACAAGGGAATCCTGTCCCATCTCAGCAGATAGGAGGAAGTTCTAGGCGCCATCTCGTCGCCAACACTGAAAGGGTCACCATCACACAAAAGGATTCATGTTTATTATACAAGATAGGTTTGCTCCTTTACAAGTTGAATTATGCAATCCTGCAGATTTTTATATACAATTATCTAATGCAAATAGTCAAAGAGTTATTTAGGGCTAGTTTGGTTGGTGCCTGCCAGTAATGGCCAGGCCAGCGATCTCACCCAGGCGATCAAAATCGGACGCTGGGAGCCTTACTGAGCGAGCAGACTCCAAGCCTCCCATCCAAACAAGCCCTTAGTAGGTATGGAACCTGTGAACCAGTGAATTCTATATATCAATCCTCTGTTTTTTTCTGGTTCGCTGTATATACTGGCTAGGACAACACATTAGGTTTTAACAATTTGATATCATTTTCTTTTCTCCCATAAATTTAGGATGGCTCTTTTGGTTGTAGGTTTCATGGGATGACCTCGCTGCATTTCGAGAAGATTTCTCTGACAAAGCACATCTTGATTGAACTATTTAACTCATTTTCACTCAGGTTTTATGTACCCCTGTTCAAAGCACGACTTGCTTGACCTATTACTTATTTTAATATATGAATACGTTGCTTATGATTTTTTTCTTTTAAGCTAAGCTAGGCTACGCAAGGTGGTATAGCTCAGTGCGCTCGCCTATATATATTGCCCAAATAGGTCCTATACTGATTCAGACTTGAAACAAATGTTCCTGTATTGAGTGTGGTTCAGCAGCACAAGTTAAAAAATTGTTTGCATCTGTATTGACTGCTTATTCAACACAGATATTAATCTGCCTGCATATTTGTTTTCTAGACGAAAACGATCATGTTTAAAGGTGTTAGATCAGATAAATGCTTATATGGATGGCTGAACTGGTACGTGCCAAACATATATGGATGGATAGTACCTGTAATTATTTTTTTTCTATTCTTGATATTTGACACTAGTTTTTCATTATTGTACATAGATCACCAGAATTTACAATATTATTTACTATTCTGATAATAATAGACAAAGGTGCTTAATAGTAGGTTCCATTTTTGGAGATGGATGTTTTGTTTCTTATACTTTGGATTGGTCAAAGCTTGTATTTTCCTTAAGGGGCTATCTTCTAGCTTGGCACTATTATTTGTGGGCAATGCAAGTAAATAATGGGCCTGTTATGAGGAGAATCTCTTTTTTTTTTTTATTGGCATGATTTTCCCGGGGGCTAAAGAGGTCACCAAAATATATATAGGCGAGCGCCAGGCGTCGGACGTCCGACGCCTGGCGCGCGGCCGGACAAACCAAACCCTTTGGATCAACGGCACCGCGCCAATCCGAGCACTGCCGTGCGCGCCCGTTTCAGGCAGAGTTATTAGTCGTCCTTTAATTAAAATTCCAAATAAACTTCTGATTTTTGTACAAAATTCAAACAGTGTTTAAAATGTGTGGAATAAATTTCATAATTCTTCTAAAATCGAGAGCAACCCATTTTAAATACTTTTAATTTTTTTTGATTTTTTCACTTTTTCAATTTTTTGATGTGAAACTAGGAGAAGGCACATATGAAAACCTACACTTATACTAGCGAAACTTGATCGTGTGCTGATGAAACTTGGCAGTGTGCTGATGAAATCTGATGAAACTTGGATGAAACTTCGATGTAACCTGATGAAACTTGGATGAAACCTGTTGAAACTTGATGAAACTTGGATTGATCTGATGAAACTTGAAGAAACTTGGATGAAACCTGTTGAAACTTGACAGTTCGGCAAAGTTTAACGAGTATGAAACCCGAGTTTCAGTAGGTGAAACCCAAGTTTCACCAGATAAGTTTGAGGATTTATATGGTAACAAACATCTTATTTTGTTTGTAAAAATACGAGGAACATGTTGGTGTAAACGGTTTGTGAATTAGAGCATCCAATCAAAAATTATGGCCATTCAAAAGAAAAAATAATGCCCCACACCCTTGCATGCATGCGCCGTGGGGAGAGTGTTCGTGCGGGAGTGCAGGTCCGGAGCATCGGACTCCCGCACCAAAGTGTTTCCCATATATATATTTTTTACTGATATATTTTTTAGGAATGACACAGTAGGGATTATAATTTTCTTGACAGGAAAACTAGACAGTAGCAAACAATTCATGTATAATTTTCTTTATGGTTCAAACAGGATAATTTTTTTTATACCTGTCAAGCAAATTGATTTTGCTAACTTTCTAAACCTGAGGGTGTTTACCTAACAGTTTCCTATCATATTATATTTTCCCAATGAAAATTGCTATATTTTCGCTGACGGTTTTGTCCTTGTCAAGGATTCACAACAATCTGATAGTGATGCCAAGATCACGAGCAAGGTGGTAAGGTGGGTAGGATCCTAGAGAGAGAAAGAGAGATGAATAATTCATAAAATACCGAATCTACATGCCCCTTTTGAGGTAACGAGTATGTTATCGTCCTTTTGATGGATCGTAAAATTACTCTAAGAGTAGGCCGTTTGCTCTTGTACAATGAAATCTCATACTAATCCATGCTATTGGTGGTTCATTAAGATCTCGTCACAAAACCCACCCACTCTCTCGTCCTCATTTGCAAAACCCCTCGGAATTTTGAAACAAAAGCATTCATCTATCTTCTCTCCCTCTCCACTTCACACCTATGGACGAGTGGTGCTACGGATCCTATTGGCAATAGTGTGGTCACCAGTAGGAAGGGCGGTGGTCGCTTGACGATCGCACCCATGGGGACGAGCCAGGGTGTAGAGAAGGGGACAAGAGTGAGCGAGGAGAAAGAAAAAGGATACTTTTTCTATTTTTTTTTGGGGGGGGGGGGTTCACAAAAAAAAGTGAAAAATAACTGAAGGATCGAGATGTAGTCTAGAGGGGGTGAATAGGCTTTCAAAAATTTACAGCTTAAAACAATGCAGCGGAACAGGCAATATCGGATGTTCCGATGTCAGTATCGGATAGTCCGATATGAATCAGACTATCTGATCTAGAATCTGAACGTCCGATCTTGCTGGAGGAAAGGGAAAAACACTAGGGAGATAAAACAGTAAATCCTGCACCAAATACGGTTAGAGAGCAAGCTAAAGTTAATAAGCAAGAGGAAATCCACAACCACAAGGAGACTCGAAGTAGTTGTTCCCAAAGTTCGGATCCTTGAGGGGATCCGACGTCTCCGTTGAGGCGGCTCGGTCACACTTGAGCCAGGGTCCCTCTTGATCCTTAACCTTCCGGGTTGCACCAAGCACTCTCGGTTTCACTCAATGGATTCTTCTCTTTCGGAGGTGAAACCGGCCTTCACAAACTTTCCCCGGCCACCACACAAAACACCGGTGGCTCTAGGGCGACTCCTAGCCGTCTAGGAGCCCTCAAACTCCAAGAGTAACAAATCCGATGGAAACCCAACTTGGAGAATGAATCAAGTGCTCAAAATCGAAGCTTGATCAACACGAAGACTCTAGATCTAGCTTCTTCACCCACTCAAAGATGTAATCAATGGAATTGATGGTGGAGTGAAGTTGGAAGGTGGAGAGCTAGGGTTGCAATAAGTGTTCAGCTGAGAGTATGTGTGAGAGGCAACCTCGGCCGGTGGGTGGAGGAGGGGAATAAATACACACGCAGTCAAAACTAGCCGTTACTGTTGACAGACACTGGATGTTCCAATATAAACATCGGAATGTTCCGATATTTTCGCAGCGAGACAGAGAGGGGTCAATCGGAATAAGCAACGGAAAGTTCCGGTCCATATCGGAATATTCCGGACCAACATCGGAAAGTTCCGATATTTTTGCAATCGAGACAGAGAGGGGTAGATCGGAACAAGGATTGGATTTATCCGGTAAGTATCGGAATGCTTCGGACTGACATCGGAATGTTCCGATATTTTTGTAAGAGACAGAGAGGGGTTGATCGGAACAAGCATCGGATAGTTCCGGTAAATATCAAAATATTCCGGACCAACATCGAAATGTTCCGATATTTTTGTAACTTGCGACAGAGAGGGGTCAATCGGAAGGTGTATCAGAAGGTTCCGGTTCAGATCGAAATGTTCCGGACAAGTATCGGAATATTCCGATATTTTTCTGGACTGAAGACAGAGAGAGGTCAATCGGAAGGTTCCGGACTATATCGGATAGTCCGATATGATTTCAAAGCAAACACCCTCAGAATTATTTTGTGGAAAGAGTGTGTCAAGAATCTTCGACCAAGAGCACTCAGAATTTCTAAAAGTGATTTTTCATCGCATCCCTCTTAATAGTACGACGTGTCCTTAAACTCAAATGAAAAAGAAAAGATTTACAATTTTAAATAAAACGTCGTCTTTTCCTTTAATCTTTATGGTCTCCACAAGTCCTCCACATCCATTTTCTAATTTGAAAACTGTCCAACACTAAATGAACTTGATTAGATTTTTAAGATGCTTGTCATCTATCACCAAAACTTACAAGGGGCCTAGATGCACTTCAAGGACGAGCTCTACGCACTCACGAGGCCATGCAGAAGCGTGATCAATGGCCAAGATTGGTCAGTACCGTCCCAACCCGGATTTTTCATAGTGGTGGTGGGAGGGGGTAGGGGGGTTCCAAGCACATTCATGACACATGATGTCAACCCTCAAATTTACTTACCTTGAGAGTCGGAATCCCTTGCACTAGTCCCTGGATTGGTACGCTAGTGCGGAAAATCACATTGCCGATACAAGCATACATCGATTAACACATAAATTCCTAAATATTACAAGTCCAAGTTACGCCCTTAGGCGATCAACAATAGCCTTTAATCCAAAACATAGCTTAGAGTATTGCAGCTATCCCAAAATGTCTACTCAAAAGAATATCCTAACAGCTAAGTGCCTTGCAAGCGACCGGAGCAACCATAAGACTCGTCAGGCCCTCCATAGTCCTATCCATCGTCTTCATGACACTCGTACGGATACACCTCGATCCCATCGTCTAAAAGAGTATAAGTAGGCGAGGTCAGCGTCATCCAAACGCTGGCAAGTTAACACTTCCCTTAATACACTTAGTGAATAGAAGGCCTTGATTGGGAAAAGGTTTATTTTATTTGCGTAAGGCTAGATTTTAAAATAAGTTCAAATTACCCTATCTAGCATTAGATATTAGTGGTCTTTATATCACAAGGGTTTAGCATCATACCAAATACTACATCCCAAGCCCAACCGACCCAACGACCATCCTGTTTGACGTAAATTTCACATTAATTTCTCTCTAATGCCGATAATTTGTTTATCACATTATTTAATAATTGATCGGAATTTGCGACGTTTTTTCTTTAATTAAGCACTTGGTTAAAAGATAATTATCGTGCTTATCCGTACTAACCGACATGCAACAGCTTATCTTTGCTACGGATAAGTGTGGGGGTGGGCTAACAAATCCCAGGCCGATGCTATATTCATGCTAAGTGCGAGCCTATATAAAGTCTCCTCCTCGTCTACGAAGAGGAGGTCTTTTCTCTCTGCAGGTTGCAAGTGAGCGAACAAGGAAGACATTCGGCTATCTCTTTTCTCTCTGCAGGTTGCAAGCGAGCAAATCACAAAAGACAAGAGCCGAATCAAAGAGATGGAGAATGGGATTGCAGGTGGATAGCTTTGCCATGCTCTATTACATTCTTCAATACAGGGATGAACAGGAACCTCGCTCACCGCCGGTCGCCTGCTCTGTACCTGGCTGCTGCCGCCCTTGATGGCCGGCGCGCCCTCAACCGGCGCCGCCCTTCACCGGCGTGCCCAAGCCATTGTTATCTTACCGGCGCCGCCATGTGCCGCCTCTGTACCTGCTGCCTCGCCTCCAACCGGCGCTGTCCACGCGCCGCATTGCCTCTAGGCCGCCGTCCTCACCGACGCGCCCCAGGTGCTGCCCGCTCCTAGCCGAGCACCGCTCCTGGCCGGCGCGCCCCGGCGCCACCTCCTGGCCGCTGCCCTCGCCGGCGAGCCTCATGCGACCACGCACCGCCGGGCGCCCACCTCCTGGCCGCTGCCCTAGCCGGCGCCGCCCTCTGGCTGGCGCGCCGCCTCTGTACCTGGCTGCCGCCGCCTCCAGCCGCCGGCGCCGCCCAAGCATCTCCAGCTGTCGGCGCCGCCCCTGGCCGAGAGCCGCCGAGCACCGCCTCTAGGCCGCCGTCCTCGCCGACGCGCCCCATGGCCGGCGCCGCCCATGTGCCGCCCGGCCGGCTTCCTCCCTTCCTCACTCTCTGTGCATGTGTGCTTAGCCAGGAGAAGAATACGATGTGTGGAATGAAGTGTACATCAGCACAGGGAAGACAAGGATGGGGGATTTTAGAAATTGAGCCTTTTGCGATTTAGTCCCTGGATTCCCATTTAGTTTGACAAGGGTGCTGAAATCTATTTTAGCCCCATAGTTCTTATATTTTCAGCATGCTTGCTTTAAGATTCAATATCTCGAATACTTTAAACATGAACGAGGGTGCTTTAAGATCTGAATTTAGCCCCTTTCATGATTATTGCTACATTTCCATGATATCCGAAACGGGAGCCATAAATCTTGAGATAGCCCCGAAATTACATAAAAATATCAAATATCAAATATTTTGTTGTGATCTATTGCAAGTCGCCGATAAATACATGTCAATATATCTTGCAGATCTATTTTGCAGAATTATCCAACCCGACGAAGCTGTGTTATCGCCCAGTTGGTCAAGCCTAGCATATCTATGCATGTTTTGATTTCAGGTTATATACATATCCCAGTTGTACCGTTCGAGACTGATGAGGCCGGACGACATAGACGGGCGATGTCCATCATATAACGACTTCGCTATTTTCGGCGCATGGTCACATACGACCATGGTTGCTGCCAGCGCCACTTACTTTGTTTATTATCTATTTTCTCTGCGTGCATAGTGACTACAGGCGAAGACTGATGGCGATGATAATACAGCTTAATCGGAGGTGTTCTATGAGATTTATCTTGCAGATGTAATTAACCGGGAGGCCTTCCGAGGCCCCGGGAACAGCGACCTTGCAATCGCCCATGTTAGATGTTCCTATCTACAGGCTATGGAGCGCAAATGTATCGAGAGACTGTATTTTATTCCATTAATAAAATATCTGATTTCCCGTACCCTTTTATTTATTTTGTGTATTTATATACACCGGCACGCCCGCATATTATTTAATTCTCATCCGTGGCCGCCGAGATGTTTCGCGTTGCGCATAAGCCATAAGAAAACGAAAAAATGCCGGAAACAAATCCTTAAACAGACCAACTCCCAACACGATACATACTTGACCTTGAAATTCACCACACCAACTTCTCGTTGCCCTAACATTCTGCTAAGCCCGCCATCCTTCCAGGATTTGGCAATCTTGATGTGGACCACACTTGCCATAGACTGCCCGCCTCGGCCTAGGGGGTTGCTAGCCCGCACTAGTCTAGCATCATCCTGAGGAAGTGTGGCCAACATCACATCTAGTGACGACCAATGCCGGTCCCTATCGGGAGTGGTCCCAGAGGGCCTCCGCAGAGAGCTCGCAACTGGCGATACAAAATCCGTACTTCGCGCGATGGCCACGCGTTGTGTTGGAACCATCCTCCAAATGGCAGCGATCCCCCATTACGCGTGTTCTTCCGCGCTCCTCCTAGGTAAGCCCTGGCTAAACCCAGCACAGACACCTCGTGCCTTGACCATCCATCAAGATGTCATCCTTGCGGTAACTCTCCAACCATCTACACTCCACCTCATTATTCCAAGACATTTCCACACACGATCTATCCCTATCGACTGACCCAACCGGACCGACACATCTCATAGCCATAACCACAAACAACACCCAGCCCATCACTCATCTATTTGCCCTAACTGTCACATGTCACATCTTTGAAATGAATGAATGAATGACCGGTGAATATCGGTTCACCATTCTGTGGCTAGTCGCCAGAAGGTTTATTTGAATCTAAGCAAGTCTAAGCAGGTTTTACCCATTAGGGGGGGTTGAAGTTGCAAGTCTTCGACGAGCCACACGTGTGAGGTTGCCTGACACGACTAATCTTCCATCTGCCAGTATATTTGTCCAGCCGAGCCCACACAACCCAAAGACATCCTTGTTTGCAGTTCACCGTGTACCTGACTTTGACGTCTGAATGAGTGACATTATATGGCATATGGTGTCTCACCGCATAGTCCATCAAGAAGTACTGCAATTGTTGCAAAGATTCAAATGACATGCCCTTTCGGATCTCTAGATTCTCAGAATCCGGCAGAACATCGGTTGACAATAAGCCGCTCTCACATATTGCCATGTGAGTTTGACTTAGGTCCTCAAAGGTGGTCACCGTGGGCACATCAACATTAACTGTCGTAAGATGTCTCCTCTCCGCAGCCGACAATGCGTACGTTGCTTGCCCTCTATCTCCCACGCCTAAACAAACAACCTCGTCATCTTCTTCGACATCATCTTCTTCCTCCACCTCATCTCCTTCCCCCACCTCTTCTTGTTCGCCTTGCACCCCCTCTCCTTCTACCATCTCCTCATCACAGGATTCCTCCTCGGATCCTAGAAAAATTTGGTCGTCTTCCACTTCACATTCTTCTTCCTCGAAAAGTCCATCGTCAAAGTCATTCATGAAAAGGCCGTTATCAAAGTTATCAATTGGCTCTCCCACCGCCTCCGCAACACGTGCTTCAGATCTGATCGCCTTCCTCCAAGCGTGCCCAACTCACGAGTCAAGTGCTCAACAAACCTCATCTTCGTCATCAACGGTTTGCCTGACTTATGCAGGTCTTGCTAATGAGCCACTCCCACGAGCGATCTCAACCACTACCTCCCAACAAGCTGAAGTTAGAATTTTCACAACCTCCTTGTAGCTATTCAATCCGACTCGATGAAATCTTCAACATCACGTAGTGTGCCTAACCTTTCCAAAATCAAATCTTCCTTGTAACAATAGTTCGTCCTCACCAACCCCACGGCTCATAAAAAGACCGCAGCGGAAACTAAATCATTAAAACTCAGGCTCCTATCAAACAATACCACATCTTCCTTCATATTTTCAAACTCTCTGTTTTCTTTGACGGTACCACCATAAAAAAAGGACTAAACGATCCATCTACAAAATTTAAGATAACAAATACAAATCGTTTAGACCTAATATACAACATCATTTATACCAAATTTAAATGACATACCGTGCATGCAATTGATTCTACGTTAATAACACGGACGATGGATGCAACACGGTGACCACGATGTTGGATCGATCTAAACACGACAATATGGAACAAAATCAAGTTTTTCCTTGAACCCTAACTATCTAAACCCTACGAAATGCGGTTAATTGAGAGCCAAATCGGAAAAACAAGTTGGAGGATAACCTTAACAGGAGGGCGGGAGGCGATTTCCTCACCGAGGAGGCGGGACGGGGCAGGCAGGCGGCGGCGGCCTGGCCAAGAATCAAGCGGCGGCGGTGTCGGGCGAAGAAAAAGGAGGCGCCCATGAGAGCCTCTGTAAAGGGCCTTGACGCCCAAAGTGGTGGTGGCGTAAAGGTGGGACCCACACCGTCTGTTGGCGACCATTGGCCAGGGCGCCCACAGGCACCTCTGACGCGCCATATGCATTGGCTCGTCGAGTTAACATAACAGCGCCGGTATGTGGCTGACCAAAAGGTTACATTTGAAAAAAAAATTCCGAGGGGTTAAAAATAAAATTATTTTTTTAAAAGGGTTAAAATATAAAATTTTTTGTTGAAATTGTTACCAGACTATTATTGGGCTAAGCAATGATATGATAGTCAAAACAGTCATAAGGGCTAAATAATACAGTGGCAGGCATGTGTATTTATAACATGATTAACAAGTGGCGTATTTATATTATGCATGCACTTTGATAATAAACAAATATAGTTTAGGAAAAGCTGGGTAATGAACATGATTATATCGATGTTAATCCACACTAGGGAAAGTCGCAATTTCTCCCTAATACGGGTAAACATCTAAAGAGTAAGTGTTAAGTCGCCTTGGTCAGATGGAAGGTCTTCCTCTGCATCACCAAACCGTCCCTCTTGATCACCTATGTCTAATCACACATATCCAATAATTACTCACTGATGCAAAACGAATTACATGATGCATGCACATGATCTTGGTCCTATCATTGGCACCATGATGAAATAAGTCGGATAACAGTACTACTTACGTATGATATGCAATGCATGCCCTAGTGTATTAATAACCCATAATACTGTTGCATAATAACCTAGCGATACCCCATAATACGAGATCGTACGCTAAGGTAGAAATCAAGAAATTAGGGTTTAACGGCCGACATACGATGACGACACGTCGTAATCTGGCTTACATGCGGAGTTAAGTTAACCGGTGTTGGCATTTTCTAGGTTTTCCTAAATTTATTATGTAATTCCAAGTTATAATATATATTAGTACAATTTCTAAGTTCAACACCTATTTTAATTTAATGAAGAATTCATTAGTTCTTTGATTGTGTTTGCCAAAATAATTTCCTAACAAATATAATTGGACAAGAATTGCATTTTTATATTGTTCCATAATTATTAAAGCTCCTTTCCACCTTATTTTATTTAACCAAGATTTTATGAGGTCTGAATCTATTTTTATAAAAAAAATACATTCCCTTAATCTTAATTTAAGCATTTTCTTCTAAGAAGCATTAACTATCTCTAATGAACAGTGCCTAAAAATAGTCACAGTGGTTGATTACATATTTTTTCTAAAATCCAGGACGGTCTCATCTAATTGTCTAAATTTTTTTAGAATGTTTGGGAGCCTCTAGGTATTCTAAATAAATCTATAACTATTTCTGTATTTAAATAATTGGTTAAATATGTGGAAAATGGTTAAATTGCATCGGGCCGAGCCAGCGAACGGATTCGGCCCAATTCAGAATCGGCCCACAGCCTAGCTGCGCGCGCGGGGCCGCATACGCTGAAGGCGTATTTTCTATGGGCGTAACCGCACGGAGCTCGCGCCGCGTCCACGGGCATCTCCACTTAAACTGCCCGATGGGCCACGGGCCCACATGCAGTGACACATAGACATGGGTTTAACCCAACGCGCGAAGGGATTTTCCTGGCTAGTGGGACCCACATGTCAGCGACCGGTTCAACGCGTGACTGGACGAATCTTGGAGCTCATCCAACGACCCGCCGTCATCGTCTTCCTCAGACCTTGCAACGTGGCCGGCGGCGACGGCAGATGACGCGGCGGCACTACGGTCATCTACTGGCCAAGAGCATTCAAGATCCATCATCTACGGCTCCTAGCGGATCTAATGATGCACGCGCTGATGCCGGGGACAGCCGGACGCGGCGGCTCGATGAGTGGCGGCAAGACAGTGAGTCCACCGGAGTAGCCGCGCCTCTCTACGGATCTATCGGCTAGAAAATTTTACGGGGAGCGAGAGAGGACTGGGGAAAAGCTCACCGAGCACACGGCCGAGTGTGAGGGCGAGCAGAGGCGGCTGGCGGCATCGAGCCACGGCGAAGCTGAAGCAGAGGCGACGACGGCACGACAGCTCTGGGCGTCTCCTCTGAAATTGAGAGAGGGGAAAGATCAGAGAGGGCTGAGAGATGCTTCGGGAGGAAGGAATTGTTGCCAGGCTCATGCAATTGACGAGACCGTCTTCGGCGCCGGCGCGGGAGGATTTGGGGGAAATGAGGAAAACGGTGTCGGTGTAGGTGGCCTTCGGTTTTATAGGCGTGGGGTGAGGGGAGTACTATCCGGTGGCCCATTCGGCCATGAGAAGAAAGAAACGCAGCGATGGGGCCTTGACAGCCTTGGCGACGGTGAGGGGAGCGGCGCAGAGATGATGGCGCGAGCGGCAAGCGAGACGATGGCGGCGGAACGAGCAGAGCGAGGCGAGCGAGTGAGCCAGCGGCCATGTGGAAAAGGAAGAGAGAGAGAGAGCGGGGGGAGAGAGATGCCCACTCGGCATATAAAATTCAAACGAATTTTGAATTTCAACCAAAATTTGAAATTTCTTTAAATTGGGATGTTACGCATGATATGCGTCGTGATCCATGCTAAGCATCACTGTGCGATGTTTGATGGCGGTGTCGCCTCGTTGTGGGCCCTTGGTGAGAAGGTTGTCTGGGCCTAGGAGAAGAGAGCGATGCGAGGAAGAGTAAATAAGCTTTTTCAAAAAAGTTTTAGAATTGTTTTCACAAATTCATTCAAATGAGGTTGAGTGGGAACAAGCATTGATTTTGATGCAGATGATGTGGTCGTGAATGTCCTTAAAATTTGCCCCTTTGTATTTCCAGGGGACGTCCTTCTCCAAGCATGGACCCATCACAGGGAGAATTGGCGATTTGCCTCGAAGTTGGTTAGCCTTTGTCAAATTGCCTAAACTTGAGGAGCTTTTGATGTTTTGCCCTGAGTGGGGAAAACTATTAACAAATTTTACAATCCAGTCCTCAGAAACTAGATGTTGTCTCACATGCGATGGCTATGACCTAGCCAACAACGGTGCCGAAGTGTTCAGCGTAGAGGAGAAGGGGAGGGGAGGTCTTGCGCGTGGAGATGGGCTCAGGGGCGGGGGAGGAGGGCGCCGCCACGCCGCCGCCCATGTTCTGGGCGCTCGCCACCACTTGCGCGTGGAGGAGAAGGGTCGGGGCCGTGTGGAGGAGGAGGAGAGGGGGCGGCGCGTGTGGAGGAGGAGAGGAGTGACGCGTCAACCCAGCCTGCGCACGAACAGGAGAGGAGCCTTTCCGCGCGCCTGTTGGTTTCTGACGACTAAATTATAAAATTTGTTAATAGTTTCCCCTACTCAGGACAAAACATCAAAGTCTCCTCAAGTTTGGACAATTTAGCAAAGCCTAACCAACTTTGGGCAAATCGGCAATTCTCCCCCATTACATGAGCCAGAAGTTCGACTCTCTGGCATGGAAATCCCACAGACTAGTACTTTCCTCCACGTCGTCCTCCGCAGCATCCGCCGTCATTGTCGCCGGCGGCACGTGGAAGCACCCGTACGCATTGCTCCCAAACCCAGTGGGCGAGAACAGCGGTTGAGGGCTCGCCACCATTGCCATGGGCGACCACGGCCATTCGATCATGCTCCCGTCCGCCTGCTCCGGCGCCGGCGCCGCCGCGCCGTCGTCCACGCCCTCATTCGTGTTCAAGTCCACGCCCATGAGAGCCTCCGCCGCCGGCGCATCATCCGCCGTGGCGAGGAGCCCCGTTGGCGTGGGGCAACAGCGGCCTGCACCACTGCGGGTCGCGATGCGGCGGCGAGGCTTCGCCGGCGCAGTCCGGAAGTTGATGCCGGCGGCGGCGGCGCCATGAGGCGAACGAAGCGGCGTCGGCGCGCGCCGCCTTCTCCGGCGTGTCGTAGGAGCCGAGCCATATCCGATCGCGGCTGTTGGGTAGCCTTATCTCCGACACCCACTTGCCCCACTTGCGCAGCCGCACGCCCTTGTACTTCTTCTCCGCGCGCGCGCGCCGGCGGCAGCTGCGGAGACGGCAACAGCGACATGGTGGCTAGGGCTCTGCTGGCGCGAGCGGCGAGAGGCGGCGGATAGCAGCGGGAACTGGAAGTGTTCTGTTCAAGCGCGCGTACGTGCGGGCGTGACTCCCCAGTATTTATACTCTTTCTGGCTTTAATTTACTTGTGCGATGTCAGCGTCGGGTCAAACTACCCGAACCCTACTGGCTACTGCTTCAGGTTTTCAACGGACGCGGTTTCACTCACTGCTGAAAGCCTGGAATACGTGGGGACTTGGGGGAGTGAGATCGATCTGCTGGCTTCGGAGGCGTGGAGGCGTGTGGGCATAGATTCTGTGTAACGATAATCGTTGATAAAAAAGAGTTGAATCGTTTAGAGTATAATGTTACTGTGAATAAATTTTAAAGGGATGGATAGAAGAGTAGATAAATTTATTTTAGAGGAGAGATTTAGAGAAGCTGTCGAAGTTGCTCTAAAGCTTATACAACTCGACTTCAATATAGGTCGGGTTAGTGGCCTTATTTCGTAGCCAGATCCCATTCAGTGTAGCTTTCGCCAACCAAGAATAGTAAAATTTTCTAAGCCCAAGCAGATTCTATCTATCGATGTCAGCCATGATGCAACGATGAACTCGAGATGAAATTTGAGGGGATTGGGATAATCTAACACATCAAAATACTATAAAATAGAAAACCTGAAGCTCGACATCATGTTCTAAGAGATTGGGTTAGTTGAAATCCTAAAAGTTGAAGTTAGTGAGCTTTTTAGAAGTGCTTTTGAAAAGTTGGTCCACTTTGATCTACTTGTTTGTAAGTGCTTTTAATAATTTCATTAATTTGCTTGAGGGATTTTGACAACAAGGTTGAGATATTAATTATTTTCATTTAGAAACACTCTTATTGAATATTGATAAATGGTTTACAACAAATGGTTGATGAGCAGTGCTATAAATGGTTTAGTGCGAGCAATTGATGAATAGTTTAGATCTCCTAGTGTATGTCTTAAAGCATCATAATTTTTGACCAATCAAAATAAGCATGACCTACCCATGGTTTTTCTAGGCGGCACCTAGACCCACCTAGGCACTAGGAGGTGGCCTCTCACCTAGGGCAACCACTAGTGCCTAGGTGGTGACCTAAACGGCCAGCCTACATAGGCGGTTCTCGATGGCGACTAAGAAATTCTAGGTGACCCTAGGTGGTGTCTAGACAATGATTAGTTTGTTTTAGATGGACGACTAACAATTGGTGACATGATTATATATGTAGAATATTTTTACTTAAAAGAATATGATTTATCCTCTAGCATCTTAAATATAGCATATAAATATATTTCTAAATTATAAAATTTAAAAATGTTCGAAACAGACACACATCATTATCAAAACCATTGCCAACGTGTAAATTAGTTTGCCCGCCTAGCTAGGTGGCGTGTAGCGCGTCGCCTAGGCTACCTAGGCACTAGAAGGTCCCTCTCCACCCGTCTAGTGCCTTAGATAATCTTGGATCTACCAAAACAATTGTACATCTAGGGTTCGATTCCACATAACGGGAGCCCATACAATTACCTTTGTTGTTTGGATGTTGAATCCATTGGTGACCAAGGAGAAGGGAGAAGAGGTGAGTAGCAACAGGCAGTAGAAAGTAGCTTGAGTATTCCTCGAATACCTGAGCATTGGGCGGGAAATTTTTCTTCCCTGTGGGCTTCCAAACAGTCACCTAATTTTTCTTGGGAAAACTTCTCCCGTGGGTTTTCAGCCTTGGGAAATGTTAGGAATCCCGATAGGGTTGCTTCTCCCAAACAAGCCCTTAGCGGGTTGCTAGACAAGATAAAAAAAATGTATAGTTGGTTGAATGAGTTGCGAATGAGCTATGCCTCGATTGGTTAGGGCTCATTTTTTAATCATGAGTTGGAAGTTGGGTTTGGTTGTACGTGCTCCTTTGCAGACAAGCCGAGCTAAAGGTCTGGCTCTAGTTAGAAGCGTTCTCTTGATTTGGACAACATGTTCTCAAAAAATACATAATTTATCGCTTATTACTATTATAGTAAAAATGAACTAAAATTATTATGATATATGAAATTATTTTCCAAAGGTCTTAATTTGAATAAAAATGCGGCTTCCAAAACTAAAAAAGATCACCGCTTACTACTATTGCAATTTATCTATATAAAAACATTTTTTTTATGCTATAACAATTTTTTTAAAAGATAAATCGATATCTATAATTAGACCTATCGTAAATATGTAAAAAAGTTATTGACAGTTAAAATCTTGACTTGCATACAAGTGCACAACAAATATCTATGACCAAATCGACTAATTACATAAACATGTAAAACAATTATAATAATTTGATTAGCACTAGTATACATGTACACGCACGTTCCCACGTTGGCCTCGACTCTAAAGACCGCAAGACAGATCGACGGTCAGAACACGCAGGGTTGCCCCGTCCGGCGTGTCCGTACCGCGAGGGCGGTGATTCTTTGAAATCCAGGTACGAGAGGATCGATGCGTTTCTTCCTCCGGTCGCGGTGTTCGTGGAAATCATCCTCTCTCCCGGTCGCCTTGCCTGGCTACATCCATCTGCCACATGGTCACATGGCTAATTAACATGACGGCCGATGACTAGCTAGGTCCTCTTCTATAGCTTGTTTAGTTTAGTTTAGTTCGGTTGCTTAGTGTTCTTGTGTCCGCTGGCCGTGCCTAGGGCGGGGCGAGCGATGCCTCCACCATGGTCCCCAATGCCCAGGAGGCCCACCCCCATGGAAGAAAATTCTCTGCCGTTGTGCGTGTAAAGGCGAGGCGTCTTTATGTGAAATAGGTAAAAGCGCATGAATGCTTGTAAGCAAACACACTGCTTCACGATTCTTGTGCTAAAAACACTGTTCATTTTCACTGTTTGACACTGTTCATAGTTATAAAGGCACGGTTACTGTTCATTCTCTGCCTTCGTAACCAACGGCAGAGGATAAATTTCCCACCCCCATAGGCCTAGTGACCCGTTGGATTTGGCACATGCACAGGAAGGACTGAAGGCCTAGTATCTACCCCGTCCGCCTGGGCGCTGACACCAGAGGGTAGAACCACAGAAGCTGAAGCATCGACGCTAAGGGCATGCCCAATGATACCTCTTTTTCATCCCTATATTTCTCTCAAATCACTGTGTGAGGTCTTTGTCGCGATCTGGCGACACTCTAATACTACCTATCCGTAAGACGCACGCACGACCTTTGCTAGCGACTCGCAAGGAGCGCCGCACTATCTTGCAGATTCCAGCGATTGGTCATCGGTGTGCTTCGATGAGACGGTGAGTAACTATTTTTGTTTTTAATTATCAAATTATGGAACAAATAATAGAGATATTATAATCAAATCATTATTTTATTAATCTATTCATTGCTCGTATTTGTTGAACCATGTCGACATAGTGGCACCAAAAAATATGCATCTCTACAAAAATTTTAAGATATTTCTAAGATGATATCTACAAAATGTTTGAGCTAAAAAATATCATACTTTTGCACTTTTATCTTTTTGTTGGTAACAATTTCTATAATACACTAAATAGTGTCTTTCAGTTGATATATAGTAGTATAAAAGTAGAGTAAAATGCACGAGCGGTCCATAAACTATTAGTCGATTCTTATCCAGATCCCTATTCTTTGAAATTACAGTTTTGGCTCCCTAATCCTTTTAAGTGGGTTCGTCCTGATCCAAACCTGCCATGTGACAGCCCTGGAGCTGACATGGCCGTCCATGGCACATAAATTACTTAAAAAATCAGAAAAAATCATAAAATATGAGAAATCATAAAACAATTAGAAAAATTCATAAAAAATAGAAAAAACTAGCACTTGAGGGCTCCCATATGGCACGATGCTAGATTTCTTGCGCTTACAACTATAGAGGGATTAAAGGCGACCACACTGTCTTTATGTTATTTTTAATAATTTTACGATTTTTCATATCTCTATGTTGTTTTTAATGATTTTCCATGGTTTTTATTGATTTCCCCATTTTTTAATGATTTTTCCAGTATTTTTATGATTCTTTTGATATTTTCAATATGTTTTTAATGATTTCATATATTTTTCATTTTTACGATTTTTAAAATAATTTCCCCACATTTTATTTTTTTTATTTTTAATGATTTTTAAAATGATTTCCCCGTATTTTTATGTTTTTAATGATTACTCATTTTTAAAACTAAATTACGTGACATGTCAGCGTCACGTCCGCCCCCCCCCCCCGGCCAACTCTCAGGAATGTCCGTTGGCCGTCGTTGATTTTGATATAGCGTAGATGGCCGGTCACAGGCGCGGTCGGCAGGGCCAACACGAGGGGTCGTTCTCTTCGGTTTATCTTCTTAGTTTATCTACTTATGTAATTCGAATGAACGATGATACAATGACCCGTGGATAATGATGATAAACTGAAATTAATTCACATGTGTGATTTGTACAGAAAATATAACAATCTTTGGGAGGATAAATACAATACCTCTATATGTCTGTGGAATCTAGAAACCAATGGCCTTACAGCCCTACCTTCTCTTCTACTCGGTGGCCCTTGATTGCTTCGGTCATCAGACCAAAAACATAATACCTTTGTTTACGAGAGCATATATATCTAATTCCCAAGCTAGATCCATGCTCTAGCTCCGCTCAGCCCCACCTGTCATACTGTACCCTTCTTCTTCCTCATGTTCATCGTCTCTCTCCCATCTCTCTCTCTCAACCCGACAAGAGGCAAGCCCAGGAGCGGCGGCGCAAGCTCACACGTCGGCGAGCTTCACGCTGTCGCCGGGGAGATTCGCGCCGTCACCCCTGTTCTTGTCCTTTGCCCTATTTGGGGCGCCACTGTCGACCTGGCAGGGAGGGATGCCACCGGCGGCGAGGAACAAGCTCTAGGAGGGGAGCACAGCGGCGATGGGGGGCGAGCTCGGGGAGGATGGCGGGACAGCCTCAGGGATGAGCTCGATGGCGGCACGGAGCTTGTGATTGGGCGGCGGCGGAGATCGATGGGAGCTCGGCGGCGGAGTTTGACGGGAGCTTGGCTCGTGATTAGGCGGCGCGAAGCTCGCAATTGGGCTGCGGGGGAGCTCCACGGCAGCATGGAGCTTGTGATTTGGCAGCGGCAGGAGCGGAGCGGTGGTGGCGGCGGGAGCAGAGCGACGGGGAGCTCGATGGCAGCGTCGCCTTGGAGCGACTGCGGCGGGAGCAGAGCGGCGGCAGTAGCAGAGCGACGGCGGCGGTAGCAAAGCGACGGTGGAGGGCGCAGAGCTCGACGACAGCCCTGGAGAGAGGGGGAGAGAGAGATGAGGAGGAGGATGGTGGAAGAGGAAAGGTGTAGAGTATGGCAGGTGGGACCTACATGTCAGATCGTATTTTTCGTGTATTTCTCATATATTTTGCACTGTAAAGCTCCATAATGGCATATTTGGGACAGAAGTTGAGATGAAATGGCATCTCTGCGAGGGTCAAATTAGAAATGGCAATTGTGGTCTAAGGGTGTTTCAAAATGGCATTAGTGATGTTAACCCTAAATTAATTACCATGGTGCTGCCCTGAGTTAGTGATAAATATAGAGCGCCTGGGAGTCGAGGTCTACAAAGAGCCTAAATTGCCTGGATTGTTCTCTGATTATAACCCTCTTTTATTTCAAGTAAATGGCCAACCCAGAGGGGTCAAGGGTGGTTTTAGATATAATTTGGAGTGGAGTAATAAGGAGGGTTCATTGATATGGTTCAAAAAATTTGGAGTCAGCCTGTGGTGGCTCTTACCAAATTGGATTCCTTGTTTATTAGGCTTAGAAGGGTTAAGAAATGTCTAAACGGTTGGGGCGCCAACTCTTTTGGTCAGGATAAAAAGCTAAAAATAGATTACATGCTTAAGTTAAAAAAATTTAGAAGTGAAAGAGGAAGGGGATGGTTTAAACAGTGATGAGGTCCTTTTGAAAATTCAGATTCTAACTGAATTACAAAAATTCCACGAGCAAGAAGAGTTGTATTGGTATTCTAGGGCTCATGAGAAATGACTATTTGAAGGGGATGCTAATATGGAGTATTTTCATAGAATAGCCAATGGGCGTAGGCGAAAGAACACTATTTTATCTTTACAAAATGAGGGGGTGCCAGTTCATTCTGAAGATGATATTCTTTTGATGACTACAAGCTATTATAAATCATTGTTTTTTCTAAAACAGTGGGGAGAGTCCCAATTTGTCCTTGGGATATTTGGAATGATCATAAGAAGGTCACTGACCTGGAGAATGAGAATTTAATTAAACCTTTTTTAGAAGAGGAAATTGAATGTGCAACATTTGAGATGGGACATAACAAAGCTGCTGGCCCTGATGGGATCCCTATACAGTTCTGTCAATGTTGTTAGGATATTAATAAAATAGACATTGTTGAGTCTTTTCATGAATTTTGAAGGAAATATGCAAATTGATAAAATCAATTATGGACAGATCATATTGCTTCCAAAGAAAGTGGGGGCTGTTATGGTGCAACATTTCAGACCCATCTGCCTATTAAATTGTGTTTATAAGATTTTCACTAAAGTGCTTACTAATAGAATTGAAGGCGTTTCGAATAGGATAATCTCTAAAACTCAAAATTCCTTTTTAAATAATAGACATATAACATATAGTATCATGATCTTGCATGAGCCTATGCACTCTGTTAAGCTTAGCAAAAAGCGTGAGATCTTTCTAAAAATAGATTTTGAAAAAGCTTATGACAAAGTTGACTAAGATTTTTTTTATTTCAAATTCTAAGATTGAGAGGGTTTCATGAAAAAAGTGGTTTGTTGGATTAAGCAAGTGGTGTGGGGGGGGGGGGGACAATGAATGTTAAAATTAACAATACTCTAGGCTCTTATTTTCTTATTTTCAAGGGGTCAAGGGGTGAGATAGGGGGATTCTCTCTCCCCATTGTTTTTTAATGTAGTAGCTGATTGTGTGTCTAAAATGATTGTTGTGGCCCAGTCTCAAAATCTGGTCAAAGGGCTTATTGCTGATTTTGTTGGGGGGGGGGGGGGTTGATTGTTCTGCAATATGCTGATGATACAATTCTTTGCTTACAAAATGATTTGCAATCTGATAAGGTTCTAAAATTTATTATGTTTCTTTATGAACTATTATTAGGTGTGAAAATAAACTTTCATAAGAGTGAGTTTTTTTATTTTGAATTGTGATAGTATAACTAAAAAGCTTTATTCGGGGTTGTTCACCTGTGACATTGGATCTTTGCCCATCACTTATCTTGGTTTGCCTGTTTGGGGTAATAGGCTGAGGGTGAGTCATTGGAATAAGATTGTAAGTAAAGTAGAAAAGAAATTGGAAAGGTGGAGGGGTAGCCCTCTTTCGTATGGTGGGAGATTATTCCTTATCAATGCTTATCTTTCTAATATTCCAATCTATAGTATGTCTATGTTTTTTATGTCTAAAACGACCAAAAACAAAATAGATAAAATCAAGAGGAATTTCTTTTGTAAAGGAAATGGGGTGAAGAAAAAAAAATACCATCTTATCAAATGGGGTAGGATTTGTAGGACCAGGTGCAAGGGTGGACTGGGTGTGCTTAATCTTAGGGATATGAACGTGAGCCGGCTTCGCAAATGGTGGTGGAGGTTAGATGGTGGATGTAGCATTTGGTAGGTTCTGGTGAAAAAGAAATACTTGAAAGAAAAACCTATTTCTTCGGTGGAGGCTAAAATAACTGACTCGCCTGGGTGGCGTGTTCTGCTTCATTGCAGGCAGTGGTGTACAATAGGAGGTATGAGGTAGGGGATGGTAGGAGAGTGGATTTCTGGAGGGATAGCTGGGTTGAGGATATCCCTCTGAGGGATAAATTCCCTTGTATCTTTTTTATTTGTTTAGATGATGATATTACTGTTGCACAATGCAAAGCTCGAAACTGGAAGCTGTCCTTTCAACGTTGGTTAGATCCTAGTCTTATGTCGGATTGGGTGGATTTTGTATCCAAAATCTCTCAAGTTTCTTATAATGAGAATCTCGACAGACCTGTGTGGAGGATTGATAAATCGGGAAAGTTCATTGTTAAATCTGTTTGTAGATTTCTTTCTGAGAGATGGCATTAATCTAGAAATTTGAGCAGGATCTGGTGTTCAAAGGTTCCTATAAAGGTTCAGATCTTTGTTTGGTCATTACAGCATAAGGTGTTATTAACGAGCGAGAATCTGAGAGAAGGATAGATGTGAGTTTTGTGATAATATTGAGATTATAAAGCATCTTTTTTTTTCTCTTGCCCTTAGCAAAATCCATGTGGGGAGTCATTGTTGCTTGTTGTAATGTAGATTCCAGACCAACTAATTTGGATGGGTATGTTAAGTGGATGCGAGATTTGTGGCATGTAAGTACATAGCAAGATTCATACATTTTGTTTGGCTTCTTTTTGCTAGGGTACTTGAATCTATAGAAATAAATCCTCCTTTAATGGGGTTAAAGCGAGGTAACCCATAACTATTATGCACATGATGTGTGCCCTTTTATATTTTTTGTCAGGATTTTTGGAGGAAGAGATGAAATCTAGCATTAGAGAATGTTCATATCAATTGAGTTTCTTCATTGCAGGTTTAGCATAAGATGGACAGAAGAGAAAACTGAACCATAATCTGTTGGCGGACAAGGATGCTATTGCGAAGAATGGGAGTACTTTGCTGGGGGGAGCTTTCAGCAATCTACCTAGCAGTGGGAAAATTTGTGTAGATGACGGGTGTTGACAATTGAAGTTGAGGTGGACATTTATGCTGATTGCGGTTGAGGAGATGGTAGTTTAATTTTGGTAGCAAGGTTCTCTAGCTTTTTCAAACACCTTGGTGATGTCTTGTAAGATAAACAAGGGAGAGTTTGTTCCCATACTTGTGGTGTGTCTGAGGTTTTCATAATTGTTTCTCATTTTGGTTATGCTTGTTATCTCTACGGGTGTCTTAAAAACTATATGTATCCCCGTTGTACTTCTTTATTTTCGTTGTCTTAATGATAATGGAAATCGGGGGCTAGCCCGTTACGGGAGAAATTGTCTACGCACGTAAGAGAAAAAAAGCTAGATTTTGAAAAGCAAATCGTATATATATATTTTAATTGGTTTAGACTTAATCGTCAAGCCTATGGCTAAGCTTATGCAGCTCAGCTGACCAAGTTTGACACCGCATGAACCTTGGGCGCATGCGTGAATGCATGTGTGCATGCATGTGTTTGTGTCCTAGCTAGGATCCTAGGCCGTACAGAAAAAACCTGTGCCTTCTCGGCAACTCGGCCGGGGCATAAACGCTACCGAAGTTGCCTGCCAGCGACGGGCGAGGCTATGCATTTATGCCAAAACTTACTGGCTAGTGGCTATAGTACAGCAATCAGCAATCATCGCCTCCTCCTCCTGAGAAATCGGAAGGCGCTGTGCTGCTCTTCCGCTAATCCATCCATTTCAGGTATGTGACCGAACGATGATCGATCGAAGATCGATTCCTTTTGGCCATACGTACCACCTGCTGAATCGCTAGCATATATTGTCGCCTGGTCTCAACAAGAACAGGTCGAGAATGGAAGACCAGGATCGATCGGAGGAATCTATGAATGGAAGGAGGCAAATTAAACACGAGTAAATCATGCACTTTCGATCGTGTACGAGGGCAGATATTTATATATAGCGCCATCAGGTGCAGTGCTTCGAAACTTGATCGAAAGCGATCGATCCAGTTAAGCGTACGTGTAGCCATCCATGAATTCAGAGCACGCACAGCAGCTGGATACGAGGGCAGATATTTGGGCAGATATTTATATATAGCGCCATCAGGCGCAGTGCTTCGAAACTTGATCGAAAGCGATCGATCCAGCTAAGCGTACGTGTAGCCATCCATGAATTCAGAGCACGCACAGCAGCTGGATCTTCTTATGTTTGGATCAATCAAAGTAATGTACGCCTGTATAACGGTGACCGGCCGGTGTACATACCCTCTTTTTATGTAGGGGATTTTTTTTTAAAAAATGCCACTGCACCGTCGGGATCCAATTTTATTAAACTAAACCCCTCTCTGTAATTAACAATACGCATCCAAGGATCCATGCCAGTATCCACAATAAAATAAAGCAATGATACCAGTTTAGAGCTGCCTTAACTAGTAAAGTACATCGGAGCAAGCATCATATTACATTAATTCGGAAATAAAGTCTAGACTAATGCAAAACAAAAGTTAGCAGAATTTCAAAATACTGTGCCATTACAAACATAGGCACACACTGATATCAAGAAGCAGCCAGTAGTTTGGACCACCTTTCGGAAAGACGACAACGTAGTCCTATGGTTCCTCGTACTCTTGACCTGCTCACGATCAGAACAACCATGCATGAAAGACTGGGTTAACATGCGAATGTTAATGAGTCTTTTTCTAGGTAAGACCAGGCTTAGGTTTATCTTAGGAAAAACTAAGAATTATTTGCATAAATGCATTTTACTAACCAGTTAAAAAGCATCTAAGGGGATCAATCTCAACCAAGTCATATTAAGTTAAAAAGCATTTAAGCATTTTACTAAAAATGCATATTAAGTTCTCAATCTCAACATAGATCATCAAGCAAAGACACAAATAAGGTGAAGCTACAATGCCACAAACTACCAAGTCGCTCTTAACCGTGAGCACAATCATTCGAATGGGTTTACACACTGTAAAGGTTGTGCGCTTTATCCATATGATATGACAAGCTATGTCGAGGCTTCTTATATATACACTAGCTAGCCCTATTAGGTGCCACGATAACTATGGCCGAACGTCCCACGTGCCATGTTGTGAGCTAGCCGTTGTTGTGGGTGTTATTCATGGATCTACTAACAAGCACCCATGGATCCCCATGGAAAACACTGTGGCGAGTCCTCCCACCAAAAAAACACACACAAACACAAGCAAATACTAGCTCCGTTGGAGGAGTTTACTTTCATTCAACTCAAATGTTTTAATAGCTTATTTCTTAGTGGTTTATTTTCAAAGTTCTAGTGTTTCACTAGTTTATTTTTAAAGTTTTAGCGTTTGGCTAGCTTACTTTTAAAGTTTTGGCGTTTCGATTAAGATGTTTCAATTCGGTAGCTTATTTTTTAAGTGTAGGTGTTCCGGTTTGCTCGTTTAGCCACCAGCCCACCACAGTGGTGAAGTCGTGAATGCAGGGTTAGCCGGTTAGAGGTTAGTCCAGGGTTCCAGCTAATCCAGGCTCTCCAGTCCAGCAGGGACGGAGGGACCGTCTTCTTCACGGGCGCATGCGCCATGCATGTCTTGCTGGGTTCACTACGCGCGAAAGATCGAGCTGTACGCACGTACTGTCTGGTCTGCGCGCATGCGTGATCTACTCATCTCTAGTCTCTAGCTTGGAAATTACAGGCGCGAGACGCAGCTCCATTATTAGGCAACAGTGGATCGATCGTATACGCTGATAAATATATCTCATCGACGAATGCATCTCGTCCTCGTTGTACGATTGTAATAGGCTTGAATATATCGAACGAGCATGATGACCTGCGTGTGTGTGTGTCTCTCTCTATCTATATCTATCTATCTATCTATATATATATATATATATATATATATATATATATATATACGAGTTTTCGAAATCCGAGGCGTCTAACAACTGTATCCGAATAGTTAATCTTGTTCGTGTCACTGAAACGTAGCCAGTGACCAAATTTCATATTTTTTTTAAAATTTGTTTACTATTTGTTTCCTATTTTTAAAAATTGGCCTTCCAATTAGTCGTGGTGCGTTCAAAAAAGTTGATTTTCAAAAATACGAAACAAATAGTAAACAAATTCAAAAAATATGAAACTTAATTGGTCATTTGCTACGTTTCAGTGAGATGAACAAGATCAACGGTTCGGATCGGTAGGCTAGCGTACTTCCAGGAGTACGGAGAGATCCGTACTCCCGACGAGTTTTCGAAATCCGAGATGTTTAACAACCAATCCGACATTCTCATTCAAGAGTTCTAATTCTCTCCTATTGACGGGAGAATAATCCTCTTCAATAATGATATGGTACATATAATTCAAATGTGGGAAATTTCATGATGACCTTTGCATGCACTAGTTGGATGTTGTAGTACTACATGTCCTTTTTAATAGTGATTAGAGATGCTGTGTAGTGCTTCATGTCTCCACACATTCTTCATGAGTTACAACTCTTCTAAATTAACTAGGCTAATATTTAATTCTTTCAATAAATATGATTGCTAGTCATTTCTTTAAGAGATGGCATTCTATGCCTATACAAAGTGCTTTGCTTCAAATCCCATCATCAAATATATTTGAAGTAAAATCGCTAGTCGTGTCCATTGAAGCGGACTTCATATGATGATATGGGAAAAAAATTCTTTTTTCTAGTGATCTATAAGATCTTCCACGTAAATGCTTTGTTCTTTGTGTAAGCGTAACTCGATCACATAGATGGAACGGTATTGAGCACTATAGGTATCAAAACTGCCTTCACAAGGGCTGACTTGGACTGAAAATGTCCAACTAGATGCGGTCCAGGGATTCAAGGACTTTAAAATTCTGTTCATGATAAATGGTTGCATTTATCAATTTCCGGTGACATATGCAAGCACACAAAATCTTCAAGATTTAGAAAATCTTCATGATAATACTATAGCCTGGTGAGTTGTTTGTGCAATCACTTATCATTCAAAAACTGGGGGACCTAGAATGCAATACTGACAAGATAAGAGTTAAGAGTTTCTAAAAACAGTCTACTAAATTGGCATGCACAACAAGTGCATCAAATCTATTAGTGTAGCCCAAATTCATATTGGAGGGGTTACTTTTAGTATGTTTTTCTTACATCCAGCATTCTTCACAATGCATGATCATTCAATGCTATTCTCTTCATTGGTTTCTTCATGAAACACATATGCACGGATATGTTTCAGATTTAGGAGAGTCCAAATGTCTAATTAATACTATCGGTATTCTTCAGTACCGATAGGAGGTATATTGGCTATCTTCAAAAGCAATTTGTTGTTCCACAACAATGCTAATATTCTTAAAGGGCATTACATAGATTATAGGTTGCAATCAGGTAATGGCAAGATTCATGATTCAAAGAATTTATAAATTGATTGCAACTTCATATATACTGGAATAAGAGTAAATGCAAAACCCGTCATGAGAATTAATGTGCGCTCTTCTAGAGCTTTAGTTCTATATTCAAATTTGCTATTCAGAAACATTCAATTCATGCTTAAATTCATATATGTCTGCTAGAAACCACAATCTAGAGTACAAATGCATAAAATGATACTCAAAATGTGCGCCTACTACATGTGAGTGTGCCCCCGAAACCTATAGGCCAATGCGGCACGACAAGTATACGACCTGCACAAGATAGTAGGGCCACGACGTGGTAGCTATAATGTGTGTGGTGTGCGTGGCCTACCGAGACTGCACAAGTGCAGCAGCAGACTGAAGCCGGAGTGGAACAATTGGTATGCGGCACAGGCCGCGGTAGGGTCTTGCCTGCATGGCAATGTTCGACTCAGGCTATGGGCGATGCAATGGTACGAGGCACAGTCAACAGTAGGAGCTGCACTCAAAAGGCTGCTAATGCCAAAAGGGCAGGCCCCCTAGTTAACCGTAGATGGGCAACCGAGTAGCGGCACGACAAGGCCGAGACGGTCACTCAAGTTTCAATGCCATATGTCAGGATCTTCGTTTCTCTATGCACTTCATATGCAGTTGCAATAAGAACAAGGGAGCAAGTTTGAGAGGTCTCTACGAGAGTGTCCTCATTTATGAGGTCGTTCCTGCCTTCAATGGCAAGTTGAGCCTCTGCTATTGCTATTCTTTCTTCTTTGGTCGATATGCCGTAATTGTATGTATAATTATGGCAAATCATGAACCAATACCCCAAATGCCACATAATTTCCTGACATTATGCCATGAGGGTTCTGCCCTTTTAATGGTGGGAAAATAAAAATGTGGCTTCTACTTGTTTATCTTTTTTAAGCAATGGACTTTCTCTTCATAGGCCAATTATTCATATTCTCCCATTCATGCCCTTCTTTCAATTGTTGAGATTTTCTCCCCCAAGTAGCTACTCCGTGACTCAGCAACAAAAGTTGCAAGCGCTTTGAATTGTACAGGGGCGAAAGTGGAGATAATCACCTCGAATGTGATCTTCTTATCACAAAAGAGGGATTTTTATAAGTCCTGTGCAAGTCATGATAGTATGTGGCCATATATTTTCATAGTTTAATTTGCACAGTCTCAGGCAAGCCCCATTCATATATAATAGAAAGGATAATATACTAGAGCGTCTAGAACCGCTTCTGAAGTGCAGTACGTTGCTCCTAAATACAACAATACTATATATTCATAGAGGGGCACCAAAGAAAGTGCAATGCAGAATTGTCCCGCACTTCAGTTTCTTATCATTCTAGGGTTCTAACCTTATGGCGGTCCAGAGCTTCATGCTACAGGGTACAATTCTATAGCACAATGCTCAAGTGAGGTTGCTTTGGCTGTGCAATGCCAATACCTCAAATTCATATTTTATGATACTCGACATATATACTTTAGGATTTCAAAAGACTACTTCATGTAATCTAATAGAAAGTGATGCATGGCATAATTAATTCATGGAGCACGGACTCCATGGAATAAATGCACAATTAATCGTTTCCAAACTAGGCATGGAGCACGGACTCCATGGAGTCCCAGATCTTTTACTATATATATATATATATATATATATATATATATATATATATATATATATATATATATATATATATATATATATATATATATATATAGAGAGGTAGTATAAGAAAAGCTACCCCTGAGTCAATTTGGGTAGTCTGGTTCGACCAGACCAGCTCGGGAAAATCAGGAGGCCATGTTCACATGCACGATTCAAATCATTTCATTCCAAATTTCTGAATCACAACTGCACCGGCGTGCACTCGTGCTCTGTCGATGGCAACAACGAGGACGACACCCGGCGGCCACGAGGTCCTCGGCGACGACGCGCGGCGATCGCGTCCTCGGCGACGACACACGACGACTGCGATCTCGGCGATGGCGCACGGCAGCGATCATGACGACGATGTGCAATTGCCGCGACGACCTCGTCGACGGCGCGCGGCGACCGTGACCTCGGCGACGGCGCGCGGCGGTGACGACGACGTGGCGCGGCTACGACGACGGCGAGCGGTGGCACGCAGCCACGACGACGACGAGCAGCGGCGACGACGACGTCGCGCGGCCACGACGACGGCGAGTGGCGATGACGACGACGCGACGACACCCGCCTCGGCGACGACAACGACGCCGCACGGCCACAAAGACGGCGCGGTCCGGCCAGGCGCGGCGACGGCCTGCGCACTGTGGTGGATAGCTGCGGCGGCGGCACGCTGTGGCGATTCGCGGCAGATCTAGGCCGCCGTGGACGAGGTGGAGGCGCGCCCTGTCTCCTGACGCCGTCCACCGCCCTCCCATCTTATCGTCGTCCGCCACCGACCTCTCCTCCGCTGCCGCAGCCGGTTTTCTTAGGGATTGCTTAGGGGATTACTTAGCAAATTCACCGGATTACTTAGAAAACCCGCTCTGAAAATGTAATAGTTCTGTATATTTACTTTGCATTACGACAACGTAATGCATAGTAATATGTTTTTTTATTGCTTTCTCACTTTTGTATGTTTACATAATCGAAAGTAATAAGAAGTAACTGGTCTAAAATTCTGATTACTTTCTTATTTTGGCTCGAGAAATATTAGTAATCAAAAGTAATCGGTTTGAAAAGAAGCAACTCAAAATTTCAAATAAACCGACATGCAACCCACGATTTAAGGGTAGTTAATGCCCCCACGATTTTAGGATCTTGCCTCCTAGCGAATTACTTTCCGTGATGAAACATGTTCACTTCGGTTGCTCCAATTCCTTTCAAAATGCGACCATTTACTTTCGGGTTTGGTCAGCTCGCACGGTTCGCTTGGAAGGCTCGGGTGTAGATTAACTTAATCTACACCCAGGGGTAGATTAGGGCCACCACGCGGATCGCTGAAATTCTAGACGGCTAAAGCCGTCGAGACAGGTACCAAAACCGTCGAGAAAGATTAATCTCAACGGCCAGCCTTGCCGTCGAGATTAATTATTTTCGACGGCCCACGAACAGCCGTCGAGAAAAGTGCACCAGCTAGGCACGACGTGATGTGGACCCTATCTCGACGGCCTGAAGCCGTCGAGATTGATCATTCGCAGGCCGCCCGTGGCTCAGCCCATTAGTTTTTCACGACGACCCTTCAGCCGTCGAGATAGCTTGCCCGCCCGCAGCAGGTCGAGGCAACGACGGTGCTGGTAGGTGGGCCATGGCAGTTGTCTCAACGGACGCGTGTTAACCGTCGAGAAAAATAAAAAACAGGAAAAAAATTTAAAATTTGAAAAATCACAATAATTTTGCAGCCGCTACTGCACCCAGCATCAGCGGCAGCTACAACCTGCACACCCAAAACAGCCCGCGCATTCAAATTTCCCACAAATTCAGAAATACACATATATCTCCGACAATTTCAATATGTCACAAACATCACAGTATATAAAATCACAAACATCAAATCCACATTCACATTCACAAACATCACAAATGTCAAACGACAAACATCGCAGTGACAATATCACCAGCATAAATAGAATAGAACATACATCATGGCTGTCGTGGTGGTGTCCCGAAGAGCTGCTCCGCGAGGTTGGCGGCAATGTTCTCAGAGGCATCGTCGCCCTGCTGCGCGTCGTCCTGAGGATGTGGCACGAAGGACGGAGGCGTAGACATGGCAGAACCCGAACCCTGCGAGATATTTCAATTAGTAAGTTGACATATATGTACTATGCGATATTGTATTGATTTTGGATCGGAGACTTACCGCTGGATCACGGAACCAGGGACGCTCGACGTTCGGGTAGTTGGGCGTGGGAATGTAGGCCGGCTGAGTCCCATAGGTGCTCGGTGGTGCCGTCTGTACAGGGTAGCCGCCCTGCCCAACATAGGTGCCTGGAGGGGCTGGGTGGCTACCGTACATGGCCGGGCCACCTGTGTAGGGACCCGCAGTCCCCACCTGGTTCGAGGAGCTGCCCGCAAGCCCCGCATGACCACTTGGACCGGCCTGCTCATATATTTGATTCCGTTAGTACACATGATAAGATATGCATCTATAAAAAGGAATTATATCAGCCACAGTATTAGATAGCGTTCTATATAGTTTTATGAAATTCGGGTAATAGGGATATTATAATTTTCACGTTTTCACAATTTAATCTGAAAACCATATTACATGGATCATTGCATTGAAATGTAACATAATATTTCATGTTAGAAAAATTTATAAACAATTAATTAGTTTCAAATATATACATAAATTATCGTAACATTAATTATAAAATAAAAAATATTTACAAAATTAATATGCAACATGATAACATCTTATATCATTATATATTTTTCCAAAAAATTGAGACTGTTTCAAATTTTGTTTTTAAGTAACATACATTTTCAATTAAATTGGTAAATAAACATGCATCTATGCAAATTATGAAAAAAAAATTCAAAAATGAAAAAACTCTATGGGCCAGCCCACCACTAGAGCTGATGAGACAGTATCGACGGCCATAATCTGGCCGTCGAGATTCATGCATGCTAATGGGCTGGCCCATGAAACTTTTCTCGACGGCTTAGGCCTAGCCGTCGAGATAGATAATTCCTGCCATCCCGAAATCCAAAATGAAGCAAGCCCGCGGCTCTGGACGACCAAATCTCGACGGCCTTTATTTCGCCGTCGAGAATAACTAAATATAACGACGGCCCGTCTGTGGCAGTCGAGATTACTTGACATATATCGATGGTTTTGAGGTGGCCGTCGTTAATAAATTTAGCCGTCGAGATTTTGCGCGATTCCTGTAGTGGGCATGTGTGTGTGTGTGTGCGTGTGCGTGTGTATTGTGTAGCATGCCATTAACAATTCAAACGACATAAATAATTACTGATAATTATAATGGCAAATGCACTCAAGTATTGCACATAAATAATTACAGAAATTAAATAATGCTTCAAATTAAAAATCGTGTGCATACTTCAGGTTCCCGAGATGTTAAAAGGGGCAGAAAAATAAGTTTTTGAGTACATCCAAAAAATTATAGGAAGGTATTGGAAAATTTTCTAATAATTTCCAAACTTCTTAGAGATTTTAATGCAATTTTCATTCTTCTGGAAATATGGCTGCCAAATTCAAATTCCCGAAGTGCAACAAATGCGAAAATATTCAATTTAGGGTGATTATGCAAGAATGGGGGGTTCCTATAACTTTCATAATTTTGTGGGCTATTTCACAAATTTCCGTGGCCCTTTCAATTTTTTCTAAAAATTCCGGCTCAAACATAACCCTATCCATTCAAACAAGACCGAGACAAGCGCGTGAATAACTTAAAGCATTTACAATGCTATAGACACTATAAATATGAGACTCTTATAACGCATAAATATGAATATGTATTTACAAAGAGCTTAAAAGAATGAAGGTACAGGCAGCTACAAGAGAATTGTATATATCATTGTCCATGTCACCTTGTATACAACACTAGAACCCAACTCACACAAAGTTATAGACAACCATTTTTTCTATAGAAAACTCCTCCGCACCGTCTTGTTAACCCTAAGTGATTTATGAGCTGGAAGCCCATCCCAAACGCTAGGGATGTTATGGGCAAAATCAAATATAGGCTAGGCTATATATATGAAACCCCTTGTACACAGAAGAGATCTACTAATAAAGATTATTGTGCCTGTCTTTTCTCTCTCTAGACCTGTGTCTCCTCTTATGATGATTGTGTTTGCGTGTGTGCGACAATTGTTTTACAACACCATCATAATACAATGGCTCAAAAGAAAAGGAAATATTGGCCCATCAACAACGGTTAGGGCTCAAGAAAATATATTGTCACACTCATATTTACATGTACGATACAAATACAACCTATAAATCGGAGTATGCTGACATGCCACCACATTGTTGGGCATGCTAGTGCAATGCAAGGTCTTTACTATAACCATGTAGGCAGCGGTGACCAACAATTTAACGGACGTCAACCGTCACAACACATAGCTAGGGGTGTAGAACGGCCGGCCTTAGAGACACTCGTTCATTTGGAATGTACTAAAAACTCAATTTCTAACTCAGCTCTTGCATTTTTTGTACAAACAAATGAACTAGAGATGATCAAAGGTTACCTAGGCCGACCCTTCTGCATCCCTGGTACACGGCACCGACAGGTGGCCCAGAAATGCGTCAAAAAGTTCAGAAATATTTGAGAGGGAGAATATAGGTTTCCCCCCTCGTGTGCTGCTATCTTCGGGAGTCCGTGCAGTCCCCGTAATGGAAACTCCAGAGACCAGGGCATGCGCCATTGTCTTTCTCCTCCGTGTCGTCCGCTGCCGCCGTCTGCGGCATCGGAAATGAACATTAGCCCCGCATTGGTCGGCGAGAAGAACGGCGGCGGGTTCGCGAACGATCGAAGTCGCCTCCACCGAGGCGGCGGCACCACTGCAGCGAGGGCACCTCATCGCCGGTGTCCATCGGCTCGCCGCCGTGAGCGTTGCGCCATGGCGTCTTCCTCGCTTCGGCGGCGGCGCGCCGGTGATCCGCCGCCCGGTTGGCGTCTTGCCGCCACCAGGCAGCGTACACCCTCTGGTCGTCGGCGCGCTGCGCGCGACAATGGCGGCGACTCGGAAGTTGAGCCGGCCTACGCCGCGGCGCCGGCGCGCCATGGAGGCGACGGACGCCGCGTCGAACGCCCCGCCGCTTTCTCCGGCGTGTCGTAGGGCGAAACCATATCCTTCGCGGTATTGGGCAGCCGGATCTCCGACACCCACTTGCCCCACTTCCTGCGCCGCACGCCCTTGTACCTCCTCTCCGCCTCCGCCTCCGACGGCGACCGCCGCGGCGGCGGCGGCGACATGCTACTGTATCGGCAAAGCTCGTCGTCGATCGTCGGAGGGGGGAGGCAGCTTGGCGCGCGGCATATTTAAATGGTTCGGTCATCGGTGTGGCGCGTCAGGAAGCCGGAGCCACCCACGTACGGCCGTACGGGAAGCCGCGTAAGGATGGTGATGTGTACTTCTGGGACCGGGCACAAGGGACCATGTACGTAGACGGTAGACGGCGACACCCACTTCTCCAGTCCAGGTCATCGAGTGGCTGCCCGCACTGTCGTCCGCGTAAATGCGTAATCTGGAGTACGAATGTACGATACTTGCTTTCCAGTGGTCCCGGCCCTCCCGGGGAATACAGGATCGGCCATGACACGACGGCAGTACGGTCTCTTTGGTTTCTATGGTTTTAGTTCTCGTTGAGTTTATATTTTTTGTTTTTTTGTATAGACCATTCATTATAATTTTTAGAAATACTTTTTTGGTGCTTTGTAGAGTTTTTATCAAAGATCGGTGAAATATTTCTAAAATTAATTTGTTTAGCATTTTTATACCATTTTAAAGATGATCAATTTTTCCAACTAAAACTAAAACTAAGCCAGAAATCAAAGAGGTTTTCGTAGATTAGTACGAAAAGTTATGCGTCCTTATAAGGGGTTTGAACATTTAAAAAATTATTTTAAAAACAGTCTTATGAGTTTTGACAAGAACCACTAGAGACCTCACATTAGTTATTACAAAATGTGACAGCATTTAGCTTGTACAAAAATAGCAAATTTCTAGTTGTAAGTTTTAATATTAATTTTAAAGAATTTGGCACGGACTTGGGGACGGACGTTCTACGCGCGCTCGATCGGACGCTGCCCCGGCCCAGTCCAACGCATCGCATCGTGCTCGCGAAAGCTCCCACTGTCCAGCGCATGCAATGATGTCAACGATGACGTCAACGAAAAGATTTCTTTTTGTTTTCTCTTTCGACGGCCATAGATTTTGACTGGTTGCTCTAATGCACGAACTGTTTGCAACGCTGCGTTCCTCGTATTTTATGAACAAGACAAGACCAATGTTGCTATATAAAAAGTTACTAAAACAATTTGTTATCCTAATGAAACAATTAGTTTAGCCTGTTGAAACAATATGGCTAGCCTGCTGAAACAATTACTTTTGTCTAGTGGACGTATAACCAAGTGAAACAGTTAGTTTAGGCTATTGGAACAATATATATATAGCATGCTAAAACAATTGGTTTAGTCAATTGGAACAATATATATAGCCTGCTGAAACAATTAGTTTATCATATTGGAACAATTTGTCTAGTCTGATGAAACAATTTGTATAGCATGTTGGAACTATATGTTTGGCATGTTAAAAAAAATTAGTTTAGCCTGTTGGAACAATCTATCTAGTCTGTTGAAACAATTTCTACAGCCTCTTGGAAGAATATTTTTGGCCTATTGTAACAATTAGTTTAGCCTACTGGAACGATATGTCTAGGCAAGTGCAATAATTAGTTTTTTCTATTGGAACAATATGTCTAGCCTGTTGAAACAATTAGTTTAACCTATTGGAAACAATCTGTATAGACTGTTGAAACAATTTAGCTAATGAAAAAATAAAAAAAAATTAAAAAATAAAAAAGTATTTAAAATGAGTTTTTTAGGATTTTAGATGAATTATGAAATTTCTTCTATGCATTTTGGACTCCATATGAAATAGAGACAAAAAAGAGAAATTTAAATAGAAAAAAATGAAACGTTGTTTTTTTGCTAGCAGCGCAGTGCATCAGCGTCCTCGCGTGCTACTGGACAGCGCAGCTGGGCCGCGCAGCATTCAACGGGTCGGACGCCCGTATTCAAGCATTACCGAATTTAAAATGATAAAAACAATGTGAAAATCTTCATACACCATATGCGAACTTCATGAGTATAAAAAACACGACAAGAGCAAAGTTCATTCACATGTGGAAGGAATTGCGTGGGAGTAAAAAAATCTAAATTTCATTTAAAAAATTTATTTAAAATGTTCCTAAATAATTAAAGATTTAGTTTGCTAGTTTCTTTTAAAAATACAGACTACATCCAAATTTTCTATTTTAAAAGGAAGTAGATAAAGTATGTTACAAATTTTTTTTAGCAAAATTTGCTAAAATATCATCTTCTCCAAAAAAAAAATTTTCAAATTTTGGTGAAATTTTCTATATCTTGTAGAATTTAAACTTTAAATAGTAAATTCAAATTTTCATATGTTTATTTTGCCTTGGGTTCCAAGACAACATATACGTATACATTACGTCCCAAAAGACGATCAAAAACAATTTTTGGGAAACAAATGGATGGAATCTTCTTCCGTTAACGTTGGAAAAGAAAAAACGAAATATGACTTGTCGAATGAGCGGCTAGCCATCGGTCGACTGTACGTCATCATATACTACATACATTAATTCTAGATCGTTTACTCGCTTGCAGCTAGCTTCGTCACGAAACCGGAGTTAATTAACGGGTCAAAGCGTGCATATATATTTCACACTGCACTAATGAATTTATCAGGACAGCCGAATCCCAGCATCGCAACACAGGTGTGTGTGCCGTGTGCGTGTTCTGATAACAACCGATGAAAGAATCCAAATCATCTGCCGTTCCTATACAAAAGGCACAGCTTGCCTTTTTGCCTTCGGCGCACTTTACAGGCTTTGATGAAGACGATGGCGGCAGCCTCAGCTAGTCAGCTCAGCTCGACTCGCTTGCACACGCCACGTGGCAATCCACGAAGCAACTGGCAACTGTGATCGCTGTCGCCAACTCGCTGCAGTTTGAAACCAAACAACCCTAACGACGACAAGTCCAACTTCTCCAGGAGACCGGGGGGGGACCTGAGCTCGCGAGTCGCGACGGGTCGGAGACTCGCTGATGTAAGAAGTGACGTGGGGGAGATCGAGACGTGTCCGTACGTACACGTAGGTACTACAGTTAAAAGTAGCAGTGCGGTAATTATTTAGGACCACGCAGTTTAATTCCCTTTAAAATAAAATTAAAAGCTATCATTATAAATGTGTTAATTTTTTACAACCTACGCCAAATAACACCTTACGGAGTTACGGTGCTTCTCGAAGATCTAAAAAAACGTCTTGAGCTTTTTTTTTTTAGAGCTCTCAAGGCGTAGATTAGCCAATGATGCGCGGACTTAATTAATGCATGGTTACACAAAAGGCTAATTAGTGACGGTGTCGATGTGTACAACATTAGGGTGCCCTCTTCACCGCTGTCAGGTGGGATGTTATCCAACCAGAGTAGGAGGGTTTATAGACCCCGCTACCATGTATTGACTAGAACACGCGGCGACCCGGCGAGTAGGTGGGCGATCAGGCCCCAATGCCGGGCAACCAAGACGCATGGCAGTCCGATGAGCAGACAGACGGGCACTCACGTAACGGAGGGCGTATACGCCCCGCCATCACGGATACAAAACGAGGGTGGGAGCAATCTTCCTTGCTAAGAATTTCTCCGGTTTGAACCAACTACAAGCTATTTAATGTGAAGAAACAAGTCTAATGAGGCGCATGGGGCGTCTAACGGCATGATTTCCCCCGCCTCGCTAATGGCGTCAACTACATTGTGGTTGTCTCGTCCGCACAAGCTAGAGCGTGGCAATGAGGCATTCGGAACAGGTGGGCTGGCCTATCCCATCCAACTTGTCCCTCTGTCAGAGCGAGGCCAAGGGGCGGCGGCGCGGGCTAAGAGACCTGAAGAGTAATGGCTACAGTGACCAGACCAATAAATGTATTTTTTTTCTTTCCCTTTAATCAAGCCAGACTCGGTGTACATAAGGTTGGGGGTGCATCTGTAAAGGGGAGGTCCCTCTGGTGAAGGACAATAACTAGGGCTGTTACCCACTTTGGGGGTCTAAACCAGGGTAAACCTCACGTGCTCTTGAGGGTTCCTGTTCCGTTCTTGATTGGTGAGAAAAGAGAGGTGATCTAACTAGTAAGTACGCAAACCCCCACTACCAAAAAGAGGATTCTAGTTCCGTTCTTGATGGTGCATGCCTTGATGTGCTAGAATTATATGGCGTACGTGGGGTTGGTTGTAGTTGTTTTTTCTAAAAAGTCTCCCATGTGTCAATGAAAAGGTTAAAAATTTTCTATCCGCATGCCATAAAAAACTTCCCTTTCCTTCCAACCATTGGTTCATTTTTTTCCTCCCCTTAGTGTCACTGCTTGTCAACTCTATTACATATGTAAACGACTAGTTGGGATGGCGCGCCCGTGGCGCGCCGAGAGAGACAGCCGGGCATACCAGCCTTTGTTAGTCTTGTAAGGACATGTTCAATGTTCAATTATTATCTCATCTCTCTTTATATTTTTCTTTCTGATATTTTATTCGCTACCCTATTGCTACAGTTTTTTATGGGCAAAATGAGGGCCAAATGAAGGTAGCATTGGGCATGCCCTAAGCACGGCTGTTAACGGCTCATAAAGACATATAACTATCGTATATCATAAACATATCATGGCATTACAACATAGTTAGCAGTTTCAAGCAGGAAAACTACATTTGGATGAGATTAGCTTAGCAAACATCAAATCAGACCTCTCTTAATGCCAGTCAGATATATCGAGATGGTAAACACATAGTAACAGACCTACAAATGCAATACAAAAATTTCAAATCACACTAAAATCATCTTATCAGAAGACAGTAAATTAATTGCAACCGGAGTATCTATGCATGTCAGGGCTGTACATAGACCAAAATAGAAGTAAATCAACTAATATATATGTACTAATAACTGCAAGTGCGCCACTAAACTAAACTAAACTCACATAAAAGATATATACATGATCGTTGCTGAAATAAATTTTTAGGTCAACAAAGGCACACATATTACATAAATCCTCTGCTATGATTTATTTATATGTCACAGGAATCAAATCAAATCAAATGGTACCAGCTTATCGTAACCAATTGAAAAAAGGGGAAAAAGGAAAACCTGGCTTCACTGCTTGGGCTTACTACCACCATTGCAACATCGAGGTAAACACATAGTAACAGACCTACAAATGCAATACAAAAATTTCAAATCACACTAAAATCACCTTATCAAAAGACAGCAAATTAATTGCAACTGGAGTGGCCGAGGAGATTAGCAACACTTGCCTAGCAAGTTCGGTAGCAGAGCGAATGAGCTGCAACACGACGTAATTGGAAAGTCGAGAAGCTTAATGGTTCATCATTTTCTGGTATAGGATAATAGCAAAAGAGCGAAAATTAGTGTTGGAGCAAGGCATCTTGAAGATGGCTTTTTTTCATGAGAATTAACATGTATCCACCACGAAATGTTATAGCCATAACAAAATCAATCAATTGTGAAAATGCTTTAGTTCTATCAGCATGGAAAATGAAATTTTTGCAATGCATGAAACGCCTTTGCCATCTCGTGTTAACGTAATGAAGTATAATAAAATCAAGAACATATGAGCTCTCTTTCCTGCCAAACATAGCACTGCACAATGTGGCAAAAGCAGCTGCACAATGTGGAAGCACCTTGCAAAAGAAAATATGAGCTCTCTTTCAAGCAGGAAAACTACATCTGGAAGCACCTTGCAAAAGAAAAACTGGCCATACCTGATACGGTTGGCCGCCTCCAATAACCTGCGAAAGTCCTCTTATTTTCTGAACAAAGCAAATCAGACATCAACAGAGCCCAGGTTAAATCTATATAACAATCGATGCTATTTTGCGTCTCAGGTAAAGAGAAATCCCGCAACGAAGAACTTGCCAACGAAAAAGGTTCGCATCAATCAGGAACTGTGAGCCGAATCACATGAATCAAGAAATCGAAACCATAGGTCAAGGGTGAAAATCGAAACCATAGGTAAAAGCCACCCTCTTCTTCTTCTTCGGGCTGGATCCGCGAAATCAACACCAAAGCAGACCCCGTGACAGAGCAAGAGGAGCAAAGGAGAGGGGAGAAGGGAGAGGCGCCCCATCCTCCCGCCGGCCATGGAGGTACGTCGCCGGGGAGGACGAAATGGCAGCGGCGACGGCGGCTACAGCCTCGCGCGGGGGAGATGCGACGGGACCGAGGGGAGAGGAAGCGAAGGAGGAGATGGGGGAGGAGGGTAGGGCGCCGCCGGGGAGGAGGAAATGGCAGCGGCGACGGCGGCTGCAGCCTCGCGGGGGGGAAGGCGACGGGACCGAGGGGAGAGGAAGCGAAGGGGGAGATGGGGGAGGAGGGCAGGACGTCGCCGGGGAGGACGAAATGGCAGCGGCGACGGCCGCTGCAGCCTCGGGGGAGGGGGGGAGGCGGCGGGACTGAGGGGAGAGGAGGCGAAGGAGGAGATGGGGGAGGAGGGTAGGGATGAGATGCGGCGGGGAGGGGAGGCGCAGGCGGGTCGGCATCGCTAGGGTTCGGAGGGTTCGGAGCGCGGGTTGATAAACAAAAAGTATGGGGGGTTTTCTGCAAAAAAGTCCCCCTGGCTGATGATCCTACCGCTCGGGCGGAATCCGACGGCATGCGATTTCGGGATGACGTGGCCACCGCGGGGGCTGAAAATCGCCACGTGGTGAGAGTGACGGGGGAACTGCGTTATGTATTATTAATAGATTCGTTAGAGGCAATTTAGTCCTTTGACTTAACCAAATTTACCCTAAATCCGCCTCCAACCCTCAAATCTCTCCCCTAAATTTGCCTCATGCTTGTGCCCTTCCACCACTGCCGCTAGCTCCACCTTGTCGGCTACATCCCGCACCCGCACCCTGGCATCAGGATGACTGCGGGGACCTTGTTGTGCCTGTTTTTTTCCTCCACCCATTGTAAGAACAACGTCGGCGACGACGTCATTTCCAAGGACTCAACGTACGGTGTTCTCCGACTCTGGGCTGACCTCCGCCATCGCGTCCCCCCTCTTCTGCCTCTCCTTCCCCAACCGGTCCAACTGCATCGTCAACTTGTCGGCACAAGCTGCCATCGCCGTCGGCGGTAGTGTAGGACTGGGAAGGGTTGTCACCAAACCCGAAGCTGACTTCCTCAAGTCCATGGAGGAGATGGCGGTGATGTTGTACATGGCCGGATGGCGGTGGCGGCGATGGTGGTGGCGGAAATTATGGCGGCGGCTACGGTGGAATTATGAATCTAGGAGAGAGGAATGAGGAGGTAGCTATATGTTTTACCTTCTCTTTTTACATCCTAAACGAGTTAAAAGTAAAAAAAGGGTCAAAAGTAGAGCAAACCTAACAGAGCTGGCGACAGTGGCTCTAAGGAGAGAAAAAATATATTAAAACAATGGCATGGAAGGGCAGAGCAAAATATTAATGACATATAGGAGATTTTCAACTTTTTAAGTGACACAGGGAATTTCTTCTGTTACTTTTTTTTGATGTCGTTGTTAGCTGGGTTTCAATTGGCTTGAGGCGTGCAACTTTCGGTTAGTGCGGATACGTACCACGACGTACACGGTTTGGAGGAAAGGCAGCTCGCGTGCACATGTATCCTCTGATTGATCTCTCTAGAAGGGGAACGAGTTAGTACGTAATTAATCCAGCTTAGCTAGCGTGCATACATGATGCACGTGCGATCGAATCCTATAGGCTAAAAATCGACTGTAATTTCACGTTCCTTTTTTAAGGTATGTACGCGCACGTACCAAGCTCTAATGTTGTCGTGAGGAGAATCTTGCTAGTTTACAGATTACTGCTATGCGGGCCCTGTTTAATTGAAGATACATGTTTTCTAGACAGGCGAAAAATAAATATAAAATTATGTACATTTGTGTTTCACATAATAATGTTACGAACAAAATTATACACCCTCCAATTTTAAAAAACTTGACGTTTCAAAATTATCCGAAGTTAACTTTATAAAATTTATTTATGATTTTTTTAACTATTTGGATTGGACATATAAAAATCATTCATTTTTTCAAAAAAGGGACAGAATAACTGCAGTACTATTTCATTTATCGGGAGAAAATAAACGAAAACATGCAAGCTCGTCACAAAAAACACTACCCTAATATGACTTTTTTCAAGAAAATAAATAAATTGCAGTAGTAACTAGTGCAAGGTGCATTTTAAATACCACGTCAATGTCCACAACGTTGTGTTTTAGAATCTGGACGGATCATATGATGTTAGATGATCCCTATGCTTTAATTAATTTGCATATAAATATTCAATAAAATACAACATTGGATAGCTTATTTAGGACCCTCGTATTTTTTAAACCCATCACGTTTATTCACAGTTTATGAATTTCTAAGTATTTATTCTCATTATTTATATCTATAAACTCCATTTTATAATTATTCACAGCCCACGTCATTATGAACACATGGACAAATGGGGCAAGGTTCCAAGTTCCAACAGAAGTCATTTTTGGTATAATCCTAGTTGACTAGGGTCCAGCAGATCCATCCTTAACTTAAGAGTTTCTATAGGGTATATGCAAAACTGAATTATAGACTAGGCTACATAAAGAAGAGAGACAATTGTACAAGATACACAACAGATCAATAAAGAATACAATGTCTAGCTTTTCCCTCTACATGTGTGTTCTTGTTCTTTGCAATGACAACTGTGTACGACTACCAAATTATATCACGTTATCAGAACGACTACTCTCAGGTTCGTCAACTCAGTATGTCACTTTAGTGTTCAAATTTATTTTTCTTATATACTAGATTTGCATGCAATTTTATAATGGAACTGTTTATTGCTAATGATGTCGTCCCTAAAGACGGCACAACTGGCAAAGAAATAACTAGCACAATTTTAATGTGTTTATTTTCTGACAAAGTGTAATATTGTTTTTTGTATCGATATAATTATAATATGACCAATAGACCCAGAAATAATTAGCAGAAGTCCATAAAAATGAAAAAAAAATTGGGCGTCAATTTGTTGCTTTATGTTTTTCGTAGCATTGTGTGTTTTGAGTATAATGCATTGGATGTAGACCCTAAATTATTGGAAACTTCTAAAAAATTGTTGGGACAAATCTGAAGATTTTCCACGTGCCTTGGAAATCTCCTGGCTGCGCGCGCGCATGCGCCCGTACATACGTACACATATATATACGGACGTGCCATGCAATTATGCAATCCCTGCCTGATCGACGCGCGCGGCTGCGTTTCCACTTTTACCCAAACAGTGGCGGCTGGCGGCGCGCGCGTACGTCACATCTCGCTCGTCGGCACGAGCTGCGCCACAGGTTCCTCGGCGCTGTATATCTCCGGCGCCGCCGGCGAGAGGGGCCGCATTTACGAGCATTTGTTGCATGCTATCGGCGGCGTCACATCGACGGCCGGCACGCCGCAAGATATTTACGGTGAAACCTGCGGCTCCGGTACGTGAAGCAGGCCGGCACGAAGCTGCCGGCGACGTACGCTTAATGTCGCCAAGCTGCCACCTCCCCGTCGTCGTCTACCCTCGTCCACCCTCGCCAGCTGTCATTTGTTGCCACTTCATCACAACCGTTTATTGTTACGCCGTTGGCCCGTCAGTCAGCACGGCCAGAGCTCCAGATCAGCACAGAATTAATGAGACGATGTACGGTCCTAGGGGAGGAGGACCAGGCTTGGCCACCCCCCCCCCCCCCCCCCCTTTTTTTTTTAAAATACTCCGCGTCAACTCGAGATGTTTGATCTCGGACTCCCTCCGTCTACACAATCTCAGATCGAGTTTTTTTTAACGAATTGTATCCTACTCAAAAGCACACCAAATTTGAATTGATTTCGGCCTTAGCACTACTCATAAGAAGAGGCTACCCTCTCTGCCAGCTCTTATCATTTTATGCCTTCTAAGAGCATCCCCAGCAGGGGCATCAAATTTCCCTGCATCGCTACGATAAAGAATCTGATTATAAAGGCAAACTGCTACTCACATGGATCAAATTCCCTCCTAATGCATTTGAAAATTTTTGAAGTAGAGGCCTTTTTGAGGGGTGAGATGGGGATGCTCTAAGACTTTTGAGTTTAATAGCTTAACGGCTTAACAGCTTAACAAAAAAAATTTGAAATTTTAAGTTTGCTTTTCACTATCTCGAAAGTAAGTTCTAATAAAAAAAAAAAGTGGGTTCTAACGTTATAAAAATAAGTCAAAAAAATAGATCCAAACCTCTAAACTATCTTAAGCTGCTCTCAAATTAAATTTTAGTTGTTTAGTTTCAGTTGTTCAGTCTTTTAGATCAGCCAAAAAAACAGAACCTAAATCAACCATTCCAAAACCATATTCCAATATTCCATCAACCCAGCCGATCTAGCTAGTGTGATAAAGTAAACAGCCCTAGGTGATGCCGCTGCTAGACAAGAACAACTATGTCATCACTGCTAAGTCATCGTATCAACTACGCTGCCCACACCGATCTTCTAATGATGTCTTCATCTCAACCTTGGTGTTAATGCTTCCGCTGTAGTGTGTACACGTTATTAGGCAGTTGATATAATGTGATAAGTGTCAATCCGATGTTATAAGACCAACAAAATAAGTGGTTTGTAAATTGTGATAGCACAGTTCTATGATTCTCCGGGATATCACATCTCGGCAGAGCGGCTGATCACCACAAAGCAAATCTTACCACCTGCTACGGCCTCTTGTTAACTCAATTAAGATGGACCCTCTCAAGAGAGGACAGCCATCACGTCTGACACTTTCAAAACGATGTAATTTGTGCCATCAGCACCCTTAAACTCACTGCCGGCATACTTGGAGTAAAGCACAGTGCTGTCTGCTGGCACCGACAGTGGCTGCCTCTTGCCTTCCTCATCTAAAGGGCCTGGGCCAACTGCTACAACCTGCATTCAGATGGAAAACACAATTAACTCCTGCAAGTTCAATTCGCAATGGCTGCACAGATACAATCATACAATGCTCGAGTGGCCCTAGCAATTCTGGTTCACAGCTATATACAAAGATAGCAACATAATTGCTAAGTGAACGGTAAGAACTGACTGTTCCAATGGATGGCTTCTCCTTAGATGGCACATATATGGCGATGGATCTGGCACCTATTTCAGCCAAGTCCTGCCTCTGTACAGTGGCATGGTGAAGCGATGGTGCCCCTAAAGGGCAGCGCAACCAACCCCGGCCCGAGCTGTTCTTGGTAATGGTGTCAACATGCATGACAATGGCATTTGTTCGCACGTGCACCGGTTTGTTGCAACACAGTTAGAGCATCCACATCTCACCCCTCAAAATGGCCTCTACTTCAAATTTTTTGAATGCAGAGAGAGGGGGGATCAGGCGGCAAGCGGCAATGATGCAAAGAAAGGGAAAAACGTGGTTACTGTAGCGATAACGGCTCGTTTGATTCCCCTGCTGGGGATGCTCTTAGGATTTAGAAACCCTAGCTGCCATTTTTATGGGGCCTAAGCACGTACTATGGTGTCATACCCGTACAATTGGAAGGTGGATTTGTATTAGTGTCTCTGAAGTTTAACACGGTGGAAAAAGTAAATAAGTCTTCCTAAAAGATAGTATAATGGCACGAGTGTTTTTCTTTGGTGAATTTCCATTATAGTCCCTGCATTTATAGGTAATAGTAGAAATTCTTCTGCTTTGACGAATTTTCGTGCCGGTTATTTGCTACAGCTCTATACTTGTTAATTCTGAAAATTTAAAATGGAATCCTAGAACTTGTTTTTAGGTATATGAGCTACCTTAATATGCAAAATCTTAGACCTAAACCCACCTTTGTAAGCTTTATTTTAATGTGTTTATTTTCTGACAAAGTGTAATATTGTTTTTTGTATTGATATAATTATAATATGGCCAATAGACCAGACATAATTAGCAGAAGCCCAGTAAAAAAAAAAAATTGGGCATCAATTCGTTGCTTTATGTTTTTCGTAGCATTGTGTGTTTTGAGTATTATTCATTGGATGTAGACCCTAAATTATTGGAAACTTCTAAAAAATTGTTGGGACAAATCTGAACATTTTCCACGTGCCTTGGAAATCTGCTGGCTGCACGCGCGCGCAAGCGCATGTACATACGTACACACATACGGACGTGCCATGCAATTAATTATGCAACCCTGCTCGATCGACGCAAGCAACAAGGCGTTTCCACTTTACCCAATAGTTGCGGTGGCGCGGCGCTTGCGTCAGATCGTCATCTCGCTTCGTCGACGCAGCCGCGCCCACGAGTTCCTCGGCGCTATAGATCTCCGGCCCCGCCGCGCGCCGCCGGCGAGAGGGGTCGCATTCACAAGCATTTGTTGCATGCTATCGGCGGCGTCACATCGGCGGCCGGCCCGCCGCGAGATATTTACGGTGAAACCTGCGGCTCCGGTACGTACGTGAAGCAGGCCGGCACGAAGCTGCCACTCAGAAGCACACCAAATTTTAATTGATTTCGACCTCAGCACTATATAAGAAGACGCTACCCTCTCTGCCATCTATTATCATTTTATGCCTTCGAAGAGCATACACAGCACACGCTTTTAGCGCTGGCGGCGATATGGCGCTTCGCTTCGTCTTGGGGAGATTTTCAAACGCAGCAGATCTCGAAGCGAACAGGCGAAGCGGCGCGGCGCTATTAGCGCGTGATGTAGGCCGTGCTGGAATGCTCAAGGCTATGCTCTTTTGAGTTTAATAGCTTATTAACTGCTTAACAGCTTAACAAAAAGATATTTTGAATTATCTTTAAATTTGCTTTTCACTATCTGTTCTAATAAAAATAAAAAGTGGGTTCCAACGTTATAAAAATAAGTCAACAAAATAGATCCAAACCTCTGAACTATCTTAAGCTGCTCTCAAATTAAATTTTAGCTGTTTAGTTTCAGTTGTTCAATTATTTAGATCAGCCCAAAAAAACAGAACCTAAATCAACCATTCCAAAACCATATTCAAATATTCCATCAACCCTGCCCGATCTAGTGTGATAAACAGCCCTAGGTGATGCCGCTGCTAGACAAGAACAACGATCTCATCACTGCTACCGTAAGTCATCGTATCAACTACGCTGCCCACACCGATCCTAATGATGTTCTTCAGCTCAACCTTGGTGTTAATGCTTCCGCTGTAGTGTGTACACGTTATTAGGCAGTTGATAATGTGATAAGTGTCAATCCGATGTTATAAGACCAACAAAATAAGTGGTTTGTAAATTGTGATCGTACAGTTCTATGATTCTCCGGGATACCACATTCTCGGCAGAGCGGCTGATCACCACAAAGCAAATCTTACCACCTGCTACGGCCTCTTGTTAAACTCAGATGGACCCTCTCAACAGAGGACAGCCATCACATCTGACACTTTCAAAACGATGTAATTTGTGCCATCAGCACCCTTAAACTCACTGCCGGCATACTTGGAGTAAAGCACAGTGCTGTCTGCTGGCACCGACAGTGGCTCCCTCTTGCCTTCCTCATCTAAAGGGCCTGAGCCAACTGCTACAACCTGCATTCAGATGGAAAACACAATTAACTCCTGCTAGTTCAATTCGCAATGGCTGCACCGATACAATCATACAATGCTCGAGTGGCCCTAGTGTTGGATATAAAAAAAAAATATCCCGTGGTTAATCAGTTAATTAATTAATTGTTTAATCGCGTGGATAATCATTGAATCTGATAAGAACTCGTAACAGCCTCTATCTCTAGTTGTTGGCAATATTTATCTTTTCCCGAAACCCCTATAAAAGCAAACGAGCAGTCTTCGGAAAAGCGGATCGGTAACCTGCAATTTGACCTGTTGAGGAACCCCGCTACCGGGTGTAGTACGAGGTATAAACGTGGACAATCAATCACAGAGAAAGATCAAACACAGGAGACACAAAGATGTATGGGATCCAATAGGTGCTCCACCTCTTTTTTATAGTACTGCTTAGGGTTTAGGCCAGGTCCAATGTGGGACCCACCGTGGGGGAGGCGCCGGCCGGCCCTAGGCGTGGCGTGCCGTGCAGTGGCCTGGGCACGGGCCGGGCTCCCCACAGAGTGGTTTCCCTGTTAGAATTGTTGGGCCTGGCCCATTTAATATCTAAATAATTCCTGAAAAATCTTAAAGGCCCATGTATGCAAGAGGCATGTGAAATTTCTTTAATACCATATTGCTAGTGGGAGGAGTGGAGAACATGCTTAAATAGTGGAGTTTGCTCCCTCCCACTAGAGAATGTGATGGGAGAGAGAAATAGAGAATCACACGCTGCCTTCGCCTCGGGGCGGGCGCGCAGGCGCGACGCACACCTGCGTGAATGGTCCGCCGAACCGACCCTCGTGCTTGCTTGCAGACGCGACCTCCTTTTGCGCTTTTATTTCTTTTGCCCTCTGGATTTGTGAATGGTCCGCCAAACCGGACCCTCGTGCTTCTTGCGCAGACGCTCCTTTTGCAGTTTATTTCTTTTGCTCTCCGGATTTTGCGGGTCGATATGGAATATGCAAATCGTGTTGGACAAATTTGCCGCCACGCCGACCTAGGGTTTTGCCACCTCCCTCTGCTGCGCCGCCGCTTCCGTTCTTCCCCATCCGTCGCGGCGGCGGCAGCCGACGTTCGGGAGAGCAGTCTCGGGCGATCGACGCTTGAGCTCTGCACTGGTAGGGCGAATCGGGTTTTGGAGGAGCGCTTCGATCGCCTTTCTTCTTCCTTCTTTAAACCCGAGGACTTCTTCCACTACACCGTCGCGATCTGCGTCGACACCACCTTCTCCAATACGGCGTCAGATTCGGAGAACCAGAATCAAACCTCGCCGCAACTCGTACCGTACGGCGACGACGACCAAGTCCAGTAAGTCATCACTTTCGCAAGTACATCAGAGAGATATACGTGTAGTTTTCTGCATGTGTATCTAGGTTGTGCTTCTGTGGATTCAACCTGTTTTATCTATCTCTCAGACGTTGTGCATGTTATATCTCTTAATTAAAATAAACCTGAAAGTGCTAATTATTCTAACAATCCAAAAACCTGATTTTTAGGCACTTTGGTTTATCGATGGCTCGTTTTGCTGATGCTCTGAAACCGGAGAAATTCAGTGGAGTAAATTACAAGAGATGGCAAGTAAAGGTGCAAATTGTGGTAGCGATTATGAACGTGTCTTGGGTAAAGGATGGCAAACCGGAGGAACCCTAACTCCTGAAAAGGAGAAAGAGTTCCAGGAGGCCACCATACTTTTCCGGGGTGCAGTTCTTAGTGTGCTTTCTGACCATCTGTGTGATGTGTATATGACCATCACAGATGCGAAGAAGATCTGGGATGCACTGAATAATAAATTCGGTGCATCGGCATTGTGAATGAATCGTATGTCATGGAGCGATACCACGACTTCAAGATGGTTGATAACCGTTCTGTTGTCGAACAGGCTCATGAGATACTGGTCATTGTGAGGAAACTCGAACTCCTTAAGTGCAAATTACCCGATAAGTTTGTGGCTGGGGACATCATTGCCAAGTTACCTTCTTCGTGGAGAAACTTTGCCACGTCTCTAAAACATAAGAGACAAGAGATCTCCGTCGAGGGGTTGATCGCGTCTCTAGATGTTGAAGAGAAAGCTAGCTCGGGCTAAAGATGCACACGGAAAGGAGTCGAGGGGCAGATCCGCCAATCTCATGTCCAAAGAAAGATGGCAAGAACAAAGGGAAGAATAAAATTAAGCAAACCACTGCATTCAAGAAAAAGAAGTTGAACAAGGATGAGATGCCTTGCTGGATTTGCGGTGAGGTTGGGCACTGGGCTAAGAAGTATCCAAACCACAAAGATAAAAAGGGTAATCCTGGGCAGACTTCAAAGTCTGTCAATGTGACCATTGGCAACACTGGTGAGGAACCGATGGGTATGTTTTACCTCTTCGTTCTTTCGGTGAATCGAGATACCGATTGGTGGATTGATCTGGGGCTAATGTGCATGTGTGTTCGACGTTTCAATGTTCACTTCTTATCGAGCGTACAGTTCAGCCGTTTTGATGGGGAACGGGTCCAATGCTTCTGTTCTTGGTGTTGGCACGGTAGATCTGAAGTTTACTTCGGGAAAGATCGTGCAACTGAAGAACGTGCGGCATGTCCCCTCAATCAATAAGAACATGGTCAGCGGGTCCCTTCTCTGCAGAGATGGGTTTAAAGTGGTGTTTGAGTCCAATAAGGTAGTCTTGTCGAAACATGGTTTGTTTATTGGCAAAGGCTATGAGTGCGGAGGCTTGTTCCGTTTCTCTCTTTCTGATTACTATCATAAAGTTGTGAACCATATTTGTGATCGTGCTATTGAGAGTGAGGCTGATGTTTGGCACTCACGTTTATGTCATGTTAATTTTGGTTCTATGTCTCGGCTTGCGGGTTTGGGTTTAATCCCTAAATTTTCCACTATTAAAGGTTCTAAGTGGCAAACTTGTGTGCAATCAAAGCAACCTCGTAAGCCTCATAAGGCTGCCGAGGAGAGAAATTTGTCACCTCTAGAGCTCATACATTCTGATATTTGTGAGATGAATGGTGTGTTGACAAAGGGTGGAAAGAGATATTTCATGACTCTGATTGATGATGCTTCTAGATATTGCTATGTGCATTTGTTGAAAACTAAAGACGAGGCTCTAGACTTCTTTAAAATCTATAAAGCTGAGGTTGAAAACCAATTAGACAGGAAAGTCAAGAGACTTAGGTCGGATCGTGGAGGAGAGTATTTCTCTAGTGAGTTTGACTTATTCTGTGCAGAAAATGGAATCATTCATGAGAGGACGTCTCCCTATTCGCCCCAATCAAACGGGGTGGCTGAAAGAAAGAACCGCACTCTAACTGATTTGGTGAATGCCATGTTAGACACTGCGGGTTTATCTAAGACATGGTGGGGGGAGGCAGTGTTAACTGCATGTCATGTCCTGAATAAAGTCCCTGCAAAGAATAAGGAGAAAACCCCATATGAAATATGGAAGGGGAGAAAACCATCACTTTCTTATCTGCGCACTTGGGGTTGTTTGGCGAAAGTCGATGTGCCAATCACAAAGAAGCGCAAGCTTGGGCCTAAGACAGTAGATTGTGTCCATCTGGGTTATACTCCTCGTAGCGTTGGCAATAGATTTTTAGTGATAAGATCAGAGGTGTCTGACATGTCTGTTGACACGATCATGGAGTCTAATGATACTACTTTATTTGAGAACATCTTTCCTATGAAAATTGAGCATAGCAGTTCTGGTAAAACTAGTAAGATAATTCCCGAACCTACTACTCAAATTGAATATCCTGAACCAACACCTGAGGAAAATCCTGAGGAGGATGACGGTGACGCTCCGAGGAGGAGCAAGAGACAGAGGATTGCAAAATCCTTTGGTGATGATTTCACTGTGTACCTCGTGGATGATACTCCCATGTCGATTTCAGAAGCGTTTGCATCCCCTGATGCAGACTACTGGAAAGAGGCGGTTCGTAGTGAGATGGATTCCATTCTTGCGAATCAGACTTGGGAACTCACAGAACTATCTTATGGTTGCAAACCTGTAGGGTGTAAATGGATATTTAAGAAGAAGCTTAGGCCTGATGGAACTATTGAAAAGTTTAAGGCTCGGCTTGTGGCCAAGGGTTATACCCAAAAAGAAGGCGAAGATTTCTTTGATACATATTCACCTATGGCTAGATTGACTACAATTCGTGTACTACTTTCCTTGGCTACCTCACATGGCCTTTGTCGGTGCAATAAATACCGGGGTATGAAGAGTCCTGCAGGAGGCCAAGACCCCCTCAGAAGACCAGGTGAGGGTCCCACGTGTCAGGTGGGGCCCGCGCGGCAGGGAGCGTTGCGGAAGGAGTCTTCTGGGCGAAGGCTCTCCCTGCTGCGAAGGACGAGCGTATTTAATGCGACATCACGCACGGATAGACAGCTGAAGAAATGATTACCGCTTCTGATGACCGGCGGTCAGGTATTATCCATCACGTGGGCGTGGCGGGATTGACCGGCGAGAGAGGTTTGCTTAAGATAGCCGCCGAGTCGGCGAGGAGCGGTGGGCCCGCCATGACCTCACCGGTGTGTCTGTCTTGGTCGAGGCCACTGCGAACACGCGAGGCGAGCGCCGCTCGGCGTGGCGCACACGTTTTCATCTCTCTGTCGTGTCTCGCATGTGTTGTCGATTATCTTGAGAATCAGATCTTGCCTACCCCTCGGCTCTCCGCCAGTTCAAGGCTTGTATAAGAGGCGCGGAGAGAGAAAGAGGGGGTACGTTTTGGACATACGGTTCCGAAGCATTCAGTAACCACATTCCATTCAACCACAACAAAAAAAGAGCTAAGGCTCAGCAGGAGTAGGACTATTAACCGCAGGGGGGTCCGAACCTGGGTAATCTCTGTGAGTCGCTCCTTACTGTGTCCCACACTCAAATCGAACTGAGCACGGTCGATCGGCTAGCAGGATAGAAATCTGACTAGGGGTGTGATCCGCAGTGGTTGAGCGGAGAACACGCCGTCAGTGGCGCGCCAGGTAGGGGGAGCGCTAGCATCGATTCGAGTTCTTTGACCTTTTTTCAGGCGGTGATGGCGGATCAACAGTCCGCGATGGACTAGGAGGCGGCCGCTAGAGCCGCGGCCGCGGCGTCGGCCGCGGCAATGGCGGTGGATCAGCCGGGCGGCAGCCGTCCCAGTTTGGCTAGGCGGCGCCTGGCCTTGGAGGAGTGCACTCCGGCACAAAACCTCCATGCGGCCAGGGCCCTGCTGGACAACCCGCCGGTTCCGGTGACTCCGGACTCTCCGGCGGCGCCGTGGCTGGCCAGTTTGGCCCGCTACGTGGATGCCGCCAGCGGTGGTACAGGTCGCGGGGGGTGCGGGAACCGGTGTTTCCGCCTCCTCCCGCTCTTTGGCTTCTCCGCTTCCCTCCCACGGATCTCTGGCGCAAGGGCGGGCCAGACGAAGGAGCCAGCGACTCGGCGGGTTCGACGAGCGGCGTCTGGTGGCGGGATCTCGGTCCCACTTGAGGACCGCCACTGCGACACGGAGAAGACTTGCGCGACAAGCTCCATGAGCGGCACGACCGAAAGCGCGACCGCGCCCGCGCTGCCGCCCGTGGGGACGGGAGGTTCCAGCGATCTTGCCTCTGCCGGGAAGTTGGCGCCTCTTGGCGCCGTCCGGACAGCGAACCTGGCGGGGACAGTCTTGCGCATCCAGAGCGGAGGCTCGGAAGTCGAGCTGCTGCGCCTTTTCGAAGGAGGCTGCAGCTGCGTCGCGATGGCGGGCGGTTTCGACCGGCCCCATCGAAAAATCTGACAGCTCCACCAACCACACGAGTTCTTGCAGATTTACATCACGGTGATCAGCGATCGGAGGTCGGGAAGGTTACGGTGAACTACTTCCCCAGTCCTCACCAGTGAGCCGTTAAGTGGCTCATGAACACGCCCGGTCCGTGGGGTCGTGGAAGGAGCTCTCGGGCTCTTCATCACCAACTTCGAGGCACGTTCGAGCAGCCGGTCGAGGACGAGCTCCACAACGTGGAAGCGAGAAGAAGGAGAGTCATTGCTGCGACTACATCCGGCGCTTCAGTCAGGTTCGCAACACTATCCCTGACATCTCCATCGACGCCGTGGTCACGGCATTCAGGAGAGACGCCCGAGACCCCAGGGTCAAGGAGAAGATGGCAACCCGCAATATCAAGACGACGGAAGAGCTCTTCACTCTGGCGCACAAGTGTGCCCTTGATGTGAGCTTGCTTCCGCCCATTTGCCGGGCGGGGCACCAATGAAGTTTGAGGCCGGACTTCAAAAATCCCAAAGGACAAGAAGAAGCGCAAAAGCGGCCGAGACCGGGCAGTCATGGCAGCCGCCTTGACGACAACAACGACAACGACAATGACGGCCATGCGATGGGCGCCAGCAGCAGAAAAAGGAGGAGGTCACGGCGCCGGCGGAGCGGTCCCGTGAGAGGGTGGCAGCGGCGGCGCCATGGCGATCGCCATCGCCGTGGCGGCCCATGGCCGCGATGACGGGCGAGACCGTCGCCCCCGTGAGTGGGACGGAAGGAGCTGGCAGAATTCGACCTCAAGTTCGCTCCCCAAACGGCCATCAAAGGGCAAGCTCTGGCGGAGTTCGTCAGCGAGTGGACTCCGGCGGACACGGAAGCTGAAGACGTCTCAGCACCCTCGCCGTGGACTCTCTTCTTCGATGGTTCGTTCCGGCTTGAGGGGGCTGGGGCAGGCGTCGTCCTGGTGTCTCCCACCGGCGATGTCGTCCGGCACCTGGTGGTGCTGGAATTCCGCGCCACCAACAACGCCGCGGAGTATGGAGGATTACTCACCGGGCTCAGGGTGGCTTCGACCCTGGGCATCCGGCGGTTGCAAGTAAAAGACGACTCTCTCCTAGTCATCAACCAGGCGAGGAAGGATTTCACCTGTTCGGATCCTACCATGGCGGCCTATCTGGCGGAGGTGCGCCGGTTGGAGCTGTATTTCGAGGGCTTGGGCTTCATGCACGTCCCTCGCCGCGACAACTATATGGCGGATGGTGTCCCGCATTGCCTCGTCAAAGGCACTGTTCATTTGGGGTTTTGAAGAAAGACTCACGCGCCGTCATCATGCCCCAATCTGGCGGGGACGACGCTTTCCCTGACGCAGCTCCCACATCTGGAGGAGACATCACCAATCCTGCCACAGCTCTCCGGTTGGAGGGAGGAGGCGGAAGAACTGCTGAGGCGGTTGAGGCGAAAATGCCAGGCCAGGCAGAGTACGTCAACGACAATGCTAACGTCGTCACACTCGTCCAGGAAGGTCAGTGGATGGATCCGATCCTAACCTACCTGCGGGATGGAGTGATCCCAAGCGATGACGCGTCGGTGAGAAGATAGCGCGCAAGGCCAAGCGCTTCATACGGTAGGTGGGGACCTATATCGCCCGAGCGTGGCGGAGTTCTCTTGAAGTCGTCACTTTCGGGAAGCGGGAGTGAAATTCTCTCGAGATCCATGGAGGCATGTCGCGGAGCCATTGAGGAGCCGGGCGTTGGTCGGAAAGCTTTCGCCACGGCTTATATTGGCCAACCGCCCTCGGGATGTCTTTGAGCCGGTGAGAGATGCGGCGTGCCAATTTCACGCTAAGCAGATCCACCGACCGCCCGATCGCGCAAACCATTCCGCTCTCTGGCGTTTGCGGGGCAGATATCTCGGCCTGAGCCCGTTCCACGGGCGACCGGAGGTTACACACATCTGTTCGTCGCTGTCGACAAGTTCACCAAGTGGGTTGAAGCCTCGCCAGTCCCGGCGATCACGTCCGTTGCAGCCATAAAATTCATGAAGAGCATCTTCGTCCGGTTCGGCGTCGCCAGCAGGATCATCACCGATAACGGCGCTCAGTTCAAGAGCGCCGATTTCCAAGACTAGTGCGAAGAGCTGGGTACCAAGTTGTGCTTCGCCTCCGTTGCACATCAGAAGAGCAATGGGCAAGTGGAGCGGGCAAACGCGGAAGTACTCAAAGGGCTCAAAACAAGGGCTTTTCGACCGTCTCGAGAAGCGCGGACAGCGCCGGCGGAAGAAGTCCCCACCGTGACAGGGTCTGCGGACAACTCCCAGCGAGCCACCGGCGAGACCCTTTCTTCCGATGTATGGCTCGAAGCGGTGCTCCCATCAGAGCTCGCCTTTGGGTCTCAAGGGTGGCGGCGTTCAGCGAAGACAGAGACCCTGACCAGCGTCAGGATGAAGTAAACCTCTGGAGGAGATCCGAGACAGGCGGCGATCCGACGCCGGTGTCAGCGAACCTTCGCCGTTATCAAGCAAGACGGGTGTGTGAGAGGGCATTGGCGATGGGCGACCTTGTTCTGCAGTCCAAGCGCAGTGGGCGCAACAAACTGTCTCCCCAATGGAGGGCCCTTCAAGGTGGTCTCGATCTCCCCCGAGGCTCGGTCGAGGCTCGCGTTCGAGAATGGTCGCGAATTGGCGAACACTTGGAGCGTCGGCGGTGAGGAAGTTCTACCGTGAGTAGCAGTTCAAAACTTTTGGCCTTCCTTTGGAGCCGGCGGTGAGGTCTTCCTCCTTCCCGCTTCGCCTCGAAATTACATCGTATCAAGTCATCTGCGATACAAAGATAAGTTACGCCTCTCTGTGAGCATTCGTTTTAGCCTCAAAAATGCATTAGAAAACATACATTGAAAGTCGGTAGCGAAAAAAGTACTTAAGGTGATGGCCCTCGCTTGGAAGAACAAGCGCTTGAACTTCGGTGGCGAGGCGAGGCGAGACGGAAGCGAGTTCTTGCTGGTGTGTCCGCTTCGGTGCAGGCAATCGCGCCAACGACGACACCGGCGTCTAGACCACTTCCAGAAGCTGAGTGCTCGCCACGTAACGTCTAAGGTCGGTTTGCCGAGAGGCCGTAAGGGTTGAAGTAACCAGATGCCTAAGAAAAAAGCGCTCACTTCCAACAGAACGTTCTGTCTAAAATTTTTGGCGATCAGTTGCGTAGCCTTAAAAAGTCTGTTAGAAAAACATTCTGTCGAAAGTTGGTAGCGAAAAAGTACTTAAGGCTGATGGCCCCTTAGTTGCAAAGACGAACGCTTATAACTTGCACTGGGCGAGGCGAGGCGGACGGAAGGCGGGTTCTAGCCTGGTGTGTCCGTTCGGTCTGGGCAATGCGCCAACGACGGCACCGGCGTCTAGACCACTTCCGAATGCTAAGTGCTCGCCACACAATGTTTAAGGTCGGTTCGCAAAGAGGCCATAAGGGTTGAAGTAACCAGAAGCCTAAGGAAACAGCGCTCACTTGCGGCAGAACGTTCAGTCTAAAGCTTTTGGCGGTCAGGTGCCTCAGTTCCTCTTTTCGCAAGTAAAGATTTGCGCGAAGTTTGATCGAGACTCACGACAAAAGAACAAAAGCTTGCATTAACAGGATTTGTACAGGACAAAAAGAAATGAGGAAGTTCGGCTACTCCTCGTCTTTATCGTCCTCTGCCGGCGCAGCGGCGCCCATCATAGAGACGCGGTTGGCGGCGGTGTCAACCCGATCGCTTCGTTCGATCGGTGGCGCGAAGGTTCCCGATGGCGGCGTCGAGGTCAACGCGCATTTGGGCAAGGTAGTTGCCCAAGACGAACATATTTGCTTCAAGAGCGCCATGGCGACCATCTTCGATCGCCGCGCCGCATCACCACCGGCGGTCGCGCGAGCCTCGGGGCGCCCATCACGCCAACAGATCTTTGCTTGCGGCCGTCTCCTCCGGCGAGTGCGGTGGCGCCACCGAGTGCAGGGCGTCCGGAAGCTGCGGTAAGCGGTCCGCGGCATGTCGGCGAGGACCGGGCGCTTCGAAATGCTCGCGTGGAGTTCTTGGCATCCTTGGTGGCGAGGCGTGGCGGCTTCGCCGCCAGCCCTCGCTGGTCGCCGCCTCCCTCGCGGCGATCGCTGCTCAGCGCCCACCGCGGCTTCGCCGGCGACGCGACAGCTGAAGCGAGCGCCTTCCCATGCCGCTTCGGTATGGGCAAGAACGCAGGCGCCTCGAAGGAGCGTCCGGCGTCGTGGCGATGGCGACCGGCGTCGACATCGGCCGCGGCGGCCGGGAAGGTCCTCGACCACAGCTCGTAGCGATCCCCACGCGCAGAGGTCTCGTCTCCGTTAAAGGAGCCGCGAACGCAGCTGAAATTTGGCGAAGTCGCGAGGGACGGCTGGAGGCCCCAGCGTCCACTCTATTCCATGAAAGAAAAGCGAACAGTGTTGTATCGCAAAACGTGCAGCATGCTAACCCTAATGCAAAATGTGCATAAGTGCAGAGAAAGCCAACTCAAGCGGCGCGCCCAGCGAAAATGAAGGGGCAGCGTCAAAGCAACTTAGTGGCGGAGGCGGTGGCGGCCTTGATCGCGGTCAGCGCCGTCAAGCCGGCGCCGGCACGAGTGGCGCCCGGCGCGGAAGCGCCGCAGCGGTGGCGAAAACGCCGCGTCGGCAAAATCTTGGCCGCAGAAGTGTCGGCGCCGAAGGAAGCGAAGAAAGCTGCGCGCGCGGGCGCCAGTTCCGAGATCGCCAGCTCTCACACAGTGGTGGAGCGGCGTCGGCAGCAGGCCCCCACCGGAGGGGGGCCGGGAGGCAGCCAGCTCATGACTTGAGGCGAGCTCTCTTTGGGCTCGCCTCTCCTCGTCGTCGTCATCTTGGTGAGGATGGTAGGCGCTTCCGAGAGCGCGGTCGGAGTCGGCCGCCACGCGAAGAGCGGCAAAGGCAGCGGGAGCTTTGGCGATCGCCGAGGCGGATCGCGGATCTGTAGTGGTCCCGGACCACTTGGACCGCAGACCGAGACCTCCATAGAAGCGGCCTTGCATCGCTGTTGCGGTCCGTGGATCCCGGTCGATGAGGCGGGCCTTCATGCAAAGAAAGAGATGTCACCGGCGGCGCGGTCGAGTCCCCCACCACCGCCGCCGAGCACGTTCTCGGCACATTCCAGGTGGCTGAGCGCAAGAGAGAAGAAGAAGCCATAAGTCGACAAGGAGTCAAAAGAAAAGACATTCCAAAAGACAAAAAACGAAAGATCGGAGGGACATTTACCTCCGGGGACAATCACGGACTCCATCGTCATCGCCAGTATCTTGCCGGTAGGCGAACCCTCATCTTGGCGGAGGCGGCGCCGCAAAAATCCGCCGCAACGTGGGTTTGGTGAGCCGTTCTTGGCGGAGCTCAGCGATCGCCCCAAGATCACCTCGGCTCCGGCGAGTCATCGGGCGAGACCCCGGTGGCAAGGGATTCCGCAGGACCCTCGGGAGGTCAAGGTCGTCGCGGCTACCGAGTCCTCCACATACAGCCATTGGCGGTGCCAGTCCTTCCAGTTGGACTTGACCGTGACCGGGATGAAGGCGGCGGCGTCGCGGAGCGTAAAGTAGCAGCTTCCGATAGACCCGCTCGGGCGCGTCCTCGCATGCAGCGTGAAGAGCCGGCGCCAGAGCCGAAGGCTTGGCATCGTCCCCAAGAACATCTCGCATAGGTGGACAAAGATGGTCAGCGCCACGATAGAATTGGGGGGAAGGTGCGTCGCCTGGATCTTGTAGAAGGCATGCACCCCCAAGAAGAACTCCGAGTATGGCGGGACGAGCCCCGCCAGCATCGCCCAGGTAAAAGTCACGATCTCCCCGTCGCAGGGGCTTGGTACTATGGTGCCGGCGCGGAACCGGATGGAGGTGGGCGGCACGAACCCTTGGAGCCGCGTCACCACGTCCTCGTCGACGGCGAAGGCAGGCAAAGCTGGCCCAGGCGATGGCGCGTCCCCGCGGCGACCCTTGCTGCGTTTGGGCGCCATGGAAAACGGTGGTAGCGACTGGCGAAAAAAAAGCGGCAATGACAAAGAAGGCTCGATGGCGGCGGCGAAGAAGGTGAAGGGCGGTTTGAGGACTTAGCGTGCGGAAGGATTAGTCGCGCGCCAAGGAAGTATTTATAAGCAAGGAGCCTTGCGCGACGGTTTGATTCCGTCCACGCGCTGCTGCGGCGCCATTATTGCCCAGCGTTTCAATTTCCCACAGCGTAGTTCCCCAAGGAAGATCGTATTATTGGTGGAGAATCGAGCGTCTGCCGCAGAGGTGGGCCCCCACGATTCGTCTCCGCCGCACGAAAGCGGAAAAAATATCTGCATGACGGTTCGCGTATCATAGTGGACCCGGGCTCTTGTCGGTGCAATAAATCTAGGGTATGAAGAGTCTGCGAGAGGCCAAGAGGGCCCCCACGCGTCGGCGGGGCGACCCGCCCCAATGGCGTGGCGAGCCCTCGAGAGGCAAAGGGGCCCACGCGTCGGTGGCGACCATGCCCAGCGCGGCGGCGAGCCCCTCGAAGGCCAAGGGGCCCCACGCGTCGGCGATCGACCGGGCCCAGCGTGGCGAGCCCCTCAGAGGCCAAAGGGGCCCAGCGTCGGTGGCGACCAGAGCCCCAGTGGCGTGGGCGAGCCCCTCGGGAGGCCAAGAGGGCCCAGCGTCGCAGCGGCGACCGGGCCCAGGCGTGGGTGAGCCCCTTCGAAGACCAGTGAGGTCCCACGCGCCAGTGGGGCACGCGCGGCGAGGCGTTGCGGAAGGAGTCTTCAAGCGAAGGCTCTCTCTGCTGCGAAGGACGAGCGCATTAATCGACATCACGCCAGATAGACAACCGAAGAAATGATTACCGCTTCTGATGACCGGCGGTCTGGCGGTATCACTATGGCGCAGCCAGGATTGACCGGCGAAGAGGGTTTGCTTAAGATAGCCGCCCGCGTCGGCGAGAGCGGTGAGCCCGCCACAGCCTCACCGTGTAATCAGACGGGTCGAGAGCCACTTGCGAACACGCGAGGCGGCGCCACTCGGCGTGGCGGCGGCATGTTTTCGTCTCTCTGTCGTGTCTCGCATGTCTTGTCGATTATACGTCTTGTCGATTATCTTGAAACATTTGTCTTTGCCTACCCTCGGCTCTCTCCGCCAGTTCAAGGCTTGTATAAGAGGAGCGGAGAGAGAAAAGAGGGGGTACGTTTTGGACAGATGGTTCCGAAGCATTCTGTAACCACATTCCATTCAACCACAACAAGAAAAGAGCTAAGGCTCAGCAGGAGTAGGACTATTACCCGCAAGGGGGTCCGAACCTGGGTAATCTCTGTGAGTCGCTCCTTGCTGCGTCCCACACTCAAATCGAACTGAGCACGGTCGATCGGCTAGCAGGATAGAAATCTGACTAGGGGTGTGATCCGCTGTGGTTGAGCGGAGAACACGCCGTCAGTCTTATTGTTCATCAAATGGACGTTAAGACAGCTTTCCTAAATGGAGAGTTGGACGAGGAGATCTATATGGATCAGCCTGATGGATTTGTAGTAGAAGGTCAAGAAGGCAAGGTGTGTAGGTTATTGAAATATCTCGTATGGCTGAAACAAGCTCCTAAGCAATGGCATGAGAAGTTAAATGAACTTTAACTTCTCTGAGTTTATCGTGAATGAGGCCGATAAATGTGTATATTATCGGTATGATGGGGGCTGGCGTTATTTTGTGTCTCTATGTGGATGACATATTAATTTTTGGGACAAGTCTTGATGTGGTTCACGAGATCAAGTCTTTCTTGTCTCAAAATTTTGATATGAAAAGATCTAGGAGAGGTGATGTAATCTTGAACATCAAGCTATTGAAGGGTGAGGATGGGATCACTTTGTCACGGTCCATTATGTGGAAAAGGTTTTGAATCGCTTTGACTTTCTTGATTGCAAAACTTCTCCAACACCTATGATCCTAGCATTGTGCTTGAAAGAAGAAGAGAATTGCTAGAGATCGCTTGACTTATTCTCAAATCATCGGGTCACTCATGTACCTAGTTAGAGCTACAAGGCGGACATCTCGTTTGTTGTTAGCAAGTTGAGCTCATTACTTCTAATCCGGAGATGATCATTGGCGAGCACTCGAAAAATGTGCGCTACTTGAGAGGTACTACAAACTTTGGCTTGCACTATCGGGTTACCCAACAATTACCGGAAGGGTATAATGATTCCAATTGGATATCGGCGATGAGATAAAGGCCACAAGTGGATATGTGTTCACTCATGGTGGCGGGCGATCTCGTGGAGGCCTTGCAAGCGCACTATCTTGACACGCTCAACAATGGGCGAAATTGATTGCTTTGGACACGACCATTGTTGAAGCAGTGGTTGCGTGAACTCTTGATGGATCTTCGGTGGTTGAAAAGCCGATTCGGCTATACTTATGAACTATGATAATCGAGCGATGATTGTCAAGGTGAGCAGTTCTAAGGACAACATGAAGTCCTCAAGACATGTGAAAAGACGATGAAGTGCATCGGAAATTGAAAACTCCGGAGTGATAGCGTTGGATTATATCAAGCGGCTAAAAACTGGCGAGATCCTTTTACAAAGGGTTTGTCACGGTGTGTGATAGACAATGCATCGAGGGAACTGGGTATGAGACCCACGTGAGTTATAACATAGCGGTAACCCAGCCTATGTGATCGGAGATCCCGTGAATTAGGTCCTGGGGAAAACAAGCTATTGGTTAGTTGGATGAGAGTATACCCTAACCCATTCCATGTGAGATGCAATACTCTCGAAATCTGTATGGCGGGTTGGCATTTGCCTTAATGTTGTTCTGTTGGCTTTGATTAGCGAAGATGTCATCCTACAGAGCATCTTGAAAGAACACACCTATATGAGCCCGACTGTTGGAAGTCGCAGTCTATGAGACTTGGGTAATCTCTAGTAAGCTCATGAAGAGACCATGGAGTACGACTTATATGCTCCACCCGTAGGATAGCCTATTGGCAGCCAAGTATCAGTTGGCTTTGAGTGAAACTTGTTCACACAAAACTTGCAATTCAAGGCGTAGTCCATTGTCCAAGTTGTGAAGGAGTGTAGCTTAAATGTCTAGGTGCAATTCAAGGCATAGTTCATTGTCATCGAAACACTAATATATAAACAGTTTTGGGAACAGCCAAACTTGATGGGACTTTGAGATCTGGTGGGGGATTGTTAGAATTGTTGGGCCTGACCCATTTAATATCTAAATAATTTCTGGAAAATCTCAAAGGCCCATGTATGCAAGAGGCATGTAAAATTTCTTTAGTACTATATTGCTAGTGGGAGGAGTAGAGAACATGCTTAAATAGTGGAGCTTGCTCCCTCCCACTAGAGAATGTGATGGGAGAGAGAAATAGAGAATCCTGCCTTGGCCGCTCGCTCGCTTTGCTTTGGCTTTGCCTTGCTTCAGCTTCGAGGCGGCGCAGGCGTCTTGTGACATCTGCGTGAATGGTCCGAAACGGACCCTCGTGCTTATCTGACCTTGAGCTCCTTTTGCGATTTATTTCTTTTGCTCTCCGGATTTTGCGGTCGATATGGAATATACAAATTGTGTTGGACTCGGTCGCGGCCCGTTTCGCGATCCGTTTGCCTCACGTGTTTTGCTATATAAATCTGCCGCTGGCGGCCGTAGAGATCGGATCGGATCGACTTAGGGTTTTGCCACCTCCTCTGCTGCTGCGCCGCCGCTTGTTCTTCCCGTCCGTCGCGGCGTGCAGCGACGTTCGGGAGAAGCGGGTCTCGGGCGATCGCCTTGAGCTCTGCACGGGTAGGGCGAATCGGGTTTTAGGAAGCGCTCGGCGCGGCCTCGTCATTGCTTCCTTCTTCGCTTCGAGGACTTCTTCCACTACACCGTCGCGATCTGCGTCGGCACCACCTTCTCCAACACGGCGTCAGATTCAGAGAACCAGAACCAAACCTCGCCGCCTTCGTGCACTGCATGCGGCGGCGATCAAGTCGATGAAGTCATCACTTTCGCAAGTACATCAGAGAGATATACGTGTAGTTTTCTGCATGTGTATCTATGTTGTGCTTATGTGGATTCAACCTGTTTTATCTATCTCTCAGACGTTGTGCATGTTATATCTCTTGATTAAAATAAACCTGAAAGTGCTAATTATTCCAACGTTCCTAACACTCCCCCTTGGACTTTGCCAGCGAGATGCATATGCCTCATCAAAACTCCATCCAAAAACCCAGTGGGAAAAAAGGATTGGAGAAAGAGTACATAGCATACGCTTACTGTGCGTACGATTTGCCTCATTAAAAACCTTATGTGAGAAAACTTCAGAAAAAACTCACCAAAGGAAACTGAGTACAAACCACCCAACATTGCATTCAATCTTCTAGATCGAGTTGGGTACTCCGGCTTCTTGCCAAAGTTTTAATTCAGAGCGTGTGAATTATATCCCCTAAATTCAGCACTTCTTTGATCCTGATCATTCCAAAGCCTCTAACACACCTTTCAAAGAGGCAGTGGGCAATGATTTAGTGAACATGTCAGCCAAATTCTCACAGGATTTGGTGTGCTGGATACTTAGTTCGTTCAGCTTATGCAATTCATGCGCATAAAAGAACTTGGGGTCGATATGCTTAGTAAGATTACTTTTCACATAACCCATTTGCATTTGTGCAACATAAGCGGCATTATCTTCATAGATAATTGTAGGGGTTTGCTCAATAGGTAATCCACATGACTGCAGGATGTGTTTCACCATTCTTCTCAGCCATGCACATTCACGAGATGCTTCATATAATGCAATGATTTCCGAGTGGTTTGTGGGCGTAGCCACTAGCGTCTGCTTGGACAACTTCCATGACATTGCAGTGCCACCACATAGATAAACATGCCCAGTTTGTGATTAACCAGAATGCGGGTCCGAAAGGTACCCAGCATCAGCATAACCAACAATATTCACATCTTGGTTCTTCCTGTAAAACAGGCCAAGGTCAATGCTTCCACGGAGGTATCAAAAGATAACCTTTATTCCGTTCCAATGCCTCTTAAGTAGGCGCCAGATGTCGAAATAACATGTTCACGGCAGATGCTATATCAGACCGTGTACTGTTAGCAAGATACATAAGTGCTCCTATTGCACTCAAGTATGGGACTTCCTCCTCGAGAATTCCTCCCCCTTTTCCCTGGGTCGGAATGGGTCTATTTCTTTTAGCAAAGATCTCCCCATCATAGGGGTTCTTGAGGAATAGGATTTGCTAAAGCCAAACCTTTCTAAAACCTTCTGAGTATAGGTCTCCTGTGCATTAGGATCCCATAGGAAAATGCTCGAGCTGCAAGTCTAAGCAGTGCTTAGTTTACCATACTTCAAGTATGAGCATACTTATTCTAATTTTCTTCTTCAATTTATATAGTGATTTTCAGAGTTTCACACTATATGTTTCTATTTGCTCTATCTTGGTTCCGGATAGTGATACTTCAAGTATCTTCATTCACAAGTCCGAATCCAAGTCTCTTATATATATATATATATATATATATATATAGAGGAATGCTAGCGTGCACCCCAGAGCACGGAGAGATCCATGCTCCCAACTCGTTTTTGAAATCCGAGATGCCTAACAACTGATCCGAACCGTTGATCTTGTTCGTCTCACTGAAATGTAGCCAGTGACCAAGTTTCGTATTTTTTTACTATTTGAATTTATTTACTATTTGTTTCCTATTTTCAAAAATCAGCCTTCCAATTAGTTATAGTGCGTCCAAAACTTGATTTTTGAAAATTTTAGTGAAACAAACAAGATCAACGGTTCGACCAGTTGTTAGACATCTCGGATTTCAAAACGCATTGGGAGCACGGCCGTGATCTGTGCTCTGGGGTGCACGCTAGCATTCCTCTCTCTCTCTATATATATATATATAGTAAAAGTATCTGGGACTCCATGGAGCCTGTGCTCCGTGCCTTATTTGGAACCAATTAATTGCGCAGTTATTGCATTCACACCTTTGTATGGCAAATGATAATGTTGTTGTGCATGTATTTACTTTGTGTGCACGAATCTTGATGAAATCCGACGGCAACAAGCAATGGAGCACTGACTTCATGGAGTCCCATTCCGGCGTCCTATATATATATATATATATATATATATATATATATTCAGTAACAACATCCTTCAATTCAAATTTAACTCTCAACTTCAAGTTGAGTACTGCCAATAATGAGATATGTTTAGAGAAAAAACCATGACCACGGAATAAGCTTCTTCATAAAACGTGGAGCTATCAGCCTTGTTATGTACCATTTTAATTTATTATTCTTATTTCTCTTTTAGAGAAAATGTTAGTGTTGACGGTTGAGATAACGATCTCAAGTCGCTAAGGTTCTTGAAGATTGAGATAGGAGACACGCCAAACAATGCGAACGACGAACAGAGAGGCAGGGTTTTATCACGATTCGGGCCTCTCGAGAGAGATAATAGCCCTACGTCCAGCCTTTCTTATATATCAGAGATGAATACAAGAGGTGGCTCAGCGAGACAAACAAGTCTCGGTGAGATTATGGATGTACAGGAAGCAATATGCAAGGGCCTCGTAAAACTCGTCCCTCTACACGCCAGTAGGTGCTTGGTTTATATAGTCTGAGCAAACCGATCTCTCGAGGGAATATCGGGCGGGCTAACCACGAGATAAATAACGAACTTCGTGCGTGCCAAATCGTCCGAGGTAGATAAGGCATACTCCTAGTCTTGGGGATCACGACTCCTAATCCAATCAGGAAACCACGTGCGGGTCTTCACGTGGCGTGCAGAACTCTTGTTGAGTAGGACTCGAACACGAATCCTAAACCGTTCGCACCGTGCCGCCAGAGGTCGCATTGGCGAGATGCACATGGGCTGATAGAACCTTCGAGAGCCGGGCCTGGTAGGTCGTTCGGCCGGGCCGTCGGGAGCGGGCCATGGCAATGGGCCGTAATTTAATCCCCGACAGTTAGTATACCGTGGTAATTGCCTTCTTTTATATGGCATATATATGTCGACTTTGGCTGTTGCTCTATTCATAAGTTCCCTTAATAATACAATTCATATGACCATTTAGTCATGGGGTGCTTCGTACACTTCTACTTGCTCTGCACCGCTATTTTTCATCACATGAACAAGTTCCTTTAGTTCTTATCACCGGTGTGTGCACACACTTTGGTCGATACATTCATTCATTTATTCCTGCCATGGAATATTCAAGACTGGGAGTGCCTCGCTAGCAGGCTTCTCTCCAGCTATCAGGTCTTAACTGGCTCCCCTTCACTACTTGGGACATTTTTAGTGATTTGGTCATGATAAGTCCTCTTTTCCTTTTTCCCCAGGCGTCCCTAGGTACTTTGGGTCGGAGGAACCAGACTCCCTGTTCTTTCTGAGGCCTTTGAACAGGTTGAGGGGTACTTTCAATTCTTTGGTACTGCAACTCTCTCTGGCGCATTACTTCTAGTAATGCAACTTAATTATTCCCTTCATATCACAAAAATGGTCATTCAGTGGCAGTTTCATATATACTTCAATATTCTTCAGGACTTCTATTTCTCTACTAGTGCAAAGGTCATGCACGAGAATTCTATATGCTTATTTTCTCGGCATTCTCATTCAGGAGTTCTAATTCTCCCCCTAATAACGGGAAAATATTCCTCGTCAATAGTGGTATGGTACATATAATTCAAAGTGAGAAATTTCATGATGACCCTTTGCATGCACTAGTTGGATGTTGTAGAACTACATGTTCTTTTGAATAGTGATTAGGGATGTTCTGTGCAAAACTTCTTGTTTCCACACATTTTACAAGAATTACAACTCTGCTCATTAACCGGGCTAATTACTCAATTCTTTCAATTCATATGACTGCTAGTCTCTCTGCAAGAGGTGACATGCTATGTCTATTCACAGTGCTCTGCTTCAAATCTCATCATTAAATGTCTTTAATATAAAGTCACTAGTAGTGTCCATTGCGGCGGACTTCATATGATGGGATGAGAAAATTCTTCAATTTCAGTGGTCTACAAGATCTTCTCTTCAAATGCTTCGTTCCTTGTGTGAAAGTAAACTCGATCATATTTAGGAAACAGTGTTGAGCACTTTGAAGTACCAAAACTGTCCTGTTAAGAGCTGAATTGAAACGCAAATGTCCTACTAGATGCAGTCCAGAGATTCAGGGACTTTGACTTTTTTCATAATTCAAAATTTATTCATTAATTTCCGGTGGCACATTCAGACACACAAAATCTTCAAGATTCGGAAAATCTTCACGATGATATTATAACCCGGTGAGTTGTTTGTGCAATCCCTTATCATTACAAACTGGAGAATCTAGAATACACTACTGAAAAGATAAGAGTTAAGAGCTTCTAAATCGAGTCTTCTGAGCTGGCATGCACTACAAGTGCATTAAATATGTTATAGTGTAGCTCAAATTCATATTGGAGGTATTACTTCTATTAATACTTTTCTTACATCCGATATTCTTCATAATGCATGAGCATTCAGTGCTATTCTCTTCATTTGTTTCTTTATGAAACATGCACGGATGTCTTTAAATTTAAGAGGCTCCATAAATGCTCGGGGTAAACAACGCTTCTTAAGTGCTGATGTAATACCCAATAATATACCCGTGACTCTTCGTGAGCAAGCTATGCACAGATCGCTAATAGCGATTTTTTAAATTAATACTAACAATATTCTTCATAATATATCCGGGTATATGAGCTCTCTTAAAATGCTATTTGTTGTTCTACAACAGTGTTAATAACCTCCAAGGGCACTATATAGATTATAAGTTGCAATCAGGTAATGGCAAAATTCATGATTCAAATAATTCATAAATTGATTGCAACTTTATATATACTGGAATAAGGGCAAATGCAAACCCCGTCATGAGAATTAATGTGTACTCTTTTAAAGTTTCAATTCAAATATGCTCTTGAGAACTTTCAATTCATGCTAAAATTCATATATCGCTAGCAACCATAATTTAGAGTGCAAATTCATAAAATGCGATTCAAAATGTGCACCCACTCGTGTGGGTGTGCTCCCAAACTGAAGGCCAATATCGTCGGCCAGCAGTTTGAGCGAATAGCATAATCGATTATGCGGCACATGATTGACTTCGGGGCATAGGCGATGCAATAGTATGAAACGATTGACAATAGAAATTGCGCCAGATGCTTCTATCGCTAAAAGGCGGTCCCATAGTCAACCACAGATGTAACCGCAAAGCGGCGTAATGGTAGAGACGGTTATTCTAGTTTTAATGACATATGTCGAGATCTTCGTTTCTCGATGTACTTCATGTGCGATTTACAATTAGAACAAGGGGAGATTTCGGGAGGTCTCTGCCAGAGTTTCCATCAACAATGGCAAGTTAAGCTTCTGCCATTGCTTTTCTTTCTTCTTTTGATCGATCAGCCATAATTGAATGCATAATCATGGCAAACTATAGACCAATCTCCCAAATGCCACATAATTTTCCGATATTATGTCTTCAGGGTTCTGCCCTTTTAATGGTGGAAACAAAATACGACTTCTTCTTGTGTTATCATTCTTAAGCAATGAACTTTCTTTTCATAAGCCAATTATTCTTATTCTTCCATTCATGCCCTTCTTTAAAGTTTGCGGCTTTCTCCCTCTAGTAGCTTCTCCGTGACTATACAATAAAAGTTGCAAGCCTTGGAGTTATATTTAGGTGGGAGTGGGGATTACTTCTCGAATGTGATCTTCTTTGTCACAAAAGAGGAATTGACCATTTTTCATAATTTGCAGTCTCATGCATGCCCCATTCTCATATAATAGAAAGGATAGTATACTAAAGCGTCCAAAACCGCTTCTTAAGTGCGGTATGTTGTTCATGCATACACCAATACTATATGTTCATAGAGGGGTGCCTAAGAAAGTGCAATGCAGGGTTGTTCCGCACATCAGTTTCTAATCCTTTAGGGGTTCTAGTCCGATGGCGGCCCAGAGCTTCATGCTACAGGGTACAATTCTATAGTACAATGCCCAAGTGAGGTTGCTCTGGCTATGCAATGCCAATACCTCAAATTCATATTTTATCATACTCGACATGTATACTTTAGGATTAATTCATAAGATTACTTCATGTAATCTAATTAAATGTGGCGCGTGACATAATTAATTCTCATGTATTCCAGTAATATATATATTCTAGCATACCATTACCAATTCAATGACATAAATAATTACTGATAATTATAATGGCAAATGCACACAAGGATTGCACATAAATAATTACAGAATTAAATAATACTTCAAATTCAAAGCCGGGTACTTACCTCAAATTCCCGGGATGCTAAAAGGCCGAAGATTAAGTTTCCAATACATTTAAAAATCTCGGAAGACGTCGGAAAAACTTCTAGTAATTTTCCAAGCTTCTAAGGGATTTTAATGCATTTTTCATTCTTCCGGAAGCAGAGGTGCCAAATATAAATCCCCGAGTTGCATAACATTCCAAAATTTAAATCTCAGGTGATTCTGCAAGAATCAAAGGGGTTTTCTGCAATTTCTGCAACTTCAAGGCAAATTCATAAATTCCGTGGCCTTTTGTAATTTCTTTTGAAAATTTCAGTTTAATCTGGACCTTTCGGTCAAAGTGCGACTTCTTTGCTAGCAAGGTTTGCGTAGTCTTATGATGGTTTAAAAAATTAATTTTTAAAAACCTAACGGGTGATTCTGCAAGAATCAGGGGAATTTCTGTAATTTTTTTAAAAAAATTTTGGAACCAATGTGCAAAATTTTTCCAATTCGGCCATCTACAGGGGCTGGGCGCTAAGCCGACTTAGGCCAATGGCGTGGCGGCTCGGGACCATCATTGTCTGGTGACCCATTACGAGGTGTGGCCTAGAGGCGCGGCTTTGTCGTGGCGGCCCAGCGTGGCGTGGCCCAAGTCAGCAGCAACTTTGCGTGGCGGCCCAGCGTCTGCGATCTTTGGCGCAGCCCGATAAGCGTGTGCCATCGGCATGCGGCCATGGCGCGCCTGGCGACGGTCGGCGCCTTGCTGAAGCGAAGCGACTAGGGTTTCCCTAGCCGCCCGCCGCGTCGGCCGACGCGGCGATGCATGCGGCGAAGAGCGGTATGACGAAGCGTGGCGGCCTTTGCGAGGCGGCGGCGGCGGCGCCGGTAGAAGCGCGTCTTGTGACGTTCTTATTCTTTGGCAGCGCGGCGGCGAACCTGACGGACCTGACCCTAGCGGCGGCAACACGGCCAGCGATCTGAAACGCGGGCGCCAACAGTATGATGGCGGCGCGATGTCAAATGAGCGGCGCGAGAGTCAATCTTCAGTTGATTTGAAAATTCCCAAAACAAAGCGAATATACTACTAATTTCATGCAAATTCCCAATCTACTAGGGGAAAAACACCACAATTCTTCTTGATCTGCAATCAAATTCAAGGACAGATCAAGATCTACGGGATAACCGGTGCCCAACATATACCTTCGTGGTAGAAGTGGTTGCAGATCGTTCTTATCAGCGGATTGATCGGCACGTCAAGGAAGCGGCGTCTTGATAACGTGTTGAGGAACCTCGCTACGGGTATAGTCCGAGGTATAAGCGTGGACAATCAATCACGAGAAAGATCAAACACAGGGGACACAAAGATGTATGGGTGGAGCTTCTCTTTATTATTTCTCAGATCTGTTATACAATAGGTGCTCCACCTCTTCTTTATATTACTGCTTAGGGTTTAGGCTATCGGACCCATCGTGGGGAAGGCGCTGGCCGGCCCTAGGCGTGCCATGCCGTGCACTGGCCTGGGCACGGGCCGGGCTCCCCACGGGGTGGTTTCCAACATGACCAACCGATAACCTGTGGAGCAAAGAAAAGAAGAAAATCCATCTGCTACGCACGTGCTTGGAGGAGGAAGAAAGAAAAAAGGGAAAATTGGTTCTATACCACCCAAAGTTTCCCACTTTTGGATTATACCATCAAAAGAAATAGTTGCACTTTTATACCACCCAAAGATTGACATCCCTATTTTTACCACTCCGTCACCTTCACGGCTTCTATAACGTCCTCTCTCTCCCCATTCCCATCGCAGACGTATCCTCATGATCGCCGGCTGGCTGATGCCCTTGGCCGCCTCGCCAGATCGAAGACCGCCGGTGCCTCGATCGCCGCCCTCGCCGACCTACATCATCGCCATGACCTCCATGGAGCCGCTATTCGAGTCCCCATACCACCTTTGCCACTCGCGCGCTTCGCCACGCTGCCAGAGCCTTTGCATCGAGGCTTCGCCAGAGCCGCCGCTTCTTTGGAGCCGCTCGAGCCCCTCGCTCTACCCCTGCCATTTGCCAGAGTCGTCCGGCACCGCCAGCCAGCGGTGCGGTGAAAACGGCGTGCTCCGGGCGCGGCAGCGTGGTCGAAGGAGATGATGGCGAAGAAGATGGCGGTGTTAGGCGTAAACGGCGGCGGCGTCGCGAAGCGCCGGCGAAAACGGCGGTGTTTTGGCGCCTCCTGCATAACGTCGTAGATGGTGTCGGCGGCGATAAATAAGCGCCCGCGCGCGGAGGAAAAGCGGAAGCGGCGCGGCGTGGAGGAGGCCGCGGCCCCGTGTGTGGTGGAAAGCGGCGTCGGGCCGGGGCGGCGGCGGTGATGTATCTTGCGGCAACATCGGCGTGGAATCGAAGAAAAGTGCGCCCGTGCGTGGAAAGGCGGCGGCGGCTGGATCGGCGGGAGAAGCACCAGCGCCACGCGTGGAAACAGCGAGAGAGGCGGCGGCTTCCCTACTGCGGCGGCGAGCCAGGGATGGAGCACGGACGTGCTCTAGCTGCAGGGGATTGAGCGTGGACGTCAGGGACGAACGGAGAAGATGACGGAGTGGTAAAAATAGGGGACGCTGAATCTTTGGGTGGTATAAATGTGCAACTATTTCTTTTGATGGTATAATCCAAAAGTGAGGAACTTTGGGTGGTATAGAACCAATTTTCCTAAGAAAAAAAGGTAGGGGCCATGTGACCCGTGGCTTTCTTCTTCCCTTCCCTTCTCTCTCTGCTCCTCTCTCCACCTCTCCCCTCCTCTCTCCATCTTGCTGGGCACGGGCGGTGGGGCGGCCGGCGCCCACCCCCCCCCCCCTCCTCGCCGGCGCAGGCGGCACCATGGCGGCGCGGTCTTCTTCTCCACGGCGGCGCCCGGCCCCTGCATCTATTCGGCTCAGGCAACGCCCGAGGCGGCCGGCGCAACGACGACCTCGGCTCGGCGGTGCTCCCCCACCTCCAGTGACGCGACGACGAGGCCGGTGCCCATCCCCACCTTGCGCGAGGCTCCCCTCCGAATCAAGCACGGCGCGGCCCTCTTCTCCATCCCAGCGGCACCACAGCCCTCCTCCTCCACGCACGGCTTCCGGCGTCGGCGGCGACCGTGACCCATCCTCACCGGCGCGGGCGGTGCACCCCACGACGGCAACGCCCAGAGCGACGACAGCGGCATCCTCTGCATCAGCACGGCCGGAGCGCCTTTATCTCCCTAGCCCGGCGGCGTCCAGTGCGGGCCTCGGCGGCAGCGTCTCCTCCAGATCCGGCGGCGACGGCCTCACAAACGCAACGGCGCCACTGCTCCTCCTCAGTTCGCCCGTCACCAGCCATGGCGCGGCCTCTTCCCCGAGCACGACCGCAGCGCGGCCTCTGTCCTACCTCGTCGCACGGCGCTGGCGCTCACGCTCGTCCCCACACGCGGCGGCGCATCTCACGGCCAGGGCGACGCACAAGGTGGCTGGTGGCGGCTCTTCTAATACGGCGAGGGCGTCCAGAGCCGTGGCGGCGCCCACGCGGCCGGCGCGCCGCTTCTCCTCCGTGCGCCCTTGATGGCGCCGCCCAGCTTCTCCAGCACGGCGGTGGCGCGGACTCCCGTGACATCTCCCACGGCGGCGCCCAGATCCAACAGCACGACGGCCTCGCCCCTGCTCAAACGCCGGCACGGCGGCAGCGGCTCAATCTTCCATGACGGCGGCGCGGTGTTCCGCCTCAGACCGACGGCGGCGCCCATGGCCAGTGGCAGGGGCGGCCCGGCCCTCCTCTTCCTCAGGCCCGGCAACATCAAGCCAAGGCGGCAGCGCACGCTCGAATCCGGCGGCTTGTCCCTAAGCGACGGCATCTGGCGGCGACCGGCGCGCCATCTCCAGGCGGACCGCGCTCGGTTCTCCACCTCGGCATGAACCGGCGGCGGTGGCGGCATCTCCCTCACAGCGGCGTCCGGTGGTCCTCTTCTTCTCCACGGCATCCCGGCAGCGGCGCGCCTCTCTTCCACATAGTAGTGGCGGCTCTCCAAGCCGGCGGCGACGGCGGTCTTCATCTCCAGAACGGCGGCGGCTTTGTCCACGGCATCCTCCCCGTCGGCATGGCGGCAGCAGCGCCTTGGGCCGACACAGCACGGCTGCATGGCACCCACACTCGGCGCGGTATCCCCATGGTGCGGCGGCGTCTCCGGCATCGATCATCTCCAGGCGGACGGCGCCCGGCTCCCTCACTTCCTTGGCGCGGCGACGACCAGGACGGCAACGCGTGGCGGCGGCATCACCTCGGCCCAATCCCGGCGCGGCATCTCTCCTCCCAGGCGGCGCGCGACACGGTGATCTCCAGCTTCATCACCCAGCGGCGCGTGCGGCGACTGCTTTCCCATCTTCTGCCCTCAACACGGACGGCAGCAGCGACATCCCACAGAACATTGCCATCCAGATTTCGGCTTTGCGTGCATCAGCATGTTATCGGCCTTGGTATCGATCCAATGCCGTCATGCCGTCTCGTCACTGGCTGCAGCTCCGCGCTGCTGCACCGTCTCGCCGCTGGCCTCGCCTCAAGGAGTTACGGCCAGGAGTTGATGAGAAACGCCGCCGTCCAGAAGCTGGTCACCACATTGAAGTTGAAACATACGGAGAGTTGGTGACCACGTACATGCATATACAGAATACATATATACGTATATGCATGGAGTATATATGTACGTATGCGTTGTTGCATGCATACGATGCCATGCTGCATGGGGTCATCACGAAGCAGCACTAACAAATTAACCCCTGCTATGCTTTAAATTCTGGAGACCGGTAATAATCGTGAAGGAAACGCTAGCTCCTGTCAACATATCACCGGCAGCGGAACACCCCATATTGGAATATATGACGGCCGGGCCATACGCGGCACCGCGCGCTGTCATCTCCACCAAGCGAAGAGATGCAACTAATATCACGTAAAACGGCGCCCCGGCCTTAGTGGAGTCACTGCCCGCTAAGCGAAATCCTTCCCAACTCGCCCACGGCCGAAGCAGAGAAGCCCAGAATGACATCGCATAAAATAACAAGCTTTCCCTAGCGGAAACATGTTCCGCTAGGGAAAATCGTCCCCAGCATCCATTCGTCAAGTCTCTTTAGCGGAATCACGTTTCGTTCGAGGAAGCCGAAGATCGACTGCCAACGACTCTGTTAACGATTACGGGGCCGTCTGATGATCTTCTCCAGCAACCCCGTCAACACTGTCAGGACCAACTTCAACCTTAACGGGATTCCATCTCTTTCAACAAGCACGGTTCCGAAGGTGAACAAGACCCTGAAGGCTGGCGATATCGTAGAGATCCCAATTCCACGGTGCCAACGTACCTCCTAACGACGAACTTTCCGTTAGGGAGGAGAAGCTTCAATATCAAGCCCCGAAGGTGAACAAGATCCTGAAGGCCAACGGTATCATGGAGATCCCAAATCCACGGTACCGATCTACACTCCGTTCCAACAATCAAGCCGAAGGTGAACAAGACCTAAAGGCCAACAATATCGTGGAGATCCCAATTCCACGGTACCAACATACACTTAGCTCCAACAAAATATCGAGACGATGGTGATTAAGACCGTCAACGCCTACATCCAACCCCGGACACGCCGGAATATCTTCGATGACGCCAACAAGCCGTCTACTTCAACTCTACGTCAAGTGCAAACCGTGCATCTTCCAAGTACAACTACACCAACGTGAAGCCTGAAGATACAAATTCAAGCGACACAGGCGGACATAGCCATACAACGGGTGTGCTAGGCACTGCGTGGGCCATGTGTTACCCCACGTATCCTGCCGTCGCCAACTACACCTTATATCCACCCCATCGCGGTGAATCACAAGACAAAGAGAAGAAGAAGACAGCCTCGCGGCTTAATCGGAGGTTTTCCGCGCGTCTCCGCGCGGATGTAATTAACTGGATAGCCTTCCGAGGCACCAGGATCCAGAACCATCACAATCGTCTACACAAGATGGCCAACCAGCATGGCTACAGAGCGCAATCCAACAGGAACTTGTATTTTATTGCGATAATGAAATATCAATGTTCTTATCCCTTTTTCTTTTGTGCGTTTTCGATAAATGCACTGGCACGCCTGCAAAATCCCGGCGGAATTTGTGTGCGTCACACCTAGCAACTCTGGTTCACAGCTATATACAAAGATAGCAACATAATTGCTAAGTGAACGGTAAGAACTGACTGTTCCAATGGATGGCTTCTCCTTAGATGTTCCGGTGAGGATAAGGTCACCAGCAGTTTTATCTTCAGCCTCGGCAACCTGTCAAATTAAGAATGTAAACCAGGAAAGAACCGTTAATTACGATAGGGCTATTGAAGATATAAGGTCAACTCAAAATTTCCAAAATCAACTACTATTATCCAAGAACAAAATTAGATTTTTTGTTTCAATAGGATATGAATACCTTGATGAGAATCCGATCATTTAGGGGGCTTCAAGTCTTTGACATCATTAGTCTCAAGAATACCAATAATATCATCCTCTTTTAGAATAAGATGTTTGGAGTCTTTGAATTCAACCTCAGTCCCGGCATACTTTGAATATACAACTTGAGCTCCAGTCTACATGAAAATTACACGTTACAACACATCAGTCTTGCATATTGACAGTCTACACCATCACTAGTCACTAGTCACTACAATGCATAGAAGACCAAAAAATAAGCAACAGAGAACACGCTGCATATAAGTACACTGATAGCTTTCTTGCATCAAACTTTCGTAGGACAGGTAAGTGAAGGAAAAATACCCGAAATAATCAACAGTAAAATAAAAAATTAATAGAATAATCCACTGTAAAAGGAAATTACGAAAATATCATCGGGTCCGCCACCCGGTGGCGCCGCCACCGAACACAGCTGCATTGCCGCCACCAGAACGACATGATGAGCTACCGCCACCGGGTGGCTGGCGCTCATTGCCGCCACCGGAGACGATCATGACTCATTGCCGCCACCGGTGGCATGACCCAGCAGCCCCGCTTTTCGGTATTGCATGTGCTATGTATATATATAATATATGTATGCATGTGTTATATATGTATAATATGTGTCTTGCCCATTTTACTAATATTATATTTTAATATAAATATATGATAAATATATACTAAATTATTATAGTTGTCCAAAAATATGTAGTAGGTGGCGTGTAATTTTATTGATAATTGATTAGTAAAATGGCATGTCTAAAATAATTTACGTTGGGAGGTAGGTTTAGATTCGAAGAAAGCCTCCCACAATTTTTCGGTCTTGATGAGCTCGTAAGATGACAATGACATGAACCACGATCACACACGCACACGCTTCTCGCTGCACCTTATTGATAATTTTATTGATAATATGTAGTAGGTGGCGTGTAATTTTATTGATAATTGATTAGTAAAATGGCATGTCTAAAATAATTTACGTTGGGAGGTAGGTTTCGTTCGAAGAAAGCCTCCCACAATTTTTCCAGTCAGGTGAGCTCGTAAGATGACAATGACATGAACCACGATCACACACGCACACGCTTCTCATTGCACCTTCCGCTCAATTTGCTCCGTTGGTGACCGAGGCGAAGACCACAACGACTGGACCTTCTCCCATGCCACGTTGCATGTGCGTGGCGTATATTTATATACACATGTGACCGGATAGCATATGGCATATATACATTATAATATATGTATAATATAGATATATTTATATACACATGTGACCGGATAGCTTCTCCTATAATTTTAATATATATGATAAATATATGGTCGAAGTAAAATTAAGTGGTCATATTAAACTATCACCGTATGTACTTGTTACCTTCGTAAAATCTAGTGTATCTTGCTATTTGCTCTCTGAGAATTGGTGCGTGCTACGATTGCTTGCGCAAAATTAATAACAAAATAAAAGCAAGACCTAAGTCTTTGGTGCTTAGTTTAATTAATTAATTACGTGATGGTGATTAGTTTAATTACCATTAACAACATACTATGCCAACATCGGTATAATCGGATAGCCCTCACATATCAATATATACATACAATATTAAGTACTAATATGGCAAGATTAGCATACAACACTATAAATAATATTAGCATAGAATATTATTATGTCAAAATTAACTCTTGCATATCGTACATAATAACACTAATTTAGCAAGTACATCAAATTTAAATTCCAAAATATTCCCTCACGCTTGAAAGCATAAAATATTAGCGAAGTCACACTCTGATGAATCCTCAAGTGAGGTATCGTGAATAATATACTGGCGAGCAGGCGAAAAGAACTGAAAGCGAGAGAGTGAGTGTGTGAAGGCGCTTTCTGCGGTGAAGCTCAGCGCGTGTGTGAACCGAAAGCGAGAGAGTGCGTGTGTGAAGGTCGCTCTGCGTGTGAAGCTGTGGCGTGTGTGAAATTAATCGAAAGCGAGAGTCTTTGCGTGTGTGAAGGCGAGCGACACGACGCGATATATATAGAATCAATTTTGTGATCACTGTGACCTCTAATCAAGATTAATTAGCGTAAATCATGCAATTACTATTTGATTAATTAAAAACTTAACACTATTTTGTCGGTGAGAATTATTTTATTATTTTTGGACACTATTTTGTCGGTGAGGATTTTTTATTATTTTTTTCGACACTATTTTGTCGGTGGAACATTATTTTAATATTTTTTACGACCGTATTGTCGGCGGTATTATTTTAATATATTTTTTCCGCTAAGTGCATACAACGTCCGGTTAATTAGGGGCAATGGGGCGCAGCCACCGGGTGGCGGCGGCCAGCCACACCGGTGGCGGCTCAATTGCGGCCGTCCGAGTGGCGGCAACTTCAATGCTGGCCGTGCGATGGCGGCCGCCACCGGGTGGCGGGACCCGAGGATATTTTCGTAATTTCCTTTTCGATGGATTATTCTATTAATTTTCTATTTCTTGTTGATTATTTGAATTATTTTTCATGCCCACCGGGTGGCGGCGGTATTCTTGGCCGTCCGGGTGGCGGCGACTTCAGCCAACCACCGGGTGGCGGCGGCTCTTCTTGACCGTCCGGTGGCGGCGGCTCAATTTCATGTGACCGTGCCGATGGCGACGCCGCCCGGTAATGGCGGGACCCGAGGATATTTTCGTAATTTCCTTTTCGATGATTATTTTATTAATTTTTATTTAACTGTTGATTATTTCGGGTATTTTTCCGTAAGTGAATCACAAAATACATGCTGCACTACTCAAGCACTACAGCTAGGTTATCCCATCCTCGAGTAGGTTGCAATCAAAATGGATCGCAAAATAAACATTAAAATGGATGAGCAGCCATATTAAATCTGGAAACCAATCAGCTGAAAGCATCAAATATGGTGCCTAGCAAAAGTTTAAACGGATTTAGAGTGCATGCACCTCCCCACTCCATCCTTTTAATTTGTTAGAACTTTCTGTATACCCCTAGTAATTATATGTTGCATCTGCATTTTGTAGTTTTCATTGCAATTGCAATTAGATAATATTTGATAAGTACATTCAAATTTTTTAGTCCTCTTTTTAAATTTTGTAGAAAATTCAATATTTTATGTTTTACCCCTATCTGTACAGCAAATATGACTTGAACAACAATATTTTATTTTAACTTTTGAGGAGCAGAAATTCACATTGGTATAGCAAGGTGCAGCAGGGGTGACAGACAGGACTGGCCCATGGCCATGAAGGATGGATAGGTGGCAGATGGCAGCTATGATGCAAGTACCTCAAAATGTAAAATTCTAGATCCTTCACTGAAAACCAATGTGCAATTAAGGATAAAATCATGGTCCTATAGCAAGCACCATTACTAGTAATCACCAATCTAACCATACCTCACAGACATTCACCAATCTAACCGCCCTTCACAGCCGCCGCCGCCGTCGCTGCTGCCCTTTGCCGCTGCCCTCGCCGCCATCGCCCTTCGCCGCCACCACCGCCGCCGTTCGCAGCCACTGTCGCCGCTGCCCTTCGCCGTTGCCCTTGCCGCCATTGCCCTTCACCGCCGCTGCCGCCATCCATGAGCCTGCCGTCCCGCCGCCAGTATGAGCCCACCGACAACGCTACAGCCGAACGAGGAAGAGGACATCATGGCGCAGCGTGGCGCGGAGCATAGCGGAGGTCGGTGGCAGCCGGCGACGGAGCATAGCAGGGTAAAGCAGAGTTGAACCAGCGGCCACGTGGAAAAGGAAGAGAGAGAGAGAGAGAGAGAGAGAGAGAGAGAGATGGCCCACTCGGCATATAAAATTCAAACGAATTTTGAATTTTGACCAAAATTTGAAATTTCTCCAAATTGGGATGTCACACATGATATGCGTCGTGATCCGTGCTAAGCCTCACTGCGCGATGTTCGATGGCGGTGTCGCCTCGTTGTGGGCCCTTGGTGAGAAGGCTGTCTCGGCCTAGGAGGAGAGGGTGAGGGGAGGAAGAGTAAACAAGCTTTTTTAAAAAAGTTTTAGGATTGTTTTCAAATATTCATCAAATGGGGTTGAGTGGGAACAAGCATTGATTTTGATGCAGATGATGTGGTCATGAATGTCCTTAAAATTTGCCCCTTTGTCCTTCTCCAAGCGCGGACCCATCACATGAGCCAGAAGTTCGAGTCTCTGGCATGGAAATCCCACAGACCAGTACTTTCCTCCACGTCGTCCTCCGCAGCATCCGCCAAATCCTTGTCGCCGCGGCACGTGACGAAGCACCGTCGCATTGCTCCCAAACCCGGTGGGCGAGAACAGCGGCGGAGGGCTCGCCACCATGGCCATGGGCGACCACGGCCATTCGATCATGCTCCGTCCTTTGCTCGGCGCCCGCGCCGCCCCGCCGTCGTCCGCGCATGAGCCTCCGCCGCCCGGCATCATGCGCCGTGGCGAAAGCCCGTTGGCGTGGGACAGCGGCGGCCTGCACCACTGCGGTCGCATGTTCGGCGGCGGAGGCTTCGCCGGCGAAGTCCGGAAGATTGATGCGGCGGCGGCGGCGCCGCGAGGCGAGCAATGCGGCGTCGGCGCGCGCCGCCTTCTCCGGCGTGTCGTAGGAGCCGAGCCATATCCGATCGCGGCTGTTGGGTAGCCTTATCTCCGACACCCACTTGCCCCACTTGCGCAGCCGCACGCCCTTGTACTTCTTCTCCGCCGCGCCGCTCTTCGCTGGCCGCTGCGGAGACGACGACGGCGACATGGTGGCTAGGGCTCTGCGCGCGGCGAGCCGGCGAGAGGGCGAGCAGATAGCAGCGGGAACTGGAAGTGTTCTGTTCAAGCGCGCGTACGTGCGGGCGTGACTCCCCAGTATTTATACTCTTTCTGGCTTTAATTTACTTGTGCGATGTCAGCGTCGGGTCAAACTACCCGAACCCTACTGGCTACTGCTTCAGGTTTTCAACGGACGCGGTTTCACTCACTGCTGAAAGCCAGGAATACGTGGGGACTTGGGGGAGTGACCAGTGAGATCGATCTGCTGGCTTTGGTGGCATGGAGGCGTGGTGGTATATATAGATTTTGGCACGGTTCTTTTCGGTTTAACAGCTTAACGGCTTAACAGCTTAACGCTTATTTATGTTTTAAAAAACATATGTTTTGAGTTTTTTTAGTCCATTTTTCGCTGTTTGAAGGCTGGGCCCTAACACTTTAAAAAGCACGCAAAATGAAATGCATCCGAATCTCAAGAATATCTCCAGAAGCTCTCGAAGTTTAGTCATTTCAGCCGTTCAAATCAGCTCAAAAAAACAGGGCCTTTGTGTAATACTGTCGTTGATAAAAAAGAGTTGAATCTTTTAGAATATAATGTTACTATGAATAAATTTTAAAGGAATGGATAGAAGAGTAGATAAATTTGTTTTAGAGGAGAGATTTAGAGAAGTTGTCGGAGTTGCTCTAAAGCTTGTACAACTCGATTTCAATATAGGTCGGATAAGGCTATTCCCAATGGGTAGTATCATACTCATTAATGAGATGCCACATAGGAATTTTTGCTGATGTGGCACAATATTTAATAGGAGGGAGAAGAAAGCTGTATCTTGAGCAAGATACTGCTTTGGCAAGATATCTTAGGCCATATCACAAAGTCCAATACCATGGGTTCACTCCCATAGACACAACATCACACAAATTAATTGTTTTAAAAATATGAGTATGGTATCATGTATTGTAGATGGTGTTTCTTTCTAGCAGTATCGTACTTTTCATCCTATGTGGCATTCTTGGATATTGAACTATGATACTTTGCACTGGGAATAGCCTAAGTGGCCTTATTTCGTAGCCAGATCCCATTCAGTGTACCTTTCGCCAACCAAGAACAATAAGATTTTCTAAGCCCAAGCAGATTCTATCTATTGATGTCAACCATGATGCAACGATGAACTCAAGATGAAATTTGAGAGGATTGGGACAATCTAACGCATCAAAATACTATAAAATAGAAAACCTGAAGCTCGACGTCATGTTCTAAGAGATTGGGTTAGTTGAACTCCTAAAAGTTGAAGTTAGTGAGCTTTTTAGAAGTGCTTTTGAAAAGTTGGCCCACTTTGATCTACTTGTTTGTAAGAGCTTTTAATAATATATCTGCTTCGAGGGATTTTGACAACAAGGTTGAGATATTAATTATTTTCTTTTAGAAACACTCTTATTGAATATTGATAAATGGTTTACAACAAATGGCTAGTGAGCAATGACATAAATGGTTTAGCGTGAGCAATTGATGAATAGTTTAGATCTCCTAGTATATGTCTTAAAGCATCATACTTTTTGACCAATCAAAATAAGCATAACCTACCCATGGTTTTTCTAGGCAGCACATATACCCACCTAGGCACTAGGAAGTGGCCTCTCACCTAGGCCAACCACTACTGCCTAGGTGGTGACCTAAGCGGCCAGCCTACATAGGTGGTCCTCGATGGCGACTAAGAAATTCTAGGTGACCCTATGTGGTGTCTAGACAATGATTAGTTTGTTTTAGATGGACGATTAACAATTGGTGACATGGTTATATACATAGAATATTTTTACTTAAAAAGAATATGATTTATCCTCTAGCATCTTAAATATAGAATATAAATATATTTCTAAATTATAAAATTATAAAATATTCAAAACAGACACACATCATTATCAAAACCATTGCCAGCGTGTAAATTAGTTTGCCCGCCTAGCTAGGTGGCGTGTAGCGCGTCGCCTAGGCTACCTAGGCACTAGAAGGTCCCTCTCCACCCGTCTAGCGCCTTAGATAATCTTGTATCTACCAAACAATTTGTACATCTAGGGTTCAATTCCACATAACGGGAGCCCGTACAACTACCTTTGTTGTTTGGATGTTGAATCTATTGGTGACCAAGGAGAAGGGAGAAGAGGTGAGTAGCAATATGCAGTAGAAAGTAGCTTGAGTATTCCTGGAAAACCCGAGCATTGGGTGGGAAATTTTTCTTCTTCCAAACAGTCACCTAATTTTTCTTAGGGAAACTTCTTTCGTGGGTTTTTAGCCTTGGGAAATGCTAGGAATCCCGATAGGGTTGCTTCTCCCAAACAAGCCCTTAGCGGGTTGCTAGACAAGATTAAAAATGTATAGTTGGTTGAATGAGTTGCGAATGAGCTATGCCTCGATTGGTTAGGGCTCATTTTTTTTTTATCATGAGTTGGATGTTGGGTTTGGTTGTACGTGCTCCTTTGCAGACAAGCCGAGCTAAAGGTCTGGCTCTAGTTAGAAAGCATTCTCTTGATTTGGACAACAACATGTTCTCAAAAAATACATAATTTATCACTTATTACTATTATAGTAAAAATGAACTAAAATTATTATGATATATGAAATTATTTTCCAAAGGTCTTAATTTGAATAACAATGCGGCTTCCAAAACTAAAAAAGATCACCGCTTACTACTACTGCAATTTATCTATATAAAAACATTTTTTTATGCTATAACAAATTATTTTAAAGATAAATCGATATCTATAATTTTCTAATGCATCCCCTATCGTAAATATGTAAAAAAGTTATTGACAGTTTTAAAATCTTGACTTGCATACACGTGCACAACAAATATCTATGACCGAATCGACTAATTACATAAACATGTAAAACAATTATAATAATTTGATTAGCACTAGTATACATGTACACGCACGTTGCCACGTTGGCCTCGACTCTAAAGACCACAAGACAGATCGACAGTCAGAACACGCAGGGTTGCCCCGTCCGGCGTGTCCGTACCGCGAGGGCGGTGATTCTTTGAATTCCAGATACGAGAGGATAAATGCGTTTCTTCCTCCGGTCGCGGTGTTCGCGGAAACCATCGTCTCTCCCGGTCGCCTTGCCTGGCTACTTCCATCTGCCACATGGTCACATGGCTAATTAACATGACGGCCGGTGACTAGGCCCTCTTCTGTAGCTTGTTTAGTTTAATTTGGTTCGGTTGAGCTTAGTGTTGTTGTGTCCGCTGGCCATGCCTGGGGCGGGGCGAGCAGTGCCTCCGCCCTGCTCCCCAACGCCCAGGAGGCCCTGTTGGATTTGGCACATGCACGTGAAGGACCGAAGGCCTAGTGTCTACCCCGTCCGCCTGGGCATGTCCAATAATACTTCTTTTTCATCCCTATATTTCTCTCAAATCACTGTAGCCGAGGTGCTGTCGCCAGTACGGCAGCACTCCAATACTGGCTATCCGCCGCGCACGGCCAGCCTTCGCTCGCGACTCGCAACTCGCAAGGAGTGCCCCCACTATCTTGCAGAATTCCAGCGATTGGTCATCGGTGTGCTTCGATGAGACTGTGAGTAACTACTTTTGTTTTTAATTATCAAATTATGGAATGAATAATAGAGATTAGAGAACTTATAATCAAATCATTATTTTATTAATCAATTCATTGCTTGTATTTGTAGAACCATGTCGACATAGTGGTACCAAAAAAATATGCATCTCTACAAAAATTCTAAGACATTTCTAAGATGATCTCTACAAAATGTTTGAACTAAAAAAAACGAAAACACTTGAGCCCGGCCGTCCGGACGCGCGCGAGCCAAGTGGGCCGAGAGCCAAGGCCCAGCAGCGCATGCATGTGGGTGGCCAGCGATGGAAAAATTAGCAGCAGCGGTGGAAAAAACAATGATGCAAGCTGACGTCAGCAAGATTCCGTTTTTGTATTTTTCTTTCGGTGGTCATAAATTTTGACTGGGTGCTCTAATCCACAAACCATTTGCACTAACGCGTTCCTCGTATTTTTACGAACAAAGCAAGATGTATGTTGCCATATAAATCTTCAAACTTATCCGGTGAAACTTGGGTTTCGCCTACTGAAACTTGGATTTCGCATACTGAAACTTGGGTTTCATACTCGTTAAACTTTGCCAAACTGTCAAGTTTCATTAGGTTTCATCCAAGTTTTTTAAGTTTCATCAGGTTTCATCCAAGTTTCTTCAAGTTTCATAGGTCAATCCAAGTTTTATCAAGTTTTCACATGTTTAATCCAAGTTTCATCAGGTTACATCGAAGTTTCATCCAAATTTCATCAGATTTCATCAACACACAGCCAAGTTTCATTAGCGCACGACCAAGTTTCGCTAGTTTATGTGTAAGTTTCTAGTGCCTTCTCCTAGGTTCACATCAAAAAATTTGAAAAAGCGAAAAAAATCAAAAAAATTTAAAAAGTACTTAAAATGGGCTGCTCTCGATTTTAGAAGAATTATGAAATTTATTTTGCACATTTTGAACACTGTTTGAATTTTATACAAAAATAAAAAATTTAATTGGAAAATTGATCAACTGCGTATGGCTAACTAGTCCACTTGGGCATATGCACTTGAGCCTTGAGGCACGTAGGATTGGTGCGGTCTTGATCGGACGTCGAGGCTGATGCAGCGCTTGCGCTCACTTGGACGTCAATGCTGGCCGCCATAAAAAAAAAGCATACTTTTGCACTTTTATCTTTTTGTTGGTAACAATTTCTATAATACACTAAATACTGTCTTTCGGTTGATACAGTAGTATAAAAGTAGATTAAAATGCACGGGCGGTCCCTAAACTATTAGTCGATTCTTATCCAGGTCCCTATTCTTCGAAATTACAGTTTTGGGTCCCTAATCCTTTTAAGTGGGTTCGTCCCGATCCAAACCGGCCATGTAACAGCTCTGTAGCTGACGTGGCGCTGACATGGCCGTCCATGTCACATAAAATTACTTTTAAAAATAGAAAAAGCCAAAAAAAAAAACGAGAAATCATCAAACAATTAGGAAAATTCGTAAAAAAAATTAGAAAAAACTAGCACTTGAGGGCTCCTATACGCCACGATGCTAGAGTTCTTGCGCTTACAGCTATAGAGGGATTAAAGGCGACCACACAGTCTTTATGTTGTTTTTAATATTTTTATGATTTTTTTCATATGTTTATGTTATTTTTAATGATTTTCCATGACTTTTATTGATTTCCCCTTTTTTAAAATGATTTTTATGATTCTTTTGATATTTTCTATATGTTTTTAATGATTTTCATGTATTTTCATTTTAATGATTTTAAAATAATTTCCCACATTTTAATGATTTTTATTTTTAATGATTTTTAAAATGATTTCCCCGTATTTTTTTTTTAATGATTTTCCCTTTTAAAAACTAATTTACGTGACATGTCAGTGCCATGTCACCTCTAGGGCTGTCACGTGGCAAGGTTCGACCGAGGCGGACCCACTTAAAAAGATTAGGGACCCAAAACTGCAGTTTCGAAGAATGAGGATCTAGATGAGAATTGACTAGTAGTTTAGAGACTGCCCGTGTATTTTACTCATAAAAATATTTTGGTACTTATGTTAGGGGTCTCCATTTATAACTTTGTTCCGAGCCCTCAAAATCTCAGGAATGTCCGCTGGCCGTCGCTTATTTTGATACAGTGTAGATGGCCGGGCATAGGCGCGGTCGGCAGGATCGACACGAGGGGTCGTTCTCTCTTCGGCTTATCTTCTTAGTTTGTCTACTTATGTAATTCGAATGAACGATGATACAATGACCCGTATAATGATGATAAACTGAAATTAATTAACATGTGTGATTTGTACAGAAAATGTAACAATCTTTGGGATGATAAATACAATACCTCTATATGTATGTGGAATCTAGAAGCCAATAGCCTTACAGCCCTACCTTCTCTTCTAATCGGTGGCCCTTGATTGCTTCGGTCATCAGACCAAAAACATAATACCTTTGTTTACGAGAGCATATATATCTAATTTCCCAAGCTATAGATGGGGTTTCATGCACCTCCGTGGTCACTTGGTTCACGTTTAGATCCATGCTCTAGCTCCGCTCAGCCCCTAAAGGGATATTTTTGGCATGAAAACCCCTAAAACTTTTTTATAAAATGATCAGATCTTTCTTCCTCCTCTCTTCCTTCCCTTCTCTCCTGAGTCGGCCACCACCCGGCATTGCTTGTCGCTTGGTGATCCACTGTCTGGCGTGCGACCATGATGGTGCGACTTGGGCCATGACAAAGGCGCCACAGTGCGATCTGGCCTTTCGGCGTGGTCAAGCGTGGGGTGACGCATGATACAAGAGCCATTGTGGTTGCCAGAGGCGGTGATTGTTGGCGGTGGTGCGACCGGGTGGCGCTGGCTGGCTCGAGAGAGAGGAGGAAGAAAAAAAGACTTGATTGCTTGAAAATTCAAATGTGAGGGGTTTTATTGTAAAATTATCACTTGGAGGCTTACTTGATTTGAACATGAATCTTGATATGAATCCGATGGTCATAAAGCTAACTGGAACCCCAACGAGAATGCTTATCAATTTGTTTACAAGACAACTATATATGCAAAGTTCCGTCATCGAAAACAAAAAAAACCTAAAGTTGTCACATGGTAGATATATAACGTGAAAATTTAATTGGAACACCGTAATTGTATGCATTATGCACTATCTTTTTTTAATTAACCTATGTCGCATAACACCGTAACTCGATTTAATTGTGTGCTAGACACTCAGTATCAACTTCATACTACCATTCACAACGAGATGGAATTTTGATAAATAAATGGGTTAATACCACTGTTGCCATTACAATTTGACCACTTAGCGTGCTTGCCATTTTTAAACCCATGGTCGACCACCAGTGCCATTGTATTGTTCTCTGTCTCAAACATGCCATTATACAGCTTTACCGGACAAAATACGAGAGGAAATACGTCTTATGGGTGGGGCCCACCTGTCATATTGTACCCTTCTTCTTCTTTCTCCTCATGTTCATCGTCTCTCCCAACTCTCTCTCTCTCTCAACCCGACAAGAGCCAAGGCCAGGAGTGGTGGCGCAAGCTCACGCGTCGAGGAGCTTCACGCCGTCGCCAGAGAGATTTGCGTCGTTGCCGCCCCTGTTCTTGTCCTTCGCCGGATTTGGGGGGCGCCACTGTCAACCTGGCAGGGAGGAATGCCACTGGCGGCGGGGGACAAGCTCTAGGAGGGGAGCGCAGCGGCGATGGGGGACGATCTCGGGGAGGATGGCGGCAAAACAGCCTCTGGGATGAGCTCGATGGCGGCACGGAGCTTGTGATTGGGCAACGGCGGAGGTCGACGGGAGCTTGTCGGCGGAGTTTGACGGGAGCTTGGCTCGCGATTAGGCGGCGCGAAGCTCGCGATTGGGCTGCGGAGCAGCTCCACGGCGGTATGGAGCTTGTGATTTGGCGGCGGCAGGAGCGGAGCTGTGTTGGCGGCGGGAGCAGAGCGACGGGAGCTCGATGGCACCGTCACCTTGGAGCGGCTGCGGCGGGAGCAGAGCGGCGACAGTAGCAGAGCGACGACGGCGGTAGCAGAGAGACGGTGGCGGGCGCAGAGCTCGATGGCAGCCCTGGAGAGAGAGGGAGAGAGAGATGAGGAGGACGATGGAGGAAGAAGAAAGGGGTAGGGTATGATAGGTGGGACCCACACGTCAGATCATATTTTCCATGTATTTCTCATATATTTTGCACTGTAAAGCTCCATAATGGCACGTTTGAGACAGAAGTTGAGATGTGTTGGCTGTGTGAGTTGTATGGGCCTTTATTGGGCCCTCCTTCTATAAATAAATAAATAAATAAATATATATATATATATATATATATATATATATATATATATATATATATATATATATATATAGGTGTGGGCTCTGTGAGAGAGACACATCTAATCTTTCCTAAACACTACATGGTATCAGAGCCACCAATCACAAAACCCTAAACTCTACTTCTCCAACGCCGCCACATCCGCCGCTGTAAATAAGTCTACAATCCGTAGTCGCATTGCGCTGGCTCGTTCCTCGGCCGGCGCCATGGGTGAACCTTCTTGGCCTTGATCGTCGCGCCGTGGCCGCCCGCCCGCTGGGCAGCCGTAGCGCCGTGCCGCCCTTGCGCGCCTAGCCGTGGCGTTGTCTTTGCCGTCCTGTGCAGCGCGAGCCTCATGGCCGAAACGACGGCTGCGTGGGTTCGGCCTGCGTCGCGCCGCTGCCGTGAGGACTCAACCCGCTGCTTCCCCTACCTTGGCTCTCTGTTGGATCTGAAAGGGGGAGGATCTGATCACAAAGGGGAGAGAAGGTGAGGTATAGAGATGGCTGGAGTTCCCGTGGTTGGGAGTTTTTAGATGAGTTTTGTGGACAGGAATTGCCGTGATTGCGTGGCAGCACGCGGCATTGTGTGTTGATCGGCATTAGTCTAGTGACCCAAAGATGACTCCAGAAGAGATGGAAGCTACTGGAAAGGAAGAGGAGGAGGCCACAACGAAGACGGCACAAGAGAAGGCGAAGGCGGTCAGTGCAACTGCTTCTGCCTTGGTCACGCAAAGTGACATGCGGAGCATGCTACAGGAGCTCTTGGTGATGGGTATGATTGGTCCAAGAGCTGGTATGGGGTCATCTGAGTTGAAGCTGGAGCTAATGCCAAATGATGTGAAATTGGAAGGGAGAATGAATTATCTAAGTTGGTCTAGAAGAGCTCAGTTAAGTTTAAGGACAAAAGGGGTGGAGCACTATTTACAGGATAGTTGTGTTGAGCCTGTAGATAAAACGAGTGTGGAGTGGAGGATGTGGAACACTACCAATTCAGTGGTGGTGGCATGGCTGTTGACATCGGTATCTCCATCTATTGCTCGGATGGTAGAGGCGCTGTAGAATGCAGGGCATATTTGGAAGACACTGAGTAATATGTACTCTGGGATAGGCAATGTGATGATGATGGTGGAAGTTCAGAGCAAGTTGGAGGCTTTGAGTTAGGGGGAGAAAACTGTTCAGGAGTAGGCTAGTGAGCTGCAGCAACTATGGGCAGATTTGGATTACTATGATCCATTGCGTTTAACATTGGCTGAAGACGTTGAGGCATTTAAGGTGTGGCAGCAACGTAGAAGGGTGACAAGCTTTCTGAAGGACCTGAACTTAGAGTTTGAGAGTAGAAGGGCTGCCATATGTCATTTGGCAGACTTACCTACTATTGAGGAGGCAATTTCAGCCATGGTGCACGAAGAGGTTCGTTTGAAGGTTTTGAAAGACGACAATATCAAATCAGCATATGTTGTGACTGATAATCGGGAATGTTACAATTGTGGAAAAAATGGGCATCTCAGTCGTGTATGCCCAATGCCACGTGGTTTTGGTGGATGAGGTGGTGACCATGGAGGGAGACATGGACGTGGTAGTGCCTGGGGCGGAGACCGTGGTGGTGCCTAGGGTGGAGACCGTGGAGGTCGAGGTGGAGACCGTGGAGGTCGAGGCCGGGGCAGAAATGGTCATAGGGCAAATCTGGTTGTGACAGAGGACAGTGAGTGTGTCACATTGACTAGTGAGCAGGCTGTGGAATGGACAAAATGGCAGCAAAGCAAGATGGCGGAGGATCCACATGGACCTACAACATCGACCACTACTGTCTTTGGTAACATTGCCAACTATGCCCATGTGGACAAAGGTATTCAGGAACATGCACTTGCATCCACATATAGCAACCCTCATGTTGATTGGATCATAGATTCAAGAGCATCTAAGCATGTTACTGGATCACGTAGTGTTTTCTCCACTTACACCCCACATAGTCATTTTGAGACCATTCAAACAGCTGATGGCACATCTCAGATCATTCAGGGTGTAGGATCTGTAGAATGCACACTATCTATTGCATTGTCCACTGTCTTGCATGTCCATTCCTTTCCAATCAACCTTCTTTCAGTTAGTTCCTTTGTTGATCAATTTAAATGCACTGTGTGTTTGATGAGGATTCATGTTGGTTGCAGGAGAAGGGAACCGAGAGAAGGATTGGGACTGGGGTCAGGCGTAATGGACTGTGGTACATTGATCGAGAAGATGTGGCATTGGCTGTGACGGATTCAGCAAGAGAAGCAGAGATCATGTTGCAGCATTGTCGGCTAGGGCATCCATCTTTTGAGAGTTTTGTCGGTGTAATAAATACCGGGGTACAAAGAGTCCTGAGAAGACAAGGCGGGCCCCACGCGTCAGGCAAGCGAGCAAGGCCCAGTGGCGTGGCGAAACCCCCAGCAGCAAAAGACAGGCCCACGCGTCAGTGGCGAAACAAGGCCCCAGCAGCGATGGGCGAGCCCCTCGGCCTCAAAGAGGGCCCCACGCGTCGGTGAGCGATCGAGCCCAGCGCGTGGGAGCCCCTCAAGACGAGACGAGGGCCCCACGCCGAGGCGGAGTGCGTGGGCGAGCCCTCTGAAGACAGGCGAGGGCCCCACGCGCCGAGCGGGTGCTGGGCGAGCCCCTCTGAAGACAGAGCGAGGTCCCACGCGCGAGTGGGACCAGCAAGAAGAAAGCGCTGCGAAGGTCTTGGGGCGAAGGCTCCCCCTGCTGCGAAGACGAAGCGCATTTAATCGACATCAGCAGCGGATAAACAAACAAGAAATGATTACCTTCTGATGACCCTACAGTCGGCGGTACATCCTTGTGGCGTAGAAGAATTGGCCGTGAGAGAAGGTTTGCATAAAACGATCGCCAGCGTCGGAGAGGAAGCGGTTGGGTCCCGCCATGATCTCACGGTTTGTCTGTCTTGGTCGAGGTCGCTTGCTTCTTGCAGCGGGCGGCGCCATTGAAGCGCAGTGACGATATGCGTTTTCGTCTCTCTGTCGTGTCTCACTGTCTTGTCCGAATCTTGTAAATCTTGTCTTGCCTACCCTTACCGCTCTCTCGTCGGTTCGAGGCTTGTATAAAGGGGGGAGGAGGACGAGCAAAAGAGGGTTCGAACACCTTGAGCTCACAAGCACCACAGTAAACACATTCCCATTCAACCACAATCGAGAAAAAGAGCTAAGGCTTAGCGAGGGTAGGACTATTACCCGCGAAGTCGAACACAGGTAAATCTGCGAAGTCGCTCCTTGTTGTGCCCGACGCTCAAATCGAACCGAGCTTGATCGAGTTGGGTTGCGATGAAAATCGACCAGGTGTGATCCGCATGGTTGAGCGGAGAACACGCCGTTAGTGGCGCGCCCGTAGGGAAGTGCTTAGCATCAGTTCAAGCTCTTGACCCTTCTTGGTGGCGATGGCGGAGCAATGATCCGAGATGGAGCGAAGCGACCGCTAGAGCCGCGGCGATGGCGGTGGATCACCGGCGGTAGCCGCCCGCTAAGTCGAACCTGGCGGAAGCGGCCGCCCGGCCAAGCTAAGCGGCGGCCTTGGAGAGTGCACTCGGCCGCAGAACCTCCATGCGGCTAGGGCCTTCTTGGAGAACCCACGGTTCCGGTGACTCCGGACTCCCGCGGCGCCGTGGTTGGCAACAGCCCTTCACGTTGATGCTGCCTGCCATGGCGGTGGTGCAAGTTTCGAGGCGTGGGAACCGGTGTTTCCGCTTCCTCCTTTCTTTGTTGCCCTCGCACTCCTCGCAGAATCTCTGGTGAGGCGGGGCCAAAACGACAAAGCGGCGACCCTACGGGGGGCTCGGCCGGCGGCGTCAGAGGCCGTGATCTCGATCCCACTGGAGGACCGCCACTTGTCGATGGAGAAGACCTGCGTGACAAGCTCCGCGGGTCGCGACCGAAGCCTTGCGACCATTGCCGGCCGCCGCCGCTGGGGACCAACAAGAGGGCTCCCACAGAGCTGCCCGGCAGGTGAGGTGGCGCTTCTTGGCGCCGCCTAAGCGACGGGCGGCGGGCGAGGCTGCGTCCAGAGCGCGAGGCTCCGGCGTCGGGTGCCGCGCCTTTTCTAAGGAGGCTGCAGCTGCGTCCGATGGCGGAACGGTTTCGTCCGCCCGCATCGAAAAAATATGACGGCTCCACCAACCCCGATGAGTTTTTGAGATCTACACGACGGTGATGCGGCCGACAGAGGGTCGGGAAAGGTTACGGCGAACTACTTCCCCGCGGTCCTCACCGTGAGCCCGCTCGTGGCTCATGAACCTGCCCGGTCCGTGGGGTCATGGAAGGAGCTCTCGAGCTCTTCGTCACCAACTTCGAGGCACCTTCGAGCAACCCGAGTGAAGACGACCTCCACAACGTGGAAGCGGAAGAAAGGAGAGTCGCTGGCGACTATATTCGGCGCTTCGGTCGGTCCGCAACACCATCCCCGACATCTCCATCGATCCGTGGTCACGGCATTCGAGAGAGGCGCCGAGACCCCAAGGTCAAGGAGAAGATGGCCACCCGCAAGATCAAAGCAGCGGAGGAGTTCTTCACCTTGGCGCTAAAATCGCCACTTCAGTGAGCTTCGCATCCGCCCATTGCTGTGGGAGGGACATGGCGGCGGCGAGGCCGGACCTCGAGGAACCCCGGCGGCAAGGACAAGAAGAAGCGCAAAGCGGCGAGACCGGACAGGTCATAGCCGCCCGGCCTTGGCGGCAACGACAACGACGACGACGACAGACCAACCAGCGCAATGGGCGCGAAGGCGAAAAAGAGGAGGAGGTCGCGGCGCCGGCGGTACGGTCCCGTAAAACTGCGGGGCGGCGGCCATAGCGACGCCGTGGCGACGGCAGCCCGTGGCGCGACGAGGCGAACCGTCTCCCGTGAGTGGGGCGGAAGGCCTTCTTGTCCCATTCACGCAACAACTCCCACGACTTGGCGGTTGCCATGTCGTTAGCAAATATGGTGGACAAGCGAGTCCACGAGCAGCGGCAACAGCGTCCGGCGATGGCAGGGCAAGGAGGCGCCGCTTGGTTTTCAGCGGTGAGCGAAGTTACCGTCATCCGCGGCGTTTGACGCCTATCCGTCCCACGCTAGCTTTAAGCTGCGATGAGGAAGTGTCTTGCCGCCGTGCCGCTTTGGGTCAACAAAGCGGTGGCGTGGTCGGGCTGTTGATCGCGTTCGGTCGACCGATCACCCGGCCCGATCTGCATCACGCTGGACATCTCCCGATCGTGGTTGCGCCCATGGTCCGGAATGTAAAGTTAGGGCGGGTGCTGGTAGACGGAGGGAGTTCCCTCAACCTCCTGTCCGCCCGGGTCGCCAAGGCGCTCCAGATCCAGCAGCGGGAGCTTCATCCAACACTCCGTTCTTGACATCGCGCGGGGTGAGTCCGTCCACCGGGCGCGTCGATCTCCTGTGACGTTTGGAGGCTCGACAACTTCCGCACCGAGATGCTCGAGTTGGTGGCGGACTTGACCTCCAACGCCATACTAGGTCGGCCACGCGACCAAGTTCATGGCGGTTTGCCACTATCGTACATGGTGGTGAAGATCCGGGGCAGTGGCCCCATCGTCTTGAAAGTGGACCGCCGGGGGCGCTCCGCTGCTACAAGGACGCTCTCGCTTTGGCGAAGCGTCGGTGCCAAAAGGCCGAGCCTTCGACTCGAGCTCCTCCGTGAAGACCGTGCCTCCCGGTTCGTCCGCGGAGGTTAAGCGGTCTCCTGAGCGAAGTCGAACCCGCGAACCGTTCGGGTGGCGCCTCTCTCGGCGCCAAATAGGAAGGCGCGCTCGTCTCCTTCCTCGATCTAACGTGAAGCGTGTTTGCGTGGCAAGCGTCCGACATGGCCGGGTCCCGAGGAGGTGATTGAGCACAAATTGGCGGCGTTCCCGCCGCGACCGGTCATCTGAAGGTCCGGATCACGATCGGTGGAGCTCTAGGAAGTTATCCGCCAGAGGTGGACAAGCTCTTAGGGCGGGTGCGTCGCGATGTCGCCATCCACGGTGGCTCGCGAACCCGTCCTCGTCAAAGAAATCAGCAGGCGTTGGAGGATGTGCATGGACTTCACCGACCTCAACAAAGGCGTGCGAAGGATCCGTGCCAGCGCCCGCATTGATCTCATCGTCGACTCAACAAATGAAGTGCGGCGGTATGCTTTACGGATCGTACTCGGGTACCACCAGTTAGCATGGCGAAGAAGATGAAGACAAGGCGCGCCGTGACTCCATGGGCGTCTCTTGCTACACAAAGATGGCGTTGATTTGAAGAATGCAGGCCCAACCTATCGAGGGCCATGCATATCGCTGCACCGCCCCCAAATAGGGCGAAACACGAGGTGTATGTCGATGACACAGTGGTGAAGTCAAAAAGGCGAGGAGTTGATCGGCGACCGGAAGAAACCTTCACCAACTGAGGAAGTCTTGCATCAAGCAATCGAGAGAAATGCGTGTTCGCCGTTCCGTCGGACAAATTCTTTGGGATTCCTCGTCTCCCGAGGGATAGAGCGAACCGACAAGATCGCGTGATCGAGAACATGAAGCCCCGAGCGACTTGGCGGATCACGATGCTTGGTGGGTCGCTTGATCTCCTGGGCAGCTTTATAGCTCGCTGGGGATAAAAGTCTCCCACCGCTCAAGCTCCTAAAGAAGACCAACCAGATTCAGTGGGCGGCGGAGGCGCAGGAGGCGTTCGGCAGTCTGAAGAAGTATCTCACCTCCCGCCAGTCTTGGTCGCCCCAGACCGGCGAGCCACCGATCCTCTCGTTGAGGCAAACCCCAGCGGTCGGTCGGTCTTGGTGGCGGAAAGAAAGGCGTTCAACGCCCATTTACTCGTCGGCAAGGTCCTCCACGATGTCAAACAAGGTATTCACAGCACCGAAGATGCTCTACGCCAGTCTTGTGGCGTCCGAGCTACGCCACTACTTCCGGGGCGAAAGTCACGGTGTTGACCAAGTATCCCTTGCGGCGAGATCCTCTTCAACAATGAGGCGACGCTCGTCGCCAAGTGGGCCATGGAGGCGATTCGATCTCAAGTTCGCTCCTCGAGCGGCCATCAAAGGGCAAGCTCTGGCGGAGTTCGTCGTGAATGGACTCCGGCGGACACAGAAGCTGAAGACACCCTAGCACCCTCGCCGTGGACTCTCTTCTTCGACGGCTCATTCCGGCTGGAGGGGGTTGGGGCTGGCGTCGTCCTGGTGTCTCCCACCGGCGATGTCGTCCGGCATCTGGTGGTGCTGGACTTCCGCACCACCAACAACGTCGCGGAATATGAAGGATTGCTCGCCGGGCTCAGGGTGGCTTCGACCCTTGGCATCCGGCGGCTACAAGTAAAAGGCGACTCTCTCCTGGTCATCAACCAGGCGAGGAAGGATTTATCCTGCTCGGATCCCGTCATGGCGGCCTACCTGGCGGAGGTGCGCCGGTTGGTGCGGTACTTTGAGGGTTTGGGCTTCGTGCACGTCCCTCGCCGAGACAACTATATAGCGGATGAACTGTCCCAGATTGCCTCGTCAAGGGCACTTGTTCCGGCTGGGGTCTTTGAAGAAAGACTTACGCGGCCGTTAATCGCAGCCCCAATCTGGCGGAGACGGCGCTTTCCCACGCAGCCCACTTCGAGGAGACGTCACCAATCTGCTGCGCAGCTCCCTGGTTGGAGGAGGCGGAAGAAGCGCCGAGGCGGTTGAGGCGGAAATGCCGTGCCGAGCGAGTCGTCGGCGACAATGTCTGAGCGTCGTCACGCTTTCGTCCGGGAAGGTCGCGTGGATGGATCGATCCTAGCCTACTGCGGGATGGAGTGATCCCACGATGACGCGTCGGTGAGAAGATAGCGCGCAATGCCAAGCGCTACGCCCGGTAGGTGGGGACTGTAGACGCCCGAGCGCAAGCGGAGTTCTTGAAGTCGTCACTCGGGAAGCGGGAGTGAAATTCTCTCCGAGATCCATGGAGGCATGTCGCGGAGCCATTGAGGCCGGGCGTTGGTTGGGAAAGCTTTCGCCACGGCTTCTATTGGCCTCTCGCCTCCGGGATGCCTTCGAGGTGAGGAGATCGGCGTGCCAATTTCATGCTAAGCGAGATCCACCGACCGCCCAGCACCGCAAACCATTCCGCTCTCTGGCGCTTCGCGATGCAGAAATTTGAACGATACTGGCCCGTTCATGGGCGGCCGGAGGTTACACACATCTGTTCGTCGCCATCGACAAGTTCACTAAGTGGGTTGAAGCCTCGCCATTCCCGGCGATCACATCCGCAGCGGCTATCAAGTTTATGAAGAGCATCTTCGTCCGGTTCGGTGTCGCCAACAGATCATCACTGACAACGGCGCTTCGATTCCAGCGCGATTTTCAAGATCGGTGCGAAGAGTTGGGTACCAAGCTATGCCGCCTCCGTTCTTGTCCGAAGAGCAATGGGCAAGTGGAAGCGAAGCGAACGCGAAGTACTCGGGGGCTCAAGACAAGGGCGTTCGATCGCTGGAGAAGCGTGTGTAAGCATTGGTCAAGAAGTCCCCATTGTGTTGTGGGCGCCGGACAACTCCTATGAGCCACCGGTGAAACCCGCTTCTTCGGTGTATGGCTCGAGGCGGTGCTCCATCGAGCTCGCCGGCTCCCCAAGGGTGGCGGCGTTCAGCGAACAAAAGACCACGACCGGCGTCGGGCGAAGTGAATCTCTGGAGGAGATCCGAGACAGGCGGCGATCCGGGCCGCCAAGTATCAACAGTGCCTGCCGTTACCAAGCAAGACGGGTGTGTGTGAGAACAACGGCGTTGGGCGACCTCGTTCACATAAAATCAAGCGCGGTAGGGCGCAACAAACTGTCTTCCCTGTGGGAGGGCTCCTTCAAGGTGGTCTCAGTCTTCCGCCCAGGCTCAGTCAGGCTCGCATTCGAGGATGGTCGCGAATTGGCGAACACTTGGAACGTCGGCGGTGAGGAAGTTCTACCGTGGTAGCAGTTCCAGAAGCTTTTTTTTGGCATTCCTTTGGAGCCGAGCGGCGAGGTCTTCTTCCTTCACCGCTTGCCTCGGGGGCTGCATTGTACAAAGCCATCTTCAATAAGAGATAAGTTCTGTCTCCTTGTGGGCATCTGTTTCTTTTTTCGCCTCAAGTCTGTTAGAAAGCATTCTGCCAAAAGCTGGTAGCGAAAAAGTACTTAAAGCAGATGGCCCCTTAGTTGCAAGGACGAACGCCTACGACTTGCGGTTGGGCGAGGCGATGCGGACGGAAGGCGGGTTCTAACCTGGTGTGTCGGCTCGGTCTAGGCAATGCATGTGCACACCAATGACTAGACCACTTCCTAAGCTAAGTGCTCGCCACGACGTCTAGGGTCGGATTCATAAAGAGGCCATAAGGGTTGAAGTAACGGATGCCCGAGAAAAAGCTCTCACTTTCAATGTAAAGCTCATCTAAAGTTTTTGGCGATCGGTGGCTTAGCCTTAAAAGGTATGTTAGAAAGCATACACGAAAGTCGGTAGCGAAAAAAGTACTTAAGGCGATGGCCCTTAGTTGCAGAGATGAACGCCTCGACTTGCGGTTGGGCGAAGCGAGACGGAAGGTGGGTTCTAGCTGGTGTGTCGGCTCGGTCTAGGCAATGCGCCAACAATGCACACAAATGACTAGACCACTTCCGAAAGCTAAGTGCTCGCCACGCGACGCCTAGGGTCGGTTCAAGAAGAGGCCATAAGGGTTGAAGTAACCAGATGCACGAGAAAAAGCGCTCACTTTCAACGAAAGCTCATCTAAAACTTTTAGCGATCGGTGGCTTAGCCTTAAAAGGTCATTAAAAGCATTCTGCGAAAATTCGTAGCAAAAGTACTTATGGTGATGGCCCTTAGTTGCAAAGGCAACGCTTATAACTTACGTTGGTCTGCGAAAGCGGCGACGGAGCGGAGTTCTAGCCGGTGTGTCGGCTCGGTCTAGGCAATGCGCCAACAATGAGACCGCGACTAGACCACTTCGGAAGCTAAGCGCTCGCCACGTAATGTTTAAGTCGGGTTGCGAGAGGCCATAAGGGTTGAAGTAACCAGATGCCTAAGAAACAGCGCTCACTTGCGGCGAATCGTTCGATCTAAAACCTTTGGCGGTCAGTGCCCAGTTCAATTTCGCAAGTTAAAATTGTGCGAAGTTCAAGTGATACTCACAACAAAAGAGCAAAAGTTTGTTTGCATTGATAAACGCGTTACAAAACAAAATAGACGGGGAGTTTCGCTACTCCTCCTCGTCTTAAATCTTCCGCCGAGCGGCGCCGCCCATCATGGATCTGCGGCCGCGGCGGTGTCAACCAGCGCTGCTCAATCCGGTCGGTGGCGCGAAGGCTCCCGATGGCGGCGTTGAGATCAAACAGCGTCTCGAGCAAAACGATTGCCCAAGATGAACGCGCCGCTTCAAGAGCGCCTTGGCGGCCGTCTTGATCGCCAGCGTCCGCATCGCCACCGGAAGACGCGCGAGGCTTCGCGGCTCGTCCAGGCGCCCGGCGTCTTTGCGGCCGTCTCCTCTCCAATGAGAATACAAAATGCGCCAGTGGATCACGAGTCCGGAAACCGTGGTAAGCGGTCGCGGCATGTCGGCGAGGGTTGGGCGCTTCGAAGTGTTCGGCGGAGGTCTTGATTTGCTTAGCGGCAAAGGCGGCGGCGGCTTGTCTTTGCCGCGGCCTCGCGATCATCGCCTCCTTCAGCTGCGGTTTCTTGGCCAAGGCCGCCCCTTGCTTCGGCGGATCGCTCGCCAAAGCAAGGTTTCCTCCCGCGTTGCCCAGTGCGGGAGAGGGTGCGGCGCCTCGAAGGCGCCCTCGTCGGCGGTCACGGCCGAGATAAGCGGCAGCGCCAGTGACGCGCGGGCGAGAAGGTTCTCCGGCCGCGGCGCCGGCGAACTCTCCGCCGCCGCGAGCGCCCCGTCGAAGGCGGCGGGCGGTGAGGGGGCTAGCAAGTCGCGCGAGCGAGCTCGATGCCCAGCGTCGCCTGTTCCAAGAAGGACAAGCGAAGTCGGTATGCAAAAACGTGTGGCATACTAACCGTAATGCAAAATGTCGTGTGCGCGAGGAAAGCCAACTGAAGTGGCGCTACCGAAGCGAAGTCGGGGGAGCGCCAAGTCGCTGATTGCGAGGCGAGGCGGTGGTGGCGCGATCGCGATCACCGCCGTCGAGCAATAGGCCTTGCGTGGTGCCGCCAGCAGAAGCGTCGGCATAGAAGGAAGCGGAAGAACCGGCGCAGCGCGCCAGTTCTGAAGTCGCCACGCTCGCCCGGTGGCGGAGCGGCGGTAACAACAGGCCCCATGGAGAGGGGCTGCTGCGATGTGAAGCTTCGAGATTGGAGGGCGAGCCCTCTTTGGGCTCGTCTCCCTCCTTCGTCGTCGTCCTGGCGAGATGAGACGGCGCTTTGAAGCGCGGTCGGAGTCGGCCGCCACGGCAGAGGTAGCGGCGGTCGCGGAAGCTTGGGCGGTCGCCGGAGGCGGATCGCGGATCTGTAGTGGCCCCCGTGCCACTTGGACCGCAGGACCAGAGACCTCCATGGGGGGCAGCACACGCAAGTGTTGGTTACGCTCCCGTGGATCCCAGTCGCAGAGGGGAGGATGCTGCGAGCGTGAAGTGTCGGCTGGTTGGTGGGGCCGATAGTCCCGCCACCCGATCCGAGCACGCCGTCGTCAAGACGTTCCTGCGGGCCGGCGAGCAAGAAAGGAAGCCGTAAGGTCGACAAGCAAAAAGATTCCAAGAAAGATAGGAGACCCAAAAGACTAAAAGAGCACTCACCGCCGAGGCGACGCAGACTCCATCGTTGTCGCCATAGTACATCCAGTAGGCGAGTCCTCATCGCGGGCGGGCGGTCGGCGCCGCAAAAATCCGCCATGACGAGGGTTCGGTGAGCCAGGCGGCGAAGATCGGCGATCGCCAAACATCAACTCCAGCTCGGCGAATCGTCGGCGTAGCCCCGAGTTAGCGGTGGGCTCCGCGGACCCTCGGAAGAGAAAGATCGTCGCGACCTCCAGAGTCCTCCACGTCTGACCATTGTCGGTGCAGTCCTTCGGTTGGACTTGGGCGATAGGGATGAAGCGGCGACAGCGGGCGTGAAGTAGCAGCTCCGATGGCCCCGCTTCGGCGCGGCCTCGCGTCAAGACGTAAGAGCCGGCGCCAGAGTGGGAGGCTTGGCATCGTCCCCACGAACATCTTGCGAGAGGTGGGCGAAGATGGCGGCGCAATGATGGAGTTGGGGAAGGTGCACCACCGCATCTCGTAATAAATACCGGGTACAAAGAGTCACGAGAAGACAAAGCGAGCAAGGCCCAGTAGCGTGGCGAGCCCCTCGGTAGCAAGGCGGGCCCCACGTGTCGGCGGGCGAGCAAGGCCCTCAGCGTGGGCGAGCCCCCTCTCGAAGACCAGCGAGGGCCCCACGCCAAAGAGGCGGAGTGCGTGGGCGAGCCCCTCTCGAAGACCAGGCGAGGTCCCACGCGTCGGTGGGGCCAGCGGCGGAACGCTGCGAATGAGTCTTGTGACGAAGGCTCCCCTGCTGCCGCGAAGGACGAAGCGCATTTAATGTGACATCACGCAGCGGATAGGCAACAAAGAAATGATTACCTTCTGATGACCCCTGCAGTCTCGAAAGGTACATCCATTAATGGGCGCAGAAGAATTGACCGTGAGAGAAGGTTTGCTTAAGACGATCGCCAGCGTCGGGGAGCAGGTGGGTCCCGCCTCAGATCTCACCGGTGTGTCTGTCTTGGTCGAGGTCGCCGGGCGGCACGCGAGGCGGGCGCCACTGGCGCAGACGAGCACGTTTAAATCTCTCTGTCGTGTCTCCTGTCTTGTCCGAATCTTGTAGAGTCTTGTCGCTTACCTTTCCCGGCTCTCTCCGTCGGTTCGAGGCTTGTATAAAAGGGGAGGAGGACGAGCAAAAGAGGGTTCGAACACACGCAGCTTCACAAGCACCACATAAACACATTCCCATTCAACCACAATCGAAAAAAGAGCTAAGGCTCGGCAGAGTAGGACTATTACCCGCGAGGGGTCCGAACACAGGTAAATTCTGAGTCGCTCCTTGTTGTGCCCGACGCCAAATCGAACCGAGCTTGATCGAGTTGGCTGGCAGACTGAAAATCTGACCAGGGGTGTGATCCGCAGTGGTTGAGCGGAGAACACGCCGTCAAGTTTAAATAAGATGTACCCTGAGTTGTTTGCTAGAGTAGACCGAAGAAAACTTGTTTGTGATGCTTGCGAGTTTGGGAAGCACACTCGGTCTATATATCGAAACATTGGTCTTCATAGTTATGAACCTTTTGTGTTGATACACTCAGATGTTTGGGGTCCATGTTCAATTATTTTTGAAAGTGGTTATAAAGGATTTGTGACATTTATTGATTGTCATACCCGTATGACTTGGATTTATATGTTGAAGCAGAAGAGTGAAGTTCTCTGTTATTTTGAGAACTTCCATAGGATGGTTGCTACCCAATTTAATAAAAAGGTTAGAATCATTAGGTTAGATAATGGTAAAGAATATGTGAATAAAGAGTTTGCTGCATATCTCTCCAAGGAAGGAATTCTTCATCAAACTACCTGTCCAGGGACTCCACAGAACGGGGTAGCAGAGAGGAAGAATAGGCACTTATTGGAGGTAGCGCGTTCTCTTATGTTTCAAATGAATGTACCAAAGAGGCTATGGAGTGAAGCAGTCATGACGGCAGCGTACTTGATTAATCGCATGCCGTCACGGATACTTGGGAAGAAGTCTCCATCTGAACTCTTGTTTGGAAAACAGGATTTTAGGGTGCCTCCTAAGGTGTTTGGATGTGTGTGTTTTGTTAGGGATCATCACCCATATGTTGGCAAGCTCGATCCCCAGGCAATGAAATGTATCTTTGTTGGCTACTCACCTAGCCAGAAAGGTTATAATTGTTGGAACCCAGTTGAGCGAAAGTTGTTTGTAAGCATGGATGCGACTTTTCGAGTCTGAGCCATATTATAAAAGTGATGATGATCTAGGTACCCTCCTAGAAGAATTCTCTCCTGTCACTGTAGGCGACAGTAGAGAGGGGGAGAATGAGAGAAGCATTGTTGGAACAATTCCATCTCCTAATGGCTCTCAATCAGAAGAGGTATCAGTGGAGGTCACTACTTCTAATGGCTCAGAATTGGAAAGAGAGGAGGTTGTTGGAGCTAAGAATGTAGCCCCAGTAAATAAAGAAGCCCCAGTAAACAAAGAAATAGTATTTATCAGCGAAAGCGTTTTGGGAGAAAGGGGGAGCAGGAGCAAGCAGGATAACCAGAATCTGATGAGTCCACCTAGTCACCTACAACTCTAAATGACCCAGTCCCAAATCTCTCCCCGGCCACCCCTTCTCCGAGTTTCTAGGGTAATGCTCCTCACTCTGATTCCCTTCTTTTGGAGTTGCCTATTGCACATCGTAGACAACCTAGAGTTGTTAAGCCTCCAAGTCGATATGGTTTTGAACATGACATTGCAAAATTTGTTTCATACTGTCGGGGATTAAATTACGGCCCATTGCCATGGCCCACTCCCTGACGGCCCGATCAAACAGCCTACCAGGGCCCAGCTCCCTGGAAGGTTCTATCTGGCCCATGTGCATCTGCCGAAACGACCTCTGGTAGCACGGTCTTGTCTTGACCTAGGATTCGTGTTTGAGTCGACTCGAACAAGAGTTCTGCTCGGCTACGTGAAGACCCGGACGTTGGTTTCCCGGATTGGATTAGGAGTCGTGATCCCCAAGACTAGGAGTATGCCTTATCTGCCTCGGGATATATTTGGCATGTATGAGTTCGTTACGATCTCATAGTTAGCCCGGCCCGATATTCCCTCGGTAGGTCGGTTTGCTCTGCACTATATAAACCATGCCCTACGGCGTTTAGGGGCGGATCTGAGACGACTTAGACACATCTGGCATCTAAGATTACTTTGTCGCATACTACTCACCTGTACACCCATAATCTCGCCGAGACTTGTTCGTCTCGTCGAGCCACCTCTTGTATTCATCCCTGATATATAAGAAAGGCTGGACGTAGGGCTATTATCTCTCCCGAGAGGCCTGAACCAGGATAAAAACCCCTGTCTCCCTGTTCGTTGCTGTTCACATTGTTCAGCGTGTCTCCTATCTCACTTCTAAAGAACCTTAGCGACTTGAGGTCGATATCTCAACCGTCGACAGTTGGCGTCGTCCGTGGGGACTCGCAGATCGAACATGCCGAACTCTATCAGCGACCAGGAGATTCTCCCTGAGGACTACGGCTCGGCGGCGGATGTCTCTTCCCTGCCAGATCGGATCGATCCTTCGATCTTGATCGCCTTCGAATCTGGTTCCCGGCTCGTGCTCGGGATCGGATCACTTCGCGCCGGCAGCTCTTCGCCCATGGCGCAAGTCTGATCCCCGCCACGAGCTCCGTGCTCGGGTGGATCTCTTCGCACTGGCGGCTCTTGGCAGCGGCCCGGTCCCATGACGAGCTCAAGGCTCGGATCGGATCTCTTCGCGGCAGCTCTTCGCCCAGCGCAAGTCTGTCCCTCGCGACGAGCTCCGTGCTCGGGTGGATCTTCTCGCCGGCAGCTCTCGCCGGCGCGTTCGTCTCCCGCGACGAGCTCCATGCTCGGGACTAGATCAACTTCAGCCGGGCAGCTCTTCGCCCGGGGCGCGCGTCCGGTCCCCGCGATGAGCTCCGTGCTCGGGGACTGGATCAAAACTCCTTCCGGATCCCGGGGCTGTTCGCCTGGCAGTGGATGACGGGAGAGAGCTGACTAGCATTTGGAACATCGACCAGCTTCGTAAGTTCCTCGTGTAGGTCTTTCGTTTTCTAGCTTCGCGCTTTTTCTCAAATTTCGCGCCTTAGTTCGTCCAAGTCTCTCGGGCTGCCATGTAAAGTTCGACCCATTGAGCGGTGAATGCTCGCGGCCCCCCGCGGCCCTTCTCACCACTCGTCTTCTCAGACTACCTTACTCTCTGGTAACACTTGATGGCTGCCCGGTCTTACGAACTCTTGGCTCCGCAATCTTAAAGGTTTTCCCTGCCCGTATCTTGTTTCAACAAGTTCCTAAACTCAGAGTTGCGTAACACGGCATCCACCTCGCGGTTAAGCCGACTCGTAAGCCCTCATGGCGGAGGCACTTACCGCTCACGGCACGACCACTTGGTAAAGCCTCGCTCGTAAGCCCTCGGCGCGAGGCACTTTCCTGTTCGGTTACCTTGAATTGCCTAACTTATGTTAACGGCGGTTCACAGGCAAGTCGTCAGATACGGTGTCGCTCAAACTCTCTACGCACGTGCTTGAAGTCGCAAGTTCAGGTCTTCATGCATCGTCTGCATCGGGCTAGGGCGTCGCTCTTTCTCTTGTGCACTGCTCGAGTTCGCAAACTCAGTCCATGGCGCAACTGCACAACGGGGGAGTTAGGCTAAGCGTTCTCTACCGGTTTTCTTAAAACTTTCTAGCGCTGCTTGCCTTGCTCTTGGTTTCTGTTAGTCCTTGTCTTTTCTTTGCTCTTTTTGCGAGAAAAATTGCTCGATCGACTCTCGCTCTGATTCAAGCGCTTTTCGGCGGTCTTGAGTCGCTCGGCCAGCTCCTCGGGGATCGCTCTCCTCGGTCGATTGGGACTTGAGCTGAATTTCGGCAACCCCATGCGTTTCGATTTTCTAGTTCCTTTCCTTAGCGTTGGTTTTCCAAAACCTCGTTGGTCTTCGCTCCGTGGCGCTCCCCGCGTCTGAGCATGTCTTTTATCTGGCGACGACCATGCGGCTCCGGTTAACAAGCGGTGCACCACCGATGGAGTTTTGCCCACCGTAGTCGATTCTCATCGCATAGCGGGCATGCCCACCGTAGTCGATTCTCATCGCAACGCAGCACTCTGGCGCTGGTTCCGCGCTCGCCGAGGCGACACCAGCTTATCGGGTCCATGCAGATAAGATTTCGCCTCGCGCTTTTGCTGCGGCTAAGGTCCCGATCGCCTTCCACGGTTAGCGGTCTTAGCCACAATGAGCTGCACTTGCCCGCACGTCTTTTTTATCCATGCTACGCCCTTCACGCACGGTAATCCGAGCAATGCACCACCAACGAGTCCCGCCCACCGTAGTCGATTCTCATCTGCACGGCACTCCTTGCGTCGGTTCCGCGATTCGCCGAGGTGACACTAACGCTATTGGGCGTGCGGAAAAAAATGTGTCTTGTGCGGTAGGTCGTCTTTAGCGTGTTTTCCAAAACTTCGCTTTGCTCTTCTTAGAGCCTGTTCTTGCCCTCTTTTTTCCCTCTTGCGGCCCGTTTCTTGTTTGTCTTCTGCAGAAATACAGAACAGGGAACATCGAACTCGGTGATGGTCGTGGCGAGGTTCGAGCTTCCCCACCAAAGCCGATGTCCGCATCCTCTCTTCTCGGGTTTGCTCGCGCATGCCTGGCGATTCACTTACCACAGATGATTTCTTGCCTTTGCCCGTCTTGACCTTCACAGTTCGGCTAAAGTCAAGGAGGCGCCACCAACGAGTCCCGCCACCGTAAGCCGATTCATCGCCATACGGCAAGCCCACCGTAAGTCGATTCTCATCGCAACGGGCACTCAAGCGTCGGTTACGCACTTGCCAAGACAACGCTAACAACTGCGCAAGGAATACGTCATGGGTAAAGTGTTGATTTCACACGTTCTCTTGCGGCCCTGACTGCAACGGGTTGTGATTCACCTCGCACCGGGCAGCTCTTCGCCCGAGCGCGCGATCTGTCCCCGCGACGAGCTCCGTGCTCGGGGCCGGATCACCTCGCCGGGCGGCTCTTGGCGGGCGCAGTTCTACCGCACGTCTTCGCTGGTCGTACTTCGGTTCCTTTAACGAGCTCCGTGCTCGGGACTAGACCTCCTTACGGTTCCTTTGGCGAGCTCTACGCTCGGGTCGGGTCACCTTCCCCCGTATGCATTATGCGCTCCCGCACACGATCTCGTCAGGGGCACATCACCCTCGCTCTGGCGCGACATTCGCTTCGAGCGCAATCCCTATTTTCTGGGCAAGCTCTAGCAGAGAGGTGGTTCCTATCTTTCCTAGGCATCCGAATGCTCGATGCAAGCAGACGAGTCCGTCTCGCGACTTGCTATGTTCATTCTCCGGAAGATCGATCTTCTGGGATGCGGTGGTACGCTCTTCACTACCAAGAAGTCAATCCTCCTTGGTGACGTTCACCTCAAGGAGATGATTCACCTCACTTCTTCCGATTTACATGTCGAGGGTGGGTACTCGCTCGGACGGATGTCGTTCCTCGCTCGACGCATGAGTTGCTTTCGGCCGGCGGTTTGTTCGATCCGAACACGACTTGTTCGGTTGAACCGTAACTCTGTTCGATCGCTTTGTTACTGCGTCTTTGTGGCGAAATACACCTCTTCGTGACTTGGAGTCTCAAGAGGATGACCCCACTCTAGTGAGTCCTTCCACTTGAGTCTCGGGGGCTAGTATCGGGGATTAAATTACGGCCCATTGCCATGGCCCACTCCCTGACGGCCCGATCAAATAGCCTACCAGGGCCCAGCTCCCTGGAAGGTTCTATCTGCCCATGTGCATCTGCCGAATGACCTCTGGGCCGCACGGTCTTGTGAACGGCCTAGGATTCGTGTTTGAGTCTGACTCGAACAAGAGTTCTGCGCGGCTACGTGAAGACCCGGACGTTTTTTTCCCGGATTGGATTAGGAGTCGTGATCCCCAAGACTAGGAGTATGCCTTATCTGCCTCGGGATATATTTGGCATGTATGAGTTCGTTACGATCTCATAGTTAGCCCGGCCCGATATTCCCTCGGTAGGTCGGTTTGCTCTGCACTATATAAACCATGCCCTACGGCGTTTAGGGGCGGATCTGAGACGACTTAGACACATCTGGCATCTAAGATTACTTTGTCGCATACTACTCACCTGTACACCCATAATCTCGCCGAGACTTGTTCGTCTCGTCGAGCCACCTCTTGTATTCATCCCTGATATATAAGAAAGGCTGGACGTAGGGCTATTATCTCTCCCGAGAGGCCTGAACCAGGATAAAAACCCCTGTCTCCCTGTTCGTTGCTGTTCACATTGTTCAGCGTGTCTCCTATCTCACTTCTAAAGAACCTTAGCGACTTGAGGTCGATATCTCAACCGTCGACACATACTTTCATGTCTCACCCACATATAAGGCATTCATTGCATCTCTTCAAGTAGTGCATGTTCCAACAAACTGGCAAGCTGCAAAACTGGATCATAAGTGGGAGGAAGCTATGAAAGAGGAGCTCAGAGCGCTCGAAAAGAATAAGACATGGGATCTTGTTCCACATCCACCTGGAAAAAGAGTAGTGGGCTATAAGTGGGTCTTTGCGGTTAAACAAACTCCCGAAGGGAAGGTTGATAGGTTCAAGGCAAGACTGGTTGCAAAAGGTTATAGTCAAACATATGGAATAGACTATGATGAGACTTTTGCACCGGTGGCCAAGATTCCCACAGTGAAGATGTTGATTTCATGTGCTGTGAATTTTGATTGGCCCTTGTATCAGCTAGATGTGAAGAATGCATTCTTGCATGGAGATCTACAAGAGGAGGTGTACATGGAGCTAGCTCATGGGTTTGAGAATGAGAAGTTAGATGGAAAGGTCTGTAGACTTAAAAAGTCATTATATGGTTTAAAGCAATCCCCACGAGCGTGATTTGATAGATTTAGACGTGCACTATGTGGAATGGATTTCTCTCAATGCAATGGGGACCACACTTTATTTTATAAGCATAGAGGTACACGTATCACCATATTGGCGGTATATGCGGATGATATTGTGATTACTGGAGATGACGAAGAAGAAATCCAATGTTTGAAGAAGCTAGCCCAAGAGTTTGAGGTAATGGATCTTGGACATCTTCGATATTTTCTGGGGATCGAAATTGCACACTCTGAGAGAGGAATTGTTCTCTCCCAAAGAAAGTATGTCCTTGACCATTTATCAGAAACTAGTATGCTTGGTTGTCGTCCAATTTCTTCACCTATTGATAAGAATCATAACTTTTGTGCTGACTCCGGTGAACCTGTTGACAAGGAGAAGTATCAAAGATTGGTTGGCCGTCTCATCTATCTATGCCACACGAGACCTGATATATCATATGCAGTGAGTGTGGTAAGTAGATATATGCATGACCCCAGAACTGGACATATGGAAGCAGTCTGGCGCATTCTTCGATACTTGAAGAGTAGTCCTGGAAAAGGTATTTGGTTTAAGAAAAACCAACATCTTAGTGTTGAAGGGTACTGTGATGCTGATTGGACAAGTAGCAAGGATGATAGACGGTCTACACCTGGATATTGCATCTTTGTAGGAGGTAACCTTGTGTCATGGCGGAGCAAGAAGCAAGATGTTGTCGCTCGGTCTACTGCTGAGGCAGAGTATCGTGCAATGGCATTTAGTCTTTGTGAGATGATCTGGGTAAAGGGTCTATTGACTGAGCTTCAAGTGGCTAGAAATGGTCCTTTAGTATTGCATTGTGACAACAAGTCTGCAATTAACATAGCAAACAATCCGGTGCAGCATGACCGCACCAAGCATGTGGAAATTGATAGGTTCTTCATCAAGGAAAAGATTGACAGCACAGTATTGAAGGTCAAGTATATAAAGTCTAGTGAACAACTTGCTGATTGTTTCACGAAAGGGTTAGGACCTAGTGAGGGTAATGTTTTTTGTAACAAGATGGGTATGGTTGATATTTTTAGCCCATCTTGAGGGGGAGTGTTGGCTGTGTGAGTTGTATGGGCCTTTATTGGGCCCTCCCTCTATAAATAAATATATATATAGGTGTGGGCTCTGTGAGAGAGACACATCTAATCTTCCATAAACACTACAAGATGAAATGGCAACTGTGGTCTAAGGGTGTTTCAAAATGGCATTAGTGATGTTAACTCTAAATTAATTACCATGGAGCTGCCCTGAGTTAGTGATAAAAATAGAGAGCCAGGGAGTCGAGGAGTACGAAGAGAACTATGGAGCCACGGTCCTTTTATTAGACCATTTTCAGTGGTAATTTTTGGGGTCATTTTTTCCTTTACAAGAGATTCCGATCTTTTGAAATACTACAACAAATTTTCTTCGTGGTTCTCTTCAGAAATAAAATCTTTGTGTATTCTTTTAAAAATTAGGAAATTCTCTCTCCATTCTCTTTACAAATTGTTTAAAGGGGTGTTGTTGGAGAATGAAGGAAAAAAATATGAGAAAGAAAATGGAACACAGAGAAAATGGTTGAGGATGGTCTTACACACTGCAATCTCCATCCCTGTATGCATTCAACATAGCAGAAAACTAAGCTGGCAATTAAGGTAAGAAGCGCGATTGTTGATAAAACTAGCGGGTGATGTAACATATCTAGAGATTACATGTACACTCATGTTCCACAAATAGCAAAACCTTGCTTGCATTTTGACTTGTATCTATAACTAGCAAAAATGTCCGTGCGTTGCAACGGGAGAAATAAAAATCTTCGCTGACCAGTTCATTAAAAAATTATTCGCTAACAAAAGTCATTAAAAAAAGAATCCATTTGCTATGTGCCTCTGTCTAGACCAAATGCAAAAATAAAAATCATGACACCTAAGTTTACTCTGACTAATCAGAGATTAAACAAAAGAATGCATTGCATTTTTGGAAAATGATTGATAAGGTGTCATGAGGGCATAAAGAATGCCATCATCTCATTCCATCAATGCACAATATTAGCATGATACTTTATTTCCATGCTCAATAAAAAAACAGAATCCTAATCAGTGCCAGTTATTTATAACTGCAAAATTACAGAGAACCACAGTAACTATTGTGGCACCATGTGATATCTTTGTTTTTTGACACCTAAAGTAAGGAGGAATATTATTGGCTACAGGATAGAAAGGAAATCACCACATAGTTTTGGCAGTTTAACTTACATATTGTTGCAAAGCTGTGCTCCAAACAGCTATAATAGCCGCAATCAGACCTTTCATATTTACACTAACATTAGTAACCGTGCAGACTGCAACACCTATCAGTACAACCATTATGCTCAGCTTTGTGTCCCTTGAATAATGTTACAATGTACATGATCAAAGACAACCTCCAGAAGACATGACGACTAGAGGATTGTAATAATTTCGACCACATCAATAGTTAGTTAACAGCATCACTTGTGGAACCAAATTCTGCAAAACAGAAGCAGCAGAAAGAGCAAACGAATGATTTACGGGGAGATGAATGTGGCAACTGGAATGAATGTAGATTGCTGAAACATACGAGTGATCAAGACTGAGCGAGTATGTCTTCAAACCCTTCTCTTGGTGAGGATTTAGGCTGGCGCCTGAATATAGTAGATCTGAAGCATATGCTATTGCACATCTGCAATACCACATAATAACATGGTGATCCAATGACAAACCTATGCAGAGCCTGATCATCAGGGAGATTTCCTCTAGCTCTGAACCAATAGTTCAAGCTGAAAAGAATGATGCATTACTGAATCAGAACATATAGTACGCAGTAGGATAAACCTTGAAGAAATTTAAAAAGTCAAAATTATGATAGTCAAAGATCTATATTGAACATTCGAATTTCTACTAAATTTTTTTTGTTCTATTAAAAAGGTTTTGGCTGGTTTTTCTGGTGCAATTAAGTATCACTGAATCTTAAGGCCAAACCAAAGTTTCGTGGAGAAGTAGGCCAAGGTAAAATACGAATGAAATGCATTGAGATTAAAGATAGTATGTAGATATATATGCTAAGTACCTTGGTTTATGTGGAGAAGCAGAATCTCATTTCAATGGGCCAAGGTATAAACTTTTTCTTGGCAGCCGAGTTCCTATATTGCCCCCAGAAGTGCAGATTACTAAATAGTCAAAACCACAAGGAACAGCATGTGGTAAAGAGATGAAAAAATGATAAAAACTGATACTTAAGATAGAGGACATGTAACATTCTACATGTGCTATACAATTTGTTGCACTACCCGGATAAACAATCATGTTTTTTAACAGCACAAAACAAGTTGCTTCCGAAGGTTACTACCTTTAAAGTTTAAAACTATTAATCATCCGAGGGAAACACTAATTTAGCCGATTATCAAAAGACAACTTAAATGAAAGAAATTACATTGGAAAGCGTCGATCAGTAAGTCTTCTCTCTCGTATCTCCTCCAAATTCAGGAGCTGCATTTGATTACTTATTAGCTCAATGGCCTTTTTCCATACATATCAAAGAGGAGAGAGAAAATCCTTACCTCTTCTGGAGGAGGAACATCGAGCATGGTTGTTTGCTCGATGTTGAAATCTAATTCTTCCTTCGCAACACAATTAATCCAACATGAGTTTTGCCAACTACTAACTTCAAATTTCAGCAAACGCCACCTTGGCAATTTTGCTACTTCTACTTGGTTGTTTAATAAGTTTCCAACTCTAGCAATGCAGACAAACAAGCATTGCTCACCCGATGATTCGTCCAATGCGGTGCAAGCGGACAAACAAGCATTGCTCACCCGATGATTCCTCCAATGCGCCATAGAATTCCTCGATGTCACTAAGGAACTTGAGTACCGCTTTAGCACTCCATGTCCTCGCCTACCCTCGGCCTCCACCATTCCTCCGAGCCCCACTTCTCGACCGCATCGCCAAGCCGTACATCGCCTCCCACAACAAGGCCGCCATGACCGCTCCTTTGCGGCGATGCTCGTGTCCTCCACGGCCAATCCGAGCTTCTGGCCGAGCACGTGCGTTCGCTGCTCTGCCGTGATGAGGCACGTGCTCTTGGCCGGCCGCGACGAGTGTAGCCAAAACCCCACCGCTTGACGCCGTCGAAGAAGGCCGCGACACGGGGCTCGGCGTCGAGCGAATCAAGAGGATGAGAACCTGCGGTGCTCTGGTGGCCGGATCTTGATGCCGCCTCTGGCGAGGAGCGCGGAGGGGGTGAGGTGCCGAGCTCGATCTGAGAGAGGGTGCTGGAGAGATGTGTGGGTTTGGGCTGGTTGGGAGGAGGCGGCTCGAGGGCAGGGGGAGAACAGCTAGGGTTTTGAGGGGGACGGCGGGTTGATTCACATGAATCTGCAAAATCACCCCCGCGGGTGCGTCGGATCCGCTGGATCAGGCCAGCGCGCGATCCGACGGTGCTGGTGAGAGCGACGGACGAAGAAAACGGAAGACGGAAACTCTATTCTCTTTATTATTAGGTAAAGAATAGTACAAAGCCCACCAGCCCCTTCTCCACCCCGCCACGTGGCGATTTTTCCCCCTGCGGCCACGTCACCCGAAATTCTCCAGCCGTCCGATGCTCATCGAACGGTCTCAGCGAGGCGGTGGCTTCCGTGGCTTTTCTTCCGCCACGTCGCTGTCCCCCATTTTCTTGCCTGGCTCGGCAGGCCTCTAGGGCCACGCCTCCTCCCCACACCGCCCGCATCCCAGTGTCGGGTGCTCCTCCTCGGAGGCTCGACCCCGCTGGCCCTGCCGCTTCTGCGCCGTCTTCGTCCTGCTCGCCAACCCCCGTTCGAGTCGGCCGGCGACGCCCGTTGGAGTAGTCCCCAGATCTGGATGCTCAAACAGTGCCTCCTCCGCTCCCGCGTCGTCGTGCGCGGCCTCGACCTCGACGCCGCTGCGCTCAACACCGCCACCGACGCCGCCCAGGAGGGCTCCTTGCCCGCCAGGTTCAACCGTGCGGTCATCCCGGAGGTTGAGCTAGCCGCCTCGCCCTGGGGCGTCCCCGCGCTCGACGCCGTCGTGCCAGGCGTGGACATCTCCCTCACCCCTAGGTACGGCCACCGTCCCTCGTCGCTCAGCTGTCCTCAGGTGCGCCTCCGCCACCCCCGAAACCGCATTCCCTGCTCTCTCTCTCTCTCTCTCTCTCTCTCTCTCTCTCTCTCTCTCTCTGTTGACTGTGGGAAAAGAATAAGAAGATGAAAAACATGAGTCCTAGGTTCTCTCTCTCGCCAGAGATGCCAGGATGAATGCCCCCTGTACCTTGGTCATGAACAGAACATGCCGTTGCTGGACTGCAAGTGACACCGTTCTGCACACCTCATTGCTCCCCTCCTCTGCGTCTTCTCATTTTACATGGATCTGTTCATCAGTTCTCCTTAGTTCAGCAAATTTCTTTTCTTTAATTCTGAACTGCAGCACATGTTTCCATCCTTTCATGCTATCTTCCATGTGCTTCCTTCGTTTATTGTGAACATTAATCTCCGAGAAATGGAAGATCCATCAATGACTTCAATCTGCTAAGTTTACATACATTGGTTCATATATTCTTCTTATGTCTATGTATATTCATTTACAACGACTTCATTCTAGAGAGTTAGATAGAAATTTCAGATATATAATATGAGGGATTACTTATAAATGTTCACATCAGTCCACAATCCAGACGATATGCCATCAATATCTGTGATGTTGTTTCTTCTCATATCTGGTAGAAATAGTCCTATTCTATTTTGCTTACCATTTCTTTCTTTGATCAGATCATCCTACAGGATTCGTTTGCCTGCATACTTGGGGTAGGGGGAAAAAAAACTTATGCTCCATATACAGGACAGGTATACGACCTCATGTTCACCTTTTTTTATTTTGAGGATACCTCATCCTCGCTGTATGGAAAGGCAGGTTATTGCAGCTGTTGGAAAAATTCAGCATGCTCCTCCCTCTGCCGTGCAGCTGATGATTAGGCCTTCCTCTCGCCGCTAGCTTTTGCCTTTGTGTTTCCGTCTGATTATTTAGGGATTATTTGATGAGAATTGGTTTCATTTGGGAATTGGGATTGTTGTGCGTGTAGGATGTACATCTTCAATGGGAATGACACCATGGGTTTTCAAGGTGAGCTGCTGATTCATTCATAAGTGATGGAGCTCTTAGAATTTACTTTATCTGTATTTGTTTATTTTGGTAAAGGTTATACACTATCAACATTTGTTGTCACTCCGCTACTTTGTATCATTCATAGTTTCTATTGTTCATGTTGTTTAACCCCCTAATGATTCATCCTGCTCCCTTTTTGTAGGTTTAAATTGATGTGCAAATGTGCAATCAGGGGTCAGTGGTCTTGCTCACTGTTCTAAGCTAATATATCATTAGCAGTGGCGCGTTGGTCATTATTCTATTGTTAAAAAAAAGGTCAGTGTCCTTCGGTGCCTAAGTATTGCAGTGTTGTACCAGATTTGTTATTTTAGTTTGACCAGATAATCTACATATGTAGTTTGATCGTGATTTTGTGGACAATAGTCGGTTCTGATTCTCTATTTTCATGGCTATCATTTTGCTAAACCTGATTGTGGCCACCACTCTAAATGTCCTTTATGTGGTACATTATTATTAGACACATAAATAGCTCACACCAGTTTTTTTTCATGATAAACATGGTCTTCACAGAATATATATATATATATATATATATATATATATATATATATATATATATATATATATATATATATATATATGTGTGTGTGTGTGTGTGTGTGTGCCATGCTGCAGGCGGTTTGTCCTGTTACAATAAGGAGCTTATGTCCAATTGAATCCACTTGAGGACACTCTCCGGTTAGAGATGTTCTTATATTTATATTTGCAGGGGCTTGGCATGTTAATACTCTAAAAAATGGAGCAAACACAACAATACGCTCTTCAGACAAATTGGTTACATTAGATTATGAGTTCTGATTTCCTCTATGAAAATAGATCATTGCCCTGTTTCAAATGTTCACTGTCCACCTATTCTTTCCCTACAAAATGCAGGTTTACTCTCACTCATGATAGCTTCTTGCTGCCATCCTTACCCTAGAGAGTGAGTGAGAGCCATGGAGCACTGGGTTTGAATGATATTGCTTTTATTTGAACTCACTTTTACATGGCAACATCTGAACTATGACTCTGTACTCTCAAATTAAGATTCTGTTGTTAAATAGTTTCATGGTTTAAAATAGTGAAGTATTATTATGATAGTGATCTTCTACACAGATTTCATCATGAATATCTGACTCCTACGATAGAGCTTAACCTGTACTCGCAAATTGAGATTCTGTTGTTAATGGTTTAAAGCAGTGAAGTAATATTATGAGTGATCCTCTACATAGATTTTATCATGACTATCTGACTCCCTTTCATTATGTTGTTTCCTGGCGCATTAGTGAGAAAATGTCAATACTCAATAGTAGAGCTCGCAGTCCAGCGTGTCCTACTAATGTGCACATAATTCCTGTTGTACATGCTGAAACGACCACCTCCAAAAACACAGGAGCTACCGTCTTGGCTCGACGGTGCGCCACGGGCGCGCCAACTCAACTAGTGGACTAGATAAGTAACCACTCCTGAATTTCATGTTCCGAATAGATAAGCTATTTGAGCTGAACTTTTGCACTGAACTTTGAGGTATTTTGGTATACTTTCTAAATCGATTCATTTCGTTTATATTATTTTTAAGGGCTTTGAGAGATTAACAAAGGAAATATTGGTTGGTGTAATGTTAAAATCTTTAATGCATTAATCAATACTTATGAGCTTAAGGAGATTGATATTAACAAGGGTGGTTATACTTGGACTAACAATAAGCAAGATCCCATTCTAATTAGACTGGACGGAGTTTTTGTTAACAAAAGTTGGGAGGCTATGTTTCCTAGGTCTAGGGTGTCTAAATTGCCTGGATTGTTCTCTGGTTATAACCCTCTTTTGTTTCAAGTAAATGGCCAACCCAGAGGGGTCAAGGGTGGTTTTAGATATAATCCGGAGTGGAGTAATAAGGAGGGTTCATTGATACGGTTCAAAAAATTTGGAGTAAGCCTGTGGTGGCTCTTACCAAATTGGATTCCTTGTTGATTAGGCTTAGAAGGGTTAACAAATGTCTAAACAGTTGGGGCGCGAGCTCTTTTGGTCAGGATAAAAGCTAAAAATAGATTCCATGCTTAAGTTAAAAAATTTAGAAGTGAAAGAGGAAGGGGATGATTTAAACAATGATGAGGTCCTTTTGAAAATTCAGATGCTAACTCCATTACAAAAATTCCACGAGCAAAAAAGAGTTGTATTGGTATTCTAGGGCTCATGAGAAATGAAAATTTCAAGGGAATGCTAATACGGAATATTTTCATAAAATAGCCAATGGGCGTAGGCGAAAGAACACTATTTTATCTTTACAAAATGAGGCTGCCAGTTCATTCTGAAGATGATATTCTTTTGATGACTACAAGCTATTATAAATCACTGTTTTCCTAAAACGGTGGGGATAGACCCAATTTGTCTTTGTGATATTTGGAATAATCATGAGAAGGACACTGACCTGGAGAATGAGAATTTAATTAAACCTTTTTTAGAAGAGGAAATTAAATGTGCAACATTTTAGATGGGACATAACAAAGCTCCTGGCCCTGATCAGATCCCTATACAGTTCCGTCAATGTTGTTAGGATATTAATAAAATAGACATTGGTGAGACGTTTCATGAATTTTGAAGGAAATGTGCAAATTGATAAAATCAATTATGGACAGATCATATTGCTTCCAAAGAAAGTGGGCGTTGTTATGGTGCAACATTTCAGACCCATCTGCCTATTAAACTGTGTTTATAAGATTTTCACTAAAGTGCTTACTAATAGAATTGAAGGTGTTTTGAATAGGATAATCACTAAAACTCAAAATTCCTTTTTAAATAATAGACATATAACATATAGTATCATGATCTTGCATGAGCCTATGCACTTTGTTAAGCTTAGCAAAAAGTGTGGGATTTTTCTAAAATTAGATTTTGAAAAAGGTTATGACAAAGTTGACTAAGATTTTTTTTTCAAATTCTAAGATTGAGAGGGCTTCATGGAAAAAGTGGTTTGTTGGATTAAGCAAGTGGTGTGTGAGGGGACAATGAATGTTAAAATTAACAATACTCTGGGCATCTGAGTTCGGACCCTCCTGCTCATCTTTGTTCGGACCCTCCTGGTCCTAATCAGACTTGCAACCTGAATAATAAAATTTATCCGGGATAGGTATAATGAGTACGCGGCTACCCAGCAAGCAATCCTTAACAAATGAATGCAATGGCAAAGATCGAGGAATTGGCTATTTTACACAAGACCTACTTACTAATCAAGTTTTAGCAAAAAGTTATAATTTTGTTGAATGCATGAATTCTTGAGATAATATCAATTATCATCAAAGAAAGGTGCGTCATCACACCAGGCCAGTCCCAGCCTATTCTAGTCAAGTTCAATTATTAAAAAGGTGAATCTACATGTGCAAACCTCTCGCCCCGTCCATGACCGTGGACATGGCTATCATGGTAGTTTTAACTCTGCAGAGTGTGTACAAGTTTCCCCATAAGCCCCGTCTCATCCACTAGGAGAAACGGTACAAGACTTTTCCAGCCTACTATGCCCACCATTTCGCTTGCCCTTTCTTTTAGTTCCCCCGGCCCCGCCGGTGTCCGCCACGGTAGGGCGCCTACTACTTCTGGACACCACCCATGGGTCGTTCCCCATTTAAGCCATTCGGTCTCAGGAACACACCTACCCCTCAGGGGAGATTACAAGCCTCCCCCTAGGGCAACAGTGACGAAATGTGACCGTACAACCTACGAGCAAGTGGTTAGTGGGTTTCGTAGGGTACTAAGCCAGGGCTGAAGGCACAAGTGGCTGTACAGTAAGGTTTGGTCTAGCAATACACAAGTTTGAGTTCTTATTAGAGGAGACCCTCGAATCTCCACCACAGTCTCGGAACCATCACTGCCGGGACTCCCCTAAGCAATCTACACTAGTTTTAGTTGTTTAGGTTTTAACCAAAAAAACCATCATGAAGCATACGCCTCACAAAGGCACATTTTTATTCAGTCCTAACATCTAGTCAAAGGATAGGCTAAGGGTTCATCAAAAGAGGTCTAGTCATGCTAGTAAAGGACTACCATGAATAAGGCACACACTATTATAATATGCATGCAAAGGTGTATTACGAAAAGTAAAGACGATTAAGCTCCCTCCGTCCAACCGTTGCCCTAAAACATAGCCAAGAGAGCACCTACTGTTGAACGGACGGAGATATTAAAACATAGGACCAGAATATGCAAACAACTAGTGCTTGCCTGGCAGCGATCGACCTTGCAAGGAATCATCGACGTTGATGGTCAACATTGTTCGTGGTGACGTCTCGTTCCAAAGTCCACGCCTCCACATCTTTCCCGGGAGGTTGTCGGCATCCATGGTTCCAGCGTCACTGGTGGCATCTCTGTCCAAAGTCCGAGTCTTGACGATCCTCCGCGAATCCGTTAGGGCGTACAGCTCCAGGGGTCTCCGACAACGATGTCCTGACCCAAGTATTGGTCGTGACCTTCTTCCGAGAATTTATCAACACTCACGACTCCGGTAAAAATACCGGTACGGTCTACACGCAAAACGAGGTGCAAACAAATAAACAACATCAAATAAATTTCATAAAAAATACTAACTAATTATTGGCGATGGTGCCTCGGTAATCAAAACGCGCTTCGGATCTTCGCGAATCCTGATCGGAATAATTTTCCTTTCAATAGTGTCACTTGGTGCCCGTCTTGCGAAATCGGCGACGACGACAAGCAAAACGAGGCGCACGCGAAGAGGCGACTGCAAAGGAACTTCAGAAAAATACAAAATAATTATCGTAGGTAGAATAAAATAGGAGGCTAGTAAAATTGGTTCGGAATGAATCGGACCTTCGGTGTAGGAGAAACAAAATTGTGAAGGTGCACTGTTCATCCAAATAGTGCACAACCAATTGAATTAAAAGGGGATCGGGCTCTGTTCGTCTTCAACCTCCAGATCTTCATCTCCTTCTATCAAGCAGAGTGAGAGAGAGAGAGAGAGAGATGGGGGAGGCTCGGGTTGCGGTATCCTGCGAGGTTCCCCCGGAGGTGGCGGCAAGGTGGCGCTCCGGCGACGTGGGGCAGCGCCAAGGCGGCGGTGCGGGGTGAGGCGCGGCAACGGAACGGCGGCACTTTGCCAGCGTAGCTACACCCGAGGCGGCCATGAGGGGCGGCGCCTGGGCATGGGCGGCATCGGCCATGGGGCTAGGGCGGTAGCTCCAGTGGGGGCACGAGTCTTCGGTGTGTGGCGGCGACAGCTGGGTTGCAAGACGGTAGGGTGCATGGCCGGCGACTTGCACGGCGCGGCGCGGCAAGGGGCGATGGCTCTCGGCGCAACCCGGCGCGTTGGCTTGGGCAGGGGCATCGCGGCATCTAGGTAGCACGGCTGGGCGCGCTCCGATCTAGGGCGGCGGCTCAGCATGGGGTGGGCGGTGGTGTGGCTACTCCGGGAGTCCGGGGTGGCGACTCTTTGGTGTGACGGTGAGGCAACGCACCAGCGAATGGCAGCCGATCCGGCGCCATGGGGGCAGGAGCGGCGCTCGGCGAAGACGACGGCGCGGCTAGAGGCGGCGACTGGGTAGCAAGGCATGGAGGTGGTGGCTTCTCGTGGATGCGAGCAAGAGACGAAAAGGAAGAAGAGGGAAAAGAAAAGAGAGGAGGAGGGAAAACTAAGAAAAGTTTAATCTCCATAATTGGGCATTAGGTGGCATAAATGGACATTAAAGCACATAAAATGGTATTAAATTGCATAAATGGACCTTAAATTGGAATTTGAATAGGAAAAGAATTATGGCAAGGGTTTCCAAAATTTGATGAGGGTAGGTGAGAGAGAGGATCGGCAGGGATGCGGGTCAGAGAAGAGCTTGGTCGGTGCACTCCACCAAATCGGTTTGCTATGGGGTGAATTTGGCTAAGACACGAATCGGGTTTAGGTTTTCGGTCGACTGAGGTAAAGGGACAAGGTAGAGAGAAGAGAGATAAGTGGTTCACTTATGACCGACCTAGTTAGAAGGAAAGAGATCAGACCAAGGACTTGTCTTGGTTGGGAGAGACTAAAGTTCGACCAGCTAGGGTTACGACGAAGATCAACCGGAGTTAGGGTTCCGGTTGAGGGAGGGGATGGACAGTCGACTCAACCAGGGGTTTTAGGGTCTCGGGCTCGACCGAGAGGATTTAGGTTTGGTTGGCCAAGGTTACAAAGAATGTCGATCTGGGTTAGGGATTTGGTCGACTCGACCAAGAGGGTTACTGTTTCGATAGAGAAGGGTCAAAAGAGAGTAAGAGAGTCAAATTATAATTGTAAAAGCTTGTAAATTGTAATGTAAATAATAATAAAATATTCTTTTAGAAGAAATATAATTGTTTAAAATTTAGGGTTTTTGAATGAAGAATTATAATAAATAATTTTTAAATTTGTTTTTTAAATGAAACTTGGGACATTCTGATATTTATTAGGATTTCACAGATAGCCGGGTTGAGGATATCCCTCTAAGGGATAAATTCCCTTGTATCTTTTTTATTTGTTTAGATGATGATATTATTGTTGCACAATGCAAAGCTCGAAACTGGAAGTTGTCCTTTTGACGTTGGTTAGATCCTAGTCTTATGTCGGATTGGGTGGATTTTGTATCCAAACTCTCAAGTTGCTTATAATGAGAATCTAGACAGTCCTGTGTGGAGGATTGATAAATCGGGAAAGTTCATTGTTAAATCTGTTTGTAGATTTCTTTATGAGAGATGGCATTAATCTAGAAATTCGGGCAGGATCTGGTGTTCGAAGGTTCCTTTAAAGGTTCAGATCTTTCTTTGGTTGTTACAGCATAAGGTGTTATTAACAAGAGAGAATATGAGAAAAAGGAATTGGGGAGGGGATCCTAGATGTGAGTTTTGTGATAATATTGAGATTATAGAGCATCTTTTTTTTTTCTCTTGCCCTTGGCAAAATCCATGTGGGGGGTCATTGCTGCTTGTTGTAATGTAGACTCCAGACCAACTAATTTGGATGGGTATTTTCAGTGGATGCGAGGTTTGTGGCATGTGAGTAGCAAGATTCATACATTTTGTTTGGCTTCTTTTTTGCTTGGGTACTTGGATCTACAGAAATAAATCCTCCTTTGATGGGGTTAAAGCGAGGTAACCCATAACTGTTATACACATGATGTGTGCCCTTTTATATTTTTGGTCAGGATTTTTGGAGGAAGAGATGAAATCTAGTATTAGAGAATGTTCATATCGATTGATCAGTTCCTTCATTGTAGGTTTAGCATAAGATGGACAGAAGAGAAAACTGAACCATAATCTGTTGGCGGACAAGGATGCTATTGCGAAGAATGGGAGTACTTTGCTAGGGGGAGCTTTCAGCAATCTACCTAGCAGTGGGGAAATCTGTGTAGATGACAGGTGTTGACAATTGAAGTGGAAGTGGACATTTCTGCTGATTGCGGTTGAGGAGATGGTAGTTTAATTTTGGTAGCAAGGTTCTCTAGCTTTTTCAAACACCTTGGTGATGTTTTGTAAGATAAACAAGGGAGAGGTTGTTCCCATACTTGTGGTGTGTCAAGGTTTTCAAAATTGTTTCTCATTTGGTTATGCTTGTTATCTCTACGGGTGTCTTAAAAAGTATATGTATCCTAGTCATACTACTTTATTTTCGTTCTCGATGATAATGGAAATCAGGGCTAGCCCCTTAGAGCATCCCCATCTCACCCCCTATCAGGCCGGCCTCCAAATTACTGTAGCAGCGATTTTTCCCGTCCAAAGCACACCCAGTGTCTTGCATGCTCAATTACCGGCCAGCGAAATTCAAAAATTTTTGAAATAGAGGCCTGTTTGATGAGCTTGCTGTACATGCTCTTAGGGAAGAAATTGTCTACGCACGTAAGAGAGAGAAAAAAAAAGCTAGGTTTCGAAAAGCAAATCGTATATATATTTTTTATTTGGTTTAGACTTGTCAAGCCTATGGCAAAGCTTATGCCCCTGACCAAGTTTGACAACGCATGAACCTTGGGCGCATGCGTGAATGCATGTGTGCATGCATGTGATTGTCCCCTAGCTAGGCTCCTAGGCCGTATAGAAAAAACCTGTACCTTCTCGGCGACTCGGCCCGTACATATTTTAAAACGCTACCGAAGTTGCCTGCCTGCGACGGGCGAGGCTAGCTATGCGTTTATGCCAAAACTTACTGGCTATACTACAGCAAATCAGCAATCATCGCCTCCTCCTCCTGAGAATTCGGAAGGCGCTGTGCTGCTCTTCCGCTAGTCCATGCATTTCAATTTTCAGGTATATATGTGACCGAACGCTGATCGATCGAAGATTCCTTTTGGCCATACGTACCACCTGCTCGATCGCTACCATTGGCGCCTGGTCTCAACAAGAACAGGTCGAGAATGGATGACCAGGATCGATCGGAGGAGTCCTATGAATGGAAGTAGGCAAATTAGCAAATTAAACACGAGTAAATCATGCACTTTCGATCGTGTACGAGGGCAGATATTTATATATAGCGCCGTAAGGCGCAGTGCTTCGAAACTCGATCGAAAGCGATCGATCGAGCTAAGCGTGTAGCCGTCCATGAATTCAGCAGCTGGATCTTCTTATGTTCGGATCGATCAATCAAAGTCATGTACGCCTGTATAACGGTGACCGGTGTACATACACTCTTTATGTAGGGGATTTTTTTTAAAAAAATGCCACTGCACCGTCGGGATCCAATTTTATTAAACTAAACCCCTCTCTGTAATTAACAATACGCATCCAGGGATCCTTGCCAGTATCCACAATAAAATAAAGCAATGATACCAGTTTAGAGCTGCCTTAACTAGTAAAGTACATCGGAGTACGGAGAAGCATCATATTACATTAATTCGGAAATATAGTCCTGACTAATGCAAAACAAAAGTTAGCACAATTTAAAAATACTGTCCCATTACAAACATAGGCACACACTGGTCAAGAAGCAGCTAGTAGTCTAGGCCACCTTTCGGAAAGACGACAACGTAGTCCTATGGTTCCTCGTACTCTTGACCTGCTCACGATCGAACAACCATGCATGAAAGAAAGGGTTAACATGCGAATGTTAACGAGCCTTTTTCTAGGCAAGGCCAGGTTTAGGCTTATCTTAGCAAAAACTAAGAATTATTTGCATAAATGCATTTTACTAACTAGTTAAAAAGCATTTAAGGTGATCAATCTCAACCAACTCGTATTAAGGTAAAGATCATTTAAGCATTTTACTAAAAATTCATATTAATTTCTTAGTCTCAACATACATCATCAAGCAAAGACACAAATAAGGTGAAGCTACAATGCCACAAACTACCAAGTCGCTCCTAACCATGAGCACAACCATTTGAATGGGTTTACACACCGTAAAGGTTGTGCGCTTTATCCATATGACATGATGAGCTATGTCGAGGCTTCTTATATATACACTAGCCAGCCCTATTTGGTGCCACGATAACTATGGCCGAACGTCCCACATGCCATGTTGTGATCCGATGGAGTTGGCCGTTGTTGTGGGTGTTGTCCATGGATCTACTAACAAGCACCCATGGATCCTCATGGAAGACACCGCGGTGAGTCCTCCCACCAAAAAAAAAAAACACGCAAGCAAATACTAGCTCCATTGGAGAACTTTACTTTCATTCAACTCATATGTTTTAATAGCTTATTTCTTAGTGGTTTATTTTCAAAGTTTCAGTGTTTCACTAGTTTATTTTTAAAGTTCTACGTTTGGCTAGCTTACTGGGTTCCAGCTGCTCCCGGGTCCAGGCTCTCCAGTCCAGCAAGGACGGTGGGACCGTCTTCTTCACGGGCGCATGCGCCATGCTGCGGCCTGGCAATGGGGTGAAACCCACCCCAAATGCCAACCCAACCCATACTTGTCTTCTGAAATTCCCACCCCACCTCAACCCGATCGGGACTTCCCTTGACACGTACCAACCCAAACCGTTTGATATTTCCACCCAATCCAATCCGTTCTCAGCCTTCCCCCATGGATATCAACCCGTTCTCAACCCGTGCGTTGCCACAGCAGCTAGATAATCCGCCGCCGCAGCAGCAGCAGAACACGCAGGAGCAAGACTGCAGGAGCACCAGCAGAGCAGCATCCTTCAGGCAGCTCGCCACTAGCAAGCCCGAGTACTTTGATATTTTGGCCTCGCAACTAGCTCGCGACAGGAGCAACCAGGCACTAGTATTTTTTCCCACAGAATACTTCTCGAGACAAAAGAAGGTGAGGCCCGGAGGCTGCAAGCAAACATCTTTATTTTTTACGAGAGAACAGCATTTAGGGCTGCCATCCGGAAAGACGGTGGTAAACAATATGCGATTTACATAAACAATCAACAGTTGGATGTTCCAGAATGATATGCAATACTGTCTACACTGTAGCATGAAGTAATATCTCAGAAGCAGCATTCTTCCAGCAGGCAGCAGCAGCAAAGGGCGGCCAAACTGAAAAATAGAAAAGGAAAAATGGATAGCTAATTATGAATGAGAAAAAGGATAATAGTGCCAGCAAATGAAAACGGATTCATCAAAACAATGACTGTTCTAGATAGCAAATGAAAACAGATTCATCGAAACATGACCCCTTTTTTTCTTTTTTTGAAACAACGGTACAGGGACTACTGAGTACATTAATAAGAGTGACTAAAAAAAAGGAGAGACGCTAAACGTCACCTGTTTACCTGTAAGACCAGACATAGACTAAAACGTCACAACTGAAATTTCATCCGTATCAGCTCAGAAGCCCAACCCGTTCAACCCGTTTCAATCCAACCCATTACCAGGCCCATATCTTGCTGGGTTCACATGCGCGAATGATCGAGCTGTACACGTGTCTGGTCTGCGCGCATGCGTGATCAACTCATCTCTATTCTCTAGCTTGGAAATTACAGGCGCGAGACGCAGTTCCATTCTTAGGCAACAGTGGATCGATCGTATACGCTGATACATATATCTCATCGACCTATACAACTCGTCCTCGTTGTAAGATTGTACTCTCTCCGTTTTTTTTTATTTGACGCCTTTGACTTTTTGACACGTCTTTGGCCATTCGTCTTATTCAAAAATTTAGTGCAAAGATGTTAAAAAATAAGACATATTTAAAGTATCTCGATTGATAAAACAAATCACAACAAAATAAATGATATTTACAAAAATAATTTGAATAAGACGAATGGTCAAAGGCGTGCCAAAAAGTCAAATGCGTCAAATAAAAAAAACGGAGGTAGTAATAGGTTTGAATATATCAACGAGCATGATGACCTGCGTGTATATATAGAGTAAAATACATGGACGGTCCTAAACTATTAGTTGATTTTTATCCAGGTCCTCAATCTATGAAACTGTAGTTTTTGGTCTCTAATCTTTTTAAGTTGGTTCGTCCCGGTTCAAAACTATCATGTGACTGCTCTAAAACTGACGTGGCGCTGACATGGCCGTCCATGTCACCTAAATTATTTAAAAACTTCAGAACAAATCATAAAAAAATAGAAATCATAAAAAATACAGGAAGGGCTCCTTTTTTTTCATTTTTATGATTTTTAAAATAATTTTCCCACATTTTAATTTTTTTCATTTTTTAATGATTTTTAAATTGATTTCCACGTAGTTTTATGTTTTTGAAATTATTTCCCCCCTTTTAAAACTATTTTACGTGACATGTCAATGCCACGTCAGCTCTAAGGTTGTCACGTGGCAAGTTTGGACCATGGCGGATCCAGTTAAAAAGATTAGAGACCCAAAACTACAGTTTAATAGATTGATGACCTAGATGAGAATCGACTAATAGTTTAGAGACCTGGATGAGAAATTTATGGTCAAACTTGTATCAATTTTTAACTCGATATGGACTATTTTTAAGGTACTTACATGACGATGCTTCATGCCAAAATTTGGGGGGAAAGAAGAATGTTTTGATAAGGCAAATATGATGTTGAACAAGAACAACTAAAATATTGCAGTACTCACATGATGATGCTTTAGGCCAAAATTACTCTATGTACCACTATTTTTTTATACTAGCAAATTTGCCCGTGCGTTGCAACGGGAGAAATAAAAATCCTTGTATGCCCCTAACCCATAAGCATGACCCAATACCCTAGCCCCATAAGCATGGTTCCAATTTAATCAAAGAATCACAATTTAATTTTGCAGCGATTCACGGTTAACAATGGCCGAATAAAATGGCATCAAAAGAATCGCACGTCAAAAAGTTTTTCCTTGCAGCAACGCTATCCATGAAAGGTAACAACATAGGATATCCATGAAAGGTAACAACATAGGAGTAACTGGCGTACCCAGCGTAGTCCATACTCAAAATTGATTCACGATTAACATTACAAAATGCTGTAACACGGAGCAACTTAAAAAGATCTACCAACAGACATAATGTTAAGCAACTCGGTTCTCCACCTGTCGCTGTTGGATCTTGATCCATGCAGAAATCTATTATTACCACCACCCTACCAGTAGGGGCTGGGGCACTGCCTTCCTCCCAACCAGTGGCAAGAGCAGGAACAGCAGGAGGAGGGAAGCGGTTGTATCCCAACCTTCTGCAGCAACGGGAGCTGCAATAAAAAAAATGACGTTTAGTGAATGTTACAATATTTGAAGAGCTCAGACACTTCAGTCTCACGATACAACAATCATGTGCTTGCAATAAAGGAAATATTTATAAAAGAGTAAGAAGGCGGCAAGGCCCCAAAAAATTAACTAAAAAAAAAATTCAATAGGCAAATTTATTCCGATCAAATTGACTCTTAGAATAGATAAAAAAATGAGTTCCAACGAACTCCAGTAAAAAATGAAAACAATGTGTTTGCAGTTCGATTCATTTAGGATTCAACATTAGCTATTATTGTGAACCAAACTCAAGTATGATGGAAAATTTCCCTTAATCAAACAGCAGACATCATCTTCTTACCACAATCGAATTATCAAGGTAGATGTAAAATCAATTTATTAAGAGCTAGCAACATATACTTGCTGGATTTAGGTAATAACTAAATGAAAATTATTACGGAAAAAGGAAAGCCAACCTGGAGCAGCACCCCACTCGGCACCTGTTGGTGCTGCAGCAAGGGCAGCAGCAGGTGTAGCTTCTCCAGGCCATTGGTTGTCACCCCAGTTGTCACTTGCGGGGGCAACAAACTCAGGAGCTGCACCATATTCCTGAACCACTGGAGCCTCCTCTTCCTCCAGCTCCTTTGCTTCCTCTGGGTCTCTATAGAAGAAAAGATCAACCTACAAACAGATGAAAACATCTAGGTGAAATTAGTTGATGAAGAAGCATGCCATATGTGATCCAGAAACAATTCAATACAAAATCGAAATGTGACTGTTAAAACGTACCATGACATCCCACTTGTGTCCTGGGAGAATTGTGCCGCGCATCTGAAGAACCATCCTAGCAAGTAGCCAGAAAAGGAAACCAATGCTCTGCTTTCCCTTGTTGTTGGCAGGAATGCCAATATCAACATAGCGCATAGGAGAATCAGTGTCACAGAAGGCTATGGTCGGGATGTTTCCAAGAGCAGACTCCTTGATTGGCTGTATACATTTAAACCAGTAGGTTCAGCAATCTGATTCCAGTGCCAAATCAAATAAAACACTTGCTGATTTGCTAGCTAACATATTTTATTGATTTGCTAGTTAACACATTTTACCGGATGATTCATATGGCAAATTCCATTCATTAAAGGATATAAAATCAAATGAACGTTACTTGATGATCAGTCATGGGGTCGGTCAGGATGAGAAGGCGTGGCTCACTGAATGAGGTCTGCAGCTGGTTGGTGAAGGTACCAGGGGTGTGCCTGCCGGCAATGGCATGGGCACCAGTGTACTGTGCAAACTTGAGGATAGCCCTCTGACCATAAGGCCTGGCAGACTGAACAATGATGTCCTTTGGGTTCTCAATTGCAACAATCACTCTGGCAGCCAGCTGAAGCTTCTCCCAGGGTTTGCCAAGGTTGATAATAAAAATACCTGCAATGCAGTATGCAAAGAAGGCCTCATAAGCTGTTGTCACCACAATAGATAGGCAAATAAAAGAGAGAAATTTTATGGTAAGACAGAATGAAAGTGAACCATCCATTCCACTCGATCTAACAGCTTAGATTGTTTGTTTTATAATATGGTAAATATTCATACCACAATGCTAGTACGTAATTTGAATGAGAGGCTCCCCAATGTACTTATATCTGAATTACACTACCGCCCGTAGCATATTTGCCAATGCGTACCGTCGAAAGCTCAAGAGAGAACCTGACAACCCGTCACTTCTAAGAAAAGTCACGTATGAGGTAGGCTTGTCGCTCATCTTCCTGCCTTTTTTTAATAATAGAAAAACTCATTGCGAGGAACATACATACTCACTCTTCCCTCTCAGTTATGTATCTACGCTACAGTAGAAAAATGGGAAAAACACACTGGTAAAGAGTAATTTTTCTGATTTCTAAAAAAGCACTACTATCACAGGTTTGCAGCATACTTGTGAGGAATCTCATTGGACTACCACACGTACACAGAATAATGCACAGCAGCTAAACATGAAGCATTGAAAGAGAGCTATAAGAAGGAAGTTTGAAGCTAGATGTTTTATTTGCTCCAAGTATATCAAAAGAACTCTTCTAAAGCGTATGAACACATAAAATTCATTCAATTGATATGACTGTGCTTGCTGGCAGCAAATACAGCATTGCATGTTAACACTGTTGAAAAAAATTGGGGTGGATTTGTGTGGGTATAATCAAGGTATAGAGTCTGAACTACAGCATTCTAAGTAATTGCTGACAGCCTCTTATACTGAATAGAACAGGATACCATCATACGAATTAAAACCTGGTGCGATATCATACATCCTTTGCCAGTGAGGATTCAAAAGCTGAATTTTGCTTTACCATTAAAATGTAAAATTGATATTTGCCACCAGGCTATATGACATTTGTGGTAATCAACGCTCATCAGGTGGTTCCTCAAATGCAATATTCCATCTTTTGTCCAGTAGTCACAGGCACCATATATTTCATGATTGAGTCCAAATTCCTCATTAGTTCATTAAATATTCAATTTTGTCAATTACTTGTACCTTACTGTTATTGTTTGATAACAACATACAAATAGATTGTTCAGTCGTTGAGCTCGTGCTGCTGCTCCCATATGGCCTCCCGCTCCGCCCCATCCCTGATTTAACCCCGCTGAGCTGGCACACCTGCACCGACCGAGCAGCGAAAAAAAAACACCACGCCATGAGCCGCGAGGCATATCCACAAACACCTCGCGGGAGCCAATGTAACAGGGGCAAGGAGGCCACCTTGTAACTGGTGTAGCAAGGTGTATGACATCTACTCCAGCTGAATCAGCAGCCTGCTGGAGAAAACAGGGCGACGATGGATTGAGCCATCGGCGCTTCACCTGAGAATTATTCCGGTACCAATTCTCATGCACATACCTCTCATGGAAGCTCAAGGAAGAGGGTGCAGACTGCAGAGCAATTGGCAAATGTTGCCCTGGCGCTAGTCAAATGAAATCTTCGCAGGGATAGGAACTGGCAGAAGGGGGATGGGAAGAAGGGAGCTGGTCCCCTCGCCACCGTCGCTCCCTCTCTGAGACGCTTGTTGACCGTGGAAGAAGGGAACCAAACCGGCGCCTTGAATGAGAGCCATGTCATCGCCGTCGTGGTGGAGGGGAACTGCGCCACCGGCTTGAAGGGAGGCGGCGCGAGGGGGAGGCAAGGCAAAGAGGGAGGAGGCACGGGGGCAGGGGGCGGACGGAGAGAATTGAGGGAATTAGATTAGAGTTGGAGGAGGAGGCGAGGCCCCGATTTGGTGAGGGAGCCGAGCGCGACGGATTTGGGAAGGGCGCCGCCGCCGCTACGACCACCTGCTCCCGGCGCTCGGTGCCGGAAAGCTCAAGCCGCTCGAGGGTGGCCTCGTGGCACCGCGTGATGGGGACGGTGCGGGCGTCGTCGTCATCCGGCGCCGCGCGGGCGGTGACGCGAGGCGTGAGGCGCAGGGCAGGGAGCGGGGAAGGAGACGGGTAGCGAGGGGAGCCGAAGCACGGGGGGAGGGGGAGGTGGGGCGTCGCGCTGGGATGAGGCGGAGGCGGCGAAGGCGCCTCGCGTGGGACGGCTAGGGTTTAGGGGGTGGGGTGGGGGGCGCGGGCAGCTGGGTTCGTTGGATCTTGGCGGCGGAGCGATCAAACGGCTGAGAACGTTCGACGGACTTGGCTCACACGGACGGACGAAGAAAACGAAAGACGGAAACTCTATTCTCTTTATTATTAGGTAAAGATTTTATTACTACCTATCTAGGAGGAAAGGGATAGCATTGGAAATGCTCTCAGGAGTGAGCTCGGCGGCGTTGGAGATCTCTCTCCACACAGCGATCGAGTCTCATCGCATCGATCTTCTCTAGCTCGATCTGCGCCTTGACAGCTAGGGATCGACCAATTGTTAAGGAATTGAAGACGCTAGGCTCTGGTGTGCTCCGCTGGTGCGGTGCTAATGCTCCTTTGAGCTCCTTGGCTACAACGAACAGCAGTTGGTCTCTGGTCCCAGGCTCCCAGCCCCGACCCAGGGTCGGTTGGTTCGACAGTGGAAATAAGCGAGGCCGGGATGCCCATGAGCCGTGAATTGGGATGTGGCGTCCAGAGGCGCATGCAGCTAGAAATAATAGGAGGGGTTAACAACGAAATGAGATTTTTTTACCGAAACACCTCAATCCCTCATTTACTTATGTTTTACACTAAAAATTATATCTAGGTCTAAGATGGGACTGCAGTGTCAACGACGGTGTAGGTGGGACTAGAGCTCCACCTGACCCGCCGCTAGATCCGCCCCAGTGACGTCCAATTGCATGGGATGTTCGTTCACAAGTATTTTCGTGAATTTTATATATTTTTTATTATACTAAGATATATTTTAAAAAAATATGATATGTACTCTTATTTTTATTCCTTTTATTTTAAATTTTTGTTTTATAATTTTAGTAGGCATAAACTATTTCTTTTGACTAACCTGTTATAATCCGATCCACATAATCAGCAGTGCAAATCATTTTCTTTTTCTCCAATTAACGTCAGAATTTTATGTATTTTTCTATTAAGATAAGAATTTCTAGTTCCTTTAAATTAATGTGGTGGCTCTATTTTATCCTCCATTTTTAGATGGGTACATATGCTGTGCAATCAGGGTACATATGCTGTGCAATCAGCCAAACGGTGCAATCGCCGTACAATCGAACTACCAAAAGTTGTAAAAAATTCTAAAAAAATTTGTATATGTACTCTTCAACTTACTCTATCTCTGGTTAAAATTTCAAGTTCAAATTCATCCTATATTGAACGTTACAAAAAAGAGAAAATTCTATCAATTTTGAACTTATCAAAACTGTCTGTTTTTTCTCTTTTTTATAACTCTGAATATAGGATGAATTTTCGAGACGCGTACTGTTAGCAAGATACATAAGTGCATCTATTGCACTTAGGTACGGGACTTCCTTCCCCAGAATTTCCTTCCCCCTCTTCCCTAGGTCGGAAGGGTCTTTATCTTTCTACAAAGACCACATTCTCGAGGAATAAGCTTTGTCAAAACCAAACCTCCCTAATACTTTTTGAGTATAGGTCGCCTGATGCACTAGAATCCCATGAGGGATATGCTCGAGCTGCAAGACTAAACAATACTTAGTTTTACCTAAGTCTTTCAATTCAAAGCATACTTCAAGTATGAGCATGCTTATTCTAATTTCTTCCTTATTTTATATAGTGACTTTCAGAGTTTCACACTATATGCTTCTATTTGCTATCCCTTGGTTTCGCATGGTGATACTTCAAGTATCTTTATACACAAGCCCAAATCCAAGTCTCTTATTCATATATTCAGTAACAACATCATTCAATTCAAATTTCACTCTCAACTTCAAGTTCAGTACTGCCAATAATGAGATATATCTAGAGGAATACCATGACCAAGGAATAATGCTAATATCCTCCAAGGGTAATACATAGATTATAGGTTGCAATCAGGTAATGGCAAGATTCATGATTCAAAGAATTCATAAATTGATTTCAACTTCATATATACTAGAATAAGAGCAAATGCAAAACCCGTCATGAGAATTAATGTGCGCTCTTCTAGAGCTTTAGTTCTGTATTCAAATTTGCTCTTCGGAAACTTTCACTTCATGCTTAAATTCATATATGTCTGCTAGCAACCACAATATAGAGTACAAATGCATAAAATGATATTCAAAATATGCGCCCAATACATGTGGGTGTGCCTTCGAAACCTATAGGCCAATGCGGCATGACAAGTATATGACCTGCACAAGATAGTGGGGCCACGACGTGGTAGTGATACGGTGTGTGTTGTGCATGGCATATCGAGACTGCACAAGTGCAGCAGCAGCAGACTGAAGCCGGAGTGGCACAATTGGTATGCGGCACAGGCCACGGTAGGGTCATGCCTGCATGGCAATGTTCGACTCAGGCTACGGGTGATGCAATGGTACGGAGCACAGTCAACAGTAGAAGCTGCACTCAAAAGGCTGCTAATACCAAAAGGGCAGGCCCCCTAGTTAACCGCAGAGGGGCAACCGAGCGGCACGACAAGGCCGAGACGGTCACTCAAGTTTCAATGCCATATGTCGGGATCTTCGTTTCTCTATGCACTTCATGTGTAGTTGCAATAAGAACAAAGGAGCAAGTTTGAGAGGTCTCTACGAGAGTGTCCTTATTTATGAGGCCGTTCCTGCCTTCAATGGCAAGTTGAGCCTCTGCTATTGCTATTCTTTCTTCTTTGGTCGATAAGTCGTAATGGTATGTATAATTATGGCAAATCATGAACCAATACCCCAAATGCCGCATAATTTCCTGACATTATGCTGTGAGGTTTCTGATCTTTTAATGGTGGGAAAATAAAAATGCGGCTTCTTCTTGTTTTATCTTTCTTAAGCAATGGACTTTCTCTTCATAAACCAATTATTCATATTCTCCCATTCATGCCCTTCTTTCAATAGTTGGGATTTTCTCCCCCCCCCCCCCTAGTAGCTACTCCATGACTCAGCAACAAAAGTTGCAGGCGCTTTGAATTGTACAGGGGCAAAAGTGGAGATTATCACCTCGAATGTGATCTTCTTATCACAAAAGATGGATTTTTATAAGTCCTGTGCAAGTCAGGATAGTATGTGGCCATATATTTTCATAGTTTAATTTGCACAGTCTCAGGCAAGCCCCATTCATATATAATAGAAAGGATAATATATTAGAGCGTATAGAACCGCTTCTAAAGTGCAGTACGTTGCTCATACATACAGCAATACTAGCTATATGTTCATAGAAGGGCGCCTAAGAAAGTGCAATACATAATTGTTCCGCACTTCAGTTTCTTATCATTATAGGTTTCTAACCCGATGGCGGTCCAGAGCTTCATGCTACTGGGTACAATTCTATAGTCCAATGCTCAAGTGAGGTTGTTCTGGCTATGCAATGCCAATATCTCGAATTCATATTTTATGATACTCGACCTATATACTTAGGATTTCATAAGACTACTTCATGTAATCTAAAAGAAAGTGGCCCGAGTGGTAGGTGCGGTCACATGGATGAGCTGGCGAGACCAGCCGGCCCACGGCGAGTGGCCCGTCTTGCTGGCGTGGGCATCGAACTCGACGGCGCTTGTGGGCGCGACCACACCGGCGGCGGCGGCAACAGATGCAAAGCGACGGTGATTGGGAAATCAATCTACTAGATTGATTTTGTAAAATCCCTAAAATTCTAATCTACTAAAGATTTTTTGCAAAATTTTTCAATATACTAGGAAAAAAAGCACTATAAATCCTAATCTGAAATCAAATTCAAGCACAGATTACCATCTACTAGGTAATCAATGTGCAAAACAATACATTCGCGGTCAAAGTTGATGCAGATCATTCTTTCTCGCGGATGATCGGCACATAAAGGAGCGAGCGTGCTGATAACGTGTTATGTAACCTTGCTATCTGGTGTAGTAAAAGGTATGACGCACAAGAACACATGGATATAGGGTGGAGCTTTTCTTTATTAATTTTCAGATATGTGTACAACAGGGCGCTCCACCTCTTCTTATATAGTGTTGCTTAGGGTTTTAGCTAGGTCCAATGTGGGACCCACCGTGGGGAAGATGCCAGCCGGCCCTAGGCGCAAGCGTGCCGCGCGCCGGCCCTAGCCGAGCCGGGTTTCCCTCCCCGATGGTTTCCCAACATAAGAAAATCTACACTTCTATCACGTGCCGCCCCTTGATGGTACGATCGCCACTTGAAAATGTGATATGTCCACGCCGTCAGTTGTCGGCCACTGGCATGTTCCTGTAACTCTTTGAAAAGACGATAGAAACCTTTTGCCCTTTCAAAGGATCACCCTTTCAAACGACGATATATTGCTCGCACGCGTGATGTAGTAGGTACGTCTATAATAGCGGCATTTGCGACCGCAAGGCTGCGGCCCGGGCCGGATGAGGTGAATGGATTATTAGCTCGGGACGCGTACTGTTGGCGATTCTTATGCTCAAAGAAATTAATCCGCAAGAGGACGGATATCGCTTGTAGTTTTCACCAGGAGTATTCCTAGAGTTATCGAATCCACAGGGAACGAGGGTTTAAAGAGATAACCTCTATATCTTAATTATTTAAAACACCAGCCAGTCTAGGTAACGGGGGTTAGGATAAATGAAAAGACCGGGACACACACACGCGACAAATAATCACACAAATGCAGAGAAAACTACACTAGCTAGATAGATAGTTGGGAGGACAACGAGATAAGTTTAATAAGTTCACAAAGTCGTGTGATTCAGTTTATTGAGCGAGCTTAGGGTATTCTAATAGTGGTTCACTTGTTATTCGTCGTCGGAGCTCGGACACTCGCTACCACCCGCTATCCTGAATTGAAATCCCGAATGGTTATGATCGTTCCGATTTGGCTCTACTGGTCCAAAGCCGGACGCTGTGGGCTACGCACGAGATACATAGTATCTACGGATGGATAGGACTGTCACCACCTACCACCTACCACATATACGTGGGCCCGGGTGTAAACCGAGTTAGTCCTAGCCTCAGACACCACGTCTGCGACTATTTCTAATCAACCTTCCTCAGTACTAAAAGAAGTTGATCTAGGTTCAATGCCTGGCTCTAACAGTATATGAGTGAGAACCTAAACTGATTCCAGACGAATAAAAGCTACCGGTAAGGCAAATGTACACAACTCATTTATGCAGATATACTCAGCTCAAATAAAGTTCAACACTATAGCAATGAATGAAGTGATCTCACTAATTGAAATAATTAGAAAAGGGTACAAGAGCTATTACCCGAATTCCCGAAGACACTTCCGTAACTCCGAGCGTCAGCTCGACTTGACTCTAACTCCCAACTTCTACTAATTAAGAGCTACTCTACTAAGTGGAATGAAAATGTGGAAGTGTTATGTGTTGTGTTACAAGTGAGGAGAGGGGGTCTATTTATAGTGCTACGCAGCCAACCGGGGTGCTCCACGTGTAGGGACACGTGTCAACTATCCCTCCTCCAAAGGGGAATCCAAAGTGGCCCGAGAGTGGGTCGGTCGGCCTAGTGGGTCGGCCGACCCACCTTCTTCACCTCCCGGCCATAGATTTCATCTAGGATGCTCCCTTGATGGTGTAGATTAACCCCTTAAGCTGGTGGATCAATTGGACTTGCGCAAGAAAGGAATCCAAGAGAATCCTATGCTCATTTGTGAAGCAACCGTATCCATTCGATCAAACCGACGGCAGTGGATGGACTAGATGTCTTCATCTTGTGTTTTTTATGCCACTGGAAAGAAAACAGAGCTGGATCGGTGACATGGCCAGGTCGGCCGGCCTGGGTTTTTGCCTGGTCTGGCTCTGGTTTGTCCTGTTTTGCACCTGTAGACCCAAAACTCACCAAAACTTGTGAAACTTTATTAGAATAAATAAAATGTTAGTATAAACCTTGATTTTCCGTCGAAAAGCTGGAATTCTGGAATATGTTGACGTAAGAAATTGGTGTTTATTTGACGTCAACACACCCCCCAACTTGAACTTTTGCTCGTCCTCGAGCAAAGAGCTCAAGTGAGAACCCGGTGGATCAGGATTGCATCAATATCATTATTCAATAAATACTAAGCATACAAAGTTGTACCACATTATTTGTTGACAAAAACTCGTACAAGTGTACCTCAACTTTCATCAAACTCACGAGGTTTTCAAAATCTCCCCTTTAGCTGTTGAAAGATGTAATAACTTTGATAGAACTTTGTCAACTCAGTCCTTTTCAAGCTATGTCCCGGGGTTTTTCTTTTTAAAATGTTCATTCCTCATTACTCTCAGATCTCTCAGTGGTATTTGATCCTCACCAGGCCTTTTTATCGATGGCCTTCTTTCCTCCTATTCTAAGGTTTATGTGGAGCTCATAGGTATGGAAATTGGGTTGTATAATTTTGTAAAGTCAAAAATTGATCCTAGGGAATTTGGTACTACTTCGCACTCTGGTCATTAGAATAATAACGTCCAGGGATGAGGAAGAGAATAAACTCACGCCAAAGAAATGAAGAAACACAAGTGCAAGTGATGAGGGGTACTAATGAGTCCGCCTCATTGGATCTTGTGTTTATAGAAAAGTCTATTTGACTCCTTTATTTGATTTGAGATCATTCCTCAATCTAGAATTTTGAGAGGCATATATTTTTTTTTGAATGAAATAAAGATAGAAGGAGATGATGGTTCTCTCTTCCTCTTTCTTTTTCTTTTTGTTTGCCTCAATTTTTCTATAAATTTGAGGAATAAATCTTTTATTATTTTGGAAGTCTTTTGGGAGACCAAATAGGTAGGTATATGGTGGACTCACGAAAAAGAACTTGGCTTATTTTTGTAGTTATATGGCGGAATTCAGCATTACTAGATATGAGAGGCTAGCAATCAAAAGGTACGCGAAAGGAAATGACCAGCTTTGAAGAGCACTAATTCCTAAGGATTTACTTTTGACAAAACTCAACACAACCAAAGTGACTGAATGAAGGCTTTGTATTTATTTAGCATTTTTGGCTCTAGTAGGATGAAAAAGTCTAATGAGGAACTCAAGATTTTCTCTTTTCAAAATAATTCCGAGACTATGCCTTAGTAGGGGCATAAGTAACTAGGTCCTTATCTCTGTTATATCATATCCCTCAACAACTTAGAATTGGTTCAATAATGTCAACAATCGATGAGCAAGATTAAGCAGGATGACTACTCATACCAATAATTGTCAAACTTAAATGAGAGTACTAAATTGTATACCCAGCATTTATATCACAATAATAGAGCAATGTTCATCATATCCTTTCTAGGTAAGATCAACATTTATACATTTTATTCAAAGGGAAATATTTTTGGCTTTTTTTTTAGATTTTGCAAATTTTTATAGTTTTCAAATTTTTTCAAAAAAGGGGCATACTATTAACTAAGAACAAAGCTAAAGCGGGGCAAGACAATGCGGGATTTTTGGCAAGGCAGATCAGGAAAGAATTACTGGGAATTAATCTGGCAGGGTATTGGCAAGACAAGAAGTGAGTGGCCACAAAGAAAATGATAGAGAGCGAGACACACTGTTGAGCCGGAGGTCAAAACCAATGTCTTTGGAACCATGCCGCAAGGGCATCGTTCGTGGCTTGTGTTGCGGTGGTATTGGCTCTAAGGTCACGGGTGATGTCCTCGTGGTACCTAGTGTGATGAGCCAACGTTTGGTGTACGTGGCCCATATCATCAACTAAGGTATCCATTCTCTGTTCTAAGGTATGGACATCCTGTGCGAAGGGCTCGAAGTAGGAAGGGTAGCGAGCCTCGTTGTAGACCACGCCTAGCACTGCGGCGGCGTAAGGATCGAGCGCCCAAACCTATTCAAAAGCCGCAGAGGATGGAACGAGGCAGGGCGCCCAAACCTATTCACAAGCCGCAGAGGATGGAACGAGGATGTAACAAGGCCTTCTTCTTCCTTCGATAGGCAAACTTGGTTTGGTGCGCCTCCTTCACTTCATCTACTCGATTATTGCGCTAGGCCTCCCTTAAGCTTGCCAGCTCCATCTTGAGTTCTTCTATTTGCTCTTCCTCTTCTCCCAGCTAGTCTTCCACTTAGGCGACCTTTTCCTCATAGAACTATTCGTTCAAACAAGTCCCATTGTACAAGTCCTGCAAGGCCTCCAAGTAGGTAACAGATGCATAGGTGGTGGAATTGGTCTCATGCTCCTGTGCTCTCGTAATTAGCGAACCATTGTTGGGACAATGACTCCTGCACTGCCTTCGGAGGTAGCGGTATTGGCTCCATCTTAGCTCATTTTGATGCACGTGAGAAAAGTGCATCAAAGCCTTCCTCACTACCAATTGAATGGCGTGACCTTCAAATTTGGCGGCCTCTTGAAAAGTAACCGCCCTAGGTGCTCCTTCTTTATCCAGGTAATGGACCGTTAGCTTGACGCATTTCTGGCTCATCCTATTGAGGTAAATCGGTGTTATCGAATCTCATAGCCCAAGTCTTTTAGCAAACCCCACAGCAATGCAGGGAAACCCGACGCTCTCCATCAGGGTGAGATGCCGACATCTATAATTAAGAAAAAGGCTAAACATGTTAGGGCAACAAATTTTATTAAATAAGTTAAGATGAAAAGGATTTAATATTAAAATATGACATGGTTGAATTTTCAAAAGCTATCAACTGACTAGCTACGCTTCCAAGGGTCAGACTGGCTCTGATACCAACTTTTGTGGCGACCCTGGCTTCACCAGGATTCACTCATGATCGATTACTAGCCCCAGAGATCAATGCTAACAACTCATGAGCAACATTTGTCGAACATCATGACACAATCATAATTAACTAAGAAAATAACATAATTATGCAAAAGTAATTGTTGCGCAACCACTTATTACAATAGTTTGATTAAGACGACATAATAAAGTTCAGAGTGCTGAAATCCAAATGATGCAGCTGGAATAAAGTATGACGATGCTCTAATCCAACCCTTGAGCGACAACTAGTCTTGGTCGAAATTCGGCACAGAATCCTCCTGATCCTGTAGGCAAACCGGACCCGATTCTTCTCCTGAATACAAATATATCCATGGTTTGTATAGTGAGTACACGGGTACCCAGCAAGAATCCTTATAACGAATGCAAGGATATAAACAAGAACATGATGGCTATTTTGCATAAGACCTAATCTAATCAAATTAATTAAACTGTTGTAAAACCAATTTGTAGTGCAATTAATAAAGATAAGATTCCCAAAGTAAACACACAGAGCTCGGCTTCCAAAACCCCTCCGTAGAACTGCACAAGCTCGACTAACTCAAACCAAACCAACCCATCAGATTAATTATTAACACTTGAGACTACCATGTACGACCTTCCTCCACTCCCTTGACCGTGGGAACGGCTATCATGATAGTTTTAACTCTGGAGAGTGTAGCACACTTTACCCATAAGCCTAGTGGTACTTTTATTTTTTACCTCTTCCTTAGGAGCCTAGACCAAGTAACGATGCAAGGAGATTCATTAGTTCCTTCTATTAACACCGATACCCCCTCTAAAGTTTCGACACTCGGGTCCTCCTCTTGAGCCGACGGACCGCAACCCGTTCTTTTCAAAGTATCATGTGCTAACATTTTTCCCTAACTACTAATCTAGGACTATTACTTGTTGGCTGACATGCTAAAACTAGCACTTATGGTTGCGCTTGTATGGTTTGGCCGGATAAGTACACGTCAAGGGTCCTTAGACCAAGGTGACTACCTCCACCACAATCCTCAATCCACAAATACCTGACTAGCCACCTTAGTCAACACACGCCACGTAGGCTTTACTTGATTAGGTTATTAAAACAACTCAGCACCTCCAATTATACCAAGTCACAAGAATAATTAGATGAAAACAACTACCAACCCACGAGCACCAGTAACTATGCACAAGGATAGGCTAAGAAATACTAAGGCAGCAATAAATAGGCTAAATTCACAGGGTAGATGACTCAATGTGAATATAATAGGATTCTAACCCTTTCCATCATTTCATGCAACAGAAAGATAATTAAAAACAATAACGGGTGAGTTTTGCAAAATAGGAGAGCAAGATGCAATCTATCTTGACTTGGTAGTACTTGGCGTCCTAGGATCCTCCTCCAAATTGCTCCTAGAAAACCCCCTAACGGTGCACACATGTACGAATTACACGTAGATGCAAATGCATAAGAATAGAAAAACATACCACAGTACATATATCTCAATAGAACATATAAAATTCTAGGCTATTTATGGGATTTAATGGATTTGAAATCATCCAATTTGTAGTTCGGGTGCTCCCTAAATAATTCTAAAAAGATTTGGATAAATAAAAAATCATAGAAATAAATAAATCGGCTTAGCCGAAGAAAAACCGAGTGAACCGACGGCCCACGCAGTTTTCCTAGGCGGCGGCGGCGCATCGCACGCGAGGGGACGCGGCGCGCAGTGGCACGGTGGCGACGTGTGGCAGCGGGTGACGGCGCATGGGCGTGGAGCGGTAGGGTGGCGATGCGTGGCTCGACAGGATTGACTGGCGGCGGCGTCGGTGAGACCAACGCTGGCGCAGCGAGAGGCGACGCCACGCTGCGCGAATAACGCCACGCGGGCGTGGGCAAGCGGCGGGCGGTGCCGGTGGCGGGCGGCGGTTGGCGCGCGACGTTGAGACTCTTCGGCGGCGGTCTTGCGGCGCGGCGGCGTCGGCGCCCGAGAACTTCGGCGAGCCATAACTTGCGCAAAACTCCACCAAAACAGATGATCCAGGTATCCATCTTGACCGTCTCGACGAGATCTACACAAAGACGCCATCTACTCTCGAGATTGGGCAAAGCACAGAGAGGGATACCTCAAAAACTCATCGACGGCTAGGGTTTTTACGGCTAGGGTTGGGATCTGGGGGTTTCTCAAGTTGTGGACTTGAGGGGAGTCTTGGGGGTATTTATACTGGTGTGGTCGACCTACGTCAGGCCTTAAGGTGGTTAGACTTTGAATTGGGTTCAAATTCTAATTTGAGTAGGATTAGGACTCTCCCAAATTTGGAAAACACCTAAATCCGTGAATTTTGGCTTGGGCTTCTGAACCTAGCACGAGATTAGGCCTCTAGAATCTCTTCTCCAAATTTGGGCTTGGTTCTCCCACGTTTGCTCATCAATTCATGGGTTTGACGCGCTCCCGGCAGAACGGCAACACTTCAAGGAATAATGAGTTAGCTTTGGGCTTTGGGCTTGAAAATTGGAAGGTGGCTAAATGATGGCCTCTAAGAATTACTGGAATTTTCTAGAATTTTTCTAAAAGGTTTTTTAAGGTTTTGGCTTAAACCTAATTTAAAATAAGAGTAAATTACACCATAGGTACCTAATGTTGTCCTGCGCGATCACATAGGTCCCAAATTGTGAAAACTGTATATTCTAGTACCTAAAGTTGTATAAGTGGGTCAAGCAGGTCCTAAAGCCATGAGGTGGCGTCAAAAAGAATTAAAAACATCATTTCATATTAAAAAATCATAGACAATTGAAAAAAGGAAAAAAATGAAAAAAAATAAAAAATAAAATCATTTGAAAATCATAAAACCAGAAACCATTTTGGGAAAATCATAAAAATTCAGAAAAATGATAAAACACTTAGAAAAATCAAAAATACTAAAAAGGAATTCATAAAACAATTTCTAAAAAATAAAAATAAGGGAATGAAAAACAATTAGGGAACATTAAAAATCAACAAATCATAAATAAATTAAAAATATCATAAATATTCTAAAAAATAAAAAATGGCCTCATAAAAATCATAAATCATAAAATTGGAAACAAATCGATAAAAAGAGAAAAAATATTTAAAAATCATAAAATATTAAAAAACCACATAAAAGTAAAAATCAAAAAACCTTTTTTAAACAAGCTTGATGACAGCTGGGTGGTCTCATGATGATTAGTGAGATGGACTCAAGTGTGATTTCATTTTTGATATCGGTGAGATGGGCTTCGACACCGATCTTCAATTTTATGATTTTGTTTTTAAATGATTTTTCTTCATTTTTTTTATTTTTTGAATTTTTTATTTTTTGATCCTTTTAATGTTTTCCATGATTGTTTTGTCTTTTTTATATTTTTATGATTTCTCTAAATTGTTTTGTGATTTTTAGGATGTTATGATTTTTTTGAATTTGGTTTTTTCAGAATTTTTATTGATTTTTCTTTTTTTTTGTCGTTTTATGATTGTTTGATGTTTGTTGAATTGGATTCTTTTTTTTATGATTTCCTAATGATTTTATAATTTTTAATGAGTTTTTCCTCATTTTTCTCAATTTTCTATGATTTCTTGAATTTAATCAAATATTTTTAAAAAAATTTGGATGCCAACGCATGGCTTTGGGACCTTCTTGACCCACTTATACAACTTTAGGTACTGAAATATACGGTTTTCACGATTTGGGACCTTTGTGATCGTGCGGGACAACTTCAGGTACCTATGGTGCAATTTACTCTTAAAATAATTTAAATTAGGGTTTTGTATGCAACAATTCCCTTTTGCTTTACGAGTTTTGAAAATACAAGTGACATACGATAAAATAGAGGATGTCACATACACGACCGTAACTCTCCTAGCTGGTACACACCAAGCAACACGCTACAAGTTCGACAGCTTTCAGAACCTACGCACGCTTTTCTTCGTGAGTTACAACCTATCGCTGGAGGTAGCCAAATGGACCAGTCTGGCTGAACCAAATAGAGTCGGCCCGCACAGTTCACCAAATCGGGCCAGCCCGGTTCGGTCAACCGAACTGAACCTGGGTCGGCACCTTGGCCCGTCAGGCTAGCCCGGTTCGGTCCGCATAGTGGCGGCCCGGTTAGGTTCGGTTCGCTATTAATTAATTAAATATATGTATTTTCTATATATTTTTATTATGATAAATAATATATTTATTTAATTTATAATGTATATTTGTGAAATATAATGGTTTATCTTATTTATATATATTTAAATAAAATAAACCGGTTAATAAAAACCAGGCCGCCCCGATTCGGTTCGGTTCACTGTACGAACCGAACATGGGTCAAGACCACAGCCTGTTGGCCCGGTTTGCATAGTAACCAACCAACCGAGCTCGAACCGGGCTAGCCCGTTGGCTAGCTCTGCCTATTGCCCTTTGAAAGGGCGATAGGTTCCGACAGATGACGGCGGGAGGCATATCGCCTTTCCAACTGCCGATCGTTCCTTCAATGGACGACAGGGGGCTAGATTTGCTTATTCCCCATAAAGAAATACAATTTTGCTTAAAATAAATAAAATAAATATAAAAATCATTAAAATCCCAAAGAAGAGATCCTCTTTCTGCGTGGCGAAAATCTAGCGTTGGTGTCATAAGAGCATCTCCAAAGATAGAGCCAACTACTAGCTATAGGAAAGCTCCATGTCATGTATAGATAGCTTAGAGCATCTCCAATGGTGCTAGCTATAAGAAAATGACATGGCACTAACAAATAGCATATAGACAATATCTCCAATGGTGCTAGATATAGTGTTGTCTCTAGAATTAATTTGGGTCCACATGTAATAGTGTGTGTCCACCTTGTAATCCGTTAGAGACTGTCTTTTGGTTAAGAGCTAGCTCTATCTCTCTCCTCTTCTTCTCTCCTCCACATAAGCAAAAAACTGATGTGGAGCCCTTATAGCCAGCTGATGTGGCCCCATTGGAGATGCTCTTATAGACATCATTTACAATGGATTAACTATAGCATTGACTCTTAAAATTAATGTGAGCCCATATATAATTGGTGCAATGCATCTTGTAATCCGTTATAGACTAGCTCTTGGTTAAGAGCTAGTCTCTATCTCTCCCATGCTTCATGCCTCCATGTAAGCAAAAAAAGATGAGTTGAACCCCTTATATCCTGCTGAGTTGTCCTCATTGCAATGATGAAGCTAGGCGCTAGGGAGACATTGTGGCATTAAAAGAGACTTCAATGCATTGTCGTGTCGCTTTTGACTAAAGTCAGTTGTCCCAATTTTGATTTTACTTTGGTAATGCAGAATGTTGTGCCGACGTGCGTGTATTGAGAATATCTAAAATTGGTACTCTTGTAAAAGTTATATTTGAAGGGGACCACACTTGTACAATTTAAAATTTTATATTGTAAATATCAAGAATATTATACGAGTAAAGGATCACATATTGTTACTATTGATGCACAATCACAATAGAAGTCAAGTCACTCCCGTCATGGTATGAAAGTAGTTGTTCACATTGGGGCCGAACATCACCTGCACGTTGGCCTATTGACGTGGTCGTGATGCGTATATAAAGTTAGATGTACTTCCTCCCCATAGCGTATATATATACAATAAATAAATTACCTGCAGTTTGAAGTGACTTGTTTTCCTTGATTCCTCTCCTATGTGGGCCCATACATATTAATTTTAAAGATGATGTTATATCTCGTCTATTGTTTAAATCCTATAACATGTGATCATGTCATTGACTCCACGATGCTCTAATAAATTTGAACACAGAGAGAGCAGTCATTTGAGCACAAGAAGACGAGACATTGATAGACAAGACATTTATGTAATTAATTTTTTTCATATAGTTCGAAGCTGTCTACGTTTCTACAGAATTGATGTAGTACCAAACTTCTGTCTTGCATGCATCGCTATCTCTCCCATGCTTCATGCCTCCATGTAAGCAAAAAAAGATGAGTTGAACCCCTTATATCCTGCTGAGTTGTCCTCATTGCAATGATGAAGCTAGGCGCTAGGGAGACATTGTGGCATTAAAAGAGACTTCAATGCCGTTGTCGTGTTGTTTTGACTAAAGTCAGTTGTCCCAATTTTGATTTTACTTTGGTAATGCATAATGTTGTGCCGACGTGCGTGTATTGAGAATATCTAAAATTGGTACTCTTGTAAAAGTTATATTTGAAGGGGACCACGCTTGTACAATTTAAAATTTTATATTGTAAATATCAAGAATATTATACGAGTAAGGGATCACATATTGTTACTATTGATGCACAATCACAATAGAAGTCAAGTCACTCCCGTCATGGTATGAAAGTAGTTGTTCACATTGGGGCCGAACATCACCTGCACGTTGGCCTATTGACGTGGTCGTGATGCGTATATAAAGTTAGATGTACTTCCTCCCCATTGCGTATATATATACAATAAATAAATTACCTGCAGTTTGAAGTGACTTGTTTTCCTTGATTCCTCTCCTATGTGGGCCCATACATATTAATTTTAAAGATGATGTTATATCTCGTCTATTGTTTAAATCCTATAACATGTGATCATGTCATTGACTCCACGATGCTCTAATAAATTTGAACACAGAGAGAGCAGTCATTTGAGCACAAGAAGACGAGACATTGATAGACAAGACATTTATGTAATTAATTTTTTCATATAGTTCGAAGCTGTCTACGTTTCTACAGAATTGATGTAGTACCAAACTTCTGTCTTGCATGCATCGCTATCTCTCCCATGCTTCATGCCTCCATGTAAGCAAAAAATGATGAGTTGAACCCCTTATATCCTGCTGAGTTGTCCTCATTGCAATGATGAAGCTAGGCGCTAGGGAGACATTGTGGCATTAAAAGAGACTTCAATGCCGCTGTCGTGTCGTTTTGACTAAAGTCAGTTGTCCCAATTTTGATTTTACTTTGGTAATGCAGAATGTTGTGCCGACGTGCGTGTATTGAGAATATCTAAAATTGGTACTCTTGTAAAAGTTATATTTGAAGGGGACCACGCTTGTACAATTTAAAATTTTATATTGTAAATATCAAGAATATTATACGAGTAAGGGATCACATATTGTTACTATTGATGCACAATCACAATAGAAGTCAAGTCACTCCCGTCATGGTATGAAAGTAGTTGTTCACATTGGGGCCGAACATCACCTGCACGTTGGCCTATTGACGTGGTCGTGATGTGTATATAAAGTTAGATGTACTTCCTCCCCATAGCGTATATATATACAATAAATAAATTACCTGCAGTTTGAAGTGACTTGTTTTCCTTGATTCCTCTCCTATGTGGGCCCATACATATTAATTTTAAAGATGATGTTATATCTCGTCTATTGTTTAAATCCTATAACATGTGATCATGTCATTGACTCCACGATGCTCTAATAAATTTGAACACAGAGAGAGCAGTCATTTGAGCACAAGAAGACGAGACATTGATAGACAAGACATTTATGTAATTAATTTTTTTCATATAGTTCGAAGCTGTCTACGTTTCTACAGAATTGATGTAGTACCAAACTTCTGTCTTGCATGCATCGCCCCTCTTCTGCGACGAAGCCGTGGATCCGCCCTGCAATTAAGTTCGGACCGGCGCGTGCGTGATAGAGCGGCGGCCGGCGGCTAGCTAGCCGGCGTCACATCTCGTTTCGGCGGCGTGAGGTGGGGCCACAGGCTCCTCGGCGCTTGTGGACGCGAGAGTAATAAACACCGGAGAAGGTGGTTGCTCGCGTTGTGCTTATCACGCATGCGCCCCGCAGAGGCGCGCCCCACCTTCTTCTTTCTCTTACTTCGTCCCTATCCCGTTGATCCCCTTTCTTTCTCTCTGCTCTGCGCCTCCTTCGTCGCCGCCTCCAGCCACCGTCTTGACTGGCGGCGCCCTCGTTGCGGGTCGCTCCGTCTCCTGTCCACCCAGCCCCGGCTAGCGCCGCCCACCCTAACCATGACGTCCAAATCCACCCGCCGTCGCCGGTCTGACCGCCATCTCTCCCCACCCCCCGACTCTGGCGCCGCCGTAGACGCCTCCGTAGCCGTCCTCACAACCCTGACCAACCACCAGGCCTCCATCTCTCCCCACTCTTAATCTATAGCCGGAGAGTACACAAACCGCGCACCACCATACTCTAATCCTAACCCGGCGCTGGCGGCCGAGACGACGACACCGACGGCGGCGAAGTGGGAGAAGGCGGCGCCTGCGTGATTTCATTCTGAGTAGATGCCTACGAAATAGCGTTTCCGAATAAATATTCGCATCTGTGGCATGTTTTCGGTTCGGCGGCGCCGAATCCCCATCAGCTGGGACCATGGGTCTTTTGTGTGTGAACACTGAACACAAGCTCCGGCGGCTTGTCGTTGTTCGCGGGCCGCTTCCATGACGATGCATCAACAAGCCACGTGGTGGCATTTCAATGGCTAGTAGCTACATATAAACATCGGTGTGGTCCTTCAAATACATCAGTATTTGATAAATAATTTCATAACATAGCACTCTCTCCGGTTCTTAAAATTACGTTGTTTTGGACATTGGCATTGACATGATCTTTAAAATGCAGCTTTGACTACTAACTAACATTACAATTTACTTAATATTTGCAAAAGTTATCATATCACGGAAATAATGTTCGCGGGGACTCTAAATGTATAATTTCCATGTAACCAATCCAAGTATATCAAAATATTTACATAGATAAAGGTTTAAAATTTTGACTTAGATATAAAACGTTTTTTTTTTAAATTGGAGGGAGTATTATTCGGTGGTTGAAACTATATTTGAAGGACTATACCTATGTCCAAATAACATCCAGTGTGATGATATTATTAATTCTATGACATTTTAAAAAGTGTGATGTTTTGAACATTGGAATTGCCTGCATGGTCTTTAAAATACATCTTTGACTATTACTTACCATTACAATTTATTTAATATTTGCAAAAAATACCATATTATGGAAGTGTTGTTCGAGGGAATCTAAATGTATAATTTTCATGTAACCAATTCAAATAATTCAAAATATTTACATAGATAGAGGTTTAAAATTTTGACTTATAACAAGTAGATCTAACACTTTTTTTGAAACCAGAGGGAGTATTATTCGGTGGTTGAAACTATATTTGATGGACTAAAGGAGTGAGCCCTTACAAATCACCACAAAAAAATCCCAATTGTGTATATGCTCTTATTATGTCTATGGGCGTGGGTTCGGCACAGACGATGACATATACAATATTTGAACAATTTGAGGCAACATGTCAGATTTTAGTTTGAAAATGATGCCCTGTTGCAAACTCAATGTTCCACCTAATTCCTTACAATTTTTAAGGAGTTGATATTTTCACTTTAAATTTCCACCAATCCCAATGATCAAACATAACCCTATCCATTCAAACAAGACCGAGACAAGAGCATGAATAACTTAAAGCATTTACAATACTATATACACTATAAATATGAGAGACTCTTGTAATATATAAATATGAATATGTATTTACAAAGAGCTTAAAAGAATGAAGGTACAGGCGGCTACAAGAGAATCGTATATATCATTAATTGTCCATGTCACCTTGGATACAACACTAAAACCCAACTCACACAAATTTATGGACAACCATTTTTTTATAGGAAACTCCTCCGCCCCGTCTTGTTTTTTTATGCTATAGTTAACTTAGGATTAGGGACAACTCAATTCTCTTTGCATGTTCTCTCTCATCCACATCATCTTTTGCCTTATATGGAAAGTTTATAGCATATAGCTAACACTACTACACATCTCTGCGTTTTTTTTAGAGCTAATTTGATTCTAGTTGTCTTAGTTAATTTGCTAATAAGCTAAACTTTGAAAGCTTCTAAAAATGTATGGAGTCTCACATTGTCAGACTTGTTTCTTAAGAGCTTTCATGCACACATTCAAGATTAAAACCTAAAAATCAAAAGATATTAGGTTTATCATAATAGATATGAAAATGAGTTGAGCAAATAAGCATCAGAAAACTTCTCTATTTTAACCCTTTTCTTCTATTTCCTGTCATGATCTTCACTATTTATAAAATTCCAGTACAATTCACTACAGGAAATGATCTCTGTGTCGGCGGCCGCAAAAATCAATGTCGGCGGCCAGACTCCCGACGACAGGCTGTGTCGGCGGCCAAAACCACTACCGACGACATAACCAGCATCCGACCACCAGTGACGTCGGCCAAGGGAGAGCCGACGACACTGACTGCCCTGCCGAGAGCACGATATCGAATAGTATGAATTTTTGTTCCCGCCAAAAAGGTGTTGTCCGCGGCCGAACAAACTGTATCATCGGCTCTAACCCGGACGACAGTCTGTGGATACCATTGACGTCGGCCTCCATTGAACCGACGACACTTCTTGCCCTGCCGAAAGCACGTTTTCGGATTTTTCAATTTCAATTCCCGCCAAAAGAGTTTTGTCCGGCGATGGACAACCGGCGTCGAGGGTGGAGGAGCTGTGTCGACGGGATAAAATAGGCCGACGTCATAGGTAGGCAGCAAGCCAAGGACCAGGCCAGGCCAGGCCAGGCCAAGCCAAGGCCAGGCAAAGTAGGCGGTAGCAAGGGCCTCTTTGTCGTCGGCTGAAATTAGACCGACGTTAATAGTTTTAGTCTATGACGTCGGTTTAATGTTGGCCGACGACATAACCCCACCCCCATGCGACGCTGGTTGGGGCGGCGGATGGATTTGTGTCGTCGACCATAGGGAGGCCAACGTCAAAGGTGGGGCTATGTCCTCGGCCGATGCCTTGGCCGACGTCAAAGGGTGTTCTATGACGTCGGCTTCCTCTTGGCCGACGTCATATCCCTTCTCCCCTCACGGCCGGTTGATTTGTTTCCGAGCCCTCCGCCCCAAACCTTGTACGGTCTATTTAGAGTTCCAAAGGGTACGTAACACAAGAAAGGTCATATCGCGCTCCTTGTTTTGGCCGGCGAAAAGTTCGATCTAGTTGTGTATTAGTATACGGTACTCCGACATGTTTGGTGGAGGTAGTGTGTGAAATGGAAATCGATCGAATATGATATGGTATGCACATTTCGAAGGAGCCTACGCAGATCGTCGAATGACGGCACGGGGAGGAGCGTGTAGCCAGATGATAGCTTTTAATAATTTGAAATACGAGCAAACTTGTTATTTGAATTTTTTGTACGGAGGAGTAATTATGGAATGAGAGATAACCGGCGTTTTGGAAGGGGAGGAGGACCTGTTTCGTCGGCCGCTTAGAAGCTGACGTCACAGGGGGGGTTTTGTCGTTGGCCACAGCTTTGCCGACGTCAAAGGAATGTCTTTGACGTCCGCCTCATCTTGGCCGACGTCACAGACCTTCCCCCTCCCGTGCCTCAAACGGCCGTTCGGTATGGCTGTGACGTCGGGCTTATGGCCGGCCGACGACATAGAATAACTGAACGACGTTGGTTTATTTCGGCCGACGACATATCTGCCAGGATGCCTGTGCAGACTTTTGGTCCTGGTGCTATGTTTATGACGTCGGGAGAAGCCTGCCGATGACAAAGCCTTGATCTGTGACGTCAGGAAGCTCGCGGCCGACGATAAAAGGCTGTCTGTGACGTGGGGGAGAGGTGGCCGACGGCAAAGGCTAGCGCGCCCAGCCCAATAATTGTGCGCTGCACTTCTCTCTCCCTATCCCTTCCGTGCCTTAGTCCAGATCGAACGCGCGCCGCCTCCTCCCTCCTCCGTCGTGCCGCTTTGCCCCCCCCAGCGCGCCATCGTCTTCGCCGGGCCCATCCGCCGCCTCCTCCTCCTCCCGCCCTCTGCTGCCGCCTCCTCCCCGCCTCGCGCCGCCGCCTCCTCCCTGCCGCCCGCGCCGCCTCCTCCCTGCCGCCTCGCGCCGCTGCCTCCGCCTGCGCCGCCGCCTCCTCCACCGCCCTTGCACCGCCGCCCCGTGCTCCCACCTCCTCCCGCGCCGCCTTCCCCACCCCCAGCCCGCCGCCACCCGTGCTCCCTCCTCCCCGCCGCCCCCAGCTCCTTCCTCCACTGTTGCCGCCGCCTTCCCTCGCCGCCACCCCGAGCAACCATCGTCGGCTGCCCCCCTTCCGTTGCTGCTCGAGGCCTCGTCGTCCTCGGGCTGGCTGGCGTCGTGCCCGAGGTGCCCCTGAGCCGTCACCTTCGTCCTCTCCGCGTCGACTTTCCCGCCCGCTCGCCAGGCATACAGCAACCCCAACAGCAGGTATGCTCGTCTATTTTTTTTTTGAAGTGTACAAGCTGTGTCGTCGGTATTCTGTTAACGGACGAGATTAGTAGATATAATTAGTTTGTGTATTGCAATTAGTGCAGGCTTTGTCGTCGGTATTTTGTTAACCAGACGAGAATAGTAGATATAATTAATTAGTGACATTTTACTTTGTGAGATTATGCTCGATTCTGATTAGTTCAATTGCATTTATAACATGAATCGAGCCAAAGTCAACCCGTTCGGGGGTACACCTGCACATTTTCATAAGGAGCTCGGACGGTGATTCGTTGGGTTCCATTATGAAAGAGGGTGTGCTTCCGAGCTGTCCACGTTCTTGGACAGCCCGCGGATGCGTGTTTGAGTACGGTGGTCTCGGGACTATGGCGCATAGGTTGGAATTCTGGCTGCATGACCCCGTCGTTCCCCTAGTGCATAACATAAGCGATGCCGTACCGTGCTGCTGCACGGAGGAGCTGCGGGTTATCTTCTTGAATTTTGACCCCTGCCCCATAGTGTCGGGACCACCGTACTGAAACGCGCACCCGTGGGTGGGTAAGCCCTCCTATTTAGATAGACTTGAACCGTCTAAACTTAAAGTTGTGTTGCATGCATTTACGTTATATAGTTAGCGATGGAAGATCGGCGGTGGATGTACGATGGATGGAGTAGGTCTGGTCGTCACTCCAATGAGTGGATCGAGAAGGCAAGGGCATTCGTGGAGCATGCTTTCGGAAGTGTTCCCGACCCAAACGCGGCGGTGGTTTGGTGTCCTTGTGCTTGTTGCTCGAACACTGCGAAGAGAAGCAAGAGTGAAATTAGTATGCACCTCTTAAGGCATGGCTTCAAAGCGAACAATCTTATATGGGTGGCCCATGGAGAGAAGCGCCGGCCGGCGCCGGTCTTTGCCGCTGCAGATTTTCGAGAGGGTTTCGACGAAGTCGATGTCGACCGATTGGAGGAGCTCACGGAGGGCGTGGCTCGGGCTTTCGATCTCTCCCCCGAGGAAGAGTCCGAGCCACTCTCTGAACAGTTCGAGAGGCTCCTCGAGTCTGCCAAGTTGCCGCTTCATGACCATACGGATGTGACCGTACTCTCCGCTGTTTCGCGTCTCATGGCGGTGAAGACCAAATATAACTTCTCAGCCAATTGCTTCAACGACATTTGCAATTTGCTCGATAGCACGCTCCGAGTGGACATAGGATGACTCGAATATTCTGAGTCGAAGAAACTTCTCAGCGTGTTGGGCATGCCGTGCGAGAGGATAGACTATTGTCCAAAGTTCTGCATGCTTTACAGGAAGGCTGATTCTGGGCTGAGTCACTGCAAGCATTGCAACGAGAGTCGGTATGTAGAAGTGAACGGCAGAGATGGTGTGAAGAGACAGACGAAGGTGGCCCAGAAGACCTTCCGTTTCTTTTCGATCACTCAGCGCCTCCAGCGTTTGTACATGTCCAAGTCCACTGCAAGACATATGAGGTGGCACAAGGAGGGTAAACGTAGAAAGGAGGGCGTGATGGTCCATCCTTCCGATTCGGAAGCCTGGAGGCATTTGGGCCAACAGTACCCTGATTTTGCTGCGGAGCTTAGAAATGTGCGGCTCGGGCTCGCGACAGATGGGTTCACACCATTCAACATGACCGCGCACCCATACTCGTGTTGGCCGGTCTTTGCTATCCCCTACAACCTGCCTCCTCAACTCTGCATGAAGGAAGAGTACATGTTTCTTTCTGTGATCATTGCTGGTCCGAAGTCTCCCGGTAAAAACTTAGACCTATTCATGCAACCCCTGATAGAAGAGCTGAACGACCTATGGACGAAAGGAGCATTGACACATGATAGTTTCACTGGACAAAACTTTAGGATGCGCGCCGTGTACCTGTGGTCCATACATGATTTTCCGGCATATGGAATGTTCTCGGGCTGGAGCACGCATGGTAGGCTGTCATGCCCTATATGCCTAAGTAACACCGATGCATTTCAACTGAAGGAGGGCATGAAATCCTGTTGGTTCGACTGTCATCGTTGTTTCCTGCCGCCGAACCATCCTTTCAGGCGGCAGAGAAATGCATTTAGAAAAGGCAGGGTCGTGAAGCAGGGGCCACCAGAAAGGCACGGGGTGGAGGATATCATCATATGGCATGATGATCTGAAAATGCCGGAGTATGAAGGGAAGTATGGGGTGGACCACAATTGGACTCATAAGTGCAGCATCCTCAACCTTCCATATGCGAATGATCTGAAGCAGCCACATAACCTCGACCTGATGCACCAAGAGAAAAATATGTGCGAGGCAGTCGTGAATACAAACTGGGATATCCAACACAAGACAAGAGATAACAAGAAAGCGCAACTAGATTGCGCTGTAATTTGTGATCGGCAAACTATGAGCCTTGACGAGAATGGGATGAAACCTAGAGCAACATACTGTCTCACACGCGGGCAAATAAGGGAGATTCTGCATTGGATTGTGGATAAGGTTAAATTCCCAGATGGATACGCGTCGAGCCTTCGACATGCTGTAAGCATAGAGTAATGCAAGTTAAATGGAATGAAGTCACACGACTACAAAGTCTTTATAGAGCGTCTTTTCCCAGCCGTGTGGCGTGGATATGTTCCAGAATATATTTGGATCACATTAGCAGAGCTTAGTTTCTTCTATCGAGAGCTATGTGCAAAGGAAATATCGGCATCTAGGATGGAGGAATTGGAGAAGGAGATTGTTGTGCTTGTGACGAAACTCGAGAAGATATATGTTCCAGGGTTTTTCAATTGCATGCATCATCTAACAATACATCTGCCATTCGCAAGCAAAAGTTGGGGGCCCGGTACAGTATAGGTGGATGTATCCCGTGGAACGCATGATGAAAAATCTTAGAACGAAGGTAAAGAACAAAGCACGGGTTGAAGGAAGTATTGCCGAAGCTTGGCTGATTCAGGAGACCGCGTACTTCACGGATAAATACTTTGACTCCAAAAACAAGGTCCGTGCGCCACAACCAAGGTATAAGAAGGCCCGCCATACAAGTAGCTCTAACCTTGAGGTGTTCCATGACCAAGCCGGGCGCAGCATTGCCAAAAGCACCACACGTGAATTGGATCCAGATGAGAAAATCTTGATTCAACTGTACGTGTATGACAACATGGATGAAATGAAGGTGTACATCAAGTGAGTCAATAGTTTTCAAAAATAAATTTTAAAAATATTCTTTATATACTTCATAACTGAACTAGATATAAAATCTTGTAGTCAATTCATTGAAGAAGAGTGGGGACAAGCAGGTGAACCTTCGGCCGATGAAATTGATAAGATGAAACGACGAGGATGTGGATAGGACCGACCGACCTTTCTGACCTAGTTTCATTACCATGTAAATTTCTGCAGCTCATTCCCGTTTACTTAAGACATAAACGTGTCGTTTTCATTTGTTGACATATTCTTGTGTCGTCTCTTTTGTAGTGTCAAAGACATTTCAGCGTCCACAACGATCTCAAACAAATGTCGCGGGGATGTAACCGTAGAATTAAGGTCCATCGATGCTACGATTGTCATGGTTATAGGTTTCGATCAGAAGGTGGTGAGTTGGCTCGCCCCAATGCAACCACGGTGAACAGCGGAGTCGTGAGTTATGTCACTGACGACTCCGGGGGTGAAGACATAGAGTATTATGGGATTATTGAGGAGATTGTGGAAATATCATTTGAAGGCAAGAACGATCTCTCGCTCGTCCTGTTCCGGTGCAGATGGTTCGACCCAACCGAGGGGGTGCGGCGTACTCCAGAATTAGGACTGGTTGAAATCAATCACAATAAACTCTATCGAAGGCTAGACGTGTTCATCTTGCCCGAGCAAGTCGAGTTGGTCTTCTACCTGCCGTACGCCCACCCAAGTTACAAGAGTTGGTGGATTGTTCATAAATGTCTTCCGCACGGTGGATTGTCTGAGATCTCCGAAGAAAACTATGAGGATCTCTCAGATACGGGTCCATTCCAAGAACAAGAGGTGACTGGAGAGCTCCACGTCGATATTGGTGACGACCTAGATAATATATTGGGATCGGCGTACCCAGCTGATATAGAACGCCAAGGTCAGGCGGACGAGGATGATGAGGAGGACCAAGAGGATGAGGAAACAGAAGAGGAAGAGGAACCCGAGGAGGAAGCTGAGGATTTTTAAGACAGGCAAATTTCGTATGTGTAATGCTATTTAATTTAAGTCATTTCCGTTCTATTTATCCATATCTGTGTTATTTCATTTCATTTGATTCCTATTTATGCAAATTTCGTATGTACAATGCAGCTGTGGCGATGCCTAGGAAAGGTGTTGTGACGACTCGCAGTAGGAGGAAGAGAGGAGATGGTAGCGGATCGCATGAGGATGTGGTGGCCGCCGACTACCAGAAGGGCGAGGGGGTGGTGGCCGCTGACTACCATGGCGAGGAGGTGGTTGCCGCCGACTACCAGGAGGGCGAGGGGGTGGTGGCGACGGGCCGGAGGACTAGGAGGAGCGGCGGGAGTCCTCTGAGAGGTGACCTCCCAGACTTTGACGCTGCTGTTGAGGCCCCCGACCGACCTCGAGGAGGATGAGGTGGTGGAGCCAGAGATCGAGGTGTGATGAATCCGGAGGCGGTGGAGAGAATCTACAAAATGGTGCACAGGAGGCTGGACTTTCAGTGGCTAGGGGAGCAGGACGAAGAGCCTGAATTTGACGATGGTAGTGAGTCCGCTCTGAGGCGACGAGAGCAAGCCACCGACGAGCACTTCATACCGGGTTGGTGGGAGGAGGTAATGTCATCTAAGCCATTAAAATTTTCACATTGACTCATTTACTTTCTATTAATTCCTTTCATTTCCTTGTATTTGGTGGTTTCAGCACTCTGACAAGACGCCGTCTTCTAGCCATGATGAGGAGGGCGCAGCGAGGGGAGGTCTTGAGTCCTCTCGATTCCTCCTCGACCCTCAACAAAGGGGAGAACCAAATTGCAACAAGCCCCAGAGATCGATCGAGTCACGTTAGTGGCTGACTTCCGCCAATAAGAGGTGTGTGGTACCATTTACAATGTTTTTATTATTGTTAACTACAAACTTGCTAACCACTTATGATATTTTTGTCTTTTGGGCAAATATCGTGCGAGGGCTTGATTTGCACCTTCAAGGGTCCACAGAGCCGGGCAAGGTGTTGGGCCCACTCTTAAAGAATTTGTACCCGGGAAGGTGGGCGTGGCAAGCGCGCGGCGATGATGAGTTGGTTGGACTACTCCCACGATGTTGATGATGAGGGAAAGACTCTTGCCGATCGACTGGTCGAGGACTTCTGGGTTAGATGTCTTATTTTTATTTCTAATTGTTTGTCTTCATAACACTAGCTGCATGTCGTTTCTCATTTCTAAATGATATTTAGCTCATGTGTTCTTTCATGTGTTGTTTTTTTATCAGGAGAGGTATATGCTTTGGCCGAAGGCGATAATGGACGATTACGAGGCTCATCGCCCTGCGATCGATGCAATGGCGACCCACATTGTCACAGAGACATGATACGGATGGCCCGAGTCAAGGCGGTAATGAAGTACAAGAAGAGGAAGGGCAAGAAAATCAAGAGGAATGAGGCAAGTTCGGTTGTATCTCAAGGCAGAGGCGATGCGTGCGTGGGCGTCCCGATTGGATGGACAAGTGTCCATCCGCTGGAAAACTCTGTCCGGATGTGGGCCTCGGGCGTGGATTGCCAAATCCATGAGAAATAGGAAAATAGGGATAAAACCCCGAGATCTCGCACGACCCACCTTGGGGACTCGGTATGGGGCACCTCGCGTGACCTAGTAAGTATATTTTCTAGCATTAGTTAGATATTCTATTAGCGATAGTTACTACATGTTAACTATTGACTTGAATTAAAGCTGCAGGAAGCGAGAGACGGAGAGCCGCCCGACGTTTCACCTTGTGGCGGCAGCGCACGCCTCGCCCCTCTCGCCCGATGGCACACAATGACCGATGGATCCCACGCCAAAGCGAAAATGGTAAGTTTAGGTTTTTGACTTGTTCGTAGTCACTCGACTTTTATCGAGCTAATCGGCTTTATAACATGGTTGTTTCGCAGGATGCATATGATGCGCTTCGTGAGGAAGAAGCACGGTGACCGTGTGACCCTAGGGCCATGGGACCAGATCGCCGTCATCTCGACGGGTTCGGTGGGATGGCTCACGGTCGGCGGGCTTTTGGACTCTGTCTTTGCCTCGGCGTCTTGAGGAGCGGTCATGGGGCGTCGAAAGATGGGCTCTCTTGACCCAAGCACGCTACAAGCTCAAGAATACCGATCGAAAGCAAATGACACAATGTAATCGAGCTCCAAAAGAAGGCGTAAGAGGAGCGTGAGCGTGGAGGCGGGAGGAGGAGCGGAGGGAGAAAGCAAGGAGGAGAAGTTCGCTGCTTCAAGCCCAATACAAGCTGGATGTACCAGCAAATGCAGAGGTGCAATATGTTTCAGAAGCAGTAATTAAGATGGTGTGGCCGTATAGGTTGTATATTTACACTTTCATTTCACATGCTAACTTCGTGTGTGTTCACAGAGCTCATGGGCATGGAGGCCTCCGTGACCAGTCATGATTGCCAACTCCACCCCGTACTTCACGCAGACCCCCGACACGACTTTATGCACCCGCCCACAGTACAGCGGAGATCCACAGGATACACTTCTCCACTCCACACGCGCATTCTCCTGGGGTAATACTCCTTTTTCAGACTTTGACAATTTACGCTTCAATTACACACATGTATTTAAAATTTGTGTTGTTCTCTAATCTTGTAGGTTTCGGATCCGCCACCATGGCGTGTATCTTCTTGTGATGGCGATTCGATGCACTTCGGTCGGCGGTGATGAGGTTGCTGAGAGAATGGCAGAAAGTTTCTTCGCGTTCAATCCTTCCACCTACGATGGTTCGAATAACCATTAGCTTCAGTTTTTACTTCTATATGTATCAAAACTCACTCCTACGTGTTGCACTATTCTAGACTCTTCGAACCATATCGTCACAATTATGTTTATTTGTGATGTATTTTGGACTCTATGGACCTAATGTGATGTAATTGAACGATTTGAAGTCATATCGGTGAATTGTTTGTTTATAAATGGTGTGAATGTGTATGTGCTCGAAATTGTGGTGTCGAGCAGCTGATTATGTGTGGATATTATGAGAATTTTTGTGAATTGCAATTCTGCTATGAAATATGAATATTTGCAGGTTGAAATTGGGTTTTCATATGGATTTTCTGAAATTCTTTTTGCAGATACAATAGTAGTGACGTTGGTATTGGGAATGCCGACGTCATTAGTGCTGACCAGGGGGCAGGGAGGAGGGGGGTTTTGTCGTCGGCAGGGGGTTGGCCGACGTCACATGGGGCATGGGGAGGGACGGGAGGGAGGCGGTGGCGTCGGCCTCTGTCGGCCGGCGTCACCGAGGTGTGGGTCTGGTCGGCCTCCTCCTTCCGCCGCGTCAAGAGGGGGGGGGCGGGTGAGGGAGGGAGGGAGGCGGTGGCGTCGGCCACATCTCTTGCCGGCGTCAGAGAGGTGGGGGCTGTGTCGTGACCTCTGTCGGCGGACGTCAAAGAGGAGGGGCAGGGGGACGGCGAGGGAGGGGAGGGAGGGTAGTGACGTCGGCGACATCTCTTGCCGACGTCACTGAGGTGGGAGCTGTGTCGGCGGCCTCTGTCTGGCCGACGTCAAAGAGGAGGGGCAGGGGACGGGCGAGGGAGGGAGGGGAGGGCAGTGATGTCGGCCAGTTCTCTTGCCGACGTCACTGAGTAGGGGGCTGTGTCGGCGGCCTATGTCTAGCCGACGTAAAAAAGGAGGGGCTAGGGGGCAGGCGGCAGGGAGGGGGGAGGGGAGAAATGACGTCGGGAGTTTCCTGGGCCGCCGACAAAAGGGAGCGGTGTCGTCCAAGCAGTGTCGGCGGACCTGTGTCGTCAGCCAGCCACCGACATAGAGCTATGACGTCGGTTTTGGCCACCGACACTGAGCTCGATTCCTGTAGTGATTATTAAGTGTGCAAGTTGTTGCCTCTATTCTGAAATGAAATTCCATGTTCCCTCTGTTAAAAAAGAGAGAAATTAGCAACCTCGCTTTATTCAGAAATGTTGCGTCTATTATTAAATGTGCAAATTGTTGCCAATGTGCAAAATAAGCCATCGATGGCAACCTGACTTTATTTTCTAACAAATCAAAATATAGTTTCCCGCCATATAATTAATCAAACAAATCACATTTGCAGAAATGAGCAACCACATCATAGGCCACCCATGATATAGGCCTTCCAGCAACAACATCATCACAATACAATGGCTCAAAAGAAAAGAAAATATTGGCCCATCAACAACAACGGTTAGGGCTCACAAAAATATATACAACCTATAAATCGGAGTATGCTGAATTGCCACCACATCTGTTGGGCATGCTAGTGCAATGCAAGGCCCCTACTATAGCCACGTAGGCAGCGGTGACCAACAATTTGATGGACATCAACTGCCACAACACATAACCAGAGGTGTAGAACGGCCGGTCTTAGAGACACGTACTCGTTAATTTGAAATGTACTAAAAACTGAATTTCTAACTCAGCTCTTAAATTTTTTGTACAGACAAAAAAACCAGAGATGATCAAAGGCTACTCGACCCTTCTGCATCCCTGGTACACGGCACTGACAGGTTTCCTACAAATGCGTCAAAAAGTTCAGAAATACTATTTGAGAGGGAGAATATAGGTTTCCCCCCTCGATCGTTTGCTGCTATCTTCGGCAGTCCGTGCAGTCTCCATAATGGAAAGTCCAGAGACCAGGGCATGTGCCATTGTCGTTTTCCTCTGTGTCGTCCGCTGCCGCCGTCTGCGGCATCGGGAAGTAGACATGGGCCCCCACATTGGTCGGCGAGTAGAGTGGCGGCGGGTTCGCGACCAGTCGAAGTCGCCCTCCACAGGGCAGCGGCACCACCTGCAGCGAGGGCACCTCATCGCCGGTGTCCATCGGCTCGCCGTCGTGAGACGTTGCGCCATGGGCGTCTTCCTCACTTGCGGCGGTGGCGCCGACGGTGGGATCCGCCGCCCGGTTGGCGTCGCGCCGCGCGGCCGCGTACACCTCTGCGGGTCGCCGGTGCGCGCGACGGCGGCGGCGACTCCGAAGTTGAGCTCGGCCTCGCCGCGGCGCCGGCGCCATGGAGGCGAGCGGACGCCGCGTCGAACGCCAGCGCCGCCTTCTCCGGCGTGTCGTGGGCGAAACCATATCCTCTCGCGTGTTGGGCGGCCGGATCTCGACACCCACTTGCCCCACTTCTGCGCCGCCGCCTTGTACCTCCTCTCGCCTCACGGGCGACGGGCGGCGGCGACATGCTATCAGACGGCAAAGCTCGTCGTCGACTTCGATCGTCGGAGGGGGGAGGGCGGGAGGCCGCTTGCTGCTTGGCGCGCGGCATATTTAAATGGTTCGGTGTGGCGCGTCAGGAAGCCGCGTAAAAGGATGGTGATGTGTACTGCTGGGACCGGCTCCAGGTCATCATCCGGTGTAGCGGTCCTGTGGGCTGTGGCTGCCCGCACTGTCGTCCGCGTAAATGATCTGGACTCTGGAGTAGTACGATACTTGCTTTCCAGTGGTCCCGGGGAATACAGGATCGGCCATGACATGACATGACGACAGTACGGTCTCTTTGGTTTCTTTGGTTTTAGTTTTCGTTGAGTTTATAATTTTTGTAATTTTTATATATATCATTCATTATAATTTTTGTAAATTTTTTTTGGGGGCTTTGTAGAGTTTTTTTTATCAAAGATCCGTGGAATTTTTTAAAAATTAATTTGTTTAGCCTTTTTATACCATTTTAAAGATGATCAATTTTTCCAACTAAAACTAAGACTAAGCCATAAATCAAAGAGGTATTCGTAGATTAGTACAAAAAGTTATGCGTCCTTATAAGGGGTTTGAACATTTTAAAAAATAGTCTTATGAGTTTTGAGAAGAACCACTAAAAACCTCACATTAGTTATTACAAAATGTGACAGCATTTAACTTGTACAAAAGTAGCAAATTTCTAGTTGTAGGTTTTAATATTAATTTTAAATGATAAGAACAATATGAAAATCTTCCTACATTTATGCAAACGTCATGAGTATAAAAAACGCGACAAGAGCAAAGTTCATTCACATGTGGGAGGAATTGCGTGGGAGTAAAAAAATCTAAATTTCATGTAAAAAATTTATTTCAAATTTTCCTAAATAGTTATAGATTTAGTTCGCTAGTTTCTTTTAAAAGTACAGACTACATCAAATTTTTCTATTTTCAAAGGAAGTATATAAAGTATGTTACAAATATTTTTTTTGCAAAATTTGCTAAAATATCATCTTCAAAAAAAAAAATCAATTTTTGGTGAAATTTTCTATCTCTGGTAGAATTTAAACTTTAAGTAGTAAATTCAAATTTTCATATGTTATTTTTGCTTTGGGTTCCAAGACAACATATACGTACTTTACGTCCTAAAAGACGATCAAAAACAATTTTCACGTGAAACAAATGGATGGAATCTTCTTCTGTTAACGTTGAAAAAAAAACGACATATGAACGATCGATGAGCGACTGAGCGTCCGAATCTTGTCGAATGAGCGGTTAGCCGTCTAACAACAGTAGAATAATTTAATATACTAATGATGCCATCTAACAGGAGTGGAATAATTTAAATAAAATTCTACAAAATAGAATTTGAAAGTGAGTCGACCCTTTTGATCCAATAGGTCATTAAGCATGGTCTAGTAGATCGATCCGTTAACCCCTTTATAAAAAATAGGTCATATGGGTCAGTTCCAATGGATCAAGGGTCGACACATTCGTCCGAATCTTGTCGAATGAGCGGCTAGCCGTCGGTTGACTGTACGTCGTCATACAGAGATTAATTCTCCATCGTTTACTCGCTTGCAGCTAGCTTCACCGAACCGGAATTAATTAACGGGTCAAAGCAAGCATATATATTTCACACTGCACTGATGCATTTATCCGGACAGCCGAATCCCAGCGTCGCAACGCAGGTGTGTGTGCGTGTTCCGATAACAAATATCCACGAAGCAACTAGCAACGGTGATCGTTGTCGCCGACTCGCGGCAGTTTGAAACCAAACAACCCTAACGACGACAAGTCCAACTTCTCCAGCAGGACACCAGGGGGGGGCCTGAGCTCGCGAACTCGCGAAGGGTCGGAGTAGCATGAATGCCGCAGCGCGGCTACTCGCACATGTAGATGACGTGAGGGAGATCCAGCACGTGTCCGTACGTACACGTAGGTACTACAGTTAAAAGTAGCAGTACGGTAATTATTAGGACCTTGCAGTTTAAGTCACTTTAAAATAAATTAAAAGCTATCATTATAAATGTGTTAATTTTTTACAACCTAATGCCAAATAACACCTTACAGTGCTTCTCGAAGATCTAAAAAAACGTCTTGAGCTTTTTTTTTTAGAGCTCTCACGGCGTAGATTAGCCATGGATGCGCGGACATTAATTAATGCATGGTTACACAAAAGGTTAATTAGTGACGGTGTCGGTGTGTACAACATCCACCGCTGTCAGGTGGGACCCATGTTAAGTTATCCAACCGAAGCAGGACGGTTTACAGACCCCGCTACCAGGTATTGACTAGAACACGTGGCGACCCGACGAGCAGGTGGGTGATTAGGCCCCGAATGCCGGGCGACCAGGACACATGGCGACCCAATGAGCGGACGGATGGGCACTCACGTTACGGAGGGCGTATACGCCTCGCTGTCACGGATACAGGATGAAGGTGGAAGGAATCTTCGTTGCTAAGAATTTCTTCGGGTCGAACCAACTACAGATTTAATGTGAAGAAACAAGCCTAATGGGGCGCATGGGGCGTCTGACAGCATGATTGCCCCCGCCTCGCTAATGGTGTCAACTACATTGTGGCTGTCTCATCCGCACAAGCTAGAGTGTGGCAATGAGGTGTTCGGGACAGATGGGCTGCCCTATCCCATCCAACTTGTCCCTCTGTCAGAGCGAGGCCAAGGGGCGGCGGCACGGACTAAGAGACCTGAAGAGTAATGGCTACAGCGACCAGACCAATAAATGTATTTTTTTCATTCCCTTTAATCAAGCTAGATTCGGTGTATATAAGGCTGGGGGTGCATCTGTAAGGGGGAGATCCCTCTGGTGAAGGATAATAGACACAAGCAGCAAGAACTCAAACATAACTAGGACTGTTACCCACTCTGGGGGCCTGAACCATGGTAAACCTCGTGTGCTCTTGAGGGTTCTTCTTCCGTTCTTGATCGGTGAGAAAAGAGAGCTGATCTAATTACGCAAACCCCCACAACCAAAAAGAGGATTTTTGTTCCGTTCTTGATGGTGCATGCCTTGACGTGCTAGAATTATATGGTGTACGTGGGGTTGGTTGTAGTAGTTTTTTTTTAAAAAAGCACTACTGCGGATCGGGGCTTCCAAAGCGGCCCATCACAAGCGGCTCGCTTTAACTCGCTTGCGACCGATCGCCACAAGCGGTTCGTAATAGCGGGTGGGAGGTGGCGGAAAGGGCATATGCAAGCGGTTCGTGATAGAAACCATTTACGATATATCATCACTACAAGCGGTTCGTATCACCAACCGCTTGCAATCCTCTATGTTCGTTAATGTCTGAACCGCTTATAATGTTATATCTGTGCAAGCGGTTTGTATCACGAACCGCTTGCATATGCTTTTTCCTTCCCGCCCAACATTTAACCCTTTCTTCCTTCCCGAAAGCGAGCTCATGCAATGATATGACGGACGGGCGAGCTATTCATGCGAGGGAGGTCTTTGCCAAAATTTTAATTGGCTAATAGCTACAAATTAAGGTTTCAAGGTAAGTAAACATGGTCTCAACATTATTTTCATGTAGACATTGCTTATTTTTTGCATTGATGTGGAGAAATATTAAATAATCTTGTTTGAATTGAAGGGTGTTTGTTTTGCTATAGCTCTCTCTCTCTCTTCATAATTTGAGGCAAGATGTAGATCTATTGGGGGTTTTAAGTCTCATATTAGTTTTGTATCCTTTTTTGATGATGTATAAGATGTTGAAATTAGTTAGTAGGAGTGATTATTTGTTTTAGAGAGCAAGATCTAGCTTGGTGCCTTAGCTAGCTCTCCCTTCTAGATCTTTTGAGGCAATGTGGTGATCTATTGGATGGTTTTAGTTTCACATTAGTTTAAAATAGTAGGTAGGGTGATTATTTCAATTGCTATAGAGCTAAATAGATGTAGGTTTTTTGCTAGGTAGGTAATACTTTATGGGAGGTATGAAATGTAATTAAAAATATTTTTGAAAAAAGTTTTTTAATTTGTGAGATTTAGTTGGTTTAGCTATAAAAATCAAGAAAATTTAGAGGTAATTAAAAAATATAGCAATTAGTTATTTGAGTTAAATATTTCAATTTGAAAAATATAATAAGTGTTCTTATTAATTTAATTGGTGCGAGATGAGCCGCAATGGATGTATGCGGATCGTCGGACAAGGGAGTTCATCGATGGCGTGAATGCTTTTCTTGAAGTCGTATTTCGAGAATTGCCTATAGGAAGCTTCGTACGGTGTCCGTGCGTAGATTGCAGGAACGAGAAAGAGCACTCAATGCGAGGACGGATCTGAGGCCACTTGTTGATGAGAGGTTTCATGCGAACTATACATGTTGGACTCACCACGGCGAAGTAGAGTATACCAACATAGAAGACGAAGAAGAAGCCGATGAAGAGGAAGTGACATATGATGGTATGCCGGACGCGACAACATACGAGGGCGAGAAGATACACAAGGTGATCAGTTTGGTGTGGATGATGACTGGACGAGATCTTTGCGTGTGCAGAGAGATATCACGGAGGAGAAACAATATAGGAAGTACCAGAGGATTGTTGAAGGACGAGAGAACTCTTTGTACCCAAATTGTGGTCAGGGGCACAAGAAACTACGCACTACTATCGGAGCTCATGCAACGGAAGGTTTGTGAATGGTGTGTCGGATAAGGGTTTCGATGAGTTCTTTGTCGCTCATAAAGAAGTTGCTACGAAAGATAACACCTGCGTAATCCACGTATCAAGCCAAACCGGTCTGTGTCCCTTAGGATTGAAAGTACGGAAGATACATGCATGTCGCAACGACTGTGTCCTATATCGCGGTGAATATGCCGACTTGGATGCCTGTTCAGTGTGCAAGGAACTCCGGTATAAGACGAAGCGTGACGATCCAGGTGAAGTAGATGGGGTGCGTGTGAAGAAGAGAGCACCGGCAAAAGCGTTGTGGTATTTTCCTTTGATTCCAAGGCTGGAGCGTATATTTGCAAACAAAGCGTATGCGAAGATGATGCGTTGGCACAAAGAAGAGCGTAAAGTCGACGGAATGCTTAGGCATCCGGCAGATGGCTCGCATTGGAGGATGGTCGATCGGAAGTACAAAGACTTCGCAGACGAGGTGAGAAACATAAGGTTCGGTTTGAGTACCGATGGGATGAATCCTTTCGGAGACATGAGCGGACCATAGCACTGGCGATCACACTATGTGTGTATAATATTCCTCCATGGTTATGCATGAAGAGAAAGTACATAATGATGCCGTTGTTGATCCAATGGCCCAAGCAACCCGGAAATGATATCGATGTCTACCAAACCTTTGATAGAAGATCTTGAAAGCGTTATGGAGCGGTGTAAAGGTGCAGGGCGAATACAAAGAGAGAGTATTTCAACTGCGTGCAATGTTATTTGTAACAATCAACGGTCGCGGCCTTGGTAACTGTGCGCCTAAGCGGCAAAAGGCTTCAATGCGTGTGTGCGGTGTTTGGATCAAACCGATGGCACGTACATGAAAGGCTCTCGAAAGATGGTGTACATGGGGCATCGTGGGTTTCTTGTTGAACCCAGCGTTGCGAAAGAAACACAGAGAATTTAACGGGAGGAAGAACATCGTTCCCAGTAGAGGCATCGAAGTGGCAAGGTGTGTTTGCTATGGTGAAGGATCCAAGGTAGTTTTTGGAAAGAGTGCAGGAAGCAAATCATGCGAATGATGAGGATGGCCATGCACCCATATGGAAGAAGAAGTCAATATTTTGGGACTTATCTTACTAGGAAGATTTGGATGTTAGCCACTCATCGGACTTCATGCACATCACCAAGAACGTCTGTGTGAGCTTCCTAGGATATATAGATCTGTCTGGAAATCGAAGATACGGTGAGTGCTCGGAGCGACCTTGAAGTCTGGGTATCGGGAAGGACCTACACCACGAAAAAGAGAGGTACGGAACAAGCTGTACCTCTGCCGTGAAGTTATACTCCAAGCAAAGAAGAGAAAAAAGCGTGATAGAGTGTCTTAGCGGTGTGAAGGTCCTTCCGGATACTCGTCGAGCGTAAAGAGATTCGTTAATATGAAAGAGAACAAAATTGTACATCTAAAATCTCATGACCTGTCTTGTCTTGATGACACGCTTGCTCTTGGTTTTAAGAGGTGTCTTGCCCGAGTGGGTAAGGGGACAATCACAAAGGCGTGTTCGTTTTTCAATTTGCTTCCCGTAAGGTCATCGATCCAAAAAACTAGGTGAGTTGCGGTGACGTGGTACAAAGTGTGGTTAGCCTCGAGATGATCTTTCCTCCTGCCTTTTTTGATATCATGGTTCATCTCACTATTCATCTAAGCAAAAAGATAGGTATTCTTGAGCCCGTATATCTCCACAGTATGTTCCCTTTCGAGAGGTACATGAGCGTACTAAAGAAGTATGTACGTAACCGTTCTCGGCCAGAAGCATGCATTGCCGAGGGTTATGTGACAGAGGAGGTGGTCGAGTTCTGTGTGGACTACATTGATGATCTAGACCCCATCGGCGTCCCTATATCACGCCATGAGGGCAGACTACGAGGTAAAAGGACACTTGAAAGAAAAGTAGTTGCATGCAACGATCTTCAGACATTTAAGCAAGCACATTTCAACGTGTTGAAGCAATCGGCGATGGCGCCCGTATGTCCTCCAACACAAGAATGCTCTCGTCTCCGGTTCGAGAGAAGATCGTCGTGGATAACATTTGAAACACATGGATTCTTTCAACGCATGGTTACAAAACCATATCCTCAAGAGCAAGTCCAACAATGAGCAGGTTACAACGCTGGCTCGAGGACCATCCGTTGAAATAGTGAGATGGCGGGTGCGAGATAAATGGTTACACATTCTACGAAATCACAAGATAACAATAGCACAAACGAGCAATGGTGTCCGTATAGAAGCCACCGATAATACAGTGAGGGGTGGACACATATTATGGATTCATAGAAGAGATATGGGAGCTCGACTATGGGCCTTTGAAGGTCCCATTGTTTAAGTGCCAATGGGTAAAACTAAGCGCAGCGGCGTGAATGTCGACAAATCGGCATGACTACCGTCGACCTCCAAGAAGTCGGCTAATTGAGAGAACCATTTGTTCTCGCGAAGGAGGTGAGACAGTCTTCTACGTATTGGACATGTCAAGCGGACCAAAGAAGAATCAAATCAAAGACAAGAAGAAGGAGCGATAAAGCGACACGTGGTTCTTCATGGCAAGCGAAGGATTGTCGGAGTAGAGGGCGTTATTGACGAGGAAAATTACGATCGATTCGATGAGATCCCTCTATTTGCGAGAGATGTTGACTTAAGCATCCTGAATGACATAGGCATGGATGCTCCGCACATACCACACGATCACGATGAAGGAAGAATTGTAAAGACAAAAATGTAAATGATTAGGATGACCTATGTGGTTGTATGAACTATGTTATCATGTAATAGCATTTTAAGAATTTATAAGATGGAAGCAATATTTTTGGAAAGAATAATGGCAACATATTTAGAAATGAAAGTAATGCCAAAAATATTTTTTAGTATTTTTGAAAAGAATAATGGGCTAATTACATATTAGAAATGAAAGTAATGTAAAAATATATTTTTTGTTTTTGGAAAAAAAAATAATGGGCTAAGTACATACTTAGAAATGAAAGTAATGCCAAAACAAATTTTTTTAGTATTTTTGAAAAGAATAATGGCCTAAGTACATATTAGAAATGAAAGTAATGTAAAAAAAGATTTTTAGTTTTTGGAAAAAAAAAATAATGGGCTAATTAAGTACATATTTAGAAATGAAAGTAATGCAAAACAAATTGTTTAGTATTTTTGTAAAGAATAATGGGAGCAGACATATTTAGAAATGAAAGTAATGCAACAACAAATTTTTAGTATTTTTGTAAAGAATAATGGGCTCAATACATATTTATATAAAAAAAAAAACAGCAGGCATGGCGGCTCGAACCCGCGACCCGGACGGGAGAACCCCGACTTAAACGCCACGAGCTAGCCAAGTGAAAGTAAATTCAAATTCAACAAAGGAAGGCGCAAACCATCTTAAGCGTTCTAGACAGAGACCGCGCCTGCGCCACGTGTGTCCCACTTCTACAAGCGGTTCGTTCTACCAACCGCTTGTAGAACAGAACTTCTACAAGCGGTTTATATCACCAACCGCTTGCGAGTAATTTATTGCTGCGTGGCGAAATTTAAAAATTTAATTTCGCTACCGTTTCTACAAGTCGTTCTTTCTACAAACCGCTTGTACAAGATATCTCTAAGCGGTTATTACTACGAACCGCTTGTAGAGGTTATTTTCTAGCGGTTTGCAATACAAACCGCTTGTAGAGAGCTTTACTATATAACAAGCGGTTCGTCGCCCTCTCCTTTCCACCCAAATTTTTCTAAGTCCCAAACCATCGCCGCCGTCCTCGCCACTCGCCGTCCCCACTGCCGTCCTCGCCACCTCGCCGTCCTCGCCACCGCTGCCGTCCTCGACGCGCCGCTTACACCTCCGCCCGCCTCCACGCTTGGCGCACCTGCCGAAAGAGCACCGCAAGCAGCTCTGCCCACCCTCGGTCGAGCCCTTCACGGCGAGCCCCTCGGTCCCGTTCTCCGTTGACATTCTCCCCGCCGATTTGAAGACGAAGGGCCGAGGTATCAAGCCCCTCTTTCTCCTCACACCCTGCTCTGTGATGCACACATGTTCCGTTCGACGGATTGCCCGACCGCCTCGCTCCTCCCTCCCCGGATGTTGCTCTGTGATCTTCTTTGGTGGATCACTAATGGACTCTGTGATGTTGCTCGTGATGTGATTTAGGGTTTGGGGATCTTTGTTGGATCTTTGCTCTGTGATGTGATTTAGGGTTTGGGAATGTGCATATGAACACCGTTGGGCTTTTCTTTGGGCTGATTGAGAATATTTTGGGGACCTAGCCTTCGTGCTAGGGGCTATTATCTTGATCCAGACCCTTTGCACTTGTCCCTTTAATATTTTGCTCGGTGATGTTTATTAATTTTGAGGCTATGATGATCATTAACTAGTGATGCCTTAGGAGTATTTGTGTTGTTGCCTAAATTATTATCCCGAGATACACTTGCGTCTTGTCTTCTTGTGTTCTTCCCTTTGGGATCTTTTCATTGATCTAATTAGCATCTGTTTCAATGGGAATGCTCATTACGTTATCTTGTAATTGGCATCTAGTCGATCAATTATTTTAAGTGAAATCACGATATATGATTGACATTAGGGCTAAAATTGATCTCTATGTTTACGGACAGAGAAGACCTTTGTATGCTTGTTTTGTAGGAAATTGTATAATAACTTTGGGCAAAGACTGATTCTCTTAGGTCTCTCTAGTCACCGATCTTTAAAAGCCTATGATAAATTGTAGATATTGATGTTGGATGGTAGTTTTATCTGCAACCCATCAATATATAAATCTAAAAGCAAAATTTGTTTAATTATGGCCACTGTTTTATCTATGTTCGATTGTCCTTGGTTGCTTGGTTTGATTTGCAATGTACTTGGGATATGGGGTTTTAGCTAGGGTGTAAGGCGGGATGGCCTCGGTTGCGACTCTAGAAATCGAAATGGCGCCAGGGAGCTAGAGTAGGTTTTCTAGGAGCTCTCGGCGGAACCGCCAACCACCCTATCTAAGCTTAGCTAGGGTTCCTAGTTGGGTTTATGCAGCTAAAGAAATTTGCATGTGTATGTGAACTTGGTGGCTAAAAGGTCTTTATTAAAGATGACATGCACATGCTACATTTGAAACTTGAAAAAATTGAAATGGAGGAGATAGATGGCTTAAGTATGTTCAACCGATATTCAAGTTCAGATTTATTTGCCAATTTACGTGGATTTGTACATTCAAATATTGTATTCAAATATTATGCGTTTTGATGGGTGTCGAAATGGGTACATTTAAAAAGCTGTACATTCAAATATTGTATTCAAATATTGTATGTTTTGATGGGTGTCGAGATGGATGACATCTAAGAGATGTATATGTTGTATTAAAATATTGTATTCAAATGTTGTATTCAAATAAAAGAGATATATATGTTGTATTAAAATATAGTATTCAAATGTTGTATTCAAATAAAAGAGATATATATGTTGTATCAAATGTTCTATTATTTGGCGTGCATGCACAAAGGATAGATGGCGCCTCTGAAGCGATGATCTTGATTTCGATCACGGAAATGATTTTCTACTTAACGAAATCGCGATGGGCACTCTCATAAGCTACGATGAGGCCAACCCAGTAGATCAATGGGTGATCGAGCCGCCCGGCTCAAGCCGGTGATCACGCATAATCCATGCTCAAGCCGGTGATCCAACCGCCAGTGAAACCGGTGATCGATCCATCGAGGCTCTCGCCGATGAAACTAATGTCGACGGTACGTGAGGTATATATAGCCGGACACTAAAATAACCGTTTCTTATCGTCTCATAGAAATAAGCCTCGACACGTGTTCTGTTTTTTTAAGCGGAAGCGTCCAACGGCCAATCCAAGCAAATCGAGGGCCTAACAAAAAGCCGTCGACAAAGTGCGTCATTACTCAAGTTTCAGCCATTTGGGAAGCTAGAAGCCCTATGTCGGCACTTGCCCCTTCAACAACGCTGCGGAGTCATTGTGAGGATCACGTCCTATTAGCATCAAGACATGGCCCAAGGTTCCTCTGACTCTGAAAGAGCCGCTCGGAAGGATATAAAGGAAAACTTCACGATTAGGCGGCTTACGAAAACAAGTGTAAGAAATTTACTCGAGCAAGATGGCGTTATGCTTTCGATCGTGGAAGAGCGAGCTCGATAAAAATGCGTGGAGACGGAACAACCCCAGACTTCAATAAGTATCCGAAGCTAGCGGATCAACGCAAGTATTTGAGGAGTACAAGTTTGTCGGTGAAGGCAAGGCAGCGAGTGAAGCGTAACAAGGCCAATGCACGAAGAAAAATACCACCACCATCTCGGTCCGGTGGTTACATCAAAACTATGCCAAAATGGGAGAAGCGTGAAGAAGAGCTTAGAAAAAGGGTATAGTACACGAAGCAAGATCGGGAGCTCATACGTGAATCGACCTTGGGCCCGCGGGGGGTGAAGGATGATGGCAAGCCGGAGATGGCACCACAAGTGCAACCCGTGAAAGAAAGGATTGTGAAAGCCATCGAGAAGCAACGTCAGGATCCTTGGTGGCGATAGGGAGAATAGCGAGCTTACGTGCGCTTTTCGGAACGCAGAACATCCGGAAGGACACGAGGACTTGGCAAGCGGTCTTCGTGGATGGTGGCTTCTCAAATGATCAAGCCACATCCGGGCCGGAAAGAAGAAAAGTAAGAGAACACAACAGAGTCAACAAAATCGAGCAGGGCTCAAGGAGCATAAGGAAAATATGGCGAAATGCTAAAGCGGGAAGTGCATCTTTGCAATCGCCGATCTTCAAAGACCAGTGGGGTTATCGTTATGCCTCCGGACAACGTGGTTAGTCCCGGACTCCGATCGGCGGCGACTCTGGCGTCAAACAACGTCTTGACCGATGAATTGCAGGCCGGTATCCGTGGGCGACATCACCGTGCCCGCCAATGTGAGCTCGCGTCCAACCGCACAACCTCACCCTCAAGGTGGCTTATGCTTTAGCCTTCCCAAAGGAGTCGGGCGATCATTCCATCAGTAACCCTATACCGCGGGATACTCCAAGGTCACGGTTGACGAGGTGGTGGCTGGATTTGAGGATATGGAGCTCGATATTCTTTGGAGGAGACGATGTGACCAAGTTTGGAGAGGCCGTTCATAACATCATCCTCTGGCGGAAGAAGTACATCGTGTTTTACGATGGTGCGGAGGTGACTTCTATACCGAGGAGAACACTCCACCAAGGCGGACCTCACCTCCTCCATCAAGGCAAAGCCACGCCACCACGCATACGCCTCGCGTGAGAGAAAGCACTCCACCACTCGCTAGCGCTATCGCAGAAGCCCAACACCGCCGCCCGACCCCTCAAAGCAAAAGGAAGCGGCGACCTCAGAAACAACGAGCCGCATCTCCCCGATAAGAAGCTTGCTAGCAAAGAGCATTTCGCAGCTAGAACGACATCAAGCAGGCCAGGCGGCGGTTTCCCATTCAGACAGAGAATGAAGGAACTGAAAAAACACCTTATGAGATGGCGCTTTGAGGAGTCAAGAGCGAGTCGCGAAAAGTGTGGGCGCATGGATACGAGGGTATAAAGCTAAAACAAATCCACCGCCAAAGGCGAATTGATCCAAAGATCGCGGACTTCTTAGCGACAACCGTTCAACACCGACCGCCTCTCTGTCTTGACTACCAAGAACTATCGAAAGCACATCTTCAAGAGTAAATAACCTCGGGGCACATACATGAGCAAGAAAAAACGGAGGAGGAGGCAAAACATTATCTGAGATGGAGTATGACTTCATGAGGAAGGCGGCCTTGATAACATAGAAGTCGCAGTGGATTAGCGATGATCTTCCAGCGGCACAAGTCGGATGGCCATTTAAAATTTGGGTCGACCATTGCTAGACCCTAAGGACATAAAAACTACCGGTCAAGATCGACGCGCGCATGAATGGTACGAACATAGGTCCGCCAGGATATGCTCATTCTTTGCGTCTCGTTTCAAGAAGAACATTTACATCGAGGAATGATCAATTGATAAATCTTGAATTTGAAGATCGGTACAATGTGTACCATGCGAGGCCGCCAACGTGTCCTTCATGACTGCTTTGGTGCTGTGAGTGTCGACTCCACAAGATGTATATATATATCTATACATCTTTGCTTGTCGAGAACAATAATTAATTAACTCAATTAACCCATTTTACGTAGAATGGAGATACAAAGGCTTAGAAAGCGAAGCGAACTCGATTGGCTTCCTTGACCCTTGGTTGGTCAGCGAGGAAGTCGGCCAATACCTCGAAAACCAAAGGAAATCCACGACTCGTTGTACATGCACTAGTACAACAACACTACAAACCATACATACTTCGCCATTCAACTTTAAATGCGTCTTGATGTCCTCACTAACATCTCGTTCTTACATTGCTTAAGACACTGATGGCACACTATATATTGTTTAATTACATGTCATAAATGTTGCAATATATAAATAGGTTCCACCGGATCCTTATAATCATAAAGCTTGACCAAAGCATGATCATCGCCCAAGATTCACGGAGAAAACCGCAAAATGAATACCAAGGATAATTAACCTCCTTAACAAAGGCGTTCTGAGCTTTCAAGATATTGTAAAGGGCGTTTTAAGAAGGAATTCGATGTCAAGCTAAGCGGTAGATGCAGCTAAAACAGCGTAATTGCCCTTTGTCAATTAATATTTCTTATTATTCTTGATCAGTAATTGCCCGCATCGACCATAGGTAAAACAACAATCTGCGGAAACAACCTATGTGGCTACTATGTGTTCCACTATATCCAAATGATGTGCCACGGCGAGCTTGAGCCTCAAACTCTGAAGAGGTTCAGATATATATATACGCAACCATGCATCTAGCAACAACTTAATAACGTTCTTATGTGCTCCATTAATTTACATTATGGGTGCGTATTTATTATTTTCACTTTAATTTAATTGGCGGCCCGAGCATGGATAAACACCTTTGAAGTGTTACCACATCATCGGTGCTCGCATTCTGAGAACAACTATTCGCTTCATTCTCGATGAGGTCATTAACCCCGTATGAGTTCCATTATCGAGATCCATATTCCAACACGGACGAACTAGGGACGACTTCTCGTCGTCAAAGAGCGTCAAGAAAATCTTGCAAGAAAACATTGAACTGTTTTGTCCATTTTGCACAATGTATATTAATCATAAACTTTGTAAATTTGGTGATTGCATATAAAGTGTACATTATTACATGTATTATCTAATATATTTAAGCTTGTTTGATCGCTAATTATATGCTCATCCTATATGTATTTAAATTTAAGCGACAAATAAAAAACTCTGCTGAAATATATATTTAAATATCTAATATATTTAAGCTTGTTTGATCGCTAATTATATGCTTATCCTATATGTATTTAAATTTAAGCGACAAATAAAAAAACTCTATTTGAAATATATATTTAAATATCTATTTACTTGCATACCCTGAAATGAAAACCAAAGTGATAAACGTACTACGTCTGCATGGCGTTTTTGAACCGCTTGCGGAGATGCCACTCTAAGCGGTTCGTGCCTCCAACCGCTTGCACGAGCTCTCACGTGGCTGCCCCCCATTACGCCATCGCTGATCGAACCGCTTGCGAGGGGCATCACTAGCGGCTCGAGGCCGCTTGATGCCCTCGAGCATCGATCATGATTGCTGCAAGCGGTTCTAAAACCACTTGCACAGGTCTTACGAGCCGCTTGGGAAGTCCCGATCCGCAGTAGTGAAGTCTCCCATGTGTCAATGAAAAGGTTAAAAATTTTCTATCCGCATGCCATAAAGTGACACAGGGAATTTCTTCTGTTACTTTTTTTTTTTTAAGATGTCGTTGGTAGCTGGGTTTTAATTGGCTTGAGGCGTGCAACTTTCGGTTTCTGCGGAAAGGTACCACGACGTACACGGTTTGGAGGAAAGGCAGCTCGCGTGCACATATATCCTCTGATTGATTTAGTACGTAATCCAGCCTAGCTAGCGTGCATACATGATGCACGTGTGAAGTATGATCGAATTCTAGGTTAAAAATGGACTGTAATTTCACGTTCCTTTTTTAAGGTATGTACGCGCACGTACCAAGCTCTAATGTTGTCGCGAGGAGAATCTTGCTAGATTACAAATTACTGCTATGCGGGCCCTGTTTAATTGAAGATACATGTTTTCTAGACAGGCAAAAAAAATATAAAAATTCCAATTTTAAAAAAGTTGACGTTTCACAATTATCTGAAGTTAAATTTTTAAAATTTATTTATGAATTTTTCTGAACTATTTGAATTGGACATATAAAAATGATACTTCTTTTTTTAAAAAAAAGGGACAGAAGAACTGTCGTTCTATTACTTTATGGGAGAAAATAAACGACAACCCATGCAAGCTCATCTCAAAAAACACTTCCCTAATATGACTTTTTCAATAAATAAATAAATTGCAGTAGTAACTAGTGCAAGGCGCATTTTGAATACCGTGTCAACGAGGCGCATTTTGAATACCGTATCAATGTCCAAAACGTCGTGTTTTAGGATCTGGACGGATCATATGATGTTAGATGATCCCTATGCTTTAATTAATTTGCATATTAAAATTCCATAAAATACAACATTGGATAGCATATTTAGGACCCTCGTATTTTTTTAACACAGCATAAGTTTATTCACAGTTTAAGAATTTCTATGTATTTATTTTCATTATTTATACCTATAAAATCCATTTTATAATTATTCATATATAGTCCACATCATTATGGACACATGGACAAATGGGGCAAGGTTCCAACAGAAGTCATTTTTGGTATAATCTGTTATAACCCTAGGGGGTTTATGGGCCGGAAGCCCACGTCAAACCCTAGGGGTATTATGGGCGAAACCGAATTTAGGCTAGGCTTTATATATGAACCCCATTGTACTACAAGAGAGATGATCAATAAAGATCATTGTGCCTGGCTTTGTCTCTCTAGATCTGTCCCCTGTCCATTGTGATTGTGTTTGATTGCGTGTGTACGACGACCGATTTACAACACGTTATCAGCACGAATCGTTCTCAGGTTTGTGATCATCGGTACGTCGCTACCCGCATCAGATCGGTTATTTTTAGATCTACTGTTTTCGCTTTTTGATCCAGTAGATCGTTGTGGTTTGCGAATCGATCTAGTAGATTGGTATTGTAGCCGTGCTTAGAACTTTGTCGCCGCGACACTCCGCGCCCCGCCATACGTGCCCATCGCGGCCTTGGCCGGTCGGCGTTGTGACAGCGCCACGGCCGTCATGCCGGCGATGCAAAGCAGCCCCGCCGCCGCCCGCCCGCCAGCGCCAAAGCCAGCCCTGCTGGCTGCCGCCCGATCTGCCGCGTTCGCCATGCCGCCATGGGCGTGGCGTCTTTGCGGCGCTGCGTGCACCGTCGGGCCGCGCCGCAGCCACCATGCTCACCACCGTGCGCCGTGTATGCCGCCGCCACCTGGCGCCGCCGCGCCGCCGCTGCCGCCACGCCGCCGCCGCCATGGCCGAACCCGCCCTTCGCGCCCGATGCCGCCCTCCGTGCCGCGTCGGCCGTGCCTCGTTAGCACCGCTTCGCGCCCGACCATCAGCGCTTTCTGCCAGCCCGCGCCCGCCGCGCCCGCGCCGCTGCGCCATGCCACCACAACCGCGCCTCCTGCGCCAGCGCCGCGCCGCAAGACGACGCGCCACAAGCGCCACTTCGCGCCGCCCCTCGCCCTCGCGCCGCCCCCGCCCGCAAGATCGACGCCCAGCGCCGCCGCTTCGCCGCCGCCGGCCATTGCCGCCCGTGCCGCGCCGCCGCCACGGATGGAGGCTAGAAACCCTAACCACCACAAAGGTGTATATGGCAGGCCAGTTAGGCCGGCTCATAATGGGCCGAAATTACCAAGGGGCAGGAAAATGAATGAGAAAAAAGGGGGGCAAACTAGGCCCTTTTGGGCCAGTTTTTTTTTCCAGAAATCCCGTAGATTTCGTTTTATTTTTCTATGAATTAAATCCTGTTGATTTAACATTTTATTAATTAATTACCCTGTTAATTGAGTATTGATTTAAAAGCCTCAGCCTTTTAATTTCGCAAATTAATTGTGAATTATTTATTCGCCTTGCAATTTACTCCGTTTAGACCTGTTGTCTTATTTAATATTGCAAATTGGTGAATTATTACCATGTTGTCTTGTGGCGCCCGCCACGCGCCGTCTGTGGCCGTGCTCGGTTCAACCTTCTCGCGGCCGGGTCCCATGCTCGCATCGCAGACCTGTCGCTTGAAAACATCGCCTATTCGCCCGCGCCTCGTGCCCACCACTGCCGATGTCGCCGTGTAGTGGGCCGACCTCGAAAATTTGTCCAGATTCGCCGCCCAGCGCCTGGCCGCCGCCTCCAGCGGCCGTGCCCCGCGCCACGTCGTGCGGTCTCTGCCAGCGCCTCCTGTCGCCGCCGCTTGTGGGCCACCGCCCGTTAGCGGCCGTGCCCTCTGCACCGCTCCGCATGATGTTGCCACCGCCGCGTTGTCTTGCCGCGCTGCGATCGCCGCATTGCGCTACCAGTAGTCGCCACTCCCCCAGCTGTTGTGGCCCGGACCAGGTCACGCCCCGAAGGCTCGGTCGCCGTCGTCCTCTGCACCCTGTGTCGCCATGATAGTCGTGCCCGTAGCGTGGCTGTGCCACTGCCAGCCCCATGAAGCACGGCTCCGCCGTTACCCCACGTCGTGATGTCTGCCTTGGTGCTGTCGTCCAATAGACGCGGTCACGCCACTGCCGGGTTCGGTTCTGCCACCCTGTAGGCGTCGCTGCCCTCGTCAGTACTATTTTGGATGGACCCAATGATCCATCCTAAGATGATGCCTGAAAACTATGTTTCAGTCCCCGAAGGACACAATATTTGCACGAGTGGTTCTCGTTGCATATTCCCCTTATAGTACTTACAATTTCAGGTAACTACCGAAATCCTCTCTCTTTCAGATTTGGATTCTAGTATTTGAGCTTTCTCATTATGCAAAATCTTAGACCTAGCCCACCTTTGGAAGCTACATATTAATGGGTTTATTTTCTAGCAAAGAGTTGGTATTGTTTTTCTGCATTGTTATAATTATAATATGGCCAATAGACCAGAAATAATTAGCAGAAATTCATGCAAATGCTAGAAACTTTGCGGGCACCATTATGTTCTTTATGGCTTGTTTTCCTGGCACTGTATGTTTGGAGCATAATTTATTAACTTGCAGTTTCTAAATTATTAGAAACTCCTGACATTGTTTGGAAATACATGAAAAATTTAATGACTCCTGTAGAGTTTGGGTTTTGCTCATGCTGAGTAGTTTACATCTTTTGCTTGATTATTTCGCATTAGATTCTTATTTCCCTTATGCCATAATATTGGTCTGAGTTGTTCTATTTGTAGCTCCTCTCCTGTAGTAGAGTTAATTATCTGAGTAAATGCTAAATAGAGCATGGTGCCTGAAACATATGCATTACCTGTCGTAAGCAATCTTGCGTGGAATAAAATTAAATTAATGTATGCCAAAACTAGATATATAGTTATCCTTGCCTTGCTAAAGAGTGTTTCTACTCAACACCGTCTCAAGTGTATAAAGGTCATGAAGACATGAATTATGGAAATATGTCCTGCAGACATGAATAGTTGGCATATGTCCTCTTATTTGCACTAGAGAAAATTTTCTGCCCATATGTCTATCCCAAAGAATTAACTTAGCCTAGACCAGCAGTCTACAGTCCTCCTCCGGTGTGGTGCTACCAACCGGTTGTTTAAGGTGCATAAAGTGAAACCTGAAGTTATCAAATATATATTGGTTTCACGACAACAAAAATTATACTCCTGTAGCAGTATAGTTATAAAGTGATTTGAGCAGTGCCTGTTGCACATGCTATCACTCGTAAGTTTTTGGTTGACGTGAAAAGGGGAGAGAATTGGGCTTTGTAGATGTAAAGGCAAGATTATGCACCAGAAGTGCAGATTAGATTATGCACCAGAAGTGCGAACGGATAGGTTGGTGATTGTAAATTGTGATAAATTTGAGACATATTTGGCTCCGACGGACGTGGGCGATCCGACGTGAGCATGCAAATTATGACCAGCAGTCATATTAGTTTTGCCATTGTATATGACTGAAAGCCACATTGGTTTGCCTGAAGCAGAATAATCCCAAATATCGTCACTACCATCTGAAGTTGCTACAACATGTCTGAAGCCATGCGTTTTTGAAATATAATCACACCTCTGTAATGTTATTGTCGTTATTTGGCGTACATATAGTATTTATTGTATTCCTGCAGAACAGTAAAGTTTTCATGCAAATTATTGATATTGTCGTATTTATATTAAACTTGAAGTTTAATTATATATATAGTATGAGTAATTGGGCAATAGTAAAGAAGCTAGACTTTGCAACCCATAATTTATTGGGATGATCAATGACCCCGCACGGGTACGCCGCCCCAGTAGGGCGTGCGGCAACGTAGCACGGGCATTCCACCTAGCGCGGGCAAATGATAGCCTAGAGCAAACGCGTGGCAAATAAAATATAAGTCTAAACTCACTGTATATATTGTTAACTTCCAAAGGTAACGCGTGGAATCAAGATATTTTTAAAATATTATCACCACCAAGCATACACATATGAGCCCTCACCTGTGGTTGGGGAATTTGGACCTGCAGTTCCATTAATCTTGTGCTCATGAAAGGGGATTGTATAAGTATTATGTAGTAAAAATCGGATCTCGGCATTAGGGGGAGAAAAATGCCCACATTTCGTGTTAAATGCCTATGAGATTTTGATTATAAAGATTCACGCAATAGTTAATGCTCCTGTACGCCAGTAGCGAGGAGTGCTCCTGTACGCTAGAAGCGAGGAGACTGCCAGATGTTTAAAAGAGTTGGAAATCATTTACATGTAGTAAATGAGTCGCTAAGAGTGGTATACCTCGGGTTGAATAGTATATCCACTTTTACGAAAAATTGACTTGTTGAGTCTTGATCTAAAGTCTGCGGGGATGCCTGCGGGTCTTAGATTCAATGACACTTGTCAAACAATTGCTCATCACTCCTGAAATTCTCCTAAAGAGAAATTACCATGAAGGTAACGAGCCTCCTGGAGAGGATCATCCTGAAGATGAATACCCAGCAAGTTAATGCGCACATGTTATAGTATTGGGAATGCGGGACGATCAAGAATTATCGTTTTGGGAAATAGCGAAATTCTGGTTAATAATGAAAAGTGCTCATTTATGAGACATGGAGAGAAAATTATCGACACATATTATTCCACTTAAGTTGCTATGATAAGGATCCTAAACTAAGTACATGGCATGGCGTCTGTAGCGCCTGTATCGGGTTATATAGTTGTGGACTATATGGGCCCCGGGTATCCTCTAGAAGGCCCATAAGGGAGCAGATAGGGGGCGATCCAAGTCGGCCGGTTGAGCATAAAGACCACTCGGGGTATATACGCCTTGAGCTCCAAGGAAGTTCCTGAGGATATAATCTATCTCCATGTAATTAGCAGATTATCGCATGCATGACATGTAACAACATAACAGAATTGGTTACCGTGTACCACGCACGATCCTGTAACTTTATCTCCCCCTACACTATATAAAGGGAGGGGGTAGAGGCCATCGGCAAACAGATACATTAAGTCATATACGCACAGCATCATCTTGCATCCCGCATTTTGATCCACCATATAATCCCAGAGAACAGGAAGTAAGGTATTGCCTCCGTTGAGGGCCTGAACCTGTATAAACCCTTGTTTTGTGCTACCATCTAGCTTAGTTCTCGATCAGCGTCCCCTCGTACAAATTCATTGCCGGCGGTGACCCCCCAGTTAGTCACCAGTCGATAGTTGGCGCGCCACGTAGGGGATGGCGTCGAGATCATCTTTGAAGTTAGATGGCTCCTTGGAGATCGCCGGACGTCGCCATGAAGCTCGGATAGTCTCTTCGTTTCGGCTCCCTGGACTTCGTCGCTGATGGCATCGACAATCTCCACCTCTCTCCTCCTGGAGAGATTCCTTCACAAGAAGACGCGCGCAATCAATGTGACCCATTGTCTTTTGGTTTGGAGAATTTAGTAAACGCCTTCAGTGGATTGACCCCTTCGCTGTTCGCCTTCGCACCTCCTCCTGAGGAAGACGAAAAAGGACTCGGCGGGCTCGACCACATGGGTGTGGATCGTATCCCGCCCAACAACGACACAGCGCCTTCGGCTGGATTCCCTTCCGGACTCGAGAGCTTTCGCTGCGGCCTCCGCACGGATCTCATCTAGGATTTGGATGAGAGATAACCAGTCGGCGAGCGCCCAGATCCACTCAGATTAGATCCATCTATGTTTGTGGGTGTCATCAACGGTGGCCAACCCATTGGACAGAGCGAGCAAGTAAGCCTTTCCGCTTCTGACTCCGAGTCAGACGGGAGCGCTGAAATCCGCAACTACCGAGAAGTTTTGTCCTTGGAGCGGGGGAGCATCACTCTTCTGCTCCGATTGTTGCTTACGAGGAGACCGCCACTGACACTGGCGCCAACTCAGATCCTCGCCAGGCAGAGAGACAAGATCGCGTAAATCAACTTCACGTCTGTGGCCGTGACGTCCAGAACGAACTTCGCGCGGTGAAGCTGAGGGATCAGGAAGTCGACAACACCCCTAGGCAAATGTCGTCGCTTCGCAGACTCTCCTTGAGACCATCGCGCCACAACTTTCAGAAGGCAGCCCGTGTATCCAGGCTCTCGCTCGAGCGACGGCCATGGTGGAGATGGCTGCCATACAGCAAAACGAGGCAATACCGGCTTCGACCGCCTCGGCTCGCAGTAAATCTACGCGCAATCGGAACCGACCTCGTGCCTCAGCGGCTGGCGATTCCCACCAATCGCCTGCCTATGATCTACGACAAGACATTGAAGCTAAGCGGCGGGAGTGCAGCAACGGCAAGCGGAATTCTCGTGGCCATCGTAGTCGCCACAACGGCGACCAAGCAGAGAGCACCGCCAGTCGGCGCGACCACCGTCACGAGCAACGCCAAGGCCCGAGACGGGAGCATCGTAGCAGATCCCCAACGCGGAGGCGGCCACGACCATTGGAGGGGATTAGGGCCTTTACCCCGGATCTTCGCCGAGTGGTTTGGCCAGATGGTACGTTTCAACCTCAAAGGCATCGACAAGTTCGATGGCGAGAGGGACCCAAAGAACTGGCTGCAGGTTTACGCCTTAGCAATCAGCGCGGCAGGAGGTGATCAAAACGTCATGACAAACTACGTGCCGGTCGCTTTGACCCCTGCCGCCCAGACCTGGCTAACGGGACTCCCGGAGAACTCTATCGAGTCTTGGGACGACCTCCAGGAGCAGTTCATCGCCAATTTCCAAGGGACCTATGAAAGGCCCGCGGAAAGATGGGAGATTGGACAGCTACATAGGCGCAAGAACGAGACTCTTCGTGAGTTCATCAAGCGCTTCACCAAGAAGAAGAACGAGATCCGGGACGTTTCGGAGCAGACCGTCATCGATGCCTTCTTCGCCGGATGCAAATCCGAGGAGTTAATTAGGCAGATGACCCGGGACCCCCCGCGTAATCTCAAGGCCATGTTCACGATGGCGGATCAGGAGGCCGAAGCCGAGGAGGCCATCGCGAATCATCGCGGTGGCAACGACGGAGGCCTCAAGAAGAAGCCTAACGATGAGCAAGGCAAGCCCAAGGATAAGAAGCGAAAGGGGGACGAGATGGTCGCCAACGTGGAGCGCAACCGACCAAAGCCCGCCAATGACAACGACTACAAAAAAGTGATGGATTCGGTATGTCCCTTCCATCCCCGAGGAAAGCACTCTGCCAAAGACTGCCTTATTCTGCAGAAGTTTGCTAAGAGTTCAAACCAGTTGGCTAAGGGCGGTCAAGGCAAGAAACCTGACGGAGATTACCAGGACGCTGAGCGCAAGATCAACTACATCTTCGGGGGCTCTGATGCGTACGAGTCTAAGCGGAAGCAGAAGCTTACCACTCGGGAGATCAACGCTATCATGCCCGCGACTCCAAAGTACTTGCTCTTGTCCAAGGTGCCCATCACCTTCGACCGATCGGACCACCCGGATCGGATAACCTTCCCAGGGAGGTATCCTCTGGTGTTGGATCCGGTCGTGCGAGGAAGCAAGCTAAAAAGGGTTCTGATCGACAGCGGGAGCGGGATCAACGTCCTTTTCGTCAAGACCCTGGACCAGATGAATATTCCACGTTCCGAGCTACGGCGGGGATCATCTCCTTTCCACGGGTTAATCCCTGGGACGTCCGCGATACCACTCGGACAGATCTCTTTGCCCGTCACGTTCGGGACTAAGGACAACTATCGGACCGAGAGTCTGAGTTTTGAAGTGGCTGATTTCGAGACGGCATATCATGCCATCTTGGAAAGGCCGGGGATTGCCAAATTCATGGCGGTTTCCAACTACACTTATCTCGTCTTAAAGATGCCAGGTCCCAATGGTGTAATCACCCTCCCTGGTGACGTTAAGCGATCCACTCTTCTGCGGCGGCGAAGTGAGATTGCGCGAACCTTTGGACTCATTTGTCGAGATGGAGAAGATCCGACTGGAGGTCGCATCCCTTCATGAGGAAGGGGACGTCCCCGCCAAGAAGCAAGCAAAGACATCCATCCAAGCGACCGAAGAAACCAAGAAGATCCTGTTGGACCCGTCTGACCCGACCAAAACGGCCGTGATTGGGACAGGGATCGACAGCAAATAGGAAGACGCGCTCGTCACTTTCCTCAGGGCCAACCAGGACGTGTTCGTTTGGAAGCCTTCGGACATGCCTGGTGTTCCGAGGGAGGTGATCGAGCACTCTCTCCACGTCGATGAAAAGGCGAAGCCGGTCAAGCAGCGCCTACGAAGATTTGCCCCGGATAAAAAAGACGCCATACGGAGTGTGATCACCAAATTGTTGGCCGCTCGGTTTATCAAAGAGGTGTATCACCCTGAGTGGCTTGCCAATCCGGTCCTGGTGCAGAAGAAAAATAAGACATGGTGGATGTGTGTCGACTACACGGACCTCAACAAAGCGTGTCCCAAGGATCCTTTTGGGCTCCCCCGCATCGATCAAGTGGTGGATTCCACCGCCGGGTGCGAGCTCTTGAGTTTTCTGGACGCCTACTCAAGCTATCATCAGATTAGTCTAAAAAAGGAGGATTGCATCAAGACATCGTTTATTACGCCTTTTGGTGCTTTCTGCTATATCACAATGCCATTCGGGTTGAAAAACGCTGGCGCAACTTATCAGCGTACCATACAGCGGTGTTTTCACACTCAGCTCGGACGCAACGTGGAGGCTTACGTCGACGACGTCGTCATAAAAACAAAATCCAAATGGGATCTCATTACAGATCTGACCGAGACATTCGAGAGCCTAAGGGCATACCAGATGAAACTAAATCCCGAGAAATGCGTTTTTGGGGTTCCGTCTGGTAAACTACTCGGATTCATCATCTCCAACCGGGGGATCGCAGCCAATCCAGAGAAGGTCAATGCCATCATCAAGATGAAGCCCCCGACCAATCAGAAGGATGTGCAGAAGCTCACTGGATGTATCGTGGCACTCAGCCGATTCGTTTCCCGACTCGGGGAGCGAGGCATGCCTTTCTTTAAACTCTTACACCGACAGAACGATTTTCAGTGGTCAGTGGAAGCACAGGAGGCCTTCGAAGATTTAAAGATGTTCCTCACCACGCCTCCGGTGTTGGTCAACCAAGTCCAAAAGGAGTGGTCTTGTATTGGCGACAGCATAGCGGCCAACTGTCAGGAGGTACGAAAGTTGGAAGATAAGTTTGACGGACTGGAGCTCACTCACGTGCTCCGCCGCGACAACGAAGCTGCAGACGAGCTAGCGCGGATGGGATCCACTCGGGCCTAGGTCCCGAGTGGTGTTTTCGTCCAGGAGATACGCGCGCCTTCCATCAAGCTACCACCTGCACCGGGAGAAGATCACGAGAAGCAGCCATATCTCGATGCAGAGGTATTATCAATTACTCCCGAGTGGACTCAGCCTTACTTAGATTATCTTCTTCGTGATGAGCTGCCTGAGGATCGAAGCCTAGCCGAGTGCATTACACGCCGAAGCAAAAACTACAAGGTAGTCGGGGACGAGCTTTTTAGGAAAAGCAGTTCCAATGTACTAAGGCGTTGCATATCCGAGCAAGAAGGCAGGGATCTACTCAACGAGTTCCACTCGAGGGAATGCGGGCACCACACGGCAGCCAGCACCCTGGTGGGAAAAGCCTATCGGCAAGGATTTTTCTGGTCAACCGCGGTCACAGATGCGGAAGACATAGTACACAAATGTGACGGATGTCAGTTCTTTGCACGACAAATTCACATGCCAGCGCAGGATCTACAAACAATTTCAATCTCTTGGCCCTTCGCCGTCTGGAATCTGGACATGGTGGGCCCCCGCAAGCGAGCGCAAGGCGGATTCACTCATCTCTTCGTCGCCATCGATAAGTTTACCAAGTGGATTAAAGCCAAGCCGGTTGCTGTCATCACGACGGCCAATGCCCGCGAGTTCTTCCGGGACATCATGGTGCGTTTTGGCGTACCAAATCGCATCATCACCGACAATGGCGTTCAGTTCAAGAGCAGCGAATTTCAAGATTAGGGAGAGGAGCTAGGCATCAAGATCTGCTATGCCTCGGTGGCCCTTTAGGAGCAGCAGACGAGTTGAGCGCGCCAGCGGATTGGTGCTACAAGGGCTCAAAGCCCAATCTTGATCGCTGAAGCCCTCACTTCTGTATTGGGTCAAGGAGTTGCCTTGGTGCTCTGGGGGCTCAGAACAACCCCAAGTCGAACAGCAGGCGGACACCCTTTTTCTAGTTTATGGCTCGGGCGGTCCTCCGTGAGTTGAAGTTCCGGTCCCCTCGGGTCGCCGATTCTGACGATAATCACCGGATGAAGCAAGATCTGAAGACCTCGATCGGCTCGAGGAAGCGAAGCGACAATGATCCGATCGGCAAAGTACCAGCAGGCTTGCGTCGCTACCATCGGCGCAATGTCACGGGCGGTCGTTCTCAAGGAGATCTGGTCCTCGAAGGAATCGGAAGCACGAGCACAAACTCTCCCTCTCAGGAAGGCCCTATGTGATCGGCGAGGTGACTCGCCGGGGCTTCTGGCCTCTGACGTGAAGATGGATCCGGTGCCCAATACGGAACATCGGCGACTACGTCGTTTTACTCTTAAAAGTTACGTATTCAAGCGACATGTAATTAGTTTCCCTTCTTTTGACTTGCTACTTGGCGTAAGCGACCAAGCGATGAAGTCGGGGCTACTAAATAGTGTCTTGAGTCAAGCGCACCCTATCATACGAATAAAAGTCATTTTCTCTTTACATGTGTTGATCAAATTCGGGTGTTATGAAAATTCTTGAGTAATGACACTCATACTTGCCAAAGACAGCGTTTAGCTACCTCATTGCATATAGGGATAAAACCACGTCTGATTCACGCACTTCGGCCGGATCGGTTAGCGAAGCGTTGCATGAAAAAGGATAAATTGGAGTTCAGTGACTTCTCGTTAGAGTTCTTCGATCTGGCCGCGATATTGTCGCTTAATGGCGTACAGCGCATTGTCATATTCGTCACGGGTCTTCAACTCGCCCAATGTTTTCTCCATGCATACGGACTTTTGCCTTGACCTTTCTTTCATGCGCTGCATGGAGGTGGGAAGGAGATTGGCGGGATTGCCTTATGCAAAGTGAGGATTCAGGGCATGGAAAGGCTTTACCTTGTATATCGTGGCTTGGGCCATAGCCATGTTGTCCAGCACTTCCCATTCTCCTTCCTCCATTTCAGTCGGATGAGTGGAGCGTGAGCTTTAGCAGAAGGGCGAGGAATCTCCTCGACTTCTGGCTCTGTGCTCCCTGGAGCTGGAGCTGGAATTTTTCCCTTTGCTGGCGAGGATCGACGAGTGGTAGCAGACGGTCCAGAATCTTCGCGAGGTGGGGCACGCTGAGTCGAACCCCCCGCCGATTGGGGCTGGCAGCGTCGGATCGTGAAAGCGCCGGGGCGGTAACCGCTATCGTCTTGAACTTGGCGGCTCATCATCATCATCAACAGGTTTTCTGAAAATATTTGGAGATTATTCAAGACACCAATCCATTGCAAATCGTGAAGGGAAGAAATCCTAGAAGAATACCTTTGCGATGACTTAAAGATTTTGAATCCAAATCGGATACCCGAACCACTCGGGCCCGAGCCAGGAGGTCTCTCCGCCACTGACGCGGCCTTTGGGTCAGCGGATTGGGGAGATAGAGGGCTTCGTGACCGCGTCGCTGGGGCTGAGGGCAACTTGGTTGCCGGGCGGCGGCGGCGTAGAAGCGGGACATCGTCTTCGTCATCCTCGTCCGAGTCCTCAGGAGCAACCCCCTTGCCTTTTTTGGTGGGAGGAGCACTAGCCGAGTCCCCTGAGGGACGCTTGCGCGGTGCCTCTTTGCGGTGCGGAGCTTCTGGGACTGGGTGCATGGAAAAAAAGGCCTAGCGTCCCTGCGTGTGAATCAGATTGCAATCAATTTCCGTGTCATCCTAAGAAACCGCGGTCGAGTTGAGGAATATCTTCTCCTTACCGCTGGTGGCAAAAACCCCAAGTGGTACGGCGCCGGGTAGTCTGCGCGGGCTATTTCCGAGCCTGGAGCGAAGAGCACAACCATCCGGCTGATAATGTCCTTCTGCGAGAGACTTTCTCCAGTTTCCCGAGTGGTGTCTTGAGGTCCCGAGTATTCGAAGGCAAGGTGCACCCTCTCCTTGATGGGCTGGATACGGCGTTGAGTGTAGTTCCAAACTACGCCAATGCCGGTCGACCAGCAGATCTTCATGTGCTGGAGAAAACGAAAGCTCTGTGTTGGCCTCCCTCATCATCGGCGAGAGGAGAAGACCAGGAGGGACTGACCGTGGGGCACTCTCCGGAGAAGGGAGGGAGGACTGGAAGAGAATTGGCGCAATAGAACCACTCTGAGTGCCAACCCTTATTGGAAGTTCTCGGGGGGAGATCGAAGTAATACTTTCGGGCCCCTTCCCGCAATTGAAATCCCGCGCCACCGGTGGCCTTGGGAGAGTTCTTGTTGGAAAAAGGCTTGAGGAGGTAAAGAAATCTAAAGAGGTCAAAGTGAGGAGCAATCCCCAAATATGCCTCACAGATGTTGGTAAAAATGGCAATTTGGAAGATAGAATTGGAGTTTAGGTGCGAAACCTTGATCCTATAGAAATGCAGTAATCCCCGAAAGAAAGGAGAGCAAGGAAGGCCGAAACCTCGGAGGAAGAAAGATTCGAAGACCACTACCTCGTCGGAACGAGGGGTGGGGCAGGATTCGCCGGCGGTGGGGCGCCATGACAAGAACTCTTCGGAGGGGAGCACGCCGATGGAGACCAGCTTCTGTAGTCTCCGTTCGGTCGTGATGGACTTCACCTACTCCTTTCCTCTCTTGGCAGCCTTAGGGGCGGCGGGAGATGGTGGAGCCATTGCGATCGGAGACGGGTGGCGGCGGAGGTGGCGATGGAGACGAACCCTAGCGACGGAGTTTGCTGGGAGAAGCTAATAGACTGGCGCGAAAAGTGAGCGAGGTGAACTAATTTCGTTCTCCTGTTCCTCACTTATCGCAACGGGCGGTGTTTCGCGTTATGGGCTAGGCCTTAATCTAGCGCTGGATGCGGCCTTTCCGTGAGGGGCCTGGATAATCACTCGGCTAGCCGAGTGGATCCCTCCGAGAGGTTTGCGTTAAGTGCCGAGCGCCAGTCTAGAAGCGAACGAGCCTAACTACTCGGATGAAGCGATGTTGCGGATTCAAGATCAGATCAAGAAGAAGCAATGTTGCAGATTCGAAGCGAAGAGAAAGACATCTGATTTGCCAAAAGATCTTCATTTAAAAGCTTTTAAGCCTGATTATATTTTTCGCGGCACAGCACATCGAGCTAAGCCTCGTCGCTGGCTCGCGGGGATACAAAGAAAAGATGAATCACCCCTCTGACGGCCACTTTACGTCGAGGATGGAGAAGACAAGAGCATCCTTCAATGGAGAGCGCACCGCATAAAGTCGCGGGTGGCCGCTGACCAGAACCCTGATGGCTCGCTGAGCGGTCTCCTCCGCATACTCCTCTCGCCACCGCTGCCGTCAGGTAGCCTTAGCGGCCTTCGCCGCAAAGGCGCGGGCATGGAACCCAGCGGCGGCGACTTCCCAAGGGTCCATAATCTTCCTTCGATTTTCCATTGATTAGGGGAGAAAAGAGAAGATGAAGACTCAAAAACTCAAAAGCTGGTGGTGAAGTAGTACTCTGCCCCTGGGATTTCTTTTATACACAGAGGAGGGCACGCCTTGTAATCCGTTTCAAACACAGTGAAACCATCATAACGATGGGACGGAAGTGGACGCGAATACGGTTTCCGACGGAAGCGTGTGTCGTTCCGGCTGTGCGAGAAAAAGGCGCGAAAACGCTTCGCCTCCCCCTAATTGGGCTTGGGATAAAAACTGCAAAGGGCAATCCCCTTAACAGGCTTTCCTAACACGCCGCTAACGGTGGCAATGTGTTAAAATCGAGCCTAATTCGGTCTCGGTGCACCCTGAAGGGCATATCACCGACAGCGTCAAAATTAAAGATATTTCATGGCATACCCCATGTCGGGTCACTAGCCAACTTCGCATGCTCGAGGTTGGGTGTTGGTGAAATTTGGGTACAATTTCGGAGGTATGTCTTCTATAAGGTCGCTAGTTGTACACCGCTACCCGGGTACAAATGCCTCTCGACCAATTTGCATCCAATCGGTACGCCTCGAGGGGCCTATGCTGATCCCTTCTCTGGTTGGGACAGGTACCACCCGGCTGAAAGGTGCGCCCCATGTTGGGCCGAGTGCTAGTTCTTACAAGTTAAGACTAGGCGCCTGACGTCGAAACCCTTTGCAACGTCTAATTACAGCATGCTGCACGACAGAAGTTATAATGACGTGGCTTAAGGCATGCCCCATGATGGGCCAATCGCTGCTTTTGCATTGCAAGAGTGGATGCTAAGTAGCCGAATTCTTTTGTTGAGGCGATGTGCCCAATGGGCCGAGTAAGCTGGAGTTTGGTATTGCCAATCCAGGCATTGTTTCAACACAAAAACTTAAGGTTTCTTGAGTTCTTTACAATCTCTTTTCAGATTACAGGAGATATGGCCGAAACCAGTCGGCCAGGCATCTGACTCGATCGTAAAGCACTCGGGGGCTACTGTGGACTATATGGGCCTCGGGTATCCTCTAGAAGGCCCATAAGGGAGCAGATAGGGGGCGATCCAAGTCGGCCGGTTGAGCATAAAGACCACTCGGGATATACACGCCTTGAGCTCCAAGGAAGTTCCCGAGGATATAATCTATCTCCATGTAATTAGCAGATTAGCGCATGCATGACATGTAACAGCATAACATAATTGGTTACCGTATACCACGCACGATCCTGTAACTCTATCTCCCCCTACACTATATAAAGGGAGGGGGTAGAGGCCATCGACAGACAGATACATTAAGTCATATAAGCACAGCATCATCTTGCATCCCGCATTTTGATCCACCATATAATCCCAGAGCACAGGAAGTAAGGTATTACCTCCGTTGAGGACCTGATCCTGTATAAACCCTTGTCTTGTGCTACCATCTAGCTTAGTTCTCGATCAGCGTCCCCTCGTACAAATTCATTGCCGGCGGTGACCCCCCAGTTAGTCTCCAGTCGACAATAGTAAGCAACTGAGGATGAACCATGAGGCTAATGGAAGTTTGACAGCCAGTAGCTCTAAATTTGGGTCATTATAAATAATGAGGTGGTGAAAGCTCTGCTTCAAAGGTCCCTGATGTGATCCGTACTCTCCTATGTGTAATAAATGTTCCGCAAACTTTGGCAGATGATATAAATAATATGCAGTTTATGGATTATGAAAATCCTTGTTGAGATCCCAGTAGGACTCGTTATCCCCTGTCATAGGAGATGACAAAATTGCGACACCTCAATAAATCTCATACCTGATAGTTTCTTCCAGAAGTAAGGATTCTTTCATGAAGAAAATTGAGTTTCATGGAGAAATATAAGTACTTCTCTGAAGGAAGATTAATTACCAGTAGATATTTGATTTACACCAATGGTCCTGATAGTGGACGATGACCCGTTAATACCCGATACTGGAAGTTTGCCACATGAGCGCTAGTTATGTGCATCTCCTGCCAATAGTTGGAAGAGTAGTGGTGTTCTTTATTACCCTGAAGGTATAAGTTTATACCCTGAAGGTATGATGTAAATTGGTGATAAAGGCAAATTGATTGATCCCCTAAATGCCAAAGTAAGACTGGTTATAGTGGTACAACCATATTTGTAAGGCCTGCTGAGTAGGCAAATTGTTTGTGTTGAGCCACTTGAGAATAATTGCAATATTGAGACCCAGTAGGTCTAATAGGTTATATCCAGAAGATATCCAATGTTGCAATTAATTTTACCCACATGCTAGTGTGATTCCATGAAGTGGAACATACTTGTTTAAACCTAAGACAATATGAGGTTTTAAGACCAGAAGTTTCTTGCCTCTGTGAACACTAAGTGTGGCAGCAACCAGAAGTTTGGACCGGCACTAAATTGTCTTTAGGGACCTGCTTGATATGCAGGGCCTCAGGTTGTTTGTTAACCGAGGACCATGTTGGGTTATATGGATGCGGGATTCATGTGTAATCCGCATATCGCTAAATCTCACATTGTGTTTTGATATTAATGCTTTATATGAAGCCTCACGTGTGTGTGGCTGAAAAGGATGGTGACCACATCCAGAAGTTATGTGGCACGAGTACCATCCATACCCCATGTATATCCATTAGCATAATGTTGCTTGTATTGCAGAAGTGTATAGTGGTAATTGAAGATTAAGCTTTGTTGTTCCCAAATTATTTTGTTCACACTTTCCAGAAGCATATAGTGCGATGGATGTCCGAAGACATCGAACGTCGGAAGGCATCTGTGATGTCGTCCTGAGGGGAGCATGAGCTAAATATTGATTCGGTTCATATGAAACCCTGGAGGTTCCACTTTGTCTTACCCAGTAGATTGACATGACGATCAATTAAAGTATTTTACCACACCACAAAATAGATCCAGAAGATTTATAACGCAGAGGTCCAGTAGACTGTATTGATTCTGAAGATAAGACCCTCAAGGTTATATATTGTACTCCTTTTCCCTTATATGAGTTTTTCCCATTGGGTTTTCTCATAGCAAGGTTTTTAACGAGGCAATATTGCAATACAGCATGCGTGTGCATTGTACTCTTTTCTCCAATCCTTTTTTCCCACAGGATTTTTGGATGGAGTTTTTGATGAGGCATTGTCATATCGCGGTTTAGCCCAAGGGGGAGTGTTATAGCCCTAGGGGGTTTATGGGCCGGAAGCCCACGTCGAACCCTAAGAGTATTATGGGCGAAAACGAATTTAGGCTAGGCTTTATATATGAACCCCATTGTACACAAGAGAGATTATCAATAAAGATCATTGTGCCTGGCTTTGTTTCTCTAGATCTGTCCCCTGTCCATTGTGATTGCGTTTGCGTGCGTGTGTACGACAACCGATTTACAACATAATCCAGGTTGATTAAGGTCCAGCAGATCCATCCTTAACTAGGGTTTCTCTAGGGTATAGGCAAAATCGAATTATAGACAAGGCTATATAAAAAAGAGGGACAATTGTACGAGAAACATAACAGATCAATAAAGAATACAATGCCTGGCTTTTCTCTCTACATGTGTGTTCTTGTTCTTTGCGATTACAATTGTGTGTACGACGACCAAATTATATCACGTTATCAGAACGACTACTCTCAGGTTTGTCAACTCGGTATGTCACTTTAGTGCTCAAATCTATTTTTCTGATCTACTAGATTTACATGCAATTTTATAGTAGAACTGTTCATTATTGATGATGTCGGCCAGAAGAGGCAAAACCGGCAACCACGGTCATGCTGCAACGGTAGCCCCGCTCCAGTGCCCACGGGCTAGCTCGCGCGTGAAGGATCGAGATGTCGCCTAGAGGGGGGTAAATTGGTTTTTCAAAAATTACAGCTAAAAACAGCACAGCGGAAAGTCAATATCGAATGTTCCGATATCAATATCGGATAGTCCGATAAGAATCGGATTATCTGATATGGAATCTGAATATCCGATATTGCTGAAGTTAGGGTTAACGAACTAAAGATACAAAAGAATAACACCCGCACCAAATAGGGTTACAGAGCAAGCAATAAGTGAAGTAAGCAATAAGCAAAGTAGAACCCAAATTCACAAGAAGACTCAAAGTAGATGTTTTCGAAGTTTGGATCTTTGAAAAGATCCTACGTCTCCGTTGAGGCGGCTCGGTCACACTTGAGCCGGGGTCCCTCTTGACTCTTAACCTCCCGAGTTGCAGCAAGCTAGCACTCCCGGTTTCACTCTTCGGATCCTTCCCTTTCAGAATTGAATCCGGCCTTCACAAACTCTCCCCGGCAACCACATGCACCAAGAACCGGTGGCTCTAGGGCGGCTCCTAGCCGTTTAGAAGCCCTTAAACTCCAAGAGTAACAAATCCGGCAGAAAACTAACTTGGAGAATGAACCAAATGCTTAAGATCGAAGTTTAACCTACACAAAGCCTCTAGATCTAGCTTCTTTACCCACACAAGGATGTAATCAATGGGATTTAAGTTGAAATGAAGATGGAAGGTGGGGATCTAGTGTTTGCAATAAGTGCTCAGCTAAAATGAATGTGAAAGGCAACCCTAGCCCATGGGAGGAGGAGGGGAATAAATACTCTCACCCTCAAACTAGCGGTTGCTGCTGACAGATATCGGATAGTCCGATGTTAATATTGGAGAGTTCCGATATTTTCGCAATTGGAAACAGAGAGGGGTCAATCGGACCAAACATCGGATAGTTTGAACCATATCGAAATATTTCGGTCCAACATCGGATAGTTTCGATATTTTTGCGACTAGAGACAGAGAGGGGTCAATCGGACCAAGCATCGGATAGTTCCGAACCATATCGAAACATTCCGGTCTAGCATCGGATAGTCCGATATGTTTGTAAGCAAAACTCCCTCAAAATGAATTGGTGGATTAAATATGTCAAGTTTCTTCTACCAAGAGCATTTGGAACATCTAAAAGTGGTTTTCCGTCGCATCCCTCTTAATAGAACGGTGTCCTTAAACTCAATTCAAAAGATAAGATCTACGCTAAAATAAAATGTACACCGTCTTCTCCTTTTAGTTTTATGGTCTCCAAATGTCCTCCAAATCCTTTTTTCTAATATTAAAATCTGTCCAAAACTTCACAAAATAGTTAGCTCTTTAATATGCCTATCATCTATCACCAAAACCCACATAGGGCCTAGATGCACTTTCAGCGCGGGAGTGGCGTGAACAGCTCAGCTCCAGCATGGTGGCAGTGGCGACCCACGTGCGCATGACACGCCCTGGTGGCGTGGCTCCTGCGGGAGCACTCAAGTGGCCCCAGTCCCAGTGGCAACAAGTCGGTCCTAGCCCCGGCCGGCGACCACCTGACTTGCATGGCACGGTGGCATACACGTCGATTAGCACTCACAACGACGGTGGTAGTAACCCATACGCACGTGCAACCAGTTCTATGTGTCCTTCGTTGCCGACGACAGTCACTTTGGCTCGACCCTAACTTTCCCGTGTGCGTCTTGCACATGGCGAATTGGCGATGGATCTGGCACCTATTTCAGCCAAGTCCGGCCTCTGTACAGTGGCATGGTGAAGCGATGGTGCCCCTAAAGGGCAGCGCAACCAACCCCGGCCCGAGCTGTTCTTGGTAATGGTGCCAACATGCATGACAATGGCATTTGTTCGCACGTGCACCGGTTTGTTGCAACACAGTTAGGATTTAGAAACCCTAGCTGCCATTCTTATGGGGCCTAAGCACGTACTATGGTGTCATACCCGTACAATTGGAAGGTGGATTTGCATTAGTGTCTCTTATGTTTAACACGGTGGAAAAAGTAAATAAGTCTTCCTAAAAGATAGTATAATGGCACGAGTGTTTTTCTTTAGTGAATTTCATTATAGTCCCTGCATTTATAGGTAACAGTAGAAATTCTTTTGCTTTGAAGAATTTTCGTGCCGGTTATTTGCTACAGCTCTGTACTTGTTAATTCTGAAAATTTAAAATGGAATCCTAGAACTTGTTTTTAGTTATATGAGCTACCTTAATATGCAAAATCTTATTTTAATGTGTTTATTTTCTGACAAAGTGTAATATTGTTTTTTGTATTGATATAATTATAATATGGCCAATAGATCAGAAATAATTAGCAGAAGCCCATGAAAAAAAAAATTGGGCGTCAATTCGTTACTTTATGTTTTTCGTAGCATTTTGTGTTTTGAGTATAATTCATCGGATGTAGACCCTAAATTATTGGAAACTTCTAAAAAATTGTTGGGACAAATCTGAAGATTTTCCACGTGCCTTGAAATCCATTGTCGTACGCAGCAGCAGCAGCATCATACGATACACATACTGAGGCGTGCCATGCAATTAATTATGCAATCCTGCTTTGATCGTAGCGCAACAATGCGTTTCCACTTTTACCCAACAATTGCGGCTGGCGGCGCGGCGCGCGCGTACGTCACATCTCGCTCGTCGGCACGAGCTGCGCCACAGGTTCCTCGGCGCTATGTGGTGGCATGCCTAAACTTAGTTGTGGCATTATTAGGCTCTCAACCAAACAGGCCCTATATCTCCGGCCCCGCCGCGCGCCGCCGGCGAGAGGGGTCACATTTACGAGCATTTGTTGCATGCTATCGGCGGCGTCACATCGGCGGCCGGCCCGCCGCGAGATATTTACGGTGAAACCTGCGGCTCCGGTACGTACGTGAAGCAGGCCGGCACGAAGCTGCGGCGACGTACGCTTCTCGCCAAGCTGCCACCTCCCCATCTCGGACTCCCCCGTCTACACAATCTCAGATCGAGTTTTTTTTAACGAATTGTATCCTACTCAAAAGCACACCAAATTTCAATTGATTTCGACCTTAGCACTATATAAGAAGAGGCTACCCTCTCTGCCTGCTATTATCATTTTATGCCTTCTAAGACTATGCCCTTTTGAGTTTAATAGCTTAACAGCTTAACAACTTGACAGTAGGGTCTAACACAAAAATATTTTGAAATTTTAAGTTTGCTTCTCACTATCTCGAAAGTAGGTTCTAATAAAAATAAAAAGTGGGTTCTAACGTTATAAAAATAAGTCAAACAAAATAGATCCAAACCTCGAACTATCTTGAGTTGCTCTCAAATTAAATTTTAGTTGTTCGAGTTTGGTTGTTCGATCGTTTAGATCGACCAAAAACACACACCTAAATCAACCATTTCAAAACCATATTCCAATATTCCATCAACCACGCCCGATCTAGTGTGATAAAGTGCATGACCTTAGGTGATGCACTACAGGAATCACAGCTTATGTGGACGGCCAAAACATTAATGTTGGTGGCAACAAAAACCGCCGAGAAATCCACGATCTATATCGGCGGCACAAATAATACCGCCGACATAGAAGCTAGATGCCCCTGGCGAGCGACGGAAGGTTTTCCCTTACTCTATGTCGGCGGTATTACTAAGACCGCCGACATAGACACCCCACCCCTCCGGTCCACAAATTTGAATATTTCGACCTCCGCCATTACATTTATGTCGGCCCCTCATTACCGCCGACATAGGTCCTTGCCGGTCACGGCGGCTTGACGGCTTTTTAACGGCGACATCCCAAGCTGGTCCCACATGGAAGAGGAGGCACGTCAATGCCATGCGGGCCCAAAGTAAATGGCCGGGGCCTGAGAGCCATCTATGTCGGCGGCCTCCTCTATGCCGCCGACATAGACAATTAAAAATAACAGGGGGCGAGGCGAGGCTCGAACCCTCGCCGCAGGGAGCCCGCGCCTCGCCGCGCGCTGCTAACCAAGTGAGAAGGACCTTTTATTCAACATAGAGGGGCACTTAACTTTTTTATGCCCTGCCGACTGTCTATATCGGCGGCCTACTTTTGCCGTCGACATTGCTAGGTCTATGTCGCCGGCTTATGAAATGCCGCCGACACAGACCCGTCAACCTTCCTTTGCAAACGTCCCTCGCCTCCGTCGAAAGGGTCAATTGGGCCACCAAAGTTGTTCGGGCATGAAGTACATCTAATATCTCTTGGCACATTGCCATTTTGACATAATTTGCAATTTTTGTTGCAAGTTGCTTTGAAAATCACATACCATTTAAATTAATTAATATGTCGATATGATTTCATGCCACCCTTCGTGCACGCTAGAGGTTTTTTAAAATCTGAGATGGTATTGGGGGCATTTAGTGTTTAGGAGAAGTGGTTGTATTGATATAAGTCACCATTGAACATGACGTACTGTCAGAATGTTTTTCGGTTTAACTACCCCTTCGTAGTGGCGAAGGTAATCGATACATTTAAAGGAGTAGTCGGTCTATGAAGCAACATGGCGCGAAATTGGCACTATGCGGATTTGACCATGTAGGATGTGTTAGTAGTTGTAGTATAAGCTCTACAACATTGGTTTGCCCTATTGAACCGCTCAGGATAGCCGATTTTTGGCTTGGAAAGGTGGGCGGTGGAGCCTCTATGTCGGCGGCCTAGTGGATCGGCCGCCGATATAGCTCTTGGCTGGTCATTAGTGTCGGCGGCCTACCTGAGGCCGCCGACATAGGTGCATCTATGTCGGCGGCATAATATATGCCGCCCACATTGTGCTGCCTCATCGGCCGTGTGGCCCATGCTCGTTGGGAACCGTTGTAGGGGCAGTGTCGTGAAATTGCAGCTATCTCGGCGGCAAAAGGCTGCCGACACAGACCACCACTTATATCCCCTGTGCAGGCTTGGTCACGGGCTAAATCCTGTGGTTCTCTACGACGAGTTTGGTGGGAGGGCTCACGGCAAGTATGGCATGATGGATTCCGTCGTCGATCCCACGCGTGCATACCACGAGGTCGAGAACACGTCGACAAAGAGCCTCGGTGCCACATCCGCCCGATTAGAAGCCCAAGCCAAGCATATCGAGGAGTTGCTACAAAAAAGGGCGGCGGACGAGCAGCGGCAGCAGCAGCAAGCGCAAGCACAAGCGGAAAAGGATGCGGCGAACGAGAGGAGGATGGATATGCTCCAGAATTAGAACCTCTACCTGATGCAGTTTTTGCAAAAGGTAATTAAAAATCATGTCCTATCCGCAGTTACATCTGTTTTTGTCCTTTCATTGTTTTGACGCTAACATATCATATATATATATATATATATATATATACACATTCGCAGCATTCCGGTAGGGGTCCTCGGCCAAGCGCGCGCCTCTGCATCACGATTCGCCTTCACGCCGTCGCGAGGCCACCACCGACGCAGCCGGCGCTTTTCACGCGTTCGTGCCGCCACCATGGATGCTCCAGTTCCCGCCAGCAGCAATGCCTTCTCTAGGGGTATGTATTTCTGCCATAACATTTTCATAAGAGTACATAAATGCACAAAATTAGTCAGATACATGATTTTCTTCGATCTTGCAGGTGTCCGGCTCAGCTACGTCTGCGCATGCAAAGAATGTGCAGCGAGGAGGCGGCAACGATTACCCACGACCTCCGAGGCCCAGCAGTTCGTGGAGGGCTTCTTTGCACAGGATCCCAGCCTCTACGGCAGTTCGCAGAACCATTAGGTTTATTATACGCACTTGTCGATGTTTAGGATATAAAACTTGCTTATATGACATTGTTATAACCTTATATATGTACTGTCATTTGGCTATGTATATATGTGGAGGCTATGTGTCAATTGGTTATGTTTGAAAGGGCTATGTGCCATTTGGTTTATATTTGTCGTTGAACTTGTGTTTTGCATCGATGTGATTGCGGAGTGCTCGAAAAGATGTGGATTCGAGCACCTAAATATGTGGATGATGTATGGACAAATTGGGGAGGGCTATTTCTACTGGGAATTGTATATTTTTGCTGGTTAAAACTGAAGCTATTTATCAAAAATCAGCAGCAATATTAATTGCTGCTGCAATACCTATGTCGGCGGCCTTGTATAAGCCGTCGACATAGAACTCCTCCAGGTGATCGGGGAAGGACCACCATTCTCGGCGGTATCCAAGGCGACCACGACAATGGCCTAGATCTCGTCGGCGGTATAGGTATAAGCCGACATTGTTCACACCGATCGCCGGCATTATCGTTTCTGGCCCAGTCTATGTCGTGACATTACAAAAGCCGCCGACATAGGCCGTGCCACGCGTCGTCCTTTCGACGCCCGGTGGAGCCCACCTGTCAGGTTGCCGTTAAACGGCGCGGGCCGTCATGGGCTTAGCAATGTCGACGGCCGTAAATGCCGCGGACATAGGTGGCCATTGGGCGACTTCTTGCTGATCTTTGCTTTGTCGGCGGACCCGACGACAGAAGTGGGCTATGTCGTCAACAGAGTCTCGGCGGCGCAGTGTCGGCGGCTAGCCGCCGACATAGAGCTATGTGGACGGCATTATGAGCTATGTGGACGGCTTTTGCCGATCACACTGATCCTGGTTCCTGTAGTGATGCCGCTGATAGACAAGAACAACGATGTCATCACTGCTATGGTAAGTCATCGTATCAACTACGCTGCCCACACCGATCCTAATGATGTCTTCATCTCAACCTTGGTGTTAATGCTTCCGCTGTAGTGTGTACACGTTATTTGGCAGTTCATAATGTGACAAGTGTCATCCGATGTTATAAGACCAACAAAATAAGTGGTTTGTAAATTGTGATCGTACAGTTCTATGATTCTCCGGGATACCACATTCTCGGCAGAGCGGCTGATCACCACAAAGCAAATCTTACCACCTGCTACGGCCTCTTGTTAACTCAGATGGACCCTCTCAAGAGAGTACAGCCATCACATCTGACACTTTCAAAACGATGTAATTTGTGCCATCGATCAGCACCCTTAAACTCACTGCCGGCATACTTGGAGTAAATTAAGCACAGTGCTGTCTGCTGGCACCGACAGTGGCTCCCTCTTGCCTTCCTCATCTATAAAGGGCCTGGGCCAACTGCTCCAACCTGCATTCAGATGGAAAACACAATTAACTCCTGCTAGTTCAATTCGCAATGGCTGCACCGATACAATCATACAATGCTCGAGTGGCCCTAGTGTTGGATATAAAAAAATAAAATAATAAAATAATAAATTTATCCCGTGGTTCATCAGTTAATTAATTAATTGTTTAATCGCGTGGATAATCATTGAATCTGATAAGAACTCGTAACATCCTCTATCTCTAGTTGTTGGTAATATTTATCTTTTCCCGAAACCCCTATAAAAGCAAACGAGCAGTCTTCGGAAAAGCGGATCGGTAACCTGCAATTTGACCTATTGAGGAACCCCGCTACCGGGTGTAGTCCGAAGTATAAACATGGACAATCAATCACAGAGAAAGATCAAACACAGAGGACACAAAGATGTATGGTTTCTCAGATCTGTTATACAATAGGTGCTCCACCTCTTCTTTTATAGTACTGCTTAGGGTTTAGGCCAGGTCCAATGTGGGACCCACCGTGGGGGAGGCGTCGGCCGGCCCAGCGTGCTTGTCTTGATGCTGCTTGGCACGGGCCGCAGGCTCCCCAGTGGTGGTTTCCCAACACTCTCCTTGGATCTTGCCAGCGAGATGCATATGCCTCATCAAAACTCCATCCAAAAACCCAGTGGGAAAAAAGGATTGAAGAAAGAGTATATAGCATACACTTGTTGTGCGTACGATTTGCCTCATTAAAAACCTTATGTGAGAAAACTTCAGAAAAACTCATCAAAGAAAAAAGAGTACAAACCACCCAACATTGCATTCAATCTTCTAGATCGAGCTGGCTACTCCGGCTTCTTGCCAAAGTTTTAATTCATGGCGTGTGAATTATCTCCCCGTGAATTCAACACTTCTTTGATCCTGATCATTCCAAAACCTCTAACACACCTTTCAAAAAGGCAGTGGGCAATGATTTAGTGAACAGGTCAGCCAAATTCTCACAGGATTTGATATGCTGGATACTTAGTTCGTTCAGCTTATACAGTTCATGCGCATAAAAGAACTTGGGGTCGATATGCTTAGTAAGATTACTTTTCACATAACCCATTTGCATTTGTGCAACACAAGCGGCATTATCTTCATAGATAATTATAGGGGTTTGCTCAATAGGTAATCCACATGACTGCAGAATGTGTTTCACCATTCTTCTCAGCCATGCACATTCACGAGATGCTTCACATAATGCAATGATTTCCGAGTGGTTTGTGGGCGTAGCCACTAGCGTCTGCTTGGACGACTTTTATGACATTGCAGTGCCACCACATAGGAAAACATGCACAGTTTGTGATTTATCAGAATGCGGGTCCGAAAGGTACCCAGCATCGGCATAACCAACAATATTCACATCTTGATTCTTCTTGTAAAACAGGCCAAGGTCAATGCTTCCACGGAGGTATCGAAAGATAACCTTTATTCCGTTCCAATGCCTCTTCGTGGGCGCTGCACTGTATCGAGCCAACATGTTCACGGCAGATGCTATATCAGGCTGTGTACTGTTAGCAAGATACATAAGTGCTCCTATTGCACTCAAGTACGGGACTTCCCCCCCGAGAATTCCTTCCCCTTTTCCCTGGGTCGGAATGGGTCTATTTCTTTCAGCAAAGATCTTCCCATCATAAGGGTTCTTGAGGAATAGGCTTTGCTAAAGCCAAATCTTTCTAAAACCTTCTGAGTATAAGTCTCCTCTGCATTAGGATCCCATAAGGGAAATGCTCGAGCTGCAAGCCTAAGCAATGCTTAGTTTACCATACTTCAATTATGAGCATACTTATTCTAATTCTCTTCTTCAATTTATATAGTGACTTTCAGAGTTTCACACTATATGTTTCTATTTGCTCTATCTTGGTTCCGGATAGTGATACTTCAAGTATCTTCATTCACAAGTCCGAATCCAAGTCTCTTATATATATATATATATATATATATATATATATATATATATATATATATATATATATATATATATATATATATATATATTCAAGAACAACATTCTTCAATTCAAATTTAACTCTCAACTTCAAGTTGAGTAATGCCAATAATGAGATATGTTTAGAGAAAAAACCATGATCAGGGAATAAGCTTCTTCATGAAACGTGGAGCTATCAGCCTTGTTATGTACCATTCTAATTTATTATTCTTATTTCTCTTTTAGAAAAAATGCTAGTATACCGTGGTAATTGCCTTCTTTTATATGGCATATATATGTCAATTTTGGCTGTTGCTCTATTCATAAGTTCCCTTAATAATACAATTCATATGACCATTTAGTCATGGGGTGCTTCGTGCACTTCTATTTGCTCTGCACCGCTATTTTTCATCATGGGAGCAAGTTCCTTTAGTTCTTATCACCGGTGTGTGCACACATTTGGTCGATACATTCATTCATTTATTCTTACCATGGAATATTCAAGGCTGGGAGTGCCTCGCTAGCAGGCTTCTCTCCAGCTACCAGGTCTCAACTGGCTCCCCTTCACTACTTGAGGCATTTTTAGTGATTTGGTCATGATAAGTCCTCTTTCCCTTTTTCCCCAGACGTCCCCAGGTACTTTGGGTCGGAGGAACCAGACTCCCTGTTCTTTCTGAGCCCTTTGAACAGGTTGATGGGTACCTTCAATTTTTTGGTACTGCAACCCTCTCTGGCGCATTACTTCTAGTAATGCAACTTAATTATTCTCTTCATATCACAAAAATGGTCATTCAGTGGCAGTTTCATATATACTTCAATATTCTTCAGGACTTCTATTTCTCTACTAGTGCAAAGGTCATGCACGAGAATTCTATATGCTTATTTACTCGGCATTCTCATTCAGGAGTTCTAATTCTCTCCCTAATTACGGGAAAATATTCCTCGTCAATAGTGGTATGGTACATATAATTCAAAGTGAGAAATTTCATGATGACCCTTTGCATGCACTAGTTGGATGTTGTAAAACTACATGTTCTTTTGAATAGTGATTAGAGATGCTCTGTGTAAAACTTCTTGTTTCCACACATTCTTCAAGAATTACAACTCTGCTTATTAATCGGGCTAATTATTCAATTCTTTCAATTCATATGACTGCTAGTCTCTCTGCAAGAGGTGGCATGCTATGCCTATTCACAGTGCTCTGCTTCAAATCTCATAATTAAATGTCTTTAAAATAAAATCACTAGTAGTGTCCATTGCGGCGGACTTCATATGATGGGATGAGAAAATTCTTTAATTTCAGTGGTCTACAAGATCTTCTCTTCAAATGCTTCGTTCCTTGTGTGAGAGTAAACTCGATCACATTTAGGAAACAGTGTTGAGCACTTTGAAGTACCAAAACTGCCCTATTAAGAGCTGAATTGGAACGCAAATGTCCTACTAGATGCAGTCCTGAGATTCAGGGACTTTGACTTTCTTTTCATAATTCAAAATTTATTCATTAATTTTCGGTGGCACATTCAGACACACAAAATTTTCAAGATTCGAAAAATCTTCACGATGATATTATAGCTCGGTGAGTTGTTTGTGCAATCCCTTATCATTACAAACTGGAGAACTCAGAATACACTACTGAAAAGATAATAGTTAAGAGCTTCAAAATCGAGTCTTCTAAGCTGGCATGCACTACAAGTGCATTAAATCTATTATAGTGTAGCCCAAATTCATATTGGAGGTATTACTTCTAGTAATGCTTTTCTTACATCCGGTATTCTTCATAATGCATGAGCATTCAGTTCTATTCTCTTCATTTGTTTCTTCATAAAATATGCACGGATGCCTTTAAATTTAAGAGGCTCCATAAATGCTCGGGGTAAACAACGCTTCTTAAGTGCTGATGTAATACCCAATAATATACCCGTGACTCTTCGTGAGCAAGCTATGCACAGATCGCTACTAGCGATTTTTCAAATTAATACTAACAGTATTCTTTAGAATAGATCCGGGTATATGAGCTCTCTTAAAATGCTATTTGTTGTTCTACAATAGTGTTAATAACCTCCAAGGGCACTATATAGATTATAAGTTGCAATCAGGTAATGGCAAAATTCATGATTCAAATAATTCATAAATTGTTTGCAACTTTATATATACTGGAATAAGGGCAAATGCAAACCCCGTCATGAGAATTAATGTGCGCTCTTTTAAAGTTTCAATTCAAATATGCTCTTCAGGAACTTTCAATTCATGCTAAAAATTCATATGTCTGCTAGCAACCACAATTTAGAGTGCAAATTCATAAAATGCGATTCAAAATGTGCACCCACTACGTGTGGTGTGCTCCAAACCTCAGAGGCCAATATCGTCGACAGCAATTTGAGCTAGAATAGCATAATCGATATCGGCACATGATTGACTCAGGGCATAGGCGATGCAATAGTACGGGGCACAGTTGACAAGAGGGGCTGCGCCCAGATGCTTCTATATATCGCTAAAAGGGTAGTCCCATAGTCAACCACACAGATGTAACTGAGCAGCGGCGCAACAGGGCCGAGACGGTTATTCTAGTTTTAATGACATATGTCGAGATCTTCGTTGCTCCATGCACTTCATATGCGATTTATAATTAGAACAAGGGGGAGATTTCGGGAGGTCTCTACCAGAGTTCCCATCAACAATGGCAAATTAAGCTTCTGCCATTGCTTTTCTTTCTTCTTTTGATCGATCAGCCATAATTGAATGTATAATCATGGCAAATAATAGACCAATCTCCCAAATGCCACATAATTTCTCGATATTATGCTTTCAGGGTTCTGCCCTTTTAATGGTGGAAACAAAATACGACTTCTCCTTGTGTTATCATTCTTAAGCAATGGACTTTCTCTTCATAGGCCAATTATTCTTATTCTCCCATTCATGCCCTTCTTTAAAGTTTGGGGCTTTCTCCCCCTAGTAGCTTCTCTGTGACTATATAACAAAAGTTGCAAGCCTTGGAGTTATATTTAGGTGGGAGTGGGGATTACTCCTCGAATGTGATCTTTTTTGTCACAAAAGAGGGATTGACCATTTTTCATAATTTACAGTTTTATGCATGCCCCATTCTCATATAATAGAAAGAATAGTATACTAGAGCGTCCAAAACCGTTTCGTAAGTGCGGTATGTTGCTCATGCATACACCAATACTATATGTTCATAGAGGGGTGCCTAAGAAAGTGCAATGCAGGGTTGTTCCGCACATCGGTTTATAATCCTTTAGGGGTTCTAGTCCGATGGCGGCCCAGAGCTTTATGCTACAGGGTACAATTCTATAGTCCAATGCCCAAGTGAGGTTGCTCTGGCTATGCAATGCCAATACCTCAAATTCATATTTTATTATACTCGACATGTATACTTCAGGATTAATTCATAAGATTACTTCATGTAATCTAATTAAATGTGGCGCGTGACATAATTAATTCTCATGTATTCTAGTAATATATATATATTCTAGCATACCATTACCAATTCAAAGGCATAAATAATTACTGATAATTATAATGGCAAATGCACACAAGGATTGCACATAAATAATTACAGAATTAAATAATGCTTCAAATTAAAAGCCGGGTACTTACTTCAAGTTCCCGGGATGCTAAAAGGCCAAAGATTAAGTTTCCAATACATTTGAAAATCTCGGAAGACATCGGAAAAACTTCTAGTAATTTTCTAAGCTTCTAAGGGATTTTAATGCATTTTTCATTCTTTCGGAAGCAGAGGTGCCAAATATAAATCCCCGAGTTGCATAACATGCTAAAATTCAAATCTCAGGTGATTATGCAAGAATCAAAGGGGTTTTCTGCAATTTCTGCAACTCCAGGGCAAATTCACAAATTCCGTGGCCTTTTGCAATTTCTTTTGAAAATTTCTGCTTAATCTGGACCTTTCAGTCCAAGGTACGACCTGCTGCTAGCAAGGCTGCACGTAGTCTTATGATGGTTTAAAAAATTAATTTTCAAAAACCTAACGGGTGATTCTGCAAGAACCAGGGGAATTTCTGTAATTTTTAGAATTTTTTTTCGAAACCAATGTGCAAATTTTTTCCAATTCGGCCATCTACGTGAGTGGGCGCTAAGCAGGCTCGGGCAACCGGCAACAAAAGTCGGCTCAGGGCCATCATTTGTCTGGCGGCCCATCGAGGCGTGGCCTGAAGCGGCGGCTTTGTCGTGTGCGACCAGCGTCATATTGAGTCTTGACCCGACCAAGCGTGGCCCAACATCACGGTGCGGTGGCGCGACCTGGCGACCAGCAAATAGCGCGACAGCGAAGCGGCAAGGAGTTTCCCTAGCCGCCGCCAAAGCGCGGCCTTGTTCTTTCTTTGGGGCAGCGACAGCGACGACGCGGCGAAGCGAAGTCTTGTGGCGATTCTTGTGGCGCGAGCGGCGAACGCAGCGACCTGGCAGCGGCCTTGGCCGAACACGGCCGCGATCTTAAACGAAGCGGCGCCAGTAGCGATGGCGGCAGCCGACGTCTGCGGCGAAGCGGCGCAAGAAGAGCCAATCTTCCAGATTGATTTGAGAAATCCCTAAAACAAAACGAATCTACCACTAATTTCATGCAAATTCCCAATCTACTAGGGGAAAAACACCACAATTCTTCTTGATCTGCAATCAAATTCAAGTACAGATCAAGATCTACGGGATAATCGGTGCCCAACATATACCTTCGTGGTAGAAGTGGTTGCAGATCGTTTTTCCTCGCGGATTGATTGGCACATCAAGGAGCGAGCATGCTGATAACGTGTTGAGGAACCTCGCTACCGGGTATAGTCCGAGGTATAAACGTGGACAATCAATCACAGAGAAAGATTAAACACAGGGGACATAAAGATGTATGGTTGGAGTTTCTCTTTGTTATTTCCGGATCATTATCTGATAGATCTTCCACCTTTTTTTAAAGATCTCTAGCAGGGGGTTTAAAGGGTCCAATATGAAACCCATCGTGGGGGAGGCGCCGGCCGGCCCTAGGCGTGCCGTGCCGTGCACTGGCCTGGGCACGGGCCGAGCTCCCCACAGGGTGGTTTCCAGCATGACCAACCGAGAACCTGTGGAGCAAGGAAAAGAAGAAAATCCATCTGCTACGCAGGTGCTTGGAGGAGGAAGAAAGAAAAAAATGGTCGGGGCCATGTGACCCGTGGTCTTCTTCTCCACGGCGGCGCCCGGCCCCTGCATCTATTCGGCACAGGCAACGCCCGAGGCGGCCGGCGCAACGACGACCTCGGCTCGGCGGTGCTCCCCCACCTCCAGTGACGCGACGGCGAGGCCGGTGCCCATCCCCACCTTGGCGCGAGGCTCCCCTCCGAATCAAGCACGGCGCGGCCCTCTTCTCCATCCCAGCGGCCCTCCTCCTCCACGCACGGCTTCCGGCGTCGGCGTCGGCGGCGACCGTGACCCCATCCTCACCGGCGCGGGCGGCGCACCCCACGACGGCAACGCCCAGAGCGACGACAGCGGCATCCTCTGCATCAGCACGGCCGGAGCGCCTTTATCTCCGTAGCCCGGCGGCGTCCAGTGCGGGCCTCGGCGGCGGCGTCTCCTCCAGATCCGGCGGCGACGGCCTCACAAACGCAACGGCGCCACTGCTCCTCCTCAGTTCGCCCGTCACCAGCCATGGCCCGGCCTCTTCCCCGAGCACGACTGCAGCGCGGCCTCTGTCCTACCTCGTCGCACGGCGCTGGCGCTCACGCTCGTCCCCACACGCGGCGGCGCATCTCACGGCCAGGGCGACGTACAAGGTGGCTGGTGGCGGCTCTTCTAATACGGCGAGGGCGTCCAGAGCCGTGGCGGCGCCCACGCGGCCGGCGCGCCGCTTCTCCTCCGTGCGTCCTTGATGGCGCCGCCCAGCTTCTCCAGCACGGCGGTGGCGCGGACTCCCGTGACATCTCCCACGGCGGCGCCCAGATCCAACAGCACGACGGCCTCGCCCCTGCTCAAACGCCGGCACGGCGGCAGCGGCTCAATCTTCCATGACGGCGGCGCGGTGTTCCGCCTCAGACCGACGGCGGCGCCCATGGCCAGTGGCAGGGGCGGCCCGGCCCTCCTCTTCCTCAGGCCCGGCAACATCAAGCCAAGGCGGCAGCGCACGCTCGAATCCGGCGGCTTGTCCCTAAGCGACGGCATCTGACGGCGACCGGCGCGCCATCTCCAGGCGGACGGCGCTCGGCTCTCCACCTCGGCATGAACCGGCGGCGGTGGCGGCATCTCCCTCACGGTGGCGTCCGGTGGTCCTCTTCTTCTCCACGGCATCCCGGCAGCGGCGCGCCTCTCTTCCACATAGCAGTGGCGGCTCTCCAAGCCGGCGGCGACGGCGTTCTTCATCTCCAGAACGGCGGCGGCTTTGTCCACGGCATCCTCCCCGTCGGCATGGCGGCAGCAGCGCCTTGGGCCGACACAGCACGGCTGCATGGCACCCACACTCGGCGCGGTATCCCCATGGTGCGGCGGCGTCTCCGGCATCGATCATCTCCAGGCGGACGGCGCCCGGCTCCCTCACTTCCTTGGCGCGGCGACGACCAGGACGGCAACGCGTGGCGGCGGCATCACCTCGGCCCAATCCCGGCGCGGCATCTCTCCTCCCAGGCGGCGCGCGACACGGTGATCTCCAGCTTCATCACCCAGCGGCGCGTGCGGCGACTGCTTTCCCATCTTCTGCCCTCAACACGGACGGCAGCAGCGACATCCCACAGAACATTGCCATCCAGATTTCGGCTTTGCGTGCATCAGCATGTTATCGGCCTTGGTATCGATCCAATGCCGTCATGCCGTCTCGTCACTGGCTGCAGCTCCGCGCTGCTGCACCGTCTCGCCGCTGGCCTCGCCTCAAGGAGTTACGGCCAGGAGTTGATGAGAAACGCCGCCGTCCAGAAGCTGGTCACCACATTGAAGTTGAAACATACGGAGAGTTGGTGACCACGTACATCATAAATAGTACACATTTGTAGGGGACCTGCCCCCCTCGCGACACCTGGCTCGCTCTGGGCGCAGCGAGCTCGGGGAGCTCAGCGCAGCGCGGCCCGCGAGCCCCCCACGTCGCCTGGATTTGTTCGGACCGTCGGATCGGCTATGTGCGGTCGGCAGCCGGCTCTGTGCTGACGTTTTTGCTAAAAGGCCCCTGTAATTTGATAAATTAACCCGCGGTCCACCCACTTATATACCCCGCCTCTCATCTCTCTGCCTCTCGCAACCCTAGCCTTCCACGCCGGGTCGGTCTCACCCCGATAGCTCCCACGAAAAAAACTCTCCCCCTCTCTCGGTCTCTCCTCCGTGCCCTGCTCCGCCGCCTCCCCCACGGCGCCGGTTGCCCGCCCCGCCGTTGGATCCCACGCCGCCGGGTTCCGGCGAGGCCGGATCCGTCGCCGGTTGGGCCCTGGGAGGCTGGATCCGTTGGTCGGGGAAGGAGCAGGCCGCCGTTCCCCCCACGGACGCTCCGCCCCGCGATAGCTCTCTTCCTCACCTCCCCGCTGGTGCAGTGATGCCCCTCTACTTTGCCCTTCTCCACAGTCGCCGCCATGGTCTGATGGTCTTCTCCCGTCGTCTGTGCTGGTTGGATCCGACGCCGCCGGGTTCAAGCGAGACCGGATTCGTGGACGGTTGCCTCGCCGCCTCTCCAACGGCGGCGATGGCCCACTCCCCCGCGGCCGTCCCCCCTTCCTCCCGTGCTCTCCCCTCCACAGGTCGGATCCGGCGCCGCCGCGGTCCCTCAAGGCCGGATCCGTCCACGGTACGTGCCTCGCCGCCTCCCCAGCGGCGCCGGTAGCTCATCCCCACAGCGCCAGTCGCGGCAGGCGCTACACGAAGCAGCGAGGTTTGCTCTTCTTCCTTCTGTTTGTCTTCCGTTGTTCTTTAGGATGGGGATTTATGCCTCGCCACGCGTATGACCAGATCCAACGTTATTGCCGCCTTGGGCTTCTCCACTGAGTCATAGCTCCGTCTCCAATCTCTACCCGATGTTGTCCGCCCTGAAGGTCCTTCATTCTCTTAGGCTCTTACAGCCCGACGAGTTCCTCCCCTCACGCATCTTCTCCTAAATCTTGATTCGTTACTAGGAATTTTCTGTACGTGCCGATGGAAGAGGTGGACGAGCGATAGATAGGACTGATGCAGACCGAATTATTGGTTTCGACGGCTTGCAGCCTTCCCAGGTGTGAGTAAAATCATGCGCTTTGTTTTAGGTGCTTGATTGCTTATTAATCGAGGTTGAACATGATGATGCATCATTTTATTTTTTTGGTTTATAGATGAGTTATATTTCTAATCCCGGTATGAAAATAACGTGGCGACGGTTTTATCCTTATGGTAAAGAACATTTTCATCGTTGTAGCTGTTCTGATTGTGTGGAGTAGGTCAGTCCTGAGATTTTCATGAGGTAAATCTGTCTATCGTGTTTTTTTAAAACAAATTTAAGCAATGACACCAATAGTTTTGTCGGGTTTTAAATTCGTAGGATTCTTCCTATGATGTTTCAGCTTCTAATTTCGGTTATTCCAGTTATTCCAGTTCATTAGTGTTCCATTGCTTCCCCGTTTTTTAGGAGGCTGTGTAATGCGTTATATGATTTCTGTGATGCGGTGTTGTCATTTCAGGTCGTTTGGCATGGACCATCTGTAGATGTCTTCGAGTTCACTCTTATGGTTTGTTTCTTTATTTAAATTTGTCGGTGCCGTGTATGCATCAGAGGTACGGTGCTCTTATTCCTTCTCAGCATTATTTTCAGATATGTCTTTCTCGCAGTGCACATCATGCAGTACGAGGTTACATATGTATTTTCTCATAGTAAACCGGTTGTTTGCTTAGCAGTTTAGCTCATTGAGTTGTGCCTAGGTTCTATTTGGTGATCGCGTCTTTGCCTTTCACGTTGTTTGGTCATGAATAACGCATACCGTTTGATGTACCGGTTTACAAATTAGTTTTTACGTTTTTTTTGTGGAAGTTAAATTTTTTTTGTTAATTTGGGTCTGGTTGGTTCATCTGTGAGAACCAGTTAATGCATTGTTTATTCCATGTGATGGCAGGGGACAGTTATTCATTAGAGCGCAAGGAGGATTTTCTCTTTGCTTTTGGTGACAGCTTTTTACGGTATGCGTATGCAGGTCAATTGCGTTAGGTGTTTCGGTCTTATTCTTTATAGTTTGCTGTCCTGCCCGTCAATGCCTTAGATATGTGTTACATAAAGAACGGTTTCAGTTTCCCGTAGTTTTAACAGAGGCGCTGCCAATGCATCGATTTATTAATTTATTCTGAGCGCGCCGATCTCCCGGAAGTGCCTTTTGGGAGCTGCGTGTGAGGTTTCCATCCGTTTGTTTATCTGTGTTTCCGTGTGATCGGTGCTGCATGTAGATTGCTTTGTTTTTCTGTTTTTTGCCCTTATGACATTTCCTATGTGCGCCTGTGCGAGTGTGTCGCCGTTACTTTGGCTGCTTACAATGTCCAAACGGGCGGCATTTCTCCTCTCTATTTCCGTGTCATCAGTGAGGCATGGAAATTGCTTTCGTTTTTCTCTTTTTTGCCCTTATGACATTTACTAGGTACGAGTGTATCGCCATTAGTTTGTCTGCTTGCAATGTCCAAACCGGGGGCATTTCCCTCGCCGATTTTGGCTCACCTGTCTATTAATGCGCCACGTAATGCCATGTGTCTTTCGGTTTTGGTGCTATGTTCCTGCTTCGTGCGCCGTTGTGACCGTCTTCGTTTTCGTCGCCGCCTGTTTCTCTGTTGTTGCTGTCCATGTGCTTAGCAGAGGGTGCATCGCTGCTCGACTATGAATGCGGCGGGCTCGCCTGGTTGTTCTGCTGGAGTGCCATTGCGTCGTTCTGGTTAATCTTTGGTTCCCGTTTTTTCATGGCTGTTTTGTTTGTTGTTATGGTTTTCTTCTTTTTTTTTTCTTTGTCCCAGCTCCGGTGGACTGGGTTGCTTGGCGTCGTGCTGTTCGCTCAACCTCTCATGGCATTCCAGGTTCTTCGTGCTGATATAATTCCTGATGATAGCGTTGACGAGCCGTTGCTAGATCCTGCTATTCCATCTGAGGTTTTGCTGACTCCTGCCAAGGTTATGTCCTCTGCGGGTGGTACTTATGTTAGTAATCATGGTTTATTTTCGTTGCCCATCATGGCCTCTATAAAAACTGCCTTTTTTACTGAATGTCTCACAGGTGGTCCCTCCCTCCACACCAGCGAAGACCGTGATCGCTCCTAGCCATTCACTGTCTCAGGTTGCTGTAGGCACTGGATTAGTTACTGCTTCGGGGGGCAGCGCTGTTGCTTCCGTTGACGTTGCCCATGAGACAGGCAACCTGCTTCAGAATACGCCGCCTGAACAGGTAGCCTAAACGTGTTGCATTCGCCAGCTTATCTTATCGACTTGATTGATTTGTGATACTTATTTACGTTATTCTGTTAATTAGGAAATCAGTGACCAACATGCTGCTCCCTGTCCTGAGCTGCTGGAATAGAAAGACCCGAGTTCGCAGTACGCACAAATCTCCAATTCTTCCGTGTTTATTTATTATCTCCTGTTGTATGCGCCCCTCACTGTTCTCTGTTTGCGCAGCTCAGAAAGCGTCTCTCCGAAAGCAGCAACGTTGGCACCACTACTAAGAGGAACCTGTTCTGAATCTGAGGCTCTTTTGGTTGGTCTCTGCTGTTCGTTGATGAAACGTCTAATAGGCTGCCGATGTTATGATAATGGTGAATTCGATTATCTTTGTCGATTCACTGTGACCATGCTTCTGTTACGCGTTGTTTAAGAACCCTGCCATCTTAGCCCCTTACTGCGTGCTGCGCCCGTCCTATATAGCCATCTAAGGCGTCTGTATGTTTGCCATATATCTGCCTGCCGGCTTGATGTTTAAGGAGCTAAGCTCCTCATTTTGCTCATACCAAGCCTGCGATATGAAACTGAACTTATGTCCGTTGCTGCAAGTATAATTATGAACGTCTGCTTATTGTATCATGGTATGCGAAGGCGTCATCTTTTTGCTACACGCGAATGACTTTCTCTTTATTTGACTAAGATCTGCTTCCTTCTAAGAATTTCTTATTTAGCCGAGACATGATTCTTTGTAAGCAACACTTTGCGATTATAGACTCCCTTCTTTTTTCGTAATACAGATGTAAATACTTTCTTTCTTCCACAGCAAGATCAAGAAACATGAAGTCCCACCGTGTTGGCTGCAAGGCGCGCCGGCTCAACTAGTGCATATATAGAATACATATCTCTACCTAATAATAAAGAGAATAGAGTTTCCACTTTTTTTTTCGTTATTCTTCGTCCGTCGTCCGTCCGAGCATCTACGAACTGTCCGATCGCGATCGCATGGCTTGGCTCCGCGTACTCACGTCTGTGCGCAAACCCTAGCGGGATCCCCTCCAGCCCCCGCCGCACGGCTCCGCCTACTCACGTCCGTGCGTAGCCGCCCCGGCCCTCCCTCTCCCTCATCGATCTCCCAGACGACGGAGCAAGAGGCAGCGCGGCGGCCCTCTCCTTCCTCCTCTCCTCCTCGGCTCTCCCCCGCGGTGGCACTCCATCTCTCCGGTCTTCGCCTCGCTGACGCGACGCGACCCCTTCTTAGGCTCCCTTCTGCCCCACGGCTTCAACCACCTCCCTCACATGGAATCTCCACCGATTCGGAGCTTCTGCACCTAAATCTCCCCCGATTCAGGGCTGATTTGCCCCCAAATCGAGCACCCGTGCTCAAGACCCCCACGATCTACAGCTAAAGATTTGCCCCCAAGATAAAGAGGTAAAGACAAAGATAAAGATTGTTCTTGCGGCGGCGGCGGCTCCTTTCCGATTTGCTCGAAGGTTTGGGTTCGAAGCAGCTTCTAGATCCCCTTGCCCGCCGCTTCCACTCGCCGCCTCCAGCCTCCGCGGCCGTCGACGACGCGCCTCCTCCTCCTCGTCCTGCTCCCACCGCGTCGCCGGACGACAGATCGTCCCCGCCTCCGAGGCCGCCACCTCCGCCGTGGGATGTGAGCACCGCGCCCTCTCCCCGTTTTTCGTTGCCGCCATCGCTTTCCCTGAGCTACATGCATCTTGATCGATCGCTCTATTCGGGCTAACCGGCCGCACGGCTAATCTGATCGCGCGCCTGCACTCCAATTTGCAAGCGTCACGGACAGTTGCGTTTTGCTTCGTGTAGGCGGCAGCGGCGGCGGCGGCGCGGGTTGATGGTGGCGCCGCCCGATCGGGCTTGTCGGATAGAAATCAAACCGACAAATTTGATTTAGGTGAGCCCTGTGGCTAATTAGAGACCAACTTCGTGATGATTAGTTTCGTGCTTTCGTTATTTTGCTGTTTTTCTTGTCAAATCGATGTTTTATGTGAACACTCATCTTGTGCTGCAGATCTTGAGCCATCCTTCACACTCAACCTGTTTCCGGATGGATATTCAATTGGTGAACCCAGCAAGGTTTGTGCGTGAATTGCAACCTTTTTTGTAGCAAGCAGGAGCACTGTCATTTCATTAAGAAGGAAGCAATTGCATATAATGACAGAGATAGAGGGAGAGAAGAGCGATCGAGAGAGAGAGATAGGAGGGCTACACGAGCGTGAATTGCAACCTCATGTGTGTAATTAATTTACTATTCTTATTTTTTAACACCCCTTGGTTAATTTGGTATACATAGGGAGCACTTCTGTTTCTGATGGCTGATGATCCAGAGAAGCAACCATGTAATAAGGCATCAACATCTTTGCTTTCTGTAAGTTTATTCTTTCTGCATGGAACCTAATAGCTTTAGTTGCAATCCATTCTCAGAAGTGAATGCAAAGATTCATAAGTTAACAAATTGTTTACCCTGATGGCTCTGCTCATATCTACTACAGGTTATGACAGTGTATCTGATGTTTTTTTATTTGGGTAATTTTCATCATGTATTCTCTACAGGATATTGAATACGGCCGCTTGCCTCAAGACATTTTGCATGACGCCCCTTGCAAATTCCTAAATGGAAATGTTGTGTGCGAGGTTCTAATTTTGTAGCATCAACAAATGTGGTATATCTGCTTAGGTGTGGTATCTGTACATTGTATAATACCCAGGTGCAGGACCACCGATCCTTTTTGTCTAATGGCGGTGATTCTTCACGAGATGACTTCCCAAAAGTGAATAGAGTTGCTCTTAGATTGGGCACTGAATGTGTTGTGAAAGATCTATCTTCCATTTTGGACTCTTCATGTACTTACCATGATCAATTGGTCAGCACTTGTCAACTCGCAACAAACAAGGCTACTCCTTTCAACACTCACAGCCTGATTTATTTTTCTCTTGCATATTTTAGATTGCTGAGTCCCTCATCCTCAATTCCTTGCAACCAAAACTTAACTTGAACAGTTGGACCCTACACCGTGCCTTGAAAGGCTTTATAACTCTGTTACTAAGAAGGTAACTCCCCTTTTTTTTTTTTGCTTCTTCATTGCACTTAAATGCTTTGTTTAATTTTCGGTAAGTGCAGTAATTTTTCTTGCACTTTTGTTTCAAATCTATGCATAATAGATTGATTTAGGTCTAAATAAGGGAAGGCAGCATACTTAAGATGCATCTGCTCTCAATATATCTACTGATCCTCCTGAAAAATACAAGCCCAAGGACTGCCATGCCTGTAAAGGTGCAGCAGTATGCATTGAAAATGCAGCTCTGGTAGCCTTGCCTATCGTGGCAGCCGCCGGATTTGAAGAAGTAATCTCGCGATTCTTTCCTTCTGTATCTCGATATATTTTGCTTGCGTTTACTACAATTTGTTGGGGTTTTAATCTGAGTTTTTTTTTCTGTGAATTGCAGGTACATGGACAAGAAGCTCCAAAGTAAGTGAATTTACTTTGATCCTGGTGATCCCAGGCTTTCTAGCTCATGTTAGTTGTGTACTGCTATAAGATGCGAGTATTTGTTTTTTTGAAAGGATTCTTTATGAAGATTAGCTGATGGGATTGATAACCCAGCCTATTTTTAAGTTATTAAGAATGAAGATTAGCTAACTGGCTTGGTAACCCAGCCTGGGTTTAGCAATTAGTACCTGAAATATTGGACTTGATACATTTATTTGGAGAAGTTATAAACTATTTTATTGCTTTGCACTTTGCAGTGTTGTATTGGTCTAACGAGGTAGTGTTAGCAATGATATTTCATCAAATATGCTAGATGGTCTTGTTATGATTATAGTTTATTTTGAGCTCAACCTTATTTGGTTTGTTTTCTCGTTCTTTCAGGGGCCTTTGCATGTTATCCTTGATTCTTGGTTTTAAAATAACAGATGCAGTTGTTGTGTCTATTGTTCGTTCTTATGCAAACTTGGAGTTGCTTGATTTAAGTGGGTAAGCACCATTTTCTAAGACTAAATTTCTGAACATAGGCACTGTTAATTCCATGAAAAATCAAGAGAACTTCTCATGCTATGGTAACTAAGCCGTGTTATGGTTTGTTGGTTACACTAATAAAACTTCATTAGCTACCAATTGCCTATAGGGCTGAATTTTCTTCATATCTTGTGCCTGCTTGTTTGAGACAACAAATATGTTGGCCACCGTGGTGCCATCGGAAATTTATATACTTGGAAACTTTTGTATGTAATTGCATTTCCTTGCTGCAAAAAAATTTATACACAAGAAGTGCATAGGTAATATGTGATTGCATATTAGAAGCTAAATAGAAGCTGATCGTGCTTATGTGGTCCTGTTCTTTGTTTGTTCTTTGCAGGGACCAAACACAAGGAGGACCTACAGGTGGAGGACGTGGTATAAAAGGTTCGGGTCGTGGTTGGCGTGGCTCATTCTATGGTAGAGACGCACGAAGAGTCGTGGTAGACCGCCAAGGTGTCGAGGCCATAATTTTAAAGGCTGAGGCAAATTTTTTATTCCAGTTTTAATGTTTGCTCGAACATCATGTCTTATTTGCCCTATACTCAATTGGCAACTTTATACTTTTGTAGTCTGATGTTAAGTTAACATATCACTCAACTGTTTTTACGTGGAAGTTGTATTCTGTATTGAACAAAAGTTTCATATCTTTTATTATAAAAAAGCCATGCATTTAATGTTAATCCATTTTAAGAAGTTATATTTAACTTGGAAGATTATTAAGACCATTACATAATAAGTTCTCTGTGTTAATTCTTAAGGCCATATCAAAGTATATTTTCTATGCTAATTCTAAAGTTTCTATGATCTTAAGCCCTTAAAACTAAATGATTAAGATGTATCCTATTAATTATATCTGGAACAATATATAAACTGATGTCACTTAACAAACTCCATATAGTTGAGACTATAGTCTCATTCCCTTTTAGTTAATATATACTAGATAAACTCTTCTACTACCGTTAGTATGGAAGACCCACTATTTTAAAGAACTCTAAATACTAGACATATTCTTTTGTTGTAATTATGAAGAACTCATGTTATTCCTTTTGAACTAAGGGTATTAACACCCCACCCTTTTACTTAAATATCCATCTCTGTGACTTCACAAGTGAAATTATGTAGCTGGTCATTGTGTTCTCTATATTGTGGAATATGTAAGATTGAGCTGCTAGAATCACTTGATATATATCTTGTGAACTTTTTGGTTACTGATATAGTTAATTTTCTAAGAGCAGCAAAACACATTTATGCATAGAGGAGTATCTACGATCTAATTGTACTTACCTATCCATGTGATCTATTGTGGTATAGTTTGATGCATTTTAAACTAACAATCGGACTGAGTAGCTATTGCTAAATGACACAATGAATGACAGTGCATGCATCATGGCATCACATCTGGGTAGAGAGAACAGGATCAGCTTGTTTCAGCTAGAGCATATTGGATTTACTATGGGAATAAAATAAATAAAAAACAGACCTACTTGATAAACCACATCCATCTACGACTCTACGTCATAGCGAGAATTTAAGCCGATAGCATGAAAAAAAACACTTGACGAACATTTTTGTTCTGAGATTTTATTTAACGAATTTGTTGCTTTGCTATTCAGAGCAAGTCTACTACCTAATCTACTATTATACCATGTGATTCTTACTCCAATGCAATGAAGATGAAAATAAATGAGATGTACATTCAAACCTTCTGAAATGAGACATAAAAATATTTTTTTCGCCACCCGTTGCGGCGCACGGGCACCTTACTAGTATACGTATATGCATGGAGTATATATGTACGTATGCGTTGTTGCATGCATACAATGCCATGCTGCATGGGGTCATCACGAAGCAGCACTAACAAATTAACCCCTGCTATGCTTTCAATTCTGGAGACCGGTAATAATCGTGAAGGAAACGCTAGCTCCTGTCAACATATCACCGGCAGCGGAACACCCCATATTGGAATATATGACGGCCGGGCCCTACGCGGCACCGCGCACTGTCATCTCCACCAAGCGAAGAGATGCAACTAATATCACGTAAAACGGCGCTCCGGCCTTAGTGGAGTCACTGTCCGCTAAGCGAAATCCTTCCCGACTCGCCCACGGCCGAAGCAGAGAAGCCCAGAACGACATTGCATAAAATAACAAGTTTTCCCTAGCGGAAACATGTTCCGCTAGGGAAAATCGTCCCCAGCATCCGTTCGTCAAGTCTCTTTAGCGGAATCACGTTCCGTTCGAGGAAGCCGAAGATCGACTGCCAACGACTCTGTTAACGATTACGAGGCCGTCTGATGATCTTCTCCAGCAACCCCGTCAACACTGTCAGGACCAACTTCAACCTTAACGGGATTCCATCTCTTTCAACAAGCACGGCTCCGAAGGTGAACAAGACCCTGAAGGCTGGTGGTATCGTGGAGATCCTAATTCCACGGTGCCGACGTACCTCCTAACGACGAACTTTCCGTTAAGGAGGAGAAGCTTCAATATCAAGCCCCGAAAGTGAACAAGACCCTGAAGGCCAACGGTATCGTGGAGATCCCAAATCCACGGTACCGATCTACACTCCGTTCCAACAATATCAAGCCGAAGGTGAACAAGACCCTAAAGGGCAACAATATCGTGGAGATCCCAATTTCACGGTACCAACATACACTTAGCTCCAACAAAATATTGAGATGATGGTGATCAAGACCATCAACACCTACATCCAACCCCGGACACGCCGGAATATCTTTGATGACGCCAACAAGCCATCTACTTCAACTCTACGTCAAGTGAAAACCGTGCATCTTTCAAGTACAACTACACCAACGTGAAGCCTGAAGATACAAATTCAAGCGACACTGGCGGACATAGCCATACACCGGCTGTGTTAGGCACTGCGTGGGCCATGTGTTACCCCACGTATCCTGCCGTCGCCAACTACACCTTACATCCACCCTATCGCGGTGAATCACAAGACAAAGAGAAGAAGAAAACAGCCTCGCGGCTTAATCGGAGGTGTTCTGCGCTTCCCCGCGCAGATGTAATTAACTGGGTAGCCTTCCGAGGCACCAGGATCCAGAACCATCACAATCGTCTACACAAGATGGCCAACCAGCATGGCTACAGAGCGCAATCCAACAGGAACTTGTATTTTATTGCGATAATGAAATATCAATGTTCTTGTCTCTTTTTCTTTTGTGCGTTTTTGATAAATGCACTGGCACGCCTGCAAAATCCTGGCGGAATTTGTGTGCGTCACACCTAGCAACTCTGGTTCACAGCTATATACAAAGATAGCAACATAATTGCTAAGTGAACGGTAAGAACTGACTGTTCCAATGGATGGCTTCTCCTTAGATGTTTCGGTGAGGATAAGGCCACCAGCAGTTTTATCTTCAGCCTCGGCAACCTGTCAAAGAATGTAAACCAGGAAAGAACCGTTAGTTACGAAAGGGCTACTGAAGATATAAGGTTAACTCAAAATTTCCAAAATCAACTACTATTATCCAAGAACAAAATTAGATTTTTTTTTCAATAGGATATGAATACCTTGATGAGAATCCGATCATTTAGGGGCTTCAAGTCTTTGACATCATCAGTCTCAAGAATACCAATAATATCAACCTCTTTTAGAATAAGATGTTTGGAGTCGTTGAATTCAACCTCAGTCCCAGCATACTTTGAATATACAACTTGAGCTCCAGTCTACGTGAAAATTACACGTTACAAACATCAGTCTTGCATTGACAGTCTACACCATCACTAGTCACTAGTCACTAGTCACTACAATGCATAGAAGACCAAAAAATAAGCAACAGAGAACACGCTGCATATAAGTACACTGATATATAGCTTTCTTGCATCAAACTTTCATAGGACAGGTAAGTGAATCACACAATACATGCTGCACTCAAGCACTACAGATAGGTTATCCCATCGTCGAGTAGGTTGCAATCAAAATGGATCGCAAAATAAACATAAAAATGGATGAGCAGCCATATTAAATCTGGAAACCAATTAGCTGAAAGCATCAAATATGGTGCGTAGCAAAAGTTTAAACGGATTTAGAGTGCATGCACCTCCCCACTCCATCCTTTTTGTTAGAACTTTCTGTATACCCCTAGTAATAATATGTTGCATCTGCATTTTGTAGTTTTCATTGCAATTGCAATTAGATAATATTTGATAAGTACATTCAAATTTTTTAGTCCTCTTTTTAAATTTTGTAGAAAATTCAATATTTTATGTTTTACCCCTATCTGTACAGCAAATATGACTTGGACAACAATATTTTATTTTAACTTTTGAGGAGCAAAAATTCACATTGGTAGCAAGGTGCAGCAGGGGTGACAGACAGGACTGGCCCATGGCCATGAAGGATGGATAGGTGGCAGATGGCAGCTATGATGCAGGTACCTCAAAATGTAAAATTCTAGATCCTTCACTGAAAACCAATGTGCAATTAAGGATAAAATCATGGTCCTATAGCAAGCACCATTACTAGTAATCACCAATCTAACCATACCTCACAGACATTCACCAATCTAACCGCCCTTCACAGCCGCCGCCGCCGTCGCTGCTGCCCTTTGCCGCTGCCCTCGCCGCCATCGCCCTTCGCCGCAGCCACTGTCGCCGCTGCCCTTCGCCGTTGCCCTCGCCGCCATTGCCCTTCACAGCCGCTACCGCCATCCATGAGCTTGCCGTCGCCGCAGCCCAGGGCGGAGCCCACCGACGACGCGCCGAACGAGGAAGAGGACATCATGGTCCAGCGTGGCGCGGAGCATAGCGGAGGTCGGTGGCGGCCGGCGACGGAGCATAGCAGGGCAAAGCAGGGTTGAGCCAAGTAGCCACGTGGAAAAGGAAGAGAGAGAGAGAGAGAGAGAGAGAGAGAGAGATGGCCCACTCGGCATATAAAATTCAAACGAATTTTGAATTTTGACCAAAATTTGAAATTTCTCCAAATTGGGATTTTACACATGATATGCGTCGTGATCCGTGCTAAGCCTCACTGCGCGATGTTCGATGGCGGTGTCGCCTCGTTGTGGGCCCTTGGTGAGAAGGCTGTCTCGGCCTAGGAGGAGAGGGTGAGGGGAGGAAGAGTAAACAAGCTTTTTTAAAAAAGTTTTAGGATTGTTTTCAAATATTCATCAAATGGGGTTGAGTGGGAACAAGCATTGATTTTGATGCAGATGATGTGGTCGTGAATGTCCTTAGAGCATCCCCAATAGCCCTTCATCCAACCCCCTAAAACACATGACATGAGCCATCACATGAGCCAGAAGTTCTTCTCCAAGCGCGGACCCATCAGTGCCAGAAGTTCGAGTCTCTGGCATGGAAATCCCACAGACCAGTACTTTCCTCCACGTCGTCCTCCGCAGCATCCGCCGTCACTGTCGCCGGCGGCACGTAGAAGCACCCGTACGCATTGCTCCCAAACCCGGTGGGCGAAAACAGCGGCGGAGGGCTCGCCACCATTGCCATGGGCGACCACGGCCATTCGATCATGCTCCCGTCCGCCTGCTCCGGCGCAGGCGCCGCCGCACCGTCGTCCACGCCCATGAGAGCCTCCGCCGCCGCCGCATCATGCGCCGTGGCGAGAGCCCGTTGGCGTGGGACAGCGGCGGCTCGCACCACTGCGGTCGCAGCTGCGGCGGCGGAGGTTTCGCCGGCGGCGAAGTCCGGAAAGTTGATGCTGGCGGCGGCGCCGCGGAGGCAGACGAAGGCGGCGTCGAAGGCGCGCGCCGCCTTCTCCGGCGTGTCGTAGGAGCCGAGCCATATCTGGTCGCGGCTGTTGGGGACTGGGGAGCCTTATCTCCGACACCCACTTGCCCCACTTGCGCAGCCGCACGCCCTTGTACTTCTTCTCCGCCGCGCCGCTCTCCGCTGGCCGCTGCGGAGACGACGACGGCGACATCGTGGCTAGCTAGCTGCCTTAATTACCTTCCGGTGATAGGGCTCTGCGCGCGGCTAGCCGGCGAGAGGGCGAGCAGATAGCAGCGGGAGCCGGGAAGTGTTGTCTGGTCAAGCGCGCGTACATGCGGGTGTGCCCCCCCCCCCCAGTATTTATACTCTTTCTGGCTTTACTTGTGCGATGTCAGCGTCGGGTCAAACCAACGGGTTGGCACCAGGGATTACAAAACCGACGGTCTTCTCCGAACCGCGAGTGGCGCGGAGCCGGTTAACCGTGGTTTTGCCCGGTTTTGGTCTCAAAATACAGAACCGCTGTTCGGCAAAATTTGTTGCGGCTAGCCGCGGTTTTAGACGGTTAACCACGGTTTTCAAACAGCTAGTCGCGGTTTTGGCAATGAAAATTGCTGAACAAATGGAAAAATGAGAAAAAAATAAAATTAATAGAGACATACATGATATATGCTATGCTATATTATTTAAGAGACATACATGACATATAAGAGCATAATCAAGATGAATAATTATATTCCTAAATTCCTAGTTGATGTTATAGATCCTTCATACATGAAATATTGGAGAAATCAGGTTTCTAGTCATAAGAAATGGGGAAGTGTACAAGCTAGAAAATCCTCTTAGGCCCCAAGTTCATTGATTGGTCTACGACAAATTAAAAAATAATCGATGCATATTCAATCTGAATGAACGTCAAGTGCTCAACACATGGACTGATGGACTACGACACTTCTACAGAGATTCGACATATAAAATTGTTCAACATATAAAATTGTTACAAAAATAACAGTGCAAGTGTGCAACAGAGATTCGACAATTAATCAGTAGTAGCTGGACTGAACTAACAGAAGCCCTTAGCAGTAGATATTTCAGATAGAAGCCATACATATTTCATCATTTCATGTTCATGGTAGCAATGTAGCAATATCATAGAAGCCATACAGAAGCCCTTAGCAGTAATATGTAATCTGCAAATGCAATGAGCAATGAAGTAAATAAAGAACGGAAGATGTGAATTGTCAAATGGTAAGTGCACACATTACCTTTATTTCGAGTCTACTACTGGTGATATTGCTGGAACTGGGAGTATTGATCTTCATTTGAAATAATTATGACCCCTTGAGTTGCCCTTAAAATGGCCCTAAACTCATCCCAACTCTGTCCTGTCGCCCAGCTGTTTGCCTGCCAGCGTGCATATATCATGTTATATTGATCAGGCTCTTGACTTTCATACAAATACCTTACTGGCTGCGGTGCTGCAGGGGGGTAAGCTGGCACTCCTGAGGGGTATCCTGTGGGAGGGTATCCATATACTCCTTGGGGGTAAGGCGCGGGGTAGTAAGCTCCTGGGGGTGGGGGTAGTAAGCTCCTGGGGAGGGATAGTAAGCTCCATATTGCCACTGTGGCTGAGTGACGTCACTGTTTGAGTTAGAGCTGTACTCATGTGGGGCATGACCATGCATTCTTCCCCTGCCCCTCTCGATGCTAGACCGAGGAGGCGCCCTATCGATGCTAGACCGAGGAGGCGCCATATCGACGCTAGACCGAGGAGGCATTCTCTGTGAGCTTGCTTCATGTGATGAATGACCACCCTGGGTAAACTGAGCAGGCGAGGCAGCAACAGGCTGGGAATGACCACCGCCAACATCAGCACCGTGACCACCATCGTCGTGCCGTGCGTGCGTCATCGACGCTGACGAACTTAAGTTAGATTCTTGATATGGAGGGCTCCGCGGGGCAAGTTCTTCAGAGGATTCATCACTGTCCATCTCCTCTTCTTTGCCTAGCATTTGTTTCTTTGGGTCACGCTGTTTGGGTGGATTTTTCTGCTTCCTCTTACCCACATGTGTTTCTTCAACATGTTTAGATGCCCACCCCGCAATTGTTGACACCCCTGTCTTCTTTCTCATATCACCAATGTCCGTAAGATCAGTGACGGCACGATTAGGGGCTGGGGCCTCAGCATCACTTAAATCCTCATCTAATTTCGGATCAGCATTTGACCTATAAGTGTATAAAGAGCAAACACCGATGAGTACTTAAGGATACTTACCTTCATAAAAAAAATAATAGTTACATTCTTACCGTCCGCTTCGCATCCACTCAACGATTGGGTTCGTGTCATCTGTGAATGGAAGCTCCGTGAACAGAGTGAGTGGATCCATGTCTTGTGATTTGCCTTGTATTCCTTGTCTTTCTAATCTTAGACGGAGGTTGTAGTGGACGTACACCAAATCGTGGAGTTTTTGATAGGACAATCTGTTGCGTATCTTAGAGTGGATGAAAGCAAAGGTACTCCAATTGCGCTCGCATCCACTAGATGAGCAAACCTGTGACACTATACGCTTTGCAAGTTTCTGTAAATTTGGTGTATCTGTGCCCATCATGTTCCACCACATCGCTGCCACGAGAAACATCATTGCATACGATACAAGATTATTCCACTTGTACGATATCATTGTATTTGCATATCAAATTTTCGATTACCTTTATTTTGATCATTGGAAAGAGCCATCCTTCTGGCAACCTCTCCTGCGAAAGAGCCGGTGCGTAACCTCCAGTCCTCCATCTCATTAAGTGCTGCAGCCGTGATATTTTCATCAGCAATTTTTTGAAAAGTTTTTCGGACATAGGGCAACATATTTATGTTCCATCCATCAGTATAGTTCACCTTCAGGTTAAGAATACAAGCTGCAGTAAATGAGGTCACAATGTAATTTAGAATTTTATACCAAATAAAATATTATATACTCATATTTATATATACCTGTTTCAATAAGCGTGCCTTCACTAAGGGTCTCAAATCTCTTATCGATGACGTGTATGACTCTCGTGTAATCTTCTTGACACAAGTTTTTCTCGAGATTTTAGAGCATGCCACGATATTTGATTATGACATCGCAGATGTTAGGGTTCTTATCTTGGTCTGCGAACCGAAGAAAGCTATAGATTGGAGCAACCATATGTATTGCCTTGTTCATTGCATCCCACCATTGTAGGTTACTCAAGCATCCATGGCAGTACTTCCCTTGTTCGGATTTAGCATACGGGCTTGATAGAAATTCATCATAAGCCATCCATTTCATGAATTCTCCTCTGCGCTTGGCAAAGCTCTGAAGAAACATGTAGTTTGTACCAAAACGAGTTGCACACCACTTATCCAACTCACCGCCGATGTGTTTCTTCATCATTGCATGCAATTTGTTTGAGTTATACAGCCATCTGCACACTCTCCTTGCACTCTCAATGATAGCATGGTGGTCTGGGAACTCCCCTATGTCCTTCAGCAACAAATTTATGGTGTGAGCCATACAAGGTTGCCACATTATGTTGGGGAACTGCTGACAGATCAATTTCACGGCCTTCTTGTAGTTCGAACCATTATCGATGATGATTTGGACGACATTTTCAGGCCCAACTGAATTGATCACTAACTTAAATTCCTGCATGACAAGTTGATGTATACCCGCATTAATTTTTATCACACGACATAATAGGACAATAGGTGTATCAGTCTATGTATACCTGTATTAATTTATTTGCATCTTGAGTTTACCCAGTCATATCGACAGACTTGTAAAAAAACATGCGTCCATTGCAATATAGCATGAAGTTCATGATGGCCATGCCTGTTGGTCCCGTCCAAGAATCAGACATTATGGATAGACCGAAATCATGCCAATCCGACTCCATTGCATCATCTCACGGTCTATGTCGCTTTGTTTTCCTCCAAATACCTTCCATCGATCTCACGTCCTTTTGGTGAACTTACACCTCACCGCACGATAATTGTTATTCATGAAAAATAGTAACTATTAAGTAGTGATGTAAATATGTAATCATGTATGCATGTTCACTAACCGAGCCTCTGCGCTCCTTAATAGCTGCAATGAAATAAGGGTTATCCGCTTTTCTTCCGGAATGCCTACATGAAACCACGATGACCATTTTTTCCAAGTTTCTCCCTAAGTGTTTTGTTTGCCTTTGTCCAAACACCCTCATCAATCCGTGGTTGCACGGTTTTGCGCGTGTCCGGCGACCTTGAGCCCGATCGGCTCAACTTTTTTTAACAAATTTTCTTTCCCCCCTAGACCCACGCCATCGCCATCGCCATCGCCACCACCATGCTCATAATAATCACCACTTCGTGCCACAGATTACGCATGTGCTCGTGATGCGACCATGGCATGCCGCATCTGCTCTTCTTCGTCGAGACCGCTTAGTCATCTCATCCTCCAGTCCCCACTCACCTAAGCCTTCTGCGGCCCTTTGCCTTCTAAATTTCTCTTTTATTTTATCTTCCTTCGCCTTTCTGAACCTATCAAGCTCCCTCTGAAAGTACGTCTTCACATCGGGCGGGACTGCTTTACAAGTCGCCACACCTTTTCCACTTCGGCACGCCAAGTGATACTTAAATGTTGCCGCACCACCTCCATTTTTCTCTGTTCTACAGTACTTGCACCTAAATCCATTGCCTAGCTTATCGCCATGCTCCCAAACACTGTCGTGGTCCCGCTCTGCCATTCCCTAATACCTGCAAAAATAAATTATTGCATAATAACAAATTTACAAATTACAAGTCTACTAGACTACAAGTCTAAAACTAACTAACCTAACTACTGAGTAGTAACCTTATTAACTGACCTAAGTAAATTACCTAGCAAACTACTAATTACATTAGTACAATACTACTACTGACCTTATTAACTAATTAATCTAACATGCTAACCTAATTACAAGTCTACTAGACTACAAGTCTAACGGTCCTAACCTAATTACCTAACTACCTAATTGGCTAATTACCTAACTACTAAGCAAAAAAAACTTAAGTACCAGTGTACCACTAACAAGTACCAAGTACTAACCTAAGTACCTTAATCTAGACATCTAGTAAGCCCATGCCACACAAACCAACCAAGCCACGCACTGGCCAGTGGTCACAACAAATTAAAACGGCAAACCACGGTTACCTCGGGTAAAGCCGATGGAAATTACCGGTTAGCCGGCCGATTAACGCGGTTAACCACCGGCTGCGGCACTTTGGCGCGGCCTCAGCTCACTGCCACCTCCACAGCGCACGATCGAAGCGCGGTTTACCGCCAAAACGTCTTGACTAGCCGGCTGTGTGGCGACGATTCCAGCGACCGACGGCTCGGCTCCGGCGTCCTCGGCGGCGGGCGGCGGATCTGGCGGGAAGAGCTCTGGCGGAGGAAGAACGAGAGAAGGACAGAGTGGGTGGGGAGTGGGAAAGTGAGGCATTCAGTTCACGGGCTTGATAATTATGAAACCGAGGCACGGGGAATCTCTAGCAGTGTATAAGTGGTACAACACGGGTAGCACATAGCAGCAGACCAAAGACTGTGTTACTAATCATCCTGAAAAGACTACATGGCCATTAAGATTTGTTTGCCATTAGGGTCACCTATTTAACACATACAATCACATGAAATAATGAGATATATTTACAATTTTAAATTTTGTTTGAACCAAAATGCTTAGAATAACGAATAATATTTTTACAAATTTTTAGTAATTTTACTTCAAATTTGAATTTGACGAATTCATGGAATTGCGGCGATTTACCCTGGCGGTTTCCCAAACCGCGAGTGGTGAGCCTGTTAACGAGGGCTAACATGCGTTAGCCGTGGTTTTGTGATCCTGGTTGGCACCAACCCTATTAGCTCTTGCTTGAGTTTTCAGCAGACGCGTTTCACTCCTTCTTGAAAGCACGGAATACGTGGGGACTTGGGGGAGTGACTAGAGAGATCGATCCGCTGGCTTCGGTGGCATGTAGGCGTGGTCGTATAGATTTTGGCACGGTTCTTTTCAGTTTAACAGTTTAACTGTTTAACAGCTTAAATACTTATTTATGTTTTAAAAAGACATATATTTTGAGTTTTTTGAGTCCGTTTTTCGCTGTTTTGAAGGTGGGTCCTAACGCTTTAAAAAGCACGTAAAATGAAATGCATCCGAATCTCAAGAATATCTTCACAATCTCTCGAAGTTGAGTCATTTCAGCCATTCAGTTGTTCAGCCGTTCAAATCAGCTCAAAGAAAGAGCCTTTGTGTAATACTGCCGTTGATAAATAAGAGTCGAATCTTTTAGAGTATAATGTTACTGTGAATAAATTTTAATGGGATGGATAGAACAGTAGATAAATTTATTTTAGAGGAGAGATTTAGAGAAGTTGTCGGAGTTGCTCTAAAGCTTGTACAACTCGATTTCAATATAGGTCGGGTAAGTGGCCTTATTTCGTAGCCAGATCCCATTTAGTGTACCTTTCGCCAATCAAGAACAGTAAAAATTGCTAACCCAAGCAGATTCTATCTATTGATGTCAACCATGATGCAACGATGAACTCGAGATGAAATTTGTGAGGATTGGGATAATTTAACGCATCAAAATTGTCGGGGATAAAATCACGGCCCATTGCTATGGCCCACTCCCTGACGGCCCAATCGGACGGCCTACTAGGGCCCAGCTCCGTGGAAGGTTCTATCAGGCCCATGTGCATCCTGCCGAACAGCCCTTGGCTGGCACGGTGCGTAATGGCCTAGGATTCCTGTTTGAGTCCGACTCGAACAAGAGTTCTGCACGGTTACGTGAAGACCCGGACATGGTTTCCCGGATTGGTGCAGATGTCATGATCCCCAAGACTTAGAGTTTACCTTATCTACTTCGGGATGTATTTAGCACGTCGAGTTCGTTATGGTCTCGTAGTTAGCCCGGCCCGATTATCCCTCGGTAGGTCGGTTGCTCAACACTATATAAACAGAGCCCCTACGGCGTGTAGAGGGCACGAGTTGGCACCTAATCATCGCATTGAAGCTTAGATCGCATACTACTTCCTGTATACACATAATCTCGCCGAGACCTGATCGTCTCATCGAGTTTCATCTTGTAATCCTCTTTCATATAAAGAAAGGCTGGACGTAGGGCTATTATCTCCCCTGAGAGGCCTGAACCAGGATAAAAACCTTGTGTCTCCCTGTTGCTCGTTGATTGATGTTCGTTCTGTTCGGCGTGTCTCCTATTTCCCATTTTTCAAGAACCTTAGTTGACTTGAGATCGATATCTCAACCGTCGACAAAAATATTATAAAATAGAAAACCTAAAGCTCGACATTATGTTCTTAGAGATTGGGTTAGTTGAACTCCTAAAAGTTGAAGTTAGTGAGCTTTTTAGAAGTGCTTTTGAAAAGTTGGTCCACTTTGATCTACTTGTTTGTAAGAGCTTTTAATAATCTGCTTCAAGAGTTTTTGACAACAAGGTTGAGATATTAATTATTTTCATTTAGAAACATTCTTATTGAATATTGATAAATGGTTTACAACAAAATGGCTAGTGAGCAGTGATATAAATGGTTTGGTGCAAGCAATTGATGAATAGTTTAGATATCTAGTGTATGTCTTAAAGGATCATACTTTTTAACCAATCAAAATAAGATTTGTAAGAGTAAGCTCCCGAGGGGCTTATTTGGTTTTGGTAATTGATGGCAACTGGGCTGTAGAGCTGGATCACACCAAGATTAAGGACATTTGTTTCATAGTTCCTTTGATTTCTTGCGTGTGTAGCCTAGGTCCATTATGCCTGTCGATCGTCGAATCTCTGGCAGCAGGGTCCCACCGAGCACATCTCCGGTCTCTTATCCTCATTCGTCTTCATGAGAGTTTGGGATAAGTCCAGGGGATTCCAAGGGGTAGACACTTGTCCGAGGTTTCGTAGCAACCAAGCCATCCAAAATCCGAAATCCTTTGTGGGCGCGAAACTTCCCGCCTAAGCCTACGAACCTTCCCGCCCGTTGAGCTTAAGTTTGGCACCAAATAGTTCTAAATCTTCAATAATATCTTTGTTCGGGCAATGCTACAGAAATAGAGGGTTTTGTGGGCTATTGGCCGAGACGGGGCAACTGGGCCCGGACAGTCCGGCCCAAGTGGCCCGGCTCGGCCTCCGTGGTAGATCTGTGGTATTTTGTATTTTTGAGAGCATTTCCATGCTCGGATTGAAAATATCAAAACATGAAAGTTGTAGATAATTTCGAGGCACATCTTTTTCATGTTGATAAGTTTTTCATTTGAGCAACAAAAAAAAATCATATAAATTCGGGAAGCGTTCAGCCAGCAGTAGCAGCCTGGGGGCCTGGGGAAGCTGCTGAAGTGATGCCTTCGGCCGGACTATCCGGCCCTGTAGGCTGGACTGTGCAGCCCAAGTGTTGTTCACCCTGGCTTGCAAAATCATTTTCCAGTAAGCGCCTGCCTTCGGCCGGACTGTCCGGCCTCGGCGTCCGGGCTATTCGGACCATATTGTGTCCCTTCTGTCGCAAATTGTATTTTCTACAGGGAGCGCTTGCCTTCGTCCGGACTGTTCGGGAGTTATCCGGGGGTTGTTCAGCCTAGGGCTTGATTCTGGATCTAGGATCTATTTCCTAGGGTTTTGAAGTGGGGAGTATATAAGGGCTTTGCTGGTCGTGGGAGAGGATTTGAGAGACTCATTTGCAACTATAGCCACCTTTCCCCAAGTGTGAGAGCTCTCTCCCATGGATCCTTGCTCTAGGGTTCCATGTGCTTGAGAGATTGAGTGAGAGAGAGTGAGGGAGAAGGAGTGAGAAAGAAGAAGAGAGCATCCCCTAGTCTCCTCGTCACCCCAAGGTTTGTGCCCTCTCCCATGGTTGTCTTGCCATCCTCCATGGTGGGACAAGGGTTGAGTAAGTTGTGGTGTCTCTGGTCTTGTGCTCTTGGAATTCTTGCCACCAGGAGACGTCGTCACCGCCAAGCTCCATCAAGCAAACCACAAGCAAATCCTTCTCCGTGAAGGTCATCGTGCTTCCCACGGTGCTTCCTCTCCGTCCGTCGGGTGTGCAAAGCCCGCCATTGCGTCGGCGGCCACCTTGCTTCTCAAGGTGCTCTTCTCCATTGCGTCGGAGATGTGCTAAATCCTCGGTGTGCTCGAGGTCGGTTTCACTTGTGAAGTCGGTGTTTTGAGTCCTTCGCGTGTGGAGGCTGCCGATTCGTGTGAAGGTTTGGAGCTCGCCTACCATGTGTTGGTGAAGTGCTACCACCGAGTGGATTGAGGGTTAGGGACGATAGAGTCCCGGCTTCCTTGACCGGAAGTTTCCTCAACGTGAGTAGGTGCTTGCACCGAACAAGGTAAAAAGATCGGTTTGCGCTTCTCTGTCTCATTTACTTACCGCATCTTGATATCCACTGCCTGCGAGTGCCTTCGTGCCTCCTACACTTGTGCTTTGATTGCTTTCGCCTACTAGACTTGTGTACGATTTCACGCGCTAGCTGTGTGCTCTTAACTTGCCTAAGTGACTAAGTGCAACAAAAGTAAAAATTGAAATAGTTCGATTCACCCCCCTCTAGGCCTTAGGTTCCTTCAATTGGTATCAGTGCCAGGTTCTCTAATTTTTGCTTCACCGCATTAGAGATGCCGAAGGGGATAGTGTAGCTGCCAACAGGATCCCAACCTTCAATGGTTTGCACTTTGACTTCTGGAATAAGCGCATGAAAGTCTATCTTATTTCTATTGGCACTGACATTTGGAATGCCGTTGAGAATGGCATCACCGTCACACGTGATGAGAATGTACTACTCACACCAACACAGAAGACTCTTATGGCTAATGATGTTAAGGCCATGAATGCTATATTCACGGGATTGAGTAGAGATGTGTTAGAGAGGGTTAGCAACATCACTTCTGCTAAGGCTATTTGGGATTCTCTTGTTGAGATCTATAAGGGCAGTGCTACTATCAAGGAGGGTAGATTAGTAATGGTTAAGGAGCAATTTGATAAATTTGAGATGCTTCCTAGTGAAAATGCAAATGCTATGTATACTCGCCTTAACCCCATAATCAATGAGCTCAAGGGGTTCGGACTCTCTATGCCTGATGGTGATGTGTGCAGGAAGATGATGAGGATTCTCCCAGACAAGAGTACAGGGTCATCATCACTGTTCTCTCCAACAGTAATGAACTTGAGGCGATGACTCCCGGTGCTCTCCTGTGTAAACTTCGTGCTCATGAGATGCTTATCATCGAGCCCTTAGCCACTCCATCAGCTGAGAAGACAAAGACAATTGCTCTCAAGGCGAATGGACACAAGCCAAGCAAGTCCAAGCTTGCCTACTCCAAGGATCAAGAATGATCAAGTTACTTTCCATCTGAGGCACTTGAGGAGATCATGGGTCTGTTCGGGAAGTGATTCGATCTCAAGAGGCGAACCAAGAACCCACACTCTAACTATCGATACTATGAGTGTCATTAGAAGGGTCACATTGTCTCCATGTGCCATCACAAGGACAAAATCAAGCGAAAGGAGAAGAGCAAGCAGGGCAGTGAGGATGACAAGCACAAGCACAAGGATGGGAAGTACAAGAACTGGAAGAAAACCGAGTTCAAGGCCACCTCCAAGAATGGAAAGAAGCTGGCGTTCGTTGGAATTTGGGTCTCCGATGACAGTTCCAGTGACTCAGCCGCTTCTGAGGAGGATGAGGAGCCAAGTGGTGAAAGACTTGCCACCATGTTAATTGCTGAGATGACTCCTACACCTCCAGCTTTCACTACAAAGTGCTTGGTGACCGTCCCCGAACCACAAGAGCAAGTGTGGTATTCTGATGGAGAAGAGTCTACTTCCACTACTTCCTCTATACTAAGAGTTTCATCACCATCTGTTTCAGTCTCCAAGTGCTTGATGGCTCGACCATCAACTGAGGTATCTTCTGATTCTGACTCTGAAACTCTCTCTGAGTGGAATGAAGAGACTACTAGAGAGAATGTGACTAAGTTGCTTGATGTTCTCCAAAAAAACATTTAAGAGCCACTACTCTCCAGGAGTCTCTGAATGCCCTCACTGCTAAGCATGATTCCCTTGAAATTGAATTTGATCTATTGAATGGTGAGAAACTTAGCTTAGCTAGGAGGGTAGACTTGCTTGATGTGGAAAATAAAGGCATGAATGAATCTATAGGTGGCTTGTTTGCTACTATTCTTGAGCTTAGGACAGAAAACAAATTGCTTACTAAAAAAATGCTTCCATTGATGTTTTGCCAATTACTCATGCCACTGATGATTTGATTGCTTCACCTGCTTTAATTGTGCCTCCTATGATTGCACCATTTACTGCTTCTGTCACACCGGCTATCACCATGACACCTGCTAGTACAGATGTTTCTTCTGAATGTGCATTGATTGGCTCTAGTGCTAGTACTATTGTTCATCTGGTCGATTCTTGCTCTAAGTGTACCATGATTGCTTCTAGTTCCAGTGGTTCCACTAGCATTGAGCGTGATGAACTTGCTATAGAAAATGCTAGTCTAAAGGTCAAACTTGAGAAATTTGACAAGGGTCTTGGCAAGTGTTATGAGGGGAGTCGTGTAACCAGATACTTGAGTAACAAAGGAATCCGGACCTGAAGCGCGACTTGGGATTTACCCCTGAGAAGTTTAAGGGGAAGAAAAAGAAAGGTCCTCGAGTATCTAACAAAGGTTAAAACTCCCTTCATAACAAGCCCAAGAAAAACACCAACAATGCTAATAACTCTGAGCCTAAAAACATGAATACTAGGAACAATCTTCCCAGGAAGCATAATGGGCACAACAAATGACAAGGACCTCCTAGGCACTATAATTCCACTACATAGCAACCTAGGAATCAATATGCCTGGCAATATGCTTCTAGGTACAACAATTGGAATGGTCCTCTTCCTATGCAATACAACAATTGGCAAGTTCCACCTCCACCTGTCTTCTGGAATGATCCTCCTCGGCAAAACTTTGCTAGGCAAGCTACACCTAGGAACCAACCTCCCAAGCACACCCAACCCAAACTTCCAAGAGCTCATGCTAAGTTGTATAACCACTACTTACTTAGTCTGAATGACAAAAGTAAGGTGGTTGCTAGATATGATGGCTTGAGGGCTGAGAATGAGCATAAGGCACATGTTTGGGTGCCTAACTCTCTGATTGATCGATTTACTCCTGTTACTTCTAGTTTGAAGGCTAACCCTCGGGGACCTCCTGTGTGGGTCCCTGAGTCACAAAAGTGATCTCTTCCTAATGCAGGTGAACTACCGGAGTGAAGGATGCCATTGGATCGTTGACAGTGGGTGTACCCAACACATGACCGGCAACCTCCGGTTGTTCACCTCAATGGGGGAGGACGGATCAAATCCCCAAGGTCACTTTTGGAGATGGAAGCAAGGGCAAGGTAATTGGAGCCGGAAAGGTAGCAATCTCTTTGGATCTCTCAATTGACAATGTGCTACTGGTAAACACTCTGAACTACAATCTACTTTCCGTTGCTCAGATTTGTGATTTAGGTTTCCATTGTAACTTCTCATCTAAGGGATTGTTAGTTCTGGATCAAAATAGAAAAACAGTGTTCACATGTTTTCGTTTTGAAAACTTGTTTTATGTGAACTTCAATGAGCCTGCTGCATCCATCTCGGTTTGCCTCTCCGCCAAAGTCACACTTGGTTGGTTTTGGCATAGGCGCCTTGGGCATGTCGACATGAGAAATTTAAAGAAACTTTTTAAAAAAGAGTTAGTTCTTAAGGTGAAAGATGTGTCATTCGAGAAGGATAAGCTTTACTTGGCATGTCAAGCCGGCAAACAAGTGTCAAGTGCACATCCTGTCAAGAATGTCATGTCTACATCCCAACTACTTGAGCTCTTGCATATTGATCTTTTTGGGCCAACAAAATATATGAGTATTGGGGTAATCTCTACTGCTTGGTCATAGTTGATGACTACTCTCGATACACTTGGGTAATCTTTCTTCCATACAAAACCCCAACTGGGGATGTTTTCAAGAAATTTATAAAGAGAGCTCAAAACAAATTTGGCGGTACCCTAAAAAAGGTGAGAAGTGACAATGGAACCGAGTTTACTAATACTTCCGTTGAGCTGTTCTGTGATGAGCTAGGTATTGACCATCAGTTCTCAGCCACTTACACTCCTGAGCAAAATGAAGTGGTTGAGAGAAAGAACAGGACACTCATCGAGATGGCGAGAACAATGCTCAATGAGTTTGGGACTTCTGAGGTCTTCTAGGCTGAGACAATCAACACAGCCTACCACTGCATTAATAGGTTGTACATTCACAAGCTTCTAAAGAAGACATCTTACGAGTTGCTTATGGGAAGACGACTCAATGTCTCCTACTTCAGAGTCTTTGGATGCAAGGTTTACATTAAGAAGAAGAAGGAGTATTTGAGCAAGTTCCAGAACAGAGTGGACACTAGGATCTTTTTGAGGTACTCAGCCAAAGGATCGTCTTTCAGAGTGTTCAATGAAGCAAGTGGTCAGATTGAAGAATCATGTGATATAAAATTTGATGAGTCAAATGGGAGTCAAGGGCAACATGAGAACTTGGATGATGTTGGTGGAGAGCAGTTGGCAAGGGCAACTGAGCAGATAGAAGCTAAGGATGTGAGGCCAGTTGAAGCTCCAAGAGAGGTTGAGACAGTTACACCACCTCTCACTCCTGAGCCAGTGGCAGACTCAGGGGGAGCTGTGCCTCAAGACAGATCAAGCTTGGAGCTAGCGTTAGAGGCAGATATAACTTGTGAGCAGGATGGTGAGACAGCTTAGCAGACAGTGGGACAACCTTCTCAGTTGATCAGGACCCATCACTCAATTGCTCGAGATCACCCAGCTGAGTAAGTAATTGAGGACTTGACTCATGGTGTGCAAACAAGATCAAGGACAGGCAACTTCTGTGAACATCATGCTTTTCTGTCTGAATTGGAGCCAAAGAAGGTGGAAGAGGCATTGGCTGACCCTGACTGGATCAATGCCATGCATGAGGAGCTAAACAACTTTGAGAGAAACAAAGTCTGGACACTTGTGGAGCGACCCAAGGATTGCAACGTGATTGGCATCAAGTGAGTATTCAAGAACAAAACAGATGAATTTAGATTGGTTGTCAGAAACAAGGCAAGACTTGTGGCTCAGGGTTTCACTCCGGTCGAGGGTGTGGATTGTGGAGACACTTATGCTCCTGTGGCCAGACATGATGCGATTAGACTGCTTATGGCATTCTCCACTTGTCACAACATCACTTTAAAGCAAATGGATGTTAAGAGCGCCTTCTTAAATGGCTACATTGAGGAGCTGGTCTGTTGAGCAACCTCTGGGATTTGAAGACCCAAAGCACCCTGATCATGTGTATAAGTTGTTCAAAGCTTTGTATGGGCTAAAGCAAGTTCCCAGGGCTTGGTATGAGAGATTTAGAGATTTTCTCATCTTCAAGGAATTCAGTGTTGGGAGAGTGGATTCTACACTTTTCACCAAGTTGGATGATGGACATTTGTTCCTATGCCAAGTCTATGTTGACGATATCATTTTTGTGAGCTCAAGTGAGAAGATGATACAAGACTTCAGTGAGATAAAGGCTGCAGAGTTCGAGATGCCGATGATGGGTGGGCTGAACTTCTTCTTGGGTTTTCAAATCAAACAATTCAAGACTGGGACATTTATAAATCAAGAGAAGTACACTCCAGATCTTCTCAAGCGCTTCGATATGGACGGATGCAAGCCACTCCGAACGCCAATGAGTACAAGCGGCCACCTTGACCTTGACATAGAAGGTAATCCTGTTGATCTCAAGCTATACCGTTCTATAATTGGTGCATTGCTTTACTTAACAGCATCTAGGCCGGATATCATTTAGTGTGTGCATGTGCGCTAGGTACCAAGCATCCCCTAGAGAAATGCATTTGAAAGCTGTTAAAAGGATTTTCAGATATCTAAAATTCACACCTAGTATAGGTCTCTGGTTCCCTAAGGGTGCGCGATTTGAGCTTCTCGTCTATTCTGACTCAGATTATGCCGGATGCAAGATTGATCGCAAGAGCACTTCTAGGGCCTGTCACCTTCTCGACAGATGTCTTGTGTCGTGGGCTTCAAAGAAACATAACTCCGTGATGCTATCTACTGTTGAGGCTGAGTACATAGCGACAAGAAGTAACTGTGCTCAAATTCTATTCTTGACACAATCCTTGTATGACTTTGGCGTAAAACTTGATCATGTACATCTTTTATGTGACAATGAGAGTGCTGTTAAGATAGCCAGCAATCCGGTCCGACATTTGCGCACCAAATACATAGACGTTCGACATCACTTCCTTAGGGATCATGTGATGAAGGGCGACGTCGTGATTGGATCTGTGCGGACGGAGGATCAGCTCGCTGATATCTTCACCAAGCCACTGGATGAGGTACGATTTTGCAAATTAAGGAATGAGCTGAACATAATAGATAGGTCAAATGTGATTTGAGCTAGCCGTGGGGTTATGTGTGTGAACCTGGCAAAACTTAGCATTTGAGACAGTTGACTGATATTTGGTTGTTATACTTAGTTCAAATTGTGCACTAGTTTGAAATTATATGATTTGAATAGCTTGCTCTCAGGAATACTGTCACTTAGTCCAATACATGCTTAACTCTAATTCACTATGCAAACTATCGCTTGGAGCATGTGCTAGGCGAACTCAAAACCCTTATTTACTCTGTGTTGCTCAAACTTCATGGGAATGAACTTGTATATCTAGCTCTAGGCATGCCATCAATTTGTTAATATTCGCTTGCCATGATTAGATAAGAGCAACATTTGAAGTGTTAAGCAAAACTAAAAAAATGTGTAAAATGTCAAATAAGGTCAACCAAAAAGAGTTATACATGTCTCACTAATGTCTTCCCAACGAGATGGCTTGCCATTACACTAGACATGAACTTGGGGGAGTTTTGGATGACCAAGATGTTGAATCCTTCAGTGTAATGCTGGGCAACATCGCCAAAAGCTTGAGACATGGCAAATTTGAGAAAACTTAAACTTGAGATATGTTTGCTTAACAATTGCATGCAATATGATTTCTATTGTTGGCTTGAGCATATTTAGACAAAAATAGTTTTGGTTCACCCAAATCATGCTCTAAGTCCTTAATTATTTGAACTTCGTGATAAATCAGCTTATATTGCCATATGTGACATGTTGACCTAGAGTAGCTTGAAAATAAAATGTAGTGGATCATCTGTGCCATCTGATTTTGTATAACTCCCAAAGCTCATGAAATCATCTCTTTTGCTATGTATATTGCTCAAGTAGTCATGATCATTGCTTGCCCCTATGCCCTTTGTTGTTCATTGATGTCAAGGGGGAGAAAGAATTGCAAATCTTGATCTTTGCCAAGAGAGAAATGGTTGGGGAGCGAATTGTGCATATGAGGGGTGAGATGAGAGAACTTGAATTGAATTGAATTGCTCATACACTTGATGTGTTATTTCTCAATTGATATCTCGCTTGCTTGCTATGAATTGATCTAGGGGAGCTAGGTCTTAGGTTGGCATCCTGCACTTCAATTCTTATGCCTAGTTTCTATCTCAAGTGAAGTCATGCTATTTCATTCATATTCATATGCGCTTGGTTGGAACAAATCCATTACACCAGACACATATTTTCTTGTTGAGATGGCTATGCAGGAAGATTTGCAAGTGTTGTCATCAATTACCAAAAAGGGGGAGATTGTAAGAGCAACCTCCCGAGGGGCTTATTTGATTTTGGTAATTGATGATTAATTGGATCATTGATGATTTATTGGACTAATCAGAAAAAGAAATAAGGAAAGGAAAGAAAAAGAGTCCCTATCTGTTGAGTGAATATTTTAAATATTATATGATGAGATGATTTTTCAATTTATTTACATATTTTTATGTGAATTTTTGGAATTATTGGAATATCCTTCGAAAGGAAAATAATATTTTTGGATGAATATTTGAGCATGATTAATGATTAATTGGACTAACCTTGGACTAATGATTTTTGGAGAGATTTGGATATATATATAATTGATTTTATAGGAAGAAAGAAAGGAGGAAGAAAAAGAGAAAAAGAAAAGGAAGAAAGTGTGTTTGCATGAGAATGCATGCAGTGTGTGCAGTGTGTGTGCGCAGTGTGAGTGTGTGTGAGCAGTGTGTGCTGCATGCATGCAGTGCATGTCTGGGATCTGCGGTGTGGGGTGGCGGGAGCTCTGCTCCCTGCAGTGGGAAATGGCGGCGGCTCTGCTGCAACCACCCGGTGGCGGCCGCCATCTTGGACAGCGGGACCGGTGCTATTTTTGTAATTTCTTTTTTCTGTGGATTATTTTATTAATTTCTATTTAACTGTTGATTATTTCGGGTATTTTTCCCATAAGCCTAAGGGCATACCCAATGGGAAAAATACCCGAAATAATCAACAATAAATAGAAAATTAATAGAATAATCCATCGTAAAAGGAAATTACGAAAATAACCTCGTCCCGCCACCCGGTGGCGGCACGCCATCGGCACGGCTCTTGAAGTTGCCGCCACTCGACGGCCGCATGAGCCGCCATTCCAGGTGGCGGGCCGAGCTGCCGCCACCGGGACGGCCATGACTCATTGCCGCCACCCCTTGGTGGCATGCATGCCCATGCCCGTATTGCATGTTATGTGTATATACAGCATGTGTTATATATATGTATATGCCCCATTTTACTAATATTATATTTTAATATAAATATATGATAAATATATACTAAATTATTATAGTTGTCCAAAAATATGTAGTAGGTGGCGTGTAATTTTATTGATAATTGATTAGTAAAATGGCATGTCTAAAATAATTTACGTTGGGAGGTAGGTTTAGTTCAAGAAAGCCTCCCACAATTTTTCCATCTTGATGAGCTCGTAAGATGACAATGACATGAACCACGATCACACACGCACACGCTTCTCGCTGCACCTTCCGCTCAATTTGGTCCCGTTGACTGACCGAGACGAAGACCACAGCGACCTAGACCTTCTCCCATGCCACGTTGCATGTACGTGGCGTATATTTATATACACATGTGACCGGATAGCATATGGCATATATACATTATAATATATGTATAATATAGATATATTTATAAATACATGTGACCGGATAGCTTCTCCCTATAATTTTAATATATATGATAAATATATGGGCGAAGTAAAATTTGATACATGTATAAGCATGTGAACATACATTTTAAAATTCAAAATTGTATGTAATTTTACAAAATTGCAAATTTAAAATTTTAGCAAGTGTTAATAGTCGTTTGTACGGCAAACTAAATTTTGTAAAGTTAGAAGCTATGAGATAAATAAAAACATTAAATACACGTAAAGTGAATCTTGTCATGTGAATAGACGTGTCGTGCATAGACTTGTTAACGGTATGTGGTAAGTGCGAAGTAGTAGTAAATGCAACGTCACAAATCGCCATAATGGTCAATGCAATGTTAATAATTGTATGGAGAATAATTTCATGGCCAAACCGCCGAATGCACATAATAACATAAGTCCATCAATTACATTATTATACTTAGCGCCGACGACCCCTTGTCGTGTATGCACTTGGGGTGTAATGGTCGTGGATCGTCGTCTGACGTCCAAATGACTTGAGAAGGTCAAACCGAATTTGATCATCGGTTTGGTCCGCGGTTGGGATATACCAGTTTGTGAACTTATGGCGTCGCAGACTCCACCAAAATATGGAAAACCCCCATCATGCTTTGTTCATAAGGGGTGGCTTGGCCGTGCACAACTTTGTGGAGGGACCGCATAGGGGTTTGCTCCCGTGTTGCAAATTTGAAGGACCCCATGGGGAGTTTGCCGTTAGACCCCCAGTCAGTGTCGGATCTGGTATAGGAATGTTGCATCCGCCCAAGATATCTTGAAAGCTAAGGTTGGATGCAAATGCACTATCCAAATTGATCCTCCCATGTTTGCCCAATTTGCATCAAATTGGGTATCTTATGTGTTGCGATAGTCATCGTAGGTTTCTGAAGACGGCGCTACGTTAATATCAATCCTCCTCGTGACTGGCCCACCGGAGTTGAAGAATGGTGGGCGCCTGTGTTGGAAGGGTGTCGATGTAGAGGCTCGGGAGGTTGAGATTGTCGGCGTGGAACCGAACCCGGTGGTGTACGCTTTATCCATGGATCGTGATCTCGCAGAGCAGCAGACATCGGAGGAGGTGGTGACTTCGGTTATCGCGGTGCATGATTCTTCTCGGATCGGGTATCCTTTCGCGATCTGTCTTGCGATCTATGCCCGCCGACCCCTAATCGCTCACATGAAGCGAGATCCGCCCTTCTAATGAGGGCCCTCAATGAATTTGAAGAAGATTGGCGGTCCGCTGTGTTTGCGATACAAGCTCCGTTGCATGGCCATGCAGCGAATCGCCTCGTGGTATGCGCATCAACCATGTCATATGGTATTCGAAGGAGGTATGAAGTACGCATATATAGATGAAACTATCGGAGAGCGCACGTCGTGCGAACATGGACTCGTTGGGCATAACCCTCCGTTGTCGGCGGTCTTCTGCTTTGCTGTGGTATCGCAGTGACATCGGTCCTTGGGCGGTACCATTCCATGTACCACCAAATATCGGTCTCGTCGCTGCTCCATCGGTACCACACTTCGTCGATATAACTCACCCACCGCTTCGATGTGGGCGTGTGGACGTGGGCCCAATCACGATTGCGCCGGTTGAACTAAGCTGAAAAAACACTTGTACGCTATATTATGAGTGGTACAAATATATTTGAAATATTTAACTTATGATGCATACCCATGGGAGTTGCGGATGCGGCGGTGGAAGTGGAAATGTTTACGGTATCCAAATTGCCGTTGAGCGCGTTAAGCGGTATCCTTCGACGGCATTCATGCGAGACTAGATAACAGTGTCGTCATCCAATAGTCTACACTCTCGGTACACGCTGCCAAAGAAGCCCCGTGGCAATATCATAGGTTGCCGGATGGCGAGAATGGTTCCCACGTAACGGTCATGTACCGGAAGGTCTAGGTCGACACAAGCCGCGTGTAAGGCATACTGCCTACTAATTCTCTCACCATCGCAACCGCGCATGCAACCATCTATATCCCATTGTTGGTCTACATGCCGGGCGTCAAATCGGCGTCTACATGAACAGGATAGTATCGTCTTGGCGTGTTTGGGCGATTTAGTGGCAAATAACTCCACGACCATAATTGGATGAGAGAGGACAACCCCAAACACGCATTCGGGTGACCGATGGCATCGACACATAACTTCCGGTATGTATCGTATCTGGCGGACCCCAACTGCATCTGCTCGTAGTCCTCATTAAATAAAGCTTGTTGCATAGCTCTCGAGCTACGAAGACTAGATGAGGGGTATCTGATCACCGTTGCCATTTGTGAACATGACGCCGGCGAGGAGGTAGTACAGATACACCTCGTAATGCCGCATCGATCGCCTCTTCAGATTGGTGGACACGGACCAGCCTCGTCAAGGTGCTCGAGCCATGAGATCGAAACACCTGGTCGCTTCCATTATATTCAACTTCAAACTCAAGCAGATTTAGAATAATATTTCATAGGGTAAATTTATGTACTAATTACAAATTTGCAAGTGAAAAGTAGACACTCACCTTTCTTGACATAATTTTTCCATGTTTGCTCGCTTGGTTTGTTGACAACGAAGACCCGCCCGAGATGGGCAACCACGTGAGCATGGCCACATCCTTCAATGTAATTGTCATCTCACCGACCGGTAAGTGGGCGACGTAGCGTCTCGGGGCGCCAATGATCGACCAAAGGCTTGATGATAAGGCCCGGTCTAGTCTTGGTAGCGGTGTAAGACGGTCATTTCCTTGTGGGACCCCATTAATGGTGAGTGCCCACGGCAATAGTCCCAAGACGGGCAAGGAACATCAAAAGCGGGCATCCAATTGTTTGATTTGTCGTGATGCCCTCAATCGTAATGTTTGCATCTACAAATAAAAATATCATAATGTTAGCTAACCATGTTAATATGAGATAATTTTTATGAAACATGCAAACTTGTTCATTGCCCTGCACCCATTTACTGCGACCTATGGCGGAGTCATCCGTCTTGGAGAAGAACTGTGGAACCTCCATTGTGTATACCGCAAGAAAATATTATAGTTATTACATACGACAAATAGTAAAACATCATGTGACGATGATTTAATACAAGTCTTTTATTAAAACTTACAAGTGACAATTGCCGAATAATATTATGCGGCACGGTGAAACAAGAAGTGAGGATATAACGAATACAACTCTTTTATTAAAATATGACGGTGATACAAGAATTGCCGAATGATATTGTACGACTCATCCCTCGATTTGGACAGCGCCTACGGTCATGTCCTAGCTGCTTACATAGCCGACAATGACGCAAACCATCTCCTCCATCGGCATCCATGTCACCTTCAAACGCGCGTCTGCGGTCTACCTTGTGCAACACGCTCAGTAGTGGGGAATGGATGGAAGGTAGGCCCTTCGAGTTTTATATCCCCCTCGATTAATTGGCTGCATCTTGGGTGCCCATGTTTGCCTAATTGCATTCATCGAATAGTGCGGAGAGACGTATTGAGTGGCATCGTTGCGGCAAGATCTCGACATGCCGCCATGACGCGTGCGAGCATGGGATGTGTTCGAGGGGGTTTATTGCAAGTGCATACAGCCTCATCTTGGCCAAGTTGGCACTTTTGTTGATTATCTCTGCGCTAAATCACTCAGAATGTACTTTCTCTTGCGTCCACATTGAATATGTTATTCATACGGTCATATATTGACGTGCGGTGGGCCGAGATTTACATCGGCGCCTCAGAGGATGGCTTCACACGAGGGGAGAAAGTGCTTGTGATTTGCATGGCCGCCATTTCTCGGTCGCGAAATAATCTCTTGTCCTAAAAAGATCATCTCAATGATAGTGCATATTGGCGGGCAGCGCACTCCTCGTAGCACATTATTATCGACGACTCGGCTATGTTCGTCGTCATCACCGTGTATCCGCAATGTCTGAGACTTCTTAAATTCTGATCGAGCGGAATGGAAACTAACATTGTAAATAAATCTACCACCTTACGGGCGCCATCGATTGTCATGTACGAGCCCATTTCTCTGCCGGTTTTGCGCTATCCATCGAAAGCAAAAGTAATTTTACGCCGAGAGCTTACTTGCTCGCCCCTAGTATTTGAACCCCGATGTGCTTTGCTCTTCGCGACCATTTTTCGATGCGTTCGTTAATATCATTGAAAAGCGCCTTGAATTTGCGCCGTTGGTTTTGCATGCACATTGTCTTGAACTTCTTCACTAGGGGCTTATTCTTGAATGCGGTGTATAGGTTCGCCCCGGTGACGCATGCACCATCGAGAACGAACGTCCGCCACATTGGGGCATCACCGTGGACAATCTGATTACACCATGTAGGATTCCCGGTGGCGGTCGAAATGACGACACTCCGGGCGATCCATGACAACGTGAACTTTCAGAAGAGTTAGAAACCACAACCAGCTGTCATTGTTCTCGCTCTCCACAAAAGCAAATGCGAGAGGTAATATCTGGTTGTTTCCGTCAACTCCAAGTGCCGTTAATAGAGCACCATAGTACCTACCGGTGAGGAATGTCCCATCCACACAAATGACAGGACGACAATGCCTAAGGCCTCTATGCAATCGCCAAAAGACCAAAACAGTAGATCGATAGAAGTGGTTGGGTGCGACACTTCCATCGGGAGATATACTGACCTCATGGGCGTAAACATAGCATGTCCTGTGATTGGTCTCTGTATCTTGCGGAGGAGACGGGAGCCCAGGTTGTATGACTTCTTATAATCCCGAACAACAATTTCAAAGGTTTTTGCTTGGCTCGCCATGCTTGGTGATATGTAATCGACATGCCAAGTGCGGTTCGCACCTCGGCCATTATGGAGTGTGGTTTCATTGAGATATCGGCTTGAATAGCGCTTAGCAACATCTGCGCTATGAACTTCGAGTCCACATTATCGCTAATATTATGTACCAACTCCTCCGTACAAGTGTGCGGCTCGTACCTCTTGATTATGAAGTGGTGCTCATGTTTTGGGGCGATGGGCCCGAACATGGAATGAGCACTCCGGCTTCTTCACGCACTTCACCTCGTACACGGCCGGCCCGGACCGTGCCACGGAGTGCTCGCGCCGTGTTGTCACACCAAAGTTGCTGATGAAGTGTATGACCTCATCCTTCGTGCTAAACTCTTGACCCACTGTTATGTCATTGTGCATATACCCCCATCTGGAAATATTCGAGTGATCCCCGATCACCCAATTCGAAGCATCCAGAGCGCGATAATACGCTATGGCGGGCATCGGGTCGTCCTCTTCTTCGACATCATGCTCACCCCCTTCATCGAAATCATCCCCTGTGGCATGTGCATCTATCTCTCCCTCCTCCATTGAGATATCCGGATCCGTGCCCATGCCTAATGCCTCAACACCGGTCATCATACTACCAATTGGGTCCTCCCCATACCCTTCGGCACTTCCTCATGTGCACTCTCTTCTCTGGTGTTGCTAGGCCCATCCCGATTGTCTTGCCTCAGCAAAGACGTACACACCTAAGTGATACCCTCTTCTACCGCCTTATTAACATAGTGCGCCCAAGCGATTTATTTCTCGTGGCACGCCTTGTATACGTACATCGTACTATTTGGAACGACATGGCCTAACACCGTAGAACAAGTTTGTATTCATGACGGTTTATATGGAGATTTGAGCTATAACCACGCTAGCATTGGCGACTCTATTGGCAATGTGATTTGTAGTCTGCAAATGGTGCGCATGTGTGCATGCTTACAAAATTCCTTGCATTGGCGTGGGTGCATCTCCGTAAAAATAGTCATTGGTGTCTCCATTTACGTCAGAATATACACGTGCTCATTCATATTAATATTAAATTTACGTTTGTTTGTATTTAACTATTATTTCATACATTACATAAAATGTTAGCTTACGTGTTTAATACATAATACGTGTAAATATAGTGTATGTGTTTAATACATAAATACGCATAATTATTAGCTTACGTGTTCAATACATAAAATGTTAGTTTACGTGTTTAATACATAAGATGTTAGCTTACGTGTTTAATACATAAATATTAACTAAAATGTCACTAAAATACGTACAATTATATTACTATTTTGCATGCTAAATATACATTAATTTCTCTATTATGTTTAATTAAGCTAACAAGAAAATTACTATATGAAAAAATATAGTCACTCTTTTTAACTACGCACACTAGCGTTAATTTGTCGCTAATTATATATAGTTTTATGCTGATGCGTGCAATTAAAATTTAAACATTCATATATTACATGCTATAAAAATTCACTAATTTCCATTATATTTGTACACCATTTTCTCTCCTTGCATAATTAATTAATCACTAAGCATAATTTAAGTTAACCTAACACAACAAGTTTATGTTAACTCTAAAATGCGTACTGGCCAAGTTATAAGATCGATCGGTTCAAAGTTCCTAAAAAATTAAAACAAGCGTAAATTAGATGTAATATACGAAACTCTCGGTCATATTAAACTATCACCGTATGTCTTCGACCTTCGTAGAATCTCGTGCATCTTACTTGCTTGCTATACATCTTTGATGCGTGCTACGGTCTTGCGGTGCACAATTGATAACAAAATAGAAGCAAGACCTAGGTGCTCGTGCTTAGTTAATTAATTAATTACGTCATGGTGATTAGTTTAATTAACATTAACAACATACTATGCCAACATCAAGATAGTCAAATTTATCATACTGTGTATATAATATATACATACAATACATACATACAATATTAAGTACTAATATATATACATACAATATATACATACAATATTAAGTATATATATACATACAATATATACATACAATATTAAGTACTAATATATATATATATATACAAGATTAGCATACAATATTATTATGTCAAAATTAACTCTTGCATATCGTGCATCGCAATAACACTATTTATTTAGCAAGTAGAAAGCGGCGAAAAATATCAATGACCGACACTCCTCGTGAATCCCCAACCGAGGTATCGTGAATAATATACCGAACCGAACGAACTAAAAAGAATGTAAAGCGAGAGAGTGAGTGTGTGAAGGCGGCTCTGCGTGTGAAGCTGCAAGCGTGTGTGAAATGAACTGAAAGCGAGAGTCTTTGCGTGTGTGAAGACGAACGAACAGCGAACGCGATATATATAGAGTAAATTTTTGATCACTTGTGACCTCTAATCGGTATTAATTAGCGTAAATCATGCAATTACTGCTTGCTTAATTAAAAAGTCATCACTATTTTGTCGGTGCGAGATATTTTATTATTTTTTTGACCTTTGTTTTGTCGGTGGATATTATTTTATTATTTTTCGCGCACTATTTTGTCGGCACGATATTTTTAATAGTTTTTTTCCGCATGCGATAACGGACGCTTGAAATTAGGGGTCGGTCGGGCGTGAGCCGCCGCCACTGTATGCGACGCCACCGGGTGGCGGACCCGAGGATATTTTTGTAATTTCCTTTTACAAAGGATTATTTTATTAATTTTAATTTAACTGTTGATTATTTCAGGTATTTTTCCTACCCAATGATACCTCTTTTTCATCCTTATATTTCTCTCAAATCATCAGAATCGAGGTGTTGTCGCCAAGATCGACAACACTCCAATATCGCTATCCGTCACAAGACGGCATGGCCTTCGCTCATGACTTCAAGGAGGCCGACTATCTTGTAGAATTGCAGCGATTGGTCATCAGTGTGCTTCGATGAGACGGTGAGTAATTATCAAATTATGGAACGAATAATAGAGATTACAGAACTTATAATCAAATCATTATTTTATTAATCTATTCATTGCTTGTATTTGTAGAACCATGTCGACATTAGTGGCATAAAAAAAATATGCATCTCTACAAAAAATTTTAAGACATTTCTAAGATGATCTCTAGAAAATGTTTGAGCTACAAAAAACATACTTTTGCACATTTATCTTTTTGTTGGTAACAATTTCTATAATACACTAAATAGTGTCTTTCAATTGATATATAGTAGTATAAAAGTAGAGTAAAATACACGGGCGGTCCCTAAACTATTAGTTGATTCTCATCCATGTTCCTATTCTTTGAAATTGTAGTTTTGGGTCCCTAATCATTTTAAGTGGGTTCATCCCGATCCAAACCTGCCATGAGACAGCTCTGCAGCTGACGTGGCGCTGACATGGCCATTCATGTCATATAAATTACTTAAAAATCAGAAAAAAATCCTAAAAATACGATAAAACATAAAACAATTAGGAAAATTCATAAAAATTAGAAAAAAAACTAGCACTTGTGGGCGCCATATGCCACGATGCTAGAGTTGTTGCCCTGACAACTATATAGGGATTAAAGACGACCACACTGTCTTTATGTTAATTTTATAATTTTTCATATGTTTATGTTGTTTTTAATGATTTTCCATGTTTTTATTGATTTTCCTTTTTTTAAAATGATTTTCCCATATTTTTATGATTCTTTTGATATTTTCTATATGTTTTTAATGATTTTCATTTTTTTTTCATTTTTATGATTTTGAAAATAATTTTCTCATATTTTAATGATTTTTAATGAAATCGAATAGGAGCCGTTTGAAAGACATTCTAGCCATTAATAATATGACAAAAATGTTTTTGCAAAAGCACTGTCAAAATTGATTTAACAATGGCACAAACTAACGGTAATAATATTTGGACAGAAAAGATTCAGTTTGCGACGGACAGAAGTTCAGAAATAACACTTCTCACGTCGGACTGTCCGGCGCAAACAATTTTTGACTGCATGCGAAAGCTATAAAATTTAGTTGGGAACAGACAAGTTCGGCGCAAACAACAAACTTACTGGACGAAAGAGAAGTAAGAAGGAATTGTGACAAGTGTATGACGGACTGTCCGACGTAAACAAAATATTTTCTGCATAAGGCACCAAACAAGACCCAAAGCACAAGACTAAATTGTCTGGCGTCAACTTGGATGTTTCTGTTAGAACGCCGGACCGAAAGAAATGGGAATAACTAATTGTCCGGCGTGAACTTAGATGTTTATGAAGAAACAACGGATAGAAGCAAAAGCATATTGAGGGCTAGTCCGACGATAACCGAAGATTTTCTGGCAATGAATATGGCTAAGAACTTCTTCGGATTTGAGTTGCTCCAAGGTAATTTTTATGTGATTGAGAGACTAATTACCCATATAAGTAATAAAATGAAACCCCCTTAATAGTACGGCAAAGAACAAACAAAAACTAGCTACAAGCTTAAAACTTCTCCCAAGCTTAAACTAGTTAAAAATGTCCTTAATCTTGTCTTTGAGCTTGATGCCGCACTAGAAAAGGAAAACACTCACAATCTTGAGCCCAAATGATCTGTAGTAAGTACATTTGTGGTTCTTTGGGTCATCATCTCCAAAATTCTTTTAAATAAACAATCACTCAAGAAATTGAGGGGCCTAGATGCGAGAATCTTCCCCTTTTTGGTGATTGATGACAATATGCTTTCTGCAAAAAGAAGTTAGTTCCATGCATAGATAATATTATAAAAAGAGCACCCATAAACTCCCCCTTAAACTAACAAAGGGTTTTAAAAACACCAATAGATAGTCAATAAGCAATAACAAAAAGCCAAAAGACAGAATTACTAAGAAAAATTCTCCCCCTTTGGCATCAAGCACCACAAAGAAAAAGGAATGAAATTAATGGTGCTTAGAGAAGGTCCTCTTGAAGGCCTTGGTCAGTTTGGACATTTTGGATCTTGGCCTTGGAGAATCACTGCCCAAAGGAGAGGAAAACTCTGCTGAATCACCTTCTTGTTTGAAATAGGAGGCTTCCTGTCGACGGTTGGGATATCGACCCAAGTCAACCAAGGTTCTTCAAAGAGGAGATAGGAGACACGCCGAACAACCACGAACAGCAAAGAAAGGAGACAGGGGTTTTTATCCTGGTTCAGACCTCTCGGGAGAGATAATAGCCCTACGTCCAGCCTTTCTTTATATCAAAGAGAATTACAAGGAGGAACTCGACGAGATCGGCAGGTCTCGACGAGTAGTATGCTGAAAATCTATCTGCTAAGGTCCGAGCTAGACGCTAGGATGTAAAACTCAATGCCGTGGATCCTCTAAACGCCGTGTAGGCCCCTGTTTATATAGTCTTGAGTAAACCGACCTACCAAGGAATAATCGGGCCGGGCTGACTACGAGTACGTAACGAACTCAGTACACGCCAAATACATCCCGAGGTAGATAAGGTAACCTCCTAATCTTGGGGATCACGACTCCTAATCCAATCCGGGAAACCAACGTCCGGGTCTTCACGTAGTCGTGCAAGACTCTTGTTCGAGACGGACTCAAACACGATTCCTTGACCGTTACGCATCACGCCAGCCAAGAAGCTGTTTGGCAGGATGCATATGGGCCAGATAGAACCCTCCAGGGAGCTGGGCCCTGGTAGGCTGTTTGATCGGGCCGTCAGGGAGTGGGCCATGGCAATGGGCCGTAATTTAATCCCCGACAGCTAGCCGTTGCAGTAAAAACTAGCCGTTCTGGGACAAAACCGTTTTACCTAGCCGTTGTAGTAAAAACTAGCCGTTCTGGGACAAAACCGTTGCAGAGCTGCTTATACGGGACTATAAAAGTACCCAAACCGCCCATGCCAGCCACTACGCTCTCGCGCTTTCCTCTCTAAGCCCTAGCTCCAACCACGCCAAAGATCAAGTTCCCAAACTCAATCACCGACCACCTTTCGTCCGCCTCAGGAATCGCTATGGCCAAATTCACGGGCACTAGCTTGACCGAGGAGGACCTTAGGATCTGGGAGGAGGAGGGCCACATCGACACTGTGTGGTGGAGGTCGCCGGAGAGGAGGATACTCCGGAGCAGCTCGAGGGAGAGTTCGTCGACTTGAGCAGATTCGCCTTTGTCGGGTTGAGGTCTCTCTGAGGCGACCGTCGCCGAGGCCTTCTTGAACATCAGCGATTGGAGGTGGCGAACCTCAATCCGAACTCCATCCTCCAGATGGCCGTCTTCGCACACCTGTGCGAGGGCTATCTGGGCATCGATCCGCCGGTGGGGCTGTTCCTCCATTACTACATAGTAACGAGGAGCAGCTCCGCCGCTTCAGCTACCAGGGTGCTACTACTCAAGCTCGGCCACCGCCGATGATGCGCCAGACCCTCGCCCACCTCCGCCGACTCAATGGGCGCGTGGTGGGTGAGGTGGTTCTACACAAGCGGAGCGGCGACAAGAACTTCGTCTTCACCGCAAGGCGCCGCAAAGGGGCGCCAATGCCTCGGCCGGAGATGACCGCCGAGGACTGTACATGACAGGAAGATCGCCTCCCTCGTGAGCCTTGAGCTCACGCAGGCGAAGATTATTCGACTTCACAAATGAGCAGGTGCGTCCACTGCGGAGAAGGTCCTATCCTTCTACAAGATAGAGGGATGGGGAGACATCACAAGGGAGAGCACGGGTAAGTGCCTTTAAGACTCAACCTCTAAATACATTCTTTCCTCCAACAGAACTAACAATCCCTTATATTCGGGCAGAGAAGCCAACCGACGCATGGGTGACCGAAGGGTCGACGCCATGTTGAAGGCGGCGAAGAAGGACGGGAGGTCACCGGCGAGGTGGCGTACACTGCCAGCAAGAACGTGCTTGTCCGCACAGAGCGAGGTAAATTACTTACCTCACCTATGTTGCTAGACTTGCAACGTTGTTTAAATGTTAACGCCCGCTTCTCAAAAGCTGCAGGAGGACCAAGCGATCCTTGGAGGATCGTTGAGGAACTCTCCGGTCCGAGAAGGAGAAGGCGAAGAAGGGCAAGGCTAAGATAGCCACGAAGCCCAAGGTGGCGGCCGAGCCTACGCGAGCTCGCCATGACACGGCTGCCGCCACCGCCGAAGAGACCAATCTGCGGGCGACGAACGCATCGAAAGCGGACCAAGCGGTAGCGCGGTCAGCCAATGAGGAAGAGACCAGCGCTTCCTCCTCGCCGAAAGCAGAGCGACGAAGAGGTAAAGACCATGGCTATCTCGGCTTAGGCGTTACACGCAAGCTCACCTCGCCGCATGGATCGGCCGCACAGTCGCCGAAAGCGAGGAGGCTCGAAGAAGAAGTCGCACGCAAGAAAAACTTCTTGCGCTGCTTGCTGAGGAGCGCCACCACGAGGGAGCCGAGCTCGTCGCCGCTGAACACTCAAGGGCCAAGGCGAGAAGCCGCCAAGGAGCCCCGAGGAAGAGGCGGAAGGTTCCGCGAAGAAGATCAGATCAAGCCTTCCACGGCAGTATGTAGGAATCGATCTTTAGATCTTCCAACCTTCCGACCGCGTTAGACTTAACGATCATCTCTTTTCATCACCGCCCAAGAAGAGACCGCCACAGACGGCGTCGAGGCGCTCGGCGGTCGCCGCGCCCGAAAGCACTGCAAAAGCCCATGGCGATGAGGCTAGCGTGCCTCAAGGACAAGCCGGGCGGCGTGGAGCTCGCCCGCCGGGCTCCAGCGGAAGCGAGCGACGCTCCAAAGCGCGGTGGGGCGGCTGGAGGCAAAAGTAGCGACAAGCGGCGCCACGGACTTCGTGCCAAGGCGATGGCTCGGAAAGCTGCCAGCGGCAGACCGAGCAGCCGGTCTGCCAGCACTTCGTCGCAGGGCAGCTCACCCCGAGGCGACGGATTCTCCGTGAAAGGGCGAAACCCACCGCCAGGAACATGAAGAAGCCCCGGCGGTCGCGCAAGTCGCCCCGCCCGGAAACAACGGCGCCACCCGTGAGTGGCTCGACCTCGCCAAGACGTCGGGCGGAAGAGGAAAAGGAAGAGGATAAGGAGCGCGAGACGAAAGTGCTTCGCCTGCCGCTCCCGCACCCGGCGCAGATCGCTCCCGAAAGAAGAAGGAGCGAACAAGGCGGCGACGGCAAGAGCGCGCCCGCCTCATCCCACACGAGCGGGGCTTCGTGACGCATGGCCTCGAGGACCGCCTGCGTCGCGGACTGAAGCAACGACTTGGAAAGGTAGGCACCAAGACCAAATCTTTCTCAGCTTAGCTACGTCATCGCAAAGTAGTTAACTTGTTCTTCCCTCTCAGGTCTTTAGGGATACCATGGAGGAGCTCGAGGACGGCGTCACCATCGAGCGGAGCGCCGTACTGGCGTCGCTCCGGGAGCACCTCAGGACGAGGGAGTCCGAAGTGGGGCCCTCTGCACCGGCCCAAAGTCGAAACCGGCTGAAGGCGAAGGTAAAGAAGCTCAAAGCCCAATTGGCCGAAGAGAGGCGTTCCTGCGAGTCTCTCCTAGAAGAGGCCGAGGAGCCAGCCACAAGCCATTAAGGCGAAAGCACCGCGAGGAGAAGCCGGCCGCTCAAGTGGCTCAAGAGCAGCTTTGTCGACGCTTCCTAACGGCGGGACCAGCTCATGGCGGAAGCCAAGAGACTTGAGCCCACTTCGCCAAGGAAGAACAGACTTCGCGGGTCTCGAGCAAAGATCTCGACCTGGGGCTTCACAGAAGAGATCGAGGAGATGCTGGAGACGACGGTGAGGGCGATCACCGCAGAGAAAAGGTCAAGGAGCTGACGAGCAGCTCAAGACGGCCGAAAGCAATGAGTCACCAGAGCGAGGCTCGAACGATCACCAAGGCCAAGACCGAGGAGGTCGAGGCCATCCGGGCGAGAGGGCGCGCAAGCCAAGCGAGCAAGGAGGAGATCGAACGCCCGAGTGAAGCCCGGAAGGAATCAAGGCTCGAGGCGAAGTCGTGCGCCTCAAGTTAGAAGTTGAGGAGTCAAGGAGCACTTGCTCCTAAGTAGCACCGCTGTGAAACCCGAAAGGGCCTTGTACCAAACTTTTGAGTAATGTAATAAAGTACTTACCTTTATTCTGTAAAAAGAGCAAAGAAAAAGACAAGAACGAATAGAAACTAAGAGAAAAGCGAACAGTAGCTAGGAAGTTTAAGAAACCGTAGAGCGCTCGCTTAACTCCCAGCTTCACAGTGCATCTGCTCGAAACTGAGTTTGCGAACCCAACAGTGCACAAGAGAAAGAGCGACACCCTAGCCCCTTGTGACGGACGATGCTCGAGAACCAAGCTTGCGAACTCGAACGCGTCGCGAGAGAGAAAGAGCGACACCGCATTTTGCTCGATTCGCTCCGTGAGGGCGCTCGTTGACGTAAGTTAGGCGCCCAGAGTAACCGAACAACAAGGAAAGTGCCTCCGCCATGGGGCTTACGAGAGCAGGCTTTACCAAGTGGTCGCGCCGAGCGAGAAGTGCCTCTCGCCATGAGGGCTTACGAGCGCAACTTTAGCCGCAAGATGGAAAGGCCATGTTACGCAACCACGAAGTTTAGGAACTTATTGAAACCAGATCACGGATAGGGAAAAATCCTTAAGATTATGGAGCCAATAGTTCGCAAGGCCGGGCAGCCATCAAGTGTTACCAGAGAGAAGGAGGTAGTCTTCAAAAGACAAGAAGTGAAAAGGCGCAGAGGTCATGAGAATTCACTTAACTGCTGGATTGGACTTTACATGGTGCCCGAGAGACTTGGGCGAACTAAGGCGCGATGTTTTCAAAAAGCGCAGGCTAAGAAAACAGAAAAGACCTACACAAAGAACTTCGGTCGGGTCGATGTTCCAAGTGCTTTGGTCACCTCTCTCCGCCCTCCATAGCCAGGTAGCAGCCCGGGCGGCGTAAGAAACGATCGTAAATGGGCCCTCCCAACGAGGAGTTAACTTGTTGGCATTGGACAAGTTCGGACACGGCAGTAACGAGGTCGCCCGCCTTCAAAGCCCTTGGTCGAATCGACTTGGCGGCGTCTTGGCGAAGATCTTCTTTGGTAGCGCGCCATTCGACTTGTGCCCGGTCGCGTGTGCCTTCGAGGAGATCGAGATCGAGGCGGCGCTTGCTCGCCGCTTATTGTTGACCGAGCTCGTGCGAGGCGAACCGAGTACGATTTCGGCGGGCAGGATGGCTTCTGCACCATAGACCAGTTGGAAAGGAGTTTCCCGCCGCCCGGTGGCCGTAGAAAGCGAATCGCCTGAGGACGGAAGGAACTTCACAACCCAAGCCTTCTTGCAGGCTCGTTGAGGGCAGCAAATACCCGCCGTTTAATACCTGGACTATCTGTCTGCTAGCTCGCCGATCGCTCCATTGCTCGTGGATGTGCCACGGAGGAAGCAGACCTTGGTACCCACTGCTCGCAGATTCTCAGAATAGCTCGCCGGAGCCGGGTACCGTTATCCGTGATCGCTTATGGGGAATCCCAAAGCGCTGACCACGTTGCTTTTGAAAAGCGAACACCGTTTTGGCGTGAAGAGGCGACCGTGCTCTCGCCTCAATCCACTTTGTAAAAGTGTCTATGGCGACAGCGGTGTGTATAGCCCTTGTACCCCTTAGGAATGGGTCGAAGCGAGATCCGCACCCCATGTGGAAAAGGGCCGGATGGGGATTGTTTGGAGCTCTTGGGCGGGCTTGCGTGCCTTCCGGGCGTGAAATTGGCAAGCCTTGCACTTAGTCACGATGTCCCGGCATCTTGTAACGATGGGCCAATAATAGCCCATGCGAAACGCTTTGCCGACCGTAGTTAAGGAGGCGTGGTTGCCACAGCTCCTCGTGTATGTCCCTAAGAAGGAACACACCTCCTGCTGCGAGATGCACTTGGAGAGAACTCCCGAGCACCTTGACGGTAAAGGGTGCCATCCATAAGCTTGTATGGAGCGCACGCCTTGTAAGCCGAACGCCGGCCGTCGTCGGGCAGGATCCCATCTGCAAGGTACCGGACAAATGGCGTTGTCCATCCAGCACCGCCGATAACGGAGACAAGACCACATGTCTCTGTCGCCTCGTCGGAGACGTGATTGAGGGCTTGTAAAGGTGCTCGACGAGCACCCTGCCGGAAAGCGAGGTTCGCGTGAGGATCCAAACTTGGATAGCTGGTCGGCCAGAAGTTGTCCTTCCTTGGCACGAAGAGCACTTCAAAAATCGAAAATGCCGCCCAATTTCCTCACTTCAACCGTATCGCGCCATTGAGTCATCGCAAAGACCGATACTCCTTGTTAACTGATTGATGACCACCGTGAATCTCCTTCACAGCTAGCCGTTGGACACCAAGCGACTTGCACGCTCTTAGTCCCGCGAGGAGGGCCTCAGACTCTGCAGCGTTGTTAGTCGCCACAAAGTGTAGTTGGACGAGATCTCGGAGTTGCTCTCCTTGAGGAGATGAGAACAAAACCAGCCCGAAGTTTCGGTCGCGAGCCATCGAAAAACATGGTCAAGAGGGTTCATCAGGTTGCTTGGGAGCTTCACAGGATTTGAGCGGCAAGTCCATTCGGCGACAAAGTCAGCTAGGACACGTGACTTAATAGCGGTTCGGGCAACAAATAATGATCAAACTCGCTAGTTCCATTGCCCACTTAGCTATCGTCCGCTAGATTCCTTGTTCGTAGGATTTCTCCCGAGAGGAACGTGGTCGGGACCAGATTTGATGCGCTGAAGTAGTGGCGAAGCTTTCACGAGGACATGAGCAAGGCGTGAGTAGCTTCGGACCTCGTGGTAACGCTCCTTTGATCCGTGAAGTACCTCGCTCACGTAATAGATTGGTCGCCAGATGCCTTCCCTTTCAACCGCTCAAGACCGCGCTCACCGCTTGTGGCGTGCAACCTAGGTACAAGCAGAGCCGCCGCCATGCCGCTGGGTAGTCAAGACGGAGGATCGACAGTATCGCTCGATCCCGGAAGGATCTATCGCTTCTTCCGCCCACTCGAAACTATTGTGCTTGCGAGGCCTTAAAGAAGGGCACCAGCGTTACTTTGACCGAAATAAACACCTTAGAGCAACCATCCGCCCAAATGAGGCTCAGTACTTCCTTTATGGTAGTTGGAGCACTGCATATTTTCAATGGCTTCGATTTTTTCGTGGTTGGCGGAAATACCTTGCGAGCCAATAACATAACCGAGCAACATTCGAGATCGAACACCAAAGGTACACTTCTCTGGATTTAATTTTATTCGATACCTAGTGAGATTATGAAAAGTCTCTGCCAGGTCTTTTACATGATCTGGAGCATACTTGCTCTTTACAACTATGTCGTCGACATAGACCTCCGTGTTTTTCAGCATATTTGCTCGGGAAGGTCTTCTCCATTAAGCGCTGGAACGTGGCACCAGCATTGCGCAGACCGAAAGACATGGTCGTATAGCAGAAAGTGCCGAAAGGGGTGATGAAGGTAGTCTTCTCTTCATCCTCGGGGGAGATGCTTATTTGGTGGTAACCGGAGTAAGCATCTAAAAACTCGAAGTCAAGGCGTCATGATCGCATCGACCAGCTGGTCAATATGAGGCAGCGGGAAATTGTCCTTAGGACAAGCAGCGTTCAGATCTGTGTGATCGACACACATCCTCCACTTACCGCCTTTCTTCTTTACAATGACAGGGTTGGCTAACCATTCGGTGTGATCAACCTCGCGGATGAACCCAAAGAATGACGGTTGCCAAGTCGATCTTTGATGATCCTGGTTGAATTCAGCGGCGAAGCTTCGGCGAACAGGCTTTTTGTCCGCCGACAAACCGGTTTGTGTGATTACCTCCTTGGGACTCGGGCATGTCGGATGGCTCCCGGTGAATACATCTGCATTAGCTCGGAGGAAGGCAATGAGCTCGCTTTCCTATTTGGGGTCCAGTTGGCCCCAAGTGAACTATCTTGAAAGTATCATCAAGCGGCAATGAACTTCCTTGGTTTCTCCCCTGGTGAAGGAGACCCTAGGGCGTCTGAGACTTGGTCTGCGAACTTGAGACAGCGGCGGAAGTTGGTCGACTAGGGCGAGGCGCTCGTCGCAATCGCAGCGACTTTGTGGTTGCCCTTGACCGTGATCACACCGTTAGGACCCGATATCTTCACGCAATGGTAAGCGTGGTGGGACCTGACCATAAACTTACCGAGAGATGGCACGCCTAAGATCGCGTTGTATCTTCGATGGGAAGTCGACCACGTCGAAAGTGATCAACTCGTCCGGAAGTTGCTTGGGTTGCGAAGGTGACAGGCGACAACAACGCCTAACGGCTTGCAACGACTTCTCCGGAACAATTCCTTAGAAGGGCATTGCGACTTCCTTGACTTGGAGCGAGGAATTTGCATCTCGTCCAAGACTTTAGCGAAAAGCAAGTCCAAAGCGCTCCGCCGTCCACTAAGACACGGCCAACTCTCGCGTTCGATGGTCGGGCGACCACCGGTGGGGCCGTGAGGCTTGGCCATCCCAAATGGGGCAATCCTCCCGAGAGAAGGAGATGGGGACCTCGACCCACTTCATCGATTGAGACCGAGGTTTTGCCTTTTGACGTTAATGGACCTCCCGAGCAGCTTCCTTGAGGTCTGCGCCGAGAGGTGTAAGCCGAGGAGCCACTAAAATGGCGGCGATATGATTCATGAGCTCTTGATATTCATCATCATCTTCCGATCACCATCGTCGGTTTGGCGCTTGCCTTACCGGCATCACCTTGTTCGGCGGGGTGGGCATTGGGCCCTTGCCGTTGTAGAAATTTTCGAGCTTTGCGGCCCAAGTTCTCTGATGGCGTATATCATGCCCGTAGTCTTTGGTGGAACTTGCAAAATCGGTCGCTCGGACCTTTCTTGCCTTGTCCGCCTCCCTGAGCAGGCTTTTTACCCTTGTAATTATTGTTGGGCTTCTTCTGCCCATCCTTGGGAGGAAGTGTGCGATCCATACCTGCGACGGTATTGTTCGCATCACCTTTGTTCTTCTTCTTCTGGGACTTCTTGTCACGGGAACATTCTTCTTGCTCTTCTTCTTCTCATCCACACCAGTGGTGGGCGGCTCGCCTTTGTCGAACGCCTTTTTGTCTTGAACGCGCTTCTGCGCGTTGGCATATGATCGGCCGCCTTGAACAGTCGTTGGCGGTCCAGTCTCGTTGATCTCGAGATCTGGGTGAGCCGCTTCGTCGCGGACTCCGCTTTTGAAGGCGCGGACAATGATTCATCCGAGATGTTCGGGATCATGTTGCGGATCTTAATGAAACGCTTCACGAAGTTGCGGAGGGTCTCCGTTCATCCGGATCATCTGTGCAGATCATCCTCCTTACCGGACGTCACGTAATGACTCTGGAAATTAGCGATCGAGGCGTCACAAAGCTGGTTCCATGGTGATGGAACCCCTGGCGATTGAACGACCACGTCCGAGCGGCACCCTCAAGGACGGTCGAGAGGTAATTAGCCATAACGAAGCTCGTCACCCCGCCGCCATGATGGCCGTGGCGTGAATGGAAAGAAATTCCTCCGGGTTACGAGTCCCATTGTACCTCTCCATGTGGCCGGGCTTGAACTTTGAGGGCCACCGGACAGCTCGAAGCTCGTCGAGAAAGCCCCGCAGCCGAGCATATGATCGACCACCTTCCCGGCGTAACCTAGTCTTGAGAAGGCGTTGGTCTTGTTGCGCTGGGGAACTCTCGCTGAGCAGGATGACTCGGCTGGAGAAACTCTCTCGGGACAATCCACCACGCCCTTCCTCGTGGTAGCGACGGCGCTCCCTCACAAGGGGACCGTCCGTGATCATCGCAGACTGCGCTTGCCCCGTGGTCGCGATGACTACGAGGACTTGGCGGCGGCGGCGACCACGGTAGCTTTGCCCATGGACAAGATGATCCTTCGATGGTGGCGGGTCCGCGATCGATCGAGCTGTCCGAATCATTCCGAAAGGTTTGGTTGCTACACGCTGAGGAGTTGTTGACTTCTCCTAGAGACTTTAGGCCTTGACCCGTCGCTCTAGGTTAGGCGCTTAGACGCCCATGCGGGCGAGATCAACTTGATTGGTGGATCTAAGGACCGTTGCTATAACCCGAACCGTTCCGACTTTGATCTATGGGTCCGGAATCCACGAACCATCCGCGTTACGCCCGATCGAGTCCGGCCACGCGAATTGACCCGAACAGGAAGCTTCACCGGAGACTTAAGCGCCAAACGCGAGGTGGGTCGCGACATTGCTGCTTACCGGTCGCGAAACCGTGCTAAGGTCGATTGATGGAATCGTCGAGGTCTGCGGCGAATACGTCTTGCTCGCGAAAGCGGCTGCGCGACCTCGTCTTGATGCCGGCGAGTTAATCCGCCCGACCTCGCCAGCCGTCACGGCCGTGCGGATCCTCGAGGTTCCTACATCGCCATGTTAATGCCGCGGGGCCATGCGAAGGTATGCTAGACGGTGTCATCGCCGTGTCTCCACGTGGAATCTACCGATATAGCCTTGGAATCGACAAATCTAAACCGTCGAAAGATCATCGCTTCCGTAGTCATCGTCGATGACGGAGTGCGATCTGAGGCTATCTCGCCATGTAAGCGGAGACATCCGCCTCGGATGCGAAGCGTTCGAGACCGAACGGATCGATCTGAATCGACGAGGATGAGACATCACGCCCTTCCGAGTCGTAGCCCTCGTGAAGTATCTGTATCGCCGACGGAGTTCGACATGCTCGTCTGCGTGTCCCCACGGACGGCGCCAAATTGTCGGCGGTTGGGATATCGACCCAAGTCAACCAAGGTTCTTCAAAGAGGAGATAGGAGACACGCCGAACAACCACGAAACAACGAGCGAGCAGGAGATGGGGTTTTATCCTGGTTCAGCCTCTCGAGAGATAATAGCCCTCGTCCACCTTTCTTTATATCAAAGAGAATTATAAGGAGGAACTCGGCGAGATCAGCAGGTCTCGACGAGTAGTATGCGAAAATCTATCTGCTAAGGTCTGAGCTAGACGCTAGGATGTAAAACTCAATGCCAGGGATCCCTCTAAACGCCGTAGGGGCCCTGTTTATATAGTGCGGAGTAAACCGACCTACCAAGGAATAATCGGGCCGGGCTGACTACGAGTACGTAACGAACTCAGTACACGCCAAATACATCCCGAGGTAGATAAGGTAACCTCCTAATCTTGGGGATCACGACTCCTAATCCAATCCGGAAAACCAACGTCCGGGTCTTCACGTAGTCGTGCAGGACTCTTGTTCGAGACGGACTCAAACACGATTCCTTGGCCGTTACGCATCACGCCAGCCAAGAAGCTGTTCGACAGGATGCATATGGGCCAGATAGAACCCTCCAGGGAGCTGGGCCCTGGTAGGCTGTTTGATCGGGCCGTCAGGGAGTGGGCCATGGCAATGGGCCGTAATTTAATCCCCGACACTTCCATAGATTGATCATGTCAGCTTGGCTCAGGATTTTCTTCAATAGTCCATTGATGAAATTCTTGTTGGAGTTGTTGCAGACTTGAGCTAATATTGTGAAGTTCAGAATCAGCCACAGCCTGTTCCCTTACCACTTGTTGTTCATATTCATTCTGCCTCTTATATAGATCTCTTATAGCTTCATCTTGACATTGGAGAGACTCTTGATAAGGTATCATTCTGCAATTCCACATATGCTCAGAGGCGGTCTGATGCTAAATATTTTGATCATATATTTCACAAGTGCATTGATAGACCAAGTCTTGAATGTCTTGACTATGATTATCAAAATCAATCACCACACTATTCAATCTTGTGTGTGGACTCTGTCTTTTTGCTTAGATCCTTAAGACGCTTGGCATTTGCTTCTTGCATATTCTTTAAATAATCCATTTTTGATAATATTCGGCCTTGAGAGTCAAACAACTTGCTTTGCATGCCTCTGACTTCTTTAAACTCCTCATCATATTTGTCCGGAAGACTGTTAACAGTGGAGTAAAACCCTTGAACTTGAGTACCCAAGTTGTCCACTGTAGAAGTTAATCCTTGAATTTGTTCACTCAATGAACCGAGCAGCATCAGCTAATTCTCTCAGTCTATCAATTTGTTCACTATCAGAGCATGCTCTAACTTTAGTGTGAGATCCAACATTTCCACTCATTCTTCTAGCAGTACTTGATCCAGTGTGTACCACCTGAGTATGTTCACTAGCCAATAGCCTTACAGCCCTACCTTCTCTTCTAATCGGTGGCCCTTGATTGCTTCGGTCATCAAACCAAAAATATAATACCTTTGTTTACGAGAGCATATATATCTAATTTCCCAAGTTATAGATGGGGTTTCATGCACCTCCGTGGCCACTTGGTTCACATTTAGATCCATGCTCTAGCTCTGCTCAGCCCCTAGGGGATTTTTTTTGGCATGAAAACCCCTAAAACTTTTTTATAAAATGATCAGATCTTTCTTCCTCCTCTCTTCCTCCCCATCTCTCCTGAGTCGGCCACCACCCGGCATTGCCGTTGCCGGCGACCACCTGCCTGGCCAGCGTGCGACCATGATGGTGCGACTTGGGTGCAACCAGGGCGCACGGGCGCAGTACGACGCATCTCGACGTGGTCCGAGCGTGGGGTGACGCATGATACAAGAGCCATTGTGGTTGCCGGCCGGCTAGGCGGTGATTGTTAGCGGTGGTGTGACCGGGCGGTGTTGGCTGTCTCGGGAGAGAGGAGAAAGAAAAAAAGACTTGATTGCTTGAAAATTCAAATGTGAGGGGTTTTATTGTAAAATTATCACTTGGAGGCTGACTTGATTTGAACATGAATCTTGATATGAATCCGATGGTCATAAAGCTAACTGGAACCCCAACTACCTTGAGAATGCTTATCAATTTGTTTACAAGGCAACCATATATGCAACCTCCCGTCATTGAAATCAAAGAACTAAAGTTGTCACATGGTAGATGTATAACGTGAAAATTTAATTGGAACAATGCACTATCTTTTTTTAGTTAACCTATGTCGCATAACACCGTAACTCGATTTAATTGTGTGCTAGACCCTCAGTATCAACTTCATACTACCATTCACAACGAGATGGAATTTTGATAAATAAATGGATTAATATCACTGTTGCCATTACAATTTGACCACTTAGCGTGCTTGCCATTTTTAAACCCACGGGTCGACCACCAGTGCCATTGTATTGTTCTGTCTGCCTCAAACGTGCCAATATACAGCTTTACGGGGCAAAATACGAGAGGAAATACGTCTTATGGGTGGGGCCCACCTGTCATACTGTACCCTTCTTCTTCCTCATGTTCATCGTCTCTCTCCCAACTCTCCCTCTCTCCCTCAACCTGAGAAGATGCAAGGCCTGGAGCGGCGGCACAATCTCACTCGTCGGGGAGCTTCACGCCGTCGCCGGGGAGATTTGCGCCGTCGCCGCCCCTGTTCTTGTCCTTCGCCAGATTTTGGGGGGCACCACTGTCTACCTGGCAGGGAGGGATGCCACCGGCGGCGGGGAACAAGCTCTAGGAGGAAAGCGTAGCGGCAATGGGGGACGAGCTCGGGGAGGATGGCAGCGGGACAGCCTCAGGGATGAGCTCGATGGCGGCACGGAGCTTGTGATTGGGCGGCGGCGGAGGTCGACAGGAGCTCACGGCGGAGTTTGATGGGAGCTTGGCTCACGATTAGGCGGCGCGAAGCTCGTGATTGGGCTGCGGGGGAGCTCCACGGAGGCATGGAGCTTGTGATTTGGTAGCGGCAGGAGCGGAGCGGTGGCGGCGATGGGAGCCGAGTGATTGGGAGCTCGATGGCAGCGTCACCTTGGAGCGGCTGCGGCGGGAGCAGAGCGGCGGCAGCTGCAAAGCGATGGTGGCAGGCTCAGAGCTCGACGGCAGCCCTGGAGAGAGACGGAGAGATAGAGATGAGGAGGATGGAGGAAGAAGAAAGGGGTAGAGTATGACAGGTGGGACCCACACGTTAGATAGTATTTTCCATGTATTTCTCGTATATTTTGCACTGTAAAGCTCCATAATGGCATGTCTGAGACAGAAGTTGAGATGAAATGGCATCTCTGCGAGGGTCAAATTAGAAATAGCAACTGTGCTCTAAGGGTGTTTCAAAATGGCATTAGTGATGTTAACCCTAAATTAATTACCATGGAGCTGCTCGGAGTTACTGATAAATATAGAGCCAGGGAGTCGAGGAGTACGAAGAGAACTATGGAGCCACGGTCCTTTACTAGACCATTTTCAGCGGTAATTTTTGGGGTCATTTTTTCCTTTACAAGAGATTCCGATCTTTTGAAATACTACAGCAAATTTTCTTCGTGGTTCTCTTCAGAAAAGAAAAATCTTTGTGCATTCTCTTCAGAATTAGGAAATTCTCTCTCCATTCTCTTTACAAATTGTTTAAAGGGGTGATGTTGAAGAATGAAGGAAAAAATAAGAGAAAGAGAATGGAACGCAGAGAAAATGGTTGAGGATGTCTTACACACCGCAATCTCCATCCCTGTATGCGTTCAGCATAGCAGAAAACTAAGCTAGCAATTAGGGTAAGAAGCACGATTGTTGATAAAACTAGCGGGCGATATAACGTAACTAGAGATTACATGTACACTCGTGTTCCACAAATTGCAAAACCTTGCTTGCATTTGACTTCTATGAAATACATAAGTAACCACTCTTGAATTTCATGTTCTCTGAATAGATATGCTAATTGAGCTGAACTTTTGCGCTGAACTTTGAGATATTTTGGTATACTTTCTAAACTGATTCATTTCATTTATATTATTTTTAAGGGCTTTGAGAGATTAACAAAGGTAAGGTTGATTGGTGTAATGTTAAAATCTTTAATGCATTAATCAATACTTATGAGCTTAGGGAGATTGAATTAACAGGGGTGGTTATACTTGGACTAACAATTAGCAAGATCCCATTCTGATTAGACTGGACGAAGTTTTTGTTAACAAAAGTTGGGAGGCTATGGATTGTTCTCTGATTATAACTCTCTTTTGTTTCAAGTAAATGGCCAACCCAGAGGAGTCAAGGGTGGTTTTAGATATAATCCGGAGTGGAGTAATAAGGAGGGTTCATTGATACGGTTCAAAAAATTTTGAGTCAGCCTGTGGTGGCTCTTACCAAATTGGATTCCTTGTTGATTAGGCTTAGAAGGGTTAAGAAATGCCTAAACGGTTGGGGCGCCAACTCTTTTGGTCAGGATAAAAAGCTAAAAATAGATTCCATGCGTAAGTTAAAAAATTTAGAAGTGAAAGAGGAAGGCGTTGGTTTAAACAGTGACGAGGTCCTTTTGAAAATTCCACGAGCAAGAAGAGTTGTATTGGTATTCTAGGGCTCATGAGAAACGACTATTTCAAGGGGATGCTAATATGGAGTATTTTCATAGAATAGCCAATAGGCGTAGGCAAAAGAACACTATTTTATCTTTACAAAATGAGGGGGTTCTAGTTCATTCTAAAGATGATATTCTTTTGATGGCTACAAGCTATTATAAATCACTATTTTTATAAAACGGTGGGGAGAGCCCCAATTTGTCTTTGGGATATTTGGAATAATCATGAGAAGGTCACTGACCTGGAGAATGAGAATTTAATTAAATCTTTTTTAGAGTGGAAATTAAATGTGCAACATTTGAGATGGGACATAACAAAGCTCATGGCCCTGATGGGATCCCTATATAGTTCTGTCAATATTGTTAGGATACTAATAAAATAGACAGTGTTGAGACTTTTCATGAATTTTGAAGGAAATATGCAAATTGACAAAATCAATCATGGATTAAGCAAATGGTGTGTTGGATAAAGCAAGTGGTGGGGGGGGGGCGCAATGAATGTTAAAATTAACAATACTCTAGGCTCTTATTTTCAAGGGGTCAAGGGGTGAGACAGGGGATCCTCTCTCCCCATTGCTTTTTAATGTAGTAGCTGATTGTGTGTCTAAAATGATTGTTGTGGCCCAGTCTCAAAATCTGGTCAAAGGGCTTATTGCTGATTTTGTGGAGGGGGTGGGTTGATTGTTTTGCAATATGCTGATGATACAATTCTTTGCTTACAGAATGTTTTGTAATCTGATAGGGTTCTAAAATTTATTATGTTTCTTTATGAACTAGGTGTGAAAAATAAACTTTCATAAGAGTGAGTTTTTTATTTTGAATGGGGATAGTATAACTGAAAAGCTTTATTCGGGGTTGTTCACATGTGACATTGGATCTTTGCGCATCACTTTTCTTGGTTTTCCTGTTTGGGGTAATAGGCTGAGGGTGAGTCATTGGGATACGATTATAAGTAAAGTAGAAAAGAAATTGGAAAGGCGGAGGGGTAGCTCTCTTTCGTATGGTGGGAGATTAGTCCTTATCAATGCTTATCTTTCTAATATTCCAATCTACAGTATGTCTATGTTTTTATGCCTAAAACAACCATAAAAAAATAGATAAAATAGGAGGAATTTCTTTTGTAAACAAAATGGGGTGAAGAAAAAAATACCATCTTATCAAATGGGGTAGGATTTCTAGGACTAAATGCAAGGGTGGACTGGGTGTGCTTAATCTTACAGATATGAATGTGAGTCTGCTTCACAAATGGTGGTGGAGGTTTGTCACGACCCCCTGCGTCTCCACAGGGAATCCGGCACCATGATCTGATACTAGCCCAGACTAGTACCTCATGATGGACAATTCAACGGCTATCATCACTGGCATTCCATTATTATTCAAAATAACGGAGTATTTCAAGGTAGCATCATCTGCTATTACAATAAGACTGATATTACAAAATATTAAGAACAATAAAAGAACATCGAGCGAGATAACCTTCACTGACGATATCCAAGCAATTGACCCGGACACCCGCTGCTAGTCCTGCACACCTGAGTTCGGACCCTCCTGGTCCTGATCAGACTTGCTACCTGAATAATAAAATTATCCGCGATAGGTATAATGAGTACGCGGCTACCCAGCAAGCGATCCTTAACAATGTATGCAAAGGCAAAGGATGAAGGAAAGGTTATTTTACACAAAACATATTACTAAACAAATTTTAGTTGTCAAGTTTTAATTAAGTGAATGCATGATCTCAAGATATTACCAACAATCATCAAAGGAAGGTGCATCCTCGCACCAGGCCAATCCCAGCCTACACTAGTCAAGTTTAATTATTAAAAAGGTGGGACTACATGTGAAAACCTCTCGCCTCGTCCATAACCGTGGACACGGTTATCATGATAGTTTTAACTCTGCAGAGTCTGTACACATTCCCCACAAGCCCCGTCTCATCCCGAAGGAGATACGGTACAAGGCCTTTCCAGCCTACTACGCCTACCACTTCGCCGCCCTTTCTTTTTAGTTTTCCTACCACGGTGCCACGGTGATGAGGCGCCTACTACTCGACACCACCCGGGGGCGTTCCCCATTTAAGCCATTCGGTCTCAAGAACGAACCTACCCCTCAGGTAAATTAGCTAGCCTCACCCTAGGGAAAAAGTATCGAACCATAACCGGCCAGCCTACGAGCAAGTGGTTAGTAGGTTTCGCAGGATACTTAGCCAGAGCCAAAGGCACAAGTGGCTGTACTGTTTGGTTTGGTCTAGCATGTCATAAGCTTGAGTCCTTAGAAGAGGAGACCTCCATACCACAGCCACAATCCATAAATCATCTCGACCGGGTCTCCTCTAACCAACCACACAATGATTTTAGTTGATTAGGTTTTAACCAAAACATATAGAAGCCTCGGCTCCGCCATCTCATTTTTGTAAGTGAATCACCAATGCAAACCTAGCATCTAGTCCAAGGATAGGCTATGGAATTATAGAGGGGTTCATCAATCAAGGCTACAACATGATAGTAGAAGACTAGCATGGTCGGGCACACACGCACTAGTCTAGAATGAATGCAAGTAGCAGTTATGACATAAATACATAAAGTGAAACTGTAAACATGGGATAGGAATATGCAAACTAGTGCTTGTCTTCGAAGAAGTCGGAGCTTTACGGATCTCCTACAGAAATTCCTGGCAAAAGTCTCCAGTCCCGAAAAATACGTTACCTACACGTAGATCAAGAAAACCAAAGCAAACAGCAGATCCAAGCAATGAAAATATAATAATAAAAATATGTTAAAATTCTAGAAATTATTTAGAAAATAATGGTTCTGAAATCACCTGAATCAGAGTTCGGGAACTCCTTAAACAATTCCGGGAAGTTTCTGAAAAATCAGAAATCCCAAGAAAAGAATAAACCGGTTTAAACTGGCACAAACCGATTTAAACCGGGCTCGACCAAGCTAAGCACAGAGCCAGCGGCGACAATGGGACACGCGACGCTGAAATGGCGGCGCTGACGAAGCGGCGACGCGTGGGCGGACGCTGTGCAGCCGGCGAGCGGCGCGAGTAAGCGGCAATCGGCGGGCGACGCGTGGCGGCCCGGGATCGCACGGCGCGACGCTGCTGGAGCGAGGACACGCGTGCGGCCTGGTTGGCGGCGGTGGCGGGCGAACGGCGAGGCGACACGCGGCGGGCGCTCTGGCGGCAGCGGCGCGCGATCGCATGGCGACAGCGTGGCGATGGCGGCGGCGGCCTTGGCGCAGCGACGCTGCTGCGGGCCAGGTGGCGCGGGGTTGGCAGCGTGGACTCGGGCGGCGGCGGACGAGGTTCGCCGGCGGCGATGTCGGCGGCGGCGGAGGGCAGGGAGGAGAGAGAAACTTCGGCGAGGCTTTCGGGATGCAATTCTCCACCAAATTGGACGATCCATATATGCAAATTGATCGTCTCGACGAGCTCTACACCATGGTGGAACCTAATCTAGGCTTTGGTTTCAGGACAGAGAGCGATACCTCAAAAGGTGCTCGGGATTGCATAGAACCAAGGCGGCGGCTAGGGTTTCGGGGGTGGGGTGTGGTGGCTGCGACCAGGGGGCCTAGGGGGGTTTATATAGTGCTGGGAAGGGCTGAATTCGGCTGGTAGAAGGTAGGAAAGGTTTAGAAGTCCGAAACCGACTTGGAGTAGAATTCGGAACCTTCCTTTTAAAGAAATGGAGTTTCCTCGAGCTAATACACCTCAAATCCGAGATATAGGTCGGTGGTAGGTTCTAGATGACTCCAGAATTTTTGGAGAATTTTCCTAATCGGTTTCCACATTATTTCATGCGGAATACTTGGTATTTCATGTGCTGACTGGGCAAATCCGAATTTCCGGAGACCCAGAAAATTAGGAAAAGGGACGGATCCAACTCTGCTGGTTAGCGAACTTGGGATTTGTGCTAAGGACTACCCAAACACTATTTCTAAAGCTAGGTCTTGACCTAAATAACTAATAAAGCCTTTTATAATACATAAAATAATAGTAATAATGGGTTTTAAATATGGATAAATAATAAAATTGATTTTACCTAATTTTTTATTTTTAATAACTTGGGACACCTACTAATTTTATTAGGATGTCACAAGGTTAGATGGTGGATGTGGCATTTGGTAGGACCTGGTGAAAAAGAAATACTTGAAAGAAAAACCTATTTCTTCGATGGAGGCTAAAACAACTGACTCGCCTAGGTGGCGTGTTCTGCTTCATTGCAGGCAGTGTTATGTTGGCAATAGGAGGTATGAGGTAGGGGATGGTAGGAGAGTGGATTTCTGGAGGGATACCTAGGTTGAGGATATCCCTCTGAGGGATAAATTCCCTTGTATCTTTTTTATTTGTTTAGACGATGATATTACTGTTGCACAATGCAAAGCTCGAAAATGGAAGCTGTCCTTTCGACGTTGGTTACATCCTAGTCTTATGTCGGATTGGGTGGATTTTCTATCCAAACTCTTTCAAGTTGCTTATAATGAGAATCTGGACAAACCTGTGTGGAGGATTGATAAATCGGGAAAGTTCATTGTTAAATCTGTTTGTAGATTTCTTTCTGAGAGATGGCATTAATCTAGAAATTTGAGCAGGATCTGGTGTTCGAAGGATCCTTGAAAGGTTCAGATCTTTCTTTGGTTGTTACAGCATAAGGTGTTATGAACGAGAGAGAGTATGAGAAGAAGGAATTGGGGAGGGGATCCTAGATGTGAGTTTTGTGATAATATTGAGATTATAGAGCATCTTTTTTTCTCTTGCCCTTGGCAAAATCCATGTGGGGGATCATTGCTGCTTGTTGCAATGTAGACTCTTGACTAACTAATTTGGATGGGTATTTTTAGTGGATGCGAGATTCGTGGCATGTGAGTAGCAAGATTCATCCATTTTGTTTGCCTTCTTTTTGTTGGGGTACTTGGATCTACAAAAAGAAATCCTCCTTTGATGGGGTTAAAGCGAGGTAACCCATAACTATTATGCACATGATGTGTGCCCTTTTATATTTTTGGTCAGGATTTTTGGAGGAAGAGATGAAATCTAGTATTAGAGAATGTTCATATTGATTGAGTTCCTTCATTGTAGGTGTAGCATAAGATGGACAGAAGAAAAAATGAACCATAATCTATTGGCGGACAAGGATGGTATTGCGAAGAATGGGAGCTAGTACTTTGCTGGGGGGGAGCTTTTAGCAATCTACCTAGCAGTGGGAAAATCTGTGTAGATGATGGGTGTTGACAATTGAAGTGGAAGTGGACATTTCTGCTGATTGCTGTTTAATTTTGGTAGCAAGATTCTCTAGCTTTTTCAAACACCTTGGTGATGTTTTGTAAGATAAACAAGGGAGAGGTTGTTCCCATACTTGTGGTGTGTCTAAGGTTTTCAAAATTGTTTCTCATTTGGTTATGCTTGTTATCTCTACGGGTGTCTTAAAAAGTATATGTATCCTAGTCATACTACTTTATTTTCGTTGTCTTGATGATAATGGAAATCGGGGCTAGCCCCTTATGGAAGAAATTGTCTACGCACATAAGAGAAAAAAAAGCTAGGTTTTGAAAAGCAAATCGTATATATATTTTTTTATTTGGTTTAGACTAAGGGTCTGTTTGATTCGTGGCCTAAACTTGCCACAACTAACCTTAGTCATACCACAGTTGCTTAGGCACCTGTTTGGTTCCCTGCTAAGCTAAGGCTCGCCACAAGAGCTTAGGCAAGTTTCTATTGACTTTCCTCAGTTTTTCACGCCTAAGGTGTGGCGGTGTTTTTCACCGCCACAACTCGTTGCCGCCGCGACGCCTCTCTCTCTCTCTCTCTCTCTCTCTCTCTCTCTCTCTCTCTCTCTCTCTCGCGGTGGAGATGGTAGCACGAGGCGGCGCCGGCGGAGCTCCAGGGCGGCGGCCTCCTGGCGTGAAGCTTTAGGGCGGCGGCCCTCTCGGGGCGGCGGCCTCCCTGCGTGAAGCTCAAAGGCGGCGGCGGCGGAGCACCACCTCCCGGCGTGAAGCTCAAGGGCGGCACCGGCGGAGCTCCAGGGCGGGGCCTCTCGGCGTGAAGCTCCAGGGCGGCGGCCCTACCTGCCCAATGTGAATTTGTGCTTAATTGATTGTGGGTTTGTGCTTGATTGATGGGGTCAGATGTGGATTTGTTCTTGATTTGATGAGGGGATATAGATGGGGACTGTGGATTTGTGCTTGATTGTGTGATTTGTTGATTAATCGGGATGGGGAATGTGGATTTGTGCTTGGTTGTGGCTATAAACCAAACACTTGCCAATAATTTTTTGCCTAGCCTAAGGTTAGTCATGGCTGCAAACCAAACACCCGCTAAGGTTAGCCAAGTTAGTCGTGCCACACCTGTGGTACCCTGCTAAGGTTAGGCGTGGCTTTTATAGTCACGAACCAAACATGCCTTAATCGTCAAGCCTATGGCTAAGCTTGCACCTGACCAAGTTTGACACCGCATGATCCTTGGGCGCATGCGTGAATGCATGTGTGCATGCATGTGATTGTGTCCTAGCTAGGCTCCTAGACCGTATAGAAAAACCTGTACCTTCTCGGCGACTCGGCCCGTACATATTTTAAAACGCTACCGAAGTTGCCTGCCTGCGACGGGCGAGGATAGCTATGCGTTTATGCCAAAACTTACTGGCTATACTACAGCAAATCAGCAATCATCGCCTCCTCCTGAGAATTCGGAAGGCGCTGTGCTGCTCTTCCGCTAATCCATCCATTTCAGCAGGTGTATTATGTATATGTGACCGAACGCTGATCGATCGAAGATTCCTTTCGGCCATACGTACCACCTGCTCGATCGCTACCATTGTCGCCTGGTCTCAACAAGAACAGGTCGACAATGGAAGACCAGGATCGATCGGAGGAGTCTATGAATGGAAGGACGCAAATTAAACACGAGTAAATCATGCACTGTCGATCGTGTACGAGAGCAGATATTTATATATAGCGCCATCAGGCGCAGTGCTTCGAAACTCGATCGAAAGCGATCGATCGAGCTAAGCGTGTAGCCGTCCATGAATTCAGCAGCTGGATCTTCTTATGTTTGGGATCAATCAAAGTCATGTACGCCTGCCTCTATTCCACTATTAGCTACTCACTCTATCCTTCACTTTAAATTTTCATCACATTTTACACTACTCTAAAAAATTCCTTCCCTCCATCAGCTACTCTATCCAGAGCTATAATATTTTAGAGTGAATGTTACAAATGCTCGGTGACCGATGTACATACCCTCTTTTTATATAGAGGATTTTTAAAAAAAATGCCGCTGCGCGCACAGTCGGGATCGAATTTTACTAAACCCCTCTGTAATTAACAATACGCATCCAGGGATCATGCCAGTATCCACAATAAAATAGAGAAATAATACCAGTTTAGAGCTGCCTTGACTAGTAAAGTACATCAAAGTACGAAGCAGCATCATATTACAGTAGTTTGGAAATAAAGTCCTAACTAATGCAAAACAAAAGCTAGCAGAATTTAAAAATATTGTCCCATTACAAACATAGGCACACACTGATCAAGAAACTAGTAGTTTGGACCACCTTTCGGAAAGACAACAACGTAGTCATATGGTTCCTCGTACTCTTTACTTTCTCACGATCGGAACAACCATGCATAAAAGATAGGGTTAACATGCAAATGTTATCGAGTCTTTTCTAGGTAAGGCCAGGCTTAGGCTTATTTGAGGAGAAACTAAGAATTATTTGCATAAATGCATTTAAGGTGATCAATCTCAACCAAGTCGTATTAAGTTAAAAAGCATTTAAGCATTTTACTAAAAATGCATATTATTTTCTCAATCTCAACATAGATCATCAAGCAAAGACATAAATAAGGTGAAGATACAGTGCCACAAACATTCGAATGGGTTTACACACTGTAAAGGTTGTGTGCTTTATCCACATGATATGACGAGCTATGTCGAGGCTTCTTATATACACTAGCTAGCCATATTAGGTGCCACGATAACTATGGCTGAATGTCCCACGTGCCTTGTGATCTGATGGAGCTAGCCATTGTTGTGGGTATTGTCCATGGATCTACTAACAAGCACCCATGGATCCCCATGTACAGGGGCGGACCCAAAGGGTAGTCCTGGTAGGCCCAGGCCTACTCTGGATTTTGGCCCAGTACTATGCTATTAGATATATTTTTTTACAACTAGTACAATGCTCGTGCTCTGCCATGGACCATAAAGGGATGAAAGGAAAACATAATTCATAGAAAAATATATAAGCATGAAGTATGATTTGTAGGAAAGACATTATTTGTGAGATCATTTCAGATCGAGTGTATAGCACATGACATAATGTAGTTTGGATTGTTTAGGTCGGATCCAAGCATCTGGAATAATCTATCAATCAGCCCATGCTTTGTTACGGACATTTAAAGCAAAGGAAGAAATACATGAATGATAAACAAAAATATAAATTGAAACATTATTTGACATAAATATTTTTTGTCACCAACTACCACAGTAACCACATTTAGGAACCAACAAAAGAAATAAAAATACTAAATCACCTAAAACTATGACTAAATTTAGGAACCATCAAAAAAAATAAAAATATTAAATCACCTAAGCATTCTGACAGAAGTCATAAAATGGAAGCATGTGACTGTGAATACCAATCACAAATACCAAAGGTGTGATCAAGCATGTCCATTTCAGTCGTAAATATATGAATTGTGAACCAACAAATAAAGTGCTTTACTGATAGGCATCAACGGTTAGTTATGCTTTAAAATGAAACATGATCCAAAATATGTCATCTTTACATATAAACAAGCTTTCTTCGTACTGGTTCATCCACATATGATTAAATGACAAATCCTCACTTCCAGAGGTCACTGGTACCCACAGATCATTTAACAAAGATGCTCCACGATCGGAAGGCATCCGGTACTGAAAAATAGAAAAAAATTGAGATGCTATGGGAGACACTAACAGAAAAAATGTCGTTGAGTCAACTAACGTTTTTAGTAATCAACTATTTATTCTCGGTCATCCCAGTCTTCTTATTACAACCATCTAGAAAATTATATTGCTCCATATGTGAAGAGAACATAAACATGTTTATTTAGAGCATACTCATAGCTAATTATATGATCCACACCTCCTAGGATACCTGAAGTAGAAATGCTCACTGCAGTTTGAGATGATCTCTAAAAGACGAAATAAACTTATCTTAAACCAGGAGCTATACTTTGTGGACCTGGGTTTTCATTTTTGACAATCATAGAGAACAGACTCTTTGATGACGAGTATTTGCATGTTTCAAGTCTACAGGAAAAATACAAGTTCAAGTTCAAAATCATCAAAAGAACATACAATAAAAAGAATCCTCTTTTCAGTAAACATGCATATACAGTGAAGAGGGACGTGTCCATAAATTACAAATATTACTTCTAGCACGATGATTTACCAAAATAACGATACCACTTGTTGAACCAAATGTCTGATATAAACATGTAAAATACAAACTAATGCACAGAAGTGAGACAAGCATGTGACGTAATTTATGAAATAGGATTACCTTCATCAAGAAACCAACGAGCAAATTTGGATGATTCTGATACAGACGAGACCATATTGTCATATGTTTTCATCTGTTCGCTCTAGAAAAGGCAGGGAAAAGAAGGAATCAACACATGACCAAGCAAGAGATAATTTAATGCCCAGCAAAGTTAAGCTTTCATTTTTCAGAGCACTTCCATGCAGCATGGCAAAGACCAGCCAGCAATGTAGAAATAATTAATCTCTACTGTATTATCACTGACCAAATGCTATTTTTAAGCATAACAGATTAAGATGGGGACATGAGACAAATCTGAACAAGTCATTGGTCTACTAAGTTTACAACTATCACCATATTCAATTAAAGTGCAAAACTACACATGATTTATATAATCAAAACTCTAAGCAGCTTATATATAAAATTGAAATCAATAAGTTAACACAGTGAAAAACAAATTGAGTTGTAAGTGGGTGCATTGTCCTGAAATGTTGTAATTTCAGTGGTTGACATAGCTTTGATAAGCTTCCAAATTCCAAGACCGCTCTAGTTAAGCTTTCAATAGCCACAGTCCCGAAAATTGTGCATTAGAGACTGAAAACATGAAAACAATTCAGTAAGTGACAATGGTTATCTATCTGATCTCAACAGAGGAGGCAACTGGATGCCACAGTTTTGCATGAGATTCTGTGAAAATCAAAATCACCGGCGGAGACGGGATGCCACACTTGTTGCAAAGGGGCGAAATGTATGTCAGATTTCCAAACATGTTCTATAAATCATGTCTGAATAACACACAAAGTGGTCAAATATTCTTTTCTGGTCACAATGCTAGAGCTTCTCAATACCTAACATTGAGAGCAGCCATCACGATTTCCAAACGAAGATCAAAATTTCGATATAAGAATTATTTCGGCCAAGGAAAAAAAATAGAACCCAACCTGTGTATTTCAAATAAATATGTCGCATAAAAGATGTAATTAACATACCAAACGAAGTAGAGAAAAGGTAACTGGAAAAAGGGTCAGGTATAATGAACTCATCCGTCATCAGAACAATACAAATGAAGAGAGAATTTACGAGGAATAATAGGGTCCTTTCTCCAAGCTGCAGGACAAATGAGCACACTGAACAAGAGGAGTTGTAAATTCACTTTAAATCCAATAACTCGGACACCAGCTACAAACAACTACACATCCCAACAATCAAAAGTTATAAAGTACCACTCTTTTCGCACGGTAACTAAGAGCACTGTAATTCATCACGCAGAATCAACCAAGAACAGAAAATTAAAGACCCCCCTGTCAGAATCTCTCCGTCAGCACCTGATCCAAACTCAAATGCACAGGGCACCTTTATCTTCATCAACCAAGCATATTCACCGATTAATCCACCGCTCTTGCCGACTAAAACCCAACCGGCGACTAAATTCTACCCCCCATTCCACCGGTGGGCGGTGGCCATGGGGCTGACCAGTGCGGCACAAAGCGCGTCGATCGGGTCGAACTCCAAGCTCAGCCCGAGGTCGGCGATGGAGGTGGACGGCAGACACCGGCCGCGCTTGGCGAGGTACAGGTGGTGGTGGAGGTTTGCCGCCAGCTTGGGCTAGAGGGTGGCCGCGGCGGCGTGTTGAGGCGGCAGATCTAGGAGGGGGAAGTGCGGGGAGAGGAGGAGCCGGGGAAGGTGGGGTCTATGCAGGAGGAGGGGGCGGCGCGGGGAGAGAACGGTGTAAGGAGGGGGTGAGGACGGGAAGAGGAGGAGCGGGAGAAGAGGAGGCGGGTGCGGATTCGTGGTGGCGCGGGCGCGGCAGCGCGAGGCTGGGGCGGCGCGAGGCCGGGACCGTGGTGGCGCGGGCGTGTCGGAGGACGCCGGGACAGCGGCTTGGGTGAGGGAGAGGGAGGGGGACGACAGCGAGCGTGGTTGTGGGTGAGGAAGAGGGAGGGGTGCACGGCGGCGGGTGAGGGAGATGGAGGGGGCGGCGGCGCGGGTGGGGGAGAGGGAGGAGGCGGCGCTGCTAGGGGAGATGGAGGGGGGAATGGGATCGTGGCTGGGGGCGGTGGGAACCCTAGGACAGTGGGGGATCGGTGCCTTGGTGGGATGGCAAGTCAGATCGGATGGAGGAGAGGAGGCCTCGCGAGATGGACGGTCTGGATTGAAAGTTCGAACTACCACCATCACCACGACCACAAGGTGCTTTATAATAGTAGAGATTTTAGGCTGGCCCACCTCATTTTTTCCTTGCTTCAGTGTCTCAACGAGCTAGGCAGGAAGGCAACGCCTCCTCCCTTGCAGCGTCCCCATCTACATTGTGCCGCCCGCCTCTTCCTTCCCAGCTCAGGTGGCGGCTGGCCTCCGCCGCCTCCGGCCCTCCTCGACAATGGGCGGTTTGGCCCCCGCCCTCCAGCCCTCCCTCCCACTCCCGGCTCCTAGTGGCGCCCGCGCCGCCCTCCCGAGCCCTCCTCCTCAAGCCTCACGGCCCATTGCCGTGACTGGCCCCGCCCCACCCAGTGCCTCCCTTCCCACTCCCCAGGCCAGCTCCCTAGCGGCACCGCCCTCTGCCCCAGTGCGGTAGTGCCCCTCCGGCGCCTCTACACATAGTCACATACAAGTTCTAGTTCCTGCCTTCCTAAAAATCCTGGTAAGTATAAAGTATATATGCACTAACTAATGCACGCACTTAAGTTGGTATTGATCTTACCGGTGGCGACGGCAAGCGTTGAAAGAGCTTTCTCTGCAATGAATCTAGTGAAGAATAGGTTGAGAAATAGTGTGAGTGATGATGTATTGAATGATTGTTTAGTTACTTTCATTGAACGTGATATTTTCTCCGTAAGCGAAGATGACACAGTTCATGCTTTCATGGCTATGAGGAAGCGTAAAGTGAAAATATAAGACTAGTTTTTTTGTAATATGTTGAATTACTTCTATCGTAATATACTATACTATGTTGCTTCGTAATTGTTTTTAAGGTGTGCTTTAGAAATTTTTTTGTTTAATTAGGCCTACCCTAGGATAAAATCCTGGGTCTGCCACTGCCCATGGAAGACGCCACGGCGAGTCCTCCCACCCAAAAAACACACACAAACAAATACTAACTCCATTGGAGGAGTTTACTTTCATTCAACTCAAATGTTTTAATAACTTATTTGTTAGTGGTTTTTTTTTCAACAAGGGGAAACATCCCCGATTTCCATTTCATTGAAATGGAAACATATTACAAGGTTTTTCATGTTACACATGCCCTTCTCTTAGTGACATTTCTCTCGCCCCTCTGGCTTCCTTTTTTCTTTGCAGCTCCCTGCCCCTGCTTCACCATTCTTCGGCTCGCTCGCCCCTCTGGCTTCCTTTTTCTTGCAGCTCCTTGCCCCTGTGTTTCACCGTTCTTCGGCTTGCTTTCCTTGCAGCTCCCTACCCCTGCTTCTCCTCGTGCCTCCTGCACCGTTCTTTGGCTTGGCTCTTTCTTCACCAGCGTGGTCTCGTTCTTCTTCTTCTTTTTACCGCAGCTCTCACGTGTACCTTGTTATATGGGTCGTGAGTGGGAACTTAGTTTCCTTCTGGGTATGCGTCCTTGGATTCTTTGTTGCATATTCACTCTGTTGCATTACTCTTCATTGCTTTTCTTGATTTACCCTATAGGTCAATTCCTATTTTATTCCTACAAATAGAACATAGCCATATCATGAAATGATCTAGTAACCCCTAGAAACATCTCATACGCAAGTCTCCCTTCGATAAATCTCTATATACTATACACACAGATACAGGATCCGATCGATTTTTTTTCATTCTTCAAGAACTTCATATCTTGCCAAGATCCTCATCCCTAAAGGTATTTGATAATAGTATCATTGGAGTGGATACACAACTCACAAAAAATACAACAAGTCGACTAGGTGGATTGGTCCGAGTGAATAGAATAAAAAGCCCGAATGTATTAGCAGAATTTTTGAATTAACTCGATTAATCATCTTAACCAAGATCGATTGTTGGATTACAACAATTTTTTTATGTAAGAGCTCGTGTGGGCAACCGCGTGCTCAAACGCAGGTGAGGCTGCCCGAGCAATCTCGGAATGCCTCTACCGAGCAACACACGCGCACACACCACACACGCTCGGTCCCGATGAGGCTCACGAGTATCGATTTGAGAATCGAACTCGTGACCGGCAGCTCCCACAACCAGGACGCTTGCCAACCGAGCTAGGCTCGGTCCAGGCTCTCCAGTCCAGCAGGGACGGAGGGACCGTCTCCGTCACGGGCGCATGCGCCATGCATATCTTGCTGGGTTCACTACGCGCGAATGATCAAGCTGTACGCACGTGTCTCGGTGTCTGGTCTGCGCGCATGCGTGATCTACTCACCTCTAGTCTCTAGCTTGGAAATTACAGGCGCGAGACGCAGCTCCATTCTTAGGTTTAACAGTGGATCGATCGTATACGCTGATACATATATCTCATCGACCTATACATCTCGTCCTCGTTGTACGATTGTAATAGGCTTGAATATATCGAACGAGCATGATGAATATATAATATATATATATATATATATATATATATATATATATATATATATATATATATATAGAGAGAGAGAGAGAGATTTCTTAGTGTCTGTTTCAGTGTCTGGGGCTCAAATGAGCTGACGGGTTTTGAAATTCGAGAAGCTTTAGTGATCGATCCAAACGTTGATCTTGTTCGTCATGTCAAAAGGTAGCCACCAACCAAATTTCGTATTTTTTTGAATTTTTTTGCTCTTTGTTTTCTAATTTTGAAAATCAGCGTTCTAAAAAGTCGTGAGGCGTCCAAAAAAGCAGATTTTCAAAATTAGAAAACAAATAGCAAAAAAATTTGAAAAAATACGAAACTTGGTTGGTGGCTACGTTTTGACATGAAGAACAAGATCAACGGTTTGGATCGATCACTAAAGTTCTCGAATTTCAAAAACCCGTCAGATTTGCTAGCGTGAACTCGAGTGCACGGATCCCTCCGTGAACTTCGACGGGTTTTTGAAATCTGAGATGTCTAATGACCGATCCGAACCGTTGATCTTGTTCGTCATGTCGAAACGTAGCCACCAACCAAGTTTTATATTTTTTGAATTTTTTTTGCTATTTGTTTTCTAATTTTAAAAATCAGCTTTTTGGACGCTCCACGACTATTTAGAAGGCTGATTTTCAAAATTAGAAAACAAATAGCAAAAAAATTCGAAAAAATACGAAATTTGGTTGGTGGCTACCTTTTGATATGACGAACAAGATCAACGGTTTGATCGATCACTAAAGTTCTCGGTTTCAAAAACCCGTCAAGTTCACGGAGGCTCTGTGAACTCGAGTTCACACTCTCTCTCTCTCTCTCTCTCTATATATATATATATATATATATATATATATATATATATATATATATATATAGAGAGGAATGTTAGCGTCTGCACCCAGCACGGATAACTCGAACTCTCAGCTAGCGTTTTCAAAATCCGAGATGCCTAACAAGCGATCAAATCGTTGATCTTGTTAGTCTCATTTGAAATATAGCCGGTGACCAAGTTTCATATTTTTTGAATTTATTTATTATTTGTTTTCTATTTTTAAAACCAGCTTTTTGGACACACCACGACTAATTGGAAGGTGATTTTTGAAAATAGGAAACAAATAGTAAATAAATTCAAAAAAATACGAAACTTGGTCACTGGCTACATTTCAGTGAGACGAACAAGATCAACGTTCGGATCAGTTGTTAGGCACCCCGAATTTCGAAAACGCTAGAGCATCTGGATCTCTCCGCAGTTCGGGGTGCACGTTAGCATCTCTCTCTCTCTCTCTCTCTCTCTCTCTATATATATATATATATATATATATATATATATAGGAATATTACTTAAGGCTCCATGGAGCCTAGGCTCTTGCTTCATCCACCGTTGATCTTTTCTGATCAGATCTGTAGTTTATCGTTGCTTAGCGGGTTTGTAAGCGGCATACCCGTTTTAGATTAATGCTAATTTTCGTCATCAACGCTTTAATTATGAAAATTAATGTGATGCCATGATTTTGGGCTATTTAACCCCGTCTTCTCTCTAAAATTTGATTTTCACCAGCCCAGCATCCACATCGTTCGTCCTCGCGGGGAGCTCGCGTCTTCCGCCCTGCGTCCTCGCCGTCCTCTGCGCCGGCGACCTCACGTCTTCCAACCCGGTGACCTCGTCGTCCTCCGCGCCGGCGAGCTCCCCGACCTCCGTCCCGGCAACCTCACGTCCTCCGCCCTAGCGACGCCGGCGAGCTCCCCGACCTCCGCATCGGCGACCTCGCGTCCTCCGCCCCGGCGACCTCATTATCGTCTGCGCCGGCGAACTCCCCGACCTCCGCCCAGGCGTGCTCGCTGCCCTCCACCCTGGCGCCCTTCACCAACACAGCAGGTGACCACCGTGCAATGCTCCCCAAAGACCTCGGTCTATCGTGGGCGGCGCTCCGCCGCCACCACCACTGGCCGGGCTCCCGCCTCCTCGGGCTAGCGCGGCTGCGCCCTACTCTGCTTCTCCGACCTTCGGAGCGATGGACGACGCGTTCTCGGCGCCGCCTCTGTGTGAATGGATCTGTAACTCGATTTATTTTGGGGATTTGAGTGATTTTGGGTAAGAAATTTCCGGGCATTGGTTTGGGTGCATGAATCTGAGATTTTGAGAGCTCGATTTCGTGCGGGTATCTGAGTGTTCTCGGGTATGAAATTTTCGGGTATTGATTTGGGCGTCGACGTCTGTATGTGGTCAAAGGACTGGATTTGGATTTTGATGCTTCCATTTGCAGAGAAGCAGGTTTAGTGTGTGTAAAAGTGGTTTGTTCATACAGTGAGTGGTTTGAATTTGCTAATTAGCTTTCATTTTGGTAGGCATCTGCATATTCTGATGTATCGTGAAAAAACTTGATGCCTACCCAATTTTTGAATCACGCTGTTCTTGAAGTCATGAACATGTGTATACTGTGCTTTTTTATCTGTATTATTTTTTATCTGTATTATCATATCATACTAAAAAAGAGAAGAATTTGAGGGTATATATCAGTAAAACCAACTATGAGCATGTGCTTGGATTAAATTGTAAGATTTTAGCCTTGATATTAAGAGTATGTTGTCTCAAACAGTTGTTATATACCTGTTTATGCATGATAATATATACCTTGAAAAGGGTACGTATTTCTCTCAGTATCTTACTGTATATACTTGAAAATCCAGAAGAATGTATATACCTAAAAAAATAGGTGATGTTCATGTTCATGTTCACGTATTAATCCGTTCATGTTCATGTTCACTGTATATCCATGTCAAATCCAGAAGCATATATATACCTGAAAAAATAGCGTGTATATACCTGATAAATACATGTTCCCTGTTCATGTTCATGTTCACTGTATATCGTTTTTGAATCGCTACAATTAAATGCATGAAGATATTGCTTGGCACATATACACGGATTATACTTTACAGGTATTAATCCATTCAATTAATTTGAAAAAAGGATTAATTACATGAGTAGTGAGTGATTTGAAAAGTGCATTAATACCATTATCTTAACGGGTATGCATTTAGAGGATCCGTTAATCTGCATGTTGAGTATATCAATTCAATCAAAGAAAGATGGAAGGTAGATACCAATGGAGCCTAGGCTCCATGGAGCCTCTAACGAGCTTCCATATATTATATATATATATATATATATATATATATATATATATATATATATATATATATATATATATATATATATATAGAGAGAGAGAGAGAGAGAATAGCTAGCGTACTCTTGAGATCAGATCTCTCCGTACTCGAGTGGTTTTCGAAATTCGAGATGCCTAACAATTGATCCGAACCGTTGATCTTGTTCGTCTCCATTTGAAGCGTTGTCGATGACCAAGTTTCATATTTTTTGAATTTGTTTACTATTTGTTTCTTATGTTCGAAAATCAGCTTTTTGAACGCACTACCACTAATTGGATGGCTGATTTTTAAAATATGAAACAAATAGTAAACAAATTCAAAAAATATGAAACTTGGTCACCGACAACGCTTTCAATGAGATGAACAAGATCAACGGTTCGGATCGGTTGTTAGGCGCCTCGAATTTCGAACCACTTTCCGAAAGACGGAGAGATCCGATTCTCAGAGTACACTAAAGATTCCTCATACACACACGGAGGCCGGGGGTAGATTAAGCTAATCTACACCCAAGCCTTCCCAGCGAACCACGCGAGCCAGCCAAACCCGAAAGTAAACGGTCGCATTTTTAAAAGTAATCGAAAGTAACCAAAGTGAACATGTTTCAGCACGGAAAGTAATTCGCTGGGAGGCAAGATCCTAGAATCGTGGGGGCATTAACTGCCCTAAAATCGTGGGTTGCATGTCGGTTAATTTGAATTTTGAGTTGCTTCTTTTTCAAACGGATGACTTTTCATTACTTATATTTCTCGAGACAAAATAAGAAAGTAATCCGAATTTTCGACCAGTTACTTCTCATTACTTTCGATTATGCATACATAACACAGTGAAAAAGCAGTCAAAAACTAATTACTATGCATTACTTGTCGTAATTCAAAGTAAATATACAGTACTATTACATTTTAACAACGGGTTTCCTAAGTAATCCGGCTATTTTGCTAAGTAATCCCCTAAGTAATCCGGTGAATTTGCTAAGTAATCCAGCCGGAGGAAGCCGGAGGGGCGGCGCTGGATGCGGAGGAGACGGGCGGCGCGCCGGGGCGGCGTTGGGTCAGCGCTGGGCGCGAAGGAGACCGGGGCGGCGCGTCGGCAGTGGCGGCCGGGCCGGTCGTGTGCGGCACGGACGGGACGAGGCAGCGCCGATCTGGAGGAGGACCCGGCGGCACCGGCGTTGAGGAAGCCGAGGCGGCGCGGATCCACGCCGGCCCGATCTGCAGGGAGCGCGGCGACGGTGGCAGGGGCGGCTCCGGGACAGCAGGGGCGGAGGCGGCGCGCCGCGGAGCCGAGGCGGTGTCGGTACGGCAGGGGCGGCTCCGGCTGGAGGCAGGGGCGGCGCCGGCTGGATGCAGGGAGCGCGGCGACGATGGCAGGGGCGGCAGGGTCGGCGCCGGCTCTCCCCCGACGGTGGCGCGGCGGGGATGGAGGCGGGGAAGGCTCGCCGGCCTTCCCCCAACGGACGGACGGGCGGCGGTGGCGGCGGGAGGAGGCGTGACCGGCCCGCCCTCGGCGAGGGGAGGCGGCGGCGGGAGGAGACGAGGCAGGGGCCGGGGACGGCGGCGACGGCCGGAGGCGTTCCGGCGCCGAGCTGGCGGGAGCGAGGACGACCGGGGTGGAGGAGCGCCGCCGCGACGATGCCGCCGCCGCGTCCTCTCGCACCTTGCGCCGCCGCCGCGTCCTCCAGCACCGCGCGCCGCCGCCGCGTGCCCCCACACCGCGCGCCGCCGACGAGGTCGGTTGGCGGCGTCGTCGACGCCGGTCGGAGACAGAACGGGGCAAGGGGTCTCCGGGGTAGAAGCGGGGCGAGGTCGGTTGCTCGGTCGCCTGCTTTGAATCTGGATCGTGGGGTGAGGTGAGAGAAATGTTCAGGAGGTTGTGCGGGTAATAAATCAAATCCGATAATCACAGGATTTGTTAATTAGCCAACATGTTTTGTTGCGGTTAATAAAATCCCACCGTGGCGTGGCGTGGCATGGCTGGCTCGCTCGTGCGGTGTGCGTTTAGGTCCAGGGTAGTTTAACCTAATCTACACCTAGGGGTATATTAGGATCTCTCTCTCTATCTTTCTCTCTCTCTATATATATATACACACACACATGAAGACTAAAATACTCCTAGAAGTATGATAACTAAAGTGCTCCTACATTCAAAACGCGACACGTGTCCCTCTCACTTTCCTCACTTCCCGCACGGCCGCGCGTGCCCTCCCTCCGTTGCATGCATGCATGCATACATATTAATTTTTATTTTTTTCGTATTTTTTCACTGGAAGCTCCATACGAAAAACCGTTTGCGCCATCGTGTTCCTGACATTTTTTCGAACAAAACTAGACCGGTCTCACTTTTAATTTTTTGCTTTACTACAATCATTAATAAGGCTTTACTATTCGGTGTTTAATACTTTACAGTATGTGTACAGCACTCCGCCTATACAATTCTATTACTACTTTACGTGTGTACAACGTTATAGTAAAGTGTTTCATAAGTAGTAGTATTATTTAGTGAGTGGTACTTTTGATGAACTTCCAACCGAGACGGAGGATGATTTTTATGAAGCCATTAGGAAAGCGTTCTAAATGAGGATAGTTTGAGAGGGACCAACTAACTATGGTATAATAGAGAGAGGGTAGCAATCCTTTTGCAAACTATTAGAAGTTTTTGTAAATGTCATGGTCAACTGTCATTGCCTTTTCATTTCTTTGAGAATTTCTCCCTATAATGACTTACTTGGTGTGCTGCACTGAAATGAGGAGGTTTTAGTGCTCTTCTTTTTGTAAAAAAGCAAAATAAATGTGGAAGAGGAACATGTTATGATAATATGAAATGTTTTTGTTATCGCAAAAACCAATGTCTATCATGTTTTGTCATGCAGTATGTTTTATCCATCTTTTTTGTTGTAATTGACATAGATATGATCGCTGTAGAAAATTCTATAGCTTATGTTGTAAAACTCATGTGGCTAGCGTAGTAAAGCATCATATATTGTTGTAAACGGCATGCCCATTACCACTACAGAAAAATTCCGTAAAATATAGTAAAACTCATGTGTCCTATGTAGTAAAAGCATCATACATAGTTTGTAAATGGTATTTGTTTTCTTGTATGAAAATATCAAAATACATATGATCACTGCGAAAAAATTTTGTAGCTCATGTAGTAAAACCCAGGCAGCCTGTGTAGTCAAACATTACATAATTTTAATGGTACGCAATTCAAACATAAGTATAACATCATTGGGTCACTGCAGAAAAATATTGGAGGTTATATAGTAAAACACATATAGTCTATGTAGTAAAGCGTTCAAGCATAAGCATAATAACACTAGATACATCATTATATCTCTTTGCAAAAATACTCCAGTAAAACACCTTCACAAATGATAGTAAAGTTTTACTTTAATCTTTTTTCAGATATTTCTTACATTGGTACCAAAATATGTCTTCACACATTCATGATTCATGGTTAGTAAAGAAATATTACAAGTATCGGTAAAAAGAGTGTCATCCTTGTATTAAAGTATTTCTGCAGTAGTACTAAGTATTAGTAAAAATGTATTTCCATTTTTTTCTATACAGCATGAGTGTCTGTAAACTAGTACATACCTTTGTAGTAAAGTCCTAAATGCATACAACTTTTAGGCAACAACAGTAAAAGAAAAACTACTCATAGCAATATAGTAAAATACTTCATGGTATTCTGTAAACTGCAACAAACTACTGCAGTAAAATTCTAAATGCATTCACCTTTAGGCATATATTGGTACACATGCAGCACAATGATACTGAGAAACTATTTTATGCAGTACATTTGGTGCTCTGTAGTAAATAATTTCAATTATGTCTATAAACTACCACATACTATTACAGTAAAGCCCTAAATGCATACAACTTTTAGGCGACAACAGGAAGGGCAAAAACTACTCATACCAATGTAGTAAAATACTTCATGGGTATTCCGTAAAACACAACAAACTACTGTAATAAAGTTCTACTCAATCAATGTTGCAGCTTTTTTATTTTTCCACAAGAATGAAACAACACGTAGCTTGATGTAGCAAAATTATGTAACTTATGTATTAGAACTCCATCACAAATTTTTAAGAAAAAAATGTACCAAAATAACTTACAACACATAATTGTTACAAATCAATAAAAAAATCACTCTCTCTCTAGCAAAAAAAACTCGTTTTTGTAGTAATACACCATCACAAATAATGGTAGAGTGTTTCTTCCTTTTTATATTTCCCAGCTATTCTCACATCTATACCAAAATATGGTTCCACATATTCATGATTCAAAGCTAGTAAAGAAACATTACAAGTACCAGTAAAACAATGTGATTTTTGTAGTAAATTTTTAAAATTTTTGGAGTTACAATGTGATTCAATGGTCTCATAAACTAGGGATAGCATCGTCGTCGATCGTCGCCGTCGTGCTCTCGTGCGCTCGACGACGACTTTACTAGTGAGCCGCACCGCTCTTGCGGCCTATCGCACAATTTCCACCGCCTGCAGACGACGTTCTCCGCCGTCCGCAAGCTCCTATCGCCACTCGCCACCGCAGCCGTCAGACGCTTTGCACCGCCACCCACGCCGCCTGTCGCCGTAGCCTCGTGAGCAGCCCTGCCGCTGCTCCCGCCGCCTGTGAGTTGCCCATGCACTGTCCCCCACTTCATAAGCGTAGCCTCGCTCCGGTTGCAAGGCCAAGGCCATGGGAAATGACAGACGGAGGATGGGGAAGGGGAGATCGGATGGTGGAAAAAAGTAGGTGTATTATAGTTATAATACTCCTAGGAGTAACGTATCCGTACTCTCTCTCTCTCTCTCTCTCTCTATACACACACACACACACATATATATAAACGTTTTTTCTGAAATCGGAGGGAGTATTATTCGGTGGTTGAAATATATTTGAAGGACTATACAATGCCAAATAACATCCATTGTGATGCTATTATTAATTTTATGACATTTTTAAAAGTACAATGTTTTGAACATTGGAATTGACATGGTTTTTAAAATACATATTTGACTATTACTTACCATTACAATTTATTTAATATTTGCAAAAAAAAAAAATATTATGGAAGTGTTGTTCGAGGGGAATCTAAATGTATAATTTTCATGTAACCAATTCAAATAATTCAAAATATTTACATAGATAAAGGTTTAAAATTTTGACTTATAACAAGTAGATCTAAAAAGTTTTTTTGAAACCAGAGGGAGTATTACTCGGTGGTTGAAACTATATTTGAAGGACTAAAGGAGTGATCCCTTACAGATCACCACAAAAAATCCCAATTGTGTATATACTCTTATTATGTCTATGGACGTGGGTTCGGCATAGACGATGACATATTTGAACAATTTGAGACAACATGCCAGATTTTAGTTTAAAAATGAGGCCCTGTTGCAAACTCAATGTTCCACCTAATTCCTAACAATTTTTAAGGGGTTGATTATTTCAATTTAAATTTCCACCAATCCCAATGATCAAATATAACCCTATCCATTCAAACAAGATCGGGACAAGAGCGTGAATAACTTCAAGCATTTACAATGTTATGGACACTATAAATATGAGACTCTTATAACGCATAAATATGAATATGTATTTACAAAGAGCTTAAAAGAATGAAGGTACAGACAGCTACAAGAGAATTGTATATATCACTAGCATGGTTTGCGCGCCCCGGCGCGCCGTAATGTGTGAGGGTGAAATTAATCGCGCCACTGCATGTTGTCTTATACATGAGAAAATAAAGATGTATCATTAAAAATAAATAAATTTGTTGTTCCAATTTTTTTTAAAATAATTTGTGATGTCTAAATTTTTTTAGGTCATTATCATGACATTGCGGCGCCCTTTAAAAAGCTTTTCTCACAGGCTCTTTTAAAAGGACACAAAAGTTAGAATAAAAGAAAAGATTAAATTATTTCATAATACAACTATGTGTGAATCATAGATGTTCTAAAAATAGCTAGATCTTTTCGTGGACATCTTTATGAATACATACTTTTAAACTATAGTTATATATTTCGAAGACAATTTATTTATATTATTTACTAATTAATATTGTAGAATTTAACATTTGTAATGTTTAAATTTATTTATAGACTCTTATCATAAAATTTTGGCTGTATTTTAAAAAGTTTTAATTTTTATGGCTAAAATTCAAATGGCTAAACCTTTAAAAACCTTTATGCTAATTTTTTTTATGGCTTTATGCTAATGTTTGGGTCAAGGAAAGGCAGTGGCTATTTTATCTCCACCAAATGGGTCTAAGGTTTTTAAAATTTTAAGGGTATTTTGGCCCTCCTCTTCACTATAGTTAGATATTTTAATGGTTTTTTATTTCTATTTTTTACTAATTAATTTCATAAAATTTAACATTTGTAACGTTTAAATTCCTTTATGGACCGTTACCATAAAATTTTGATTGTATTTTGAGTTTTTTCTGCATGCTGATCGGTTTTGATTGCATTTTAGGGGGAAACAACTTTTTTTTTTTTGCCTGCATGCTGATCGGCCCTTCAGGCCCAGTAAGCCCAACTAAGCTATGCACAGCTTGTGTTTAGTGAGAGGTAGGAAAGGTATATAAAATAGGAAATGTGGGAATGTGGGATAGGAAAAATGGGGCCGGTGGGATTTGAATTCGCGACCTGCATTTGAGTTCCTTCGCTGTAAACCACCAGGCCAAATGGCCCACATTGTTGATACTTGCACCGAAAAAATTCTTTTATATGTAATCTTTAAATGGACGGCCGGATTGAGCAGGCGGGTGTGATTGGACGGCTGCCAAGCTTGGAACTGTAGCAAGTAGACACGTGTCGCGTGGAGGACGGCAGCGCCAGCGCGTTGTATTTGTAAATGATTTTGGATCATTCTCTTTTTTTTTTGAGAGTGTGCTATAAAATTTTAGACCATCTTCTATTTTTTTGAACGCGTGCTATAAAAATATGAGGAAAGATTCGTTTTAAATCTGTGAGCATGAAAGACAAAAAATGTTGGGCTAGCTTTCATACAATAAAATTTTGGATCATTCACTATTTTTTTCAGCGCGTGCTATAAAATTTTAGACCATTTTATATTTTGTTGAACGCGTGCTATAAAAATATGGGGGAAAGATTCGTTCTAAAATTTTTGAGCACGAAAGACAAAAAATGTGGGGCTAGCTCTCATACAATAAAATTTTGGATCATTCTCTATTTTTTTCCGGCGCGTGCTACATAATTTTAGACCATTTTATTTTTTTTGAACGTGTGGTAAAATATGGGGTAAGATAGAAAATGTTGGGCTAGCTTTCATACAATAAAATTTTGGATCATTCACTATTTTTTTCAGCGCGTGCTATAAAATTTTAGACCATTTTCTATTTTGTTGAACACATGCTATAAAAATATGGGGGAAAGATTCGTTCTAAAATTTGTGAGCACGAAAGACAAAAAATGTTGGGCTAGCTCTCATACAATAAAATTTTGGATCATTCTCTATTTTTTCCGGCGCGTGCTACAAAATTTTAGACCATTTTATTTTTTTTGAACGCGTGGTAAAATATGGGGTAAGATTAAAATTCAGGAATTGGGGGACCGTGGGGCTCGAACCCAGCACTTCGTGGTGTGCAAGTGCAGAAGAGTAGTAGACCAAGCAAGCTATGCTCCATTTCTGCTTTGTGTTGGACGAACAAGGGAAAAAAGGAAGAGGGGAGAAGAGCGCCAGGGGAAAGGGAAAAACAGGTAAAAATGGGAGCCACTTGGGATTCGAACCTGCATCTCCCACACGAAACCGTGCGCTTGAAAGCAAATGGGCAGTTTGCGCGCTTTGTTTTCTCATTACCCAAAAAAAAAAAATTATATATAACGTTTGAATAGACGGTCGGATCTTCCTTTCTCTTGCGATCAAACGGCAGCGAATCGATGGGGCCATCCTGCCAGGGAAAAAACTGTAGCACTAGACACGCGTCGCGCGGAAGGCACACAACGCTAGCGCTTTGTATATGTAAATGATTGTCCATGTCACTTTGTATACAACACTAAAACCCAACTCACACAAATTTATAGACAACCATTTTTTCTATAGAAAACTCCTCCGCACCGTCTTGTTTTTTATGCTATAGTCAACTCAGGATTTTTTTTTGGAGAAAAGTCAACTCAGGATCAGGGACAACTCAATTCTCTTTGCACGTTCTCTATCATCCACATCATCTTTTGCATTATATGGAAAGTTTATCATCTTTTGCATTATATGGAAAGTTTATAGCATATAGCTAACACTCTACTACGCATCTCTACGTTTTTTAAGAGCTAATTTTATTCTAGTTGTCTTAGTTAATTTGCTAATAAGCTGAACTTTGAAAGCTTCTAAAAATGTATGGAGTCGCACTTTGTTAGACTTGTTTCTTAAGAGCTTTCATGCACACATTCAAGATTAAAACCTAAAAATCAAAAGATATTAGGTTTTTCATAATAGATATGAAAATGAGTTGAGCAAATAAGCATCGGAAAACTTCTCTATTTTAACCCTTTTCTTCTATTACCTGTCATGATCTTCACTATTTATAAAATTCCAGTACAATTATTAAATGTGCAAATTGTTGCCTCTATTCTGAAATGAAATTCCATGTTCCCTCTGTTAAAAAAGAGAGAAATTAGCAACCTCGCTTTATTCAGAATAGAGTTTCCTGCCATAAGCCATCAATGAAACCTGGCTTTATTTTCTAACTAGGGGTGAAAACGGGTCGGTTACGGTCGGGTAGTGCCTCATATCGTATCCTACCCTAATTTATTTTTTCGGATATCGGGTCGGATACGGTAAGATCAAAATCGGGTCGGATACGGTTACTGTTACGGGTTTTGACGGTCGGGTAGAAAACGGATATCGGATACCATATAAACGGTTAGAAATCGGTTATCGGATACTTGATCGGGTCATATATCTATTTGATTCATGAACAAAGTTGTGTTTGGTTGGAGCAACCATACCACCTCTTAACAATATTTGGTCATGAAAAAATAATTTGGTACCATATACTCGTTAAGATCTACCAAATTATTGTGTAGCCAAAAATGGCAACCATTGTGGATCAACACCATAGATAAAGAGGGATACTATTTATAGCATGAGCAAATCTGGCCAAGTATTTACTAGCCAAACATTTAGTGAGATTCTGTAGAGCATGACCAAATTTCATGGGGTAAGCCAAATCTTCAAAGTAAACCAAATTATTGCCAAATGATTGGGGTATGACTGAAATATTATATGCTAGGCTGGGCCCATAAACAAAAATTTTGGTGGGATAAACCAAAAGTAATAGTGCCTACTAATTAACCATTTGTTTAGACTTATAAAAGATGATTCACATGCTCACTAATAAAAATCAACGGTACCAATCCAGTTAACTACATTACATTATCAACATAAGACATGATAGCTGTTATCCCAACACCCAATCCATAAGAAAAGTTGCTATCACACATAAAGCAAGTTCGCAGTTAAATCAAAATAAGGATGTTACCTACTCAATACGAATCTACTCAACCTTAAGAGCTGGAGAAATTTATCGATGATCCATGATCCAGTTAAGGATCCATGATCTATCGATTGCACAAACAATAGGGACAAACAAGCATAGAGGTGGGTTAAAATTGCAGGGCAAGACAAAGCCGATACCATCATCTTCCACGCGAGGTATCCCACGGGCCCTCCACGCTCGCCGTTGCTGGCACCATTGTACTCCGCTCCAGCGTCGACGCCACCCCTCCTGAGCATGCACGTCCCTGCCTAACTCAACGGCGCGCGCCCTCTCACCGCGACGGGCGGAGGACGGCGCTGGGGCTGGGGCTGGGGCTGGGGCTGGGGCGGAGGCGGCGCTGGGGCGGAGGGGCCTCGACGGGCGAAGGCCGACTCTACGGCGGACGGGCAGCGACGGGCGGCGGCGAACAGGCGGCGGGCGGCGGCGGCTGGCGGGGCGGCGGCGGGTACTCGGGCGGCTAGGGTTGTGGTGCAGGCGCCTGCGCCTGACGGGGGCCTTGTCCCTTCCCCTTGTGTGCCGGCCTTATGGGCTTACACGGGTACCCGTTTTTATTTTTGCAGCGGATACCCGAACCCGAACCGATTCTATCGGGTACTAGCCATCCCATATCCAATCCGAACCCAAGAAAAACAAATCGGGTACTACCCGAACCCGACGGTCACCTCAGCACAGTACCCATTTTTAACCGCAGGTCATTCGGGTCGGGTACCCGTCGGGTAGTACCCGACCCGTTTTCACCCCTATTTCTAACAATTCAAAATATAGTTTTCTGCCATATAATTAATCAAACAAATCACATTAGCCGAAATGAGCAATCACATCATAGGCCACCCATGATATAGGCCTTCCAGCAATCATACCCTAGGTGATTTATGGGCTGGAAGCCCATTCCAAACCTGTGACATCCTAATAAATATTAGAATGTCCCAAGTTTCTTTTAAAAGAAAAGGACAAGAATTTAAGTTGAGTTATTAAGATTCTTATATGAAAAGCCCTAAATTTTCAAACAATTATTTACATATAAGAATTTATCTTACTAATTATTTTCATTTCAATTTACAAAATTACAAATTTACATACAAAAGCTCACTCCTCGCTTTTATTCGTTCCTCACCGTAACCTTGACTTTGTCTTTCAATTGAAACCTAGCTCGATTGAAACCACGATCTTCCGATCGAGCCAACCTTTGTCTCTCTCTCTCTTGTTGAGTCGACCAAGTCGCTAAACCCCGATCGACATTCCTTGTAAATCGGGCCGACCAAACATAAATCCTCCTTGTCGAGCCAAAACCACGTCGAGTCTCCTTGAAAACTTCCTCTCGGTTGAAATCCTAGCTCGACTCTCGTAAAACCCTAAAATCCCCGGTTGAGCCGATCGTCTATTCCCTTCCTTGACCAAAACCCTAATTAGTCTTGTGGAGCGATCCATCGTCTCTTGACCAAACCCTAATCGACCGACGTCCTCCAAGACCCTAATTCCACCCGACTTCCTTGAAAACTCTTTCGACCGGATCTTTAACTCCAATCGACCTATGTCATAACCCTTGCCGGTCGAATGTCCGCTCCTCTCGATCGACAAACCCGAAACCCTAATCTTCCTACCATGTCCAAACTTGTGTTTCGATTAAAACACTAGCATCCTCCAAGTCGATTCATCTCCCCTCCTCTCCTCGACTTAAACCCGAATCAATCAACCTCTCCCCGTAGCTTGGCCGAGCCTTGCCCTTTGTCGGCTGACCATCGTCTAACAACCTGAAACCCTATTTTCAACTAATCTCCATCGAAACCCCAGTGGGTCAATTGTCGTTTCACTCGGCCGGGACCAATCCATGGTCGAACCTCTTTCCTTGCACCTAAGTCAGTCGCAAGCAAACCACTCCTTCATCTTTCCACTACCTTTTTCCCTTTTCTCCATCGATCGAACCTAAACCCAATCGACCTCCTTTGTATCATAGGCCAGTCAGGTTCTCTTTCGCTTTTAGCCGAGCTGTACCTCACCGGCCTCTCTATCTAAACCAACAACAATCTCGTCACATCGACCCTCGTCACATTGACCCGAACCCCTACTCAGTTGACTCTCCTCTCTCTCAATCCGATCCCTGGCTCCACTCCCGTACGTTGTAACCCGAACCCGACTGACCCTCCCTTATAACCCTGGCCGTCTAAACATCTATCTTTCTCTATCGTGACGACGTCTCTTGAAACACTTCACTAACTCTCACTTGCCGAGCCAGTCGTCCATCTATGTTCGATTGGACTCATGACCGATCCAAACCCCTTCCCCTTCCTTTTCCGATTTGGTGTCCAAGAACCAAACTAGGCTTAACTCCAGTATCGGAATCGTTGACGACTCCTTAAGCCGTCCCCGACCCTAATCCGGTCTAAACCTAACCACACCAATGGAGACCGATTATGGGCCCAAATCCTGGGCCGTATTTCCTTAGTCTCCGCCAAATTGTCCCCAACCATCTCCACCATATAAACCCAAAAAACCCTAGCAATCTCTCCCAATTCCACAAACCCATCCACGTACCGCCGCCTTGGCTCGCTTCCTCACCAAGCCATCGTCGCCGCCCTGCCCGTGGAAGGTCTTTGCCGCCGCTAAGCTTGATCGTCGCCGCCAGTTAGGCCGCCGCCAGCCGATCGGCGTCGCTGGTTGCCTCGCGTCGCGCCGCCCCATCCTCGAGTCACTGCAGCCGTCGCCGTGCCTGCCTCGCCTTCGCCGCCGGCTGCGCCCGCCGAGTGCACGCCGCGCCGCCACGCCTAGCAACCCGCCGCCGCCGAGCGCCTTTGCCACGCCTGCGTCATCGCCGCTGCGACGTCAAGGTCTTGTCGCCGAGCCGCCCCAGCCATGCTCCTCGCTGAGCACCCACGGCTGGCAAGCTTGCCGTCTTGTCTTATACCACCCAGCGCCGCCGACGCCAGCCATAGCCAGACCCCACGCGCCGCCCATGCCCGAGCCACCCCCGCCGCCAAGAGCGCTGCAGATCCGCGCCGTCGCCTCCTTGTGCCGACAGCCGCCCACATCCTTCCCTGCTGCCGCCTTTGTGCCGCCACCCTTGCCGAGCCGAGTCGCCGCCGTCATGGTGCCGACAGCAAGCGCCTGCTTTGCAGCCGCCACCACCACCACCATCACAGCCGCCCCGTCAGAGCTATGGCGCTGCCATCTCCTCCTCGTGGATCTCTCTCTCTGCCCTCTCCTTTCTCTCTCTTCATTGTGGCTGTGGGGATGAGGAAGGATTGTGGATTTTACCCCTTTTGATGCTACGGTGGACCAAAACCCCACTTTTTACCATCTAGTATGAACAGTGCACCTTCACCATTTTATTTCTCCTCGATCGTAAGTCGGATTCCCTCCAAACCAATTTTGTTGATCCTCGTTTGATCCCTATTACCTCGTGTATTAATCTCATATTTTTCGGAACTCTCTTTGCAGCCGCCTATTCGCGAGCGCCTCGTTTTGCGTGACGTCATCGCCGACTCTGCTGTAGAGCGGCGTTCACCGACGCTATCAAAGAGAAAAATATTCCGGAGTGAGTTTGCTAAAATTCGATGCATGATTGAAAGATCGAGGCATCATCGGCCATAGCTTTTTCAATATTTTTTATTAAAATATATTGTCTATTGTTTATTTGTTTGCATCCCGATTTACGCGTAGATCGTCCGTGTTCGCGCTGTTTGAAAGGTTTCCAGGAGTCGTTCGAAGAAGGATTCCAAGACCCGGAGTGCTACCAAGGCAAGATAGTCGCATCTTGTTTTCCCAATTTACAAAACTCACCCGTTTATTGTTTCTATTTATTTCCTCATGCATAAATTGATGGGAAGGGTAGAAACCTATTATATTCACACTGCGTCATTTACCCTGTGAATTAGCCATTTATTGCTGCCTTATTTGTTATTCCTAGCCTATCCTTGTGCATAGATGCTAGTGCTCGTGGGTTGGTAGTTGTTTAGGTTATTCGTCATTTAATTATTCTTGTGACTTGGTATGATTGGAGATCTTTGAGTTACTTTAACCTAATCAACTAAAACCTACGTGGCGTGTGTTGACTAAAGGTGGCATAGTCGGGTGGTTTTGTGGAATGTGGATTGTTGGAGGTAGTCACCTTGGTCTAAGGACTTTGGGCGTGTGCTTATCCGCCAAACCATACAAGCGCAACCATAAGTGCTAAGCGTCCAAGATGTACCGAGCATGTGCTAGTCCTGGCTTAGTAGTTAGGAAGACTGTTAACACACTTTACTTTGAAAAGATCGGGTCATGTCCGTTGGCTCAAGAGGGGCCCGAGTGCTAAACCTTAGAGGGGTATCGGTGTTAACAGAGGAACTAATGAATCGCCTTGTATTGTTACTTGGTGCAGGCTCCTAAGGAAGAGCTAAGACACAAAAGTTTCACTCGGCTTATGGGTAAAGTGTGCTACACTCTGCAGAGTTAAAACTATCATGATAGCCGCTCCCACGGTTATGGGAGGGAGGAAGGTCGTACATGGTAGTCTCATGTGTTTAATAATAATCGATGGGATGGTTTTGGTTTTGAGTATTCGAGGCTTGTGCGCTTTTGCGAGGGGCTTTCGAGCCGAGCTCTGTTGTTATCTTGGGAGTCTATTCATGTTTATTAATTGTTCAACAAATATTTTCACAACACTTTAATTAATATTGACTAGTGTAGGTGTTTATGCAAAATAGCCACCCTATTCTTGTTGTTATCCTTGCATCATTTATAAGGACTCTTGCTTTGGGTAGCCGTGTACTCATTATACAAAACCACGGATAAATTTGTATTCGGGAGAAGGATTAGGTTCGGTCTATCTTCGGGATCGGGAGGATCTTGTCCGGACTTCAATGAGGATTAGGCGACGCACAAGGGTCGGATTGGAGCATCATCATACTATTTCCGCTGCATAATTGGGTTTCCGCACTCTGATATACCATTGACAGTATTATGTCATCTTTAATTAAACAATTGTAATAAGTAGTTGTGTAACAATTACTTTTGCATAATATATAATTTCTCTTAGTTATTTGTGATTGTGTGATGATGTTCAACAAACTGTCGCTCGCAAGTTGCTAGCATTGATCTCTGGGACTAGCAATAGATTGTGAGTGGATCCCGGTGAAGCCGGGGTTGCGACAGAAGTTGGTATCAGAGCCAGTCTGACCCTAGGAAGCGTGGTTAATCGGCCTCTAAAACTTAAGGATTTATTTTCAATAAAAATTGTGTTTGAGCTCCTTTGCTACTATCTGATCTTTCCAAAGTGTAGTATCTCTCTACTAGGAATTCTTTGCCTTCACTCTTTCCTAATCACATTCTAAATTTCATTCCATCCTTGCCTATTCTTCCGCCTTACAAAGTTTTATTCTATTCATCCCCCATAATTCAAAGTTTAGTCACTAGACCTAATTTATTCAAGATGAAGTGATATTGCTTCCAACATCAGCATCGAAGAAGAAGAGATCTTCCCTGAAGAAAAGAAGAAACGAGAGACTACTTGATGAAGATGAAGAGCCATCACTTTCAAAAGATTAAGTGTAGAAGTCGTATAGTAAAACAAATTATTATACATTTTTGTGTGGAGTATACCGTATCAACTTTTGGCTTTCTCTGTGAGATACGGGTATTCATTTACTAGGTTAATAGTAGTATCTAGTTATTCAGTGATAAATGGTTTGGTGTATTGCTTTGCCTTTAATTTACGCAACGACAAAGAAGAACGAAGGAAGATGACGCAAGACCCGCCACTACAAATAAAGGCTGAAGGAAGACGATGTACGGGGATCGAGGTAAGTTGAAAAATGTTTTTGCAAAAAAAAAAAAAAGAAGAAAGGAAGAAAAAAAAAAGATTTTCACCAAGTTGATACTTCTTATTTTGTTTCAAAAAGGGTAATTTAAAAGATTTATTCAACTTACCTATAAAAACAACGTCCTCTTTTCAAACAAAACATTTACTTTAAACATTGTTCGTTTCCAAATATACCTTGGTTTTATATATATAAAAAAATCTCAAAAAATGTTTTTACTATTTCTGTTATTGAAAGAAATTAAAAAAAAAAAAGAGAGGAAGATTTGCTTTTGGTTTAACCACAAAAGGGGTTGTTTTGTATGAGGTTTCGAAAGGTGTGTTATTATGTTAAATTTTTATCAATTGTATTTATTAAGTTGAAACTTATTGTTTTAGTTTGAAAAGAGAAATCATTTATAAAGGTTTATGCAACTTCTTTGTATAAGTATATATGTATAAAAAAAAAATCTTTCTCCAAAATATTTGTTTTGAACAATATTTGTTTCAAAACCTCCAACACTTTACTTTCGTTGTTCGGGATTTTGTTTTGTTTGGAAAAGTTTCATCAAAACTTCTTCGAAGGGAAAAGTTTCAAAAATAAAAATGGTTCAAAAATAAAATGTACTTCCAAAAATGTGTTATAAAAAAAAGAAGATTTTATTTACAAAAGGAGCATTTTCTTTTATAGAAAGAAATGGAAAGGGATATTAAAAAAAAAACAACAATACGACACACTACCCGTGTTTCCGTACCAATTTTTCTCTCTTTGTTTTAAAATAGTTTAGAGTTTAACTAAATGAAACTTAAATACTCTGTATGTATGGAGAATAAGTAGCTGATAATGACGACATTATTATAACAACTAATTTGTTATTCATGTTTATATGCCATGCTTGAGTTGGTTCTTTAATTGCCTCTTGTACCGCTTTAGTGCGTATACAAGATAATTAAGAGTGTTGGATCTTATTCGTTTGGATCTTTGTATTGAGTGCTAAAATCAAATTTTCAAAACTATTTTAAAATAAAATGGGAGGTCGCTTAAGCTCCTATCTTTCCCAACTATCCTAGAACATCGAGAAGGAAGCAACAAACAAAGGGAAGCAGCATGCAAGAATACCAGCCATTGGTGGATCAAGATATCTTTCCGTTCACTTAGTCTTTTCTCTATATTCTTCCAATGTTCAAAAGTAAAACTCTCTTACCTATTTCCGCTGAAAGTTTGGATTGAAGAAAACCGCATGCAAGGAGGAAGCAATCGTGTGATAGTATGAATAAATGGTGGAATGAGATTTCTTTCTATTCTCTATTTTTCTTTCTATCGTACCTCCTTTTTGGTCAACTACTATTCCCTCTTACCTATTCTTTCCTAAAGGATACCGATATGACTTGGATACAAACGACCCTGCTGGAGAATCAAAGAAAATACCGTGTTTGGATATAGAAGGAAACGACAACATGATGATGGAGACCATCATGTGAGGAAGCCCAAGGAATCACCATGGAGAAAGAAAGTATCCTAGTATTGGAATCAAGCTTAAAAGGAAACATCAGAGTGTGCAGTTCGAAGCAAGATGGTTCATGATCCACCTGACCAGGATTTTTAGATTATTTTGGGACCCGCCTCCGACAGATGGATGAGCGAGATTCTGTTAAGGGGGGAGGAATACCCGCCTTACCCTTCTTCGAATCTCGGGGACGAGATTCCGTTAAGGGGGGAGGTTTTGTGACATCCTAATAAATATTAGAATGTCCCAAGTTTCTTTTAAAAGAAAAGGACAAGAATTTAAGTTGAGTTATTAAGATTCTTATATGAAAAGCCCTAAATTTTCAAACAATTATTTACATATAAGAATTTATCTTACTAATTATTTTCATTTCAATTTACAAAATTACAAATTTACATACAAAAGCTCACTCCTCGCTTTTATTCGTTCCTCGGTCGTAACCTTGACTTTGTCTTTCAATTGAAACCTAGCTCGACTGAAACCCTGATCTTCTGATCGAGCCAACCTTTGTCTCTCTCTCTCTCGGTTGAGTCGACCAAGTCGCTAAACCCTGATCGACATTCCTTGTAAACTGGGCCGACCAAACATAAATCCTCTCGGTCGAGCCAAAACCCTGGTCGAGTCTCCTTTGAAAACTTCCTCTCTCAGTTGAAATCCTAGCTCGACTCTCGGCCGAAACCCTAAAATCCCCTGGTTGAGCCGATCGTCTATTCCCTTCCTTGACCAAAACCCTAATTGCGTCTTGTGGGCGATCCATCGTCTCTTGACCAAACCCTAATCGACCGACGTCCTCCAAGACCCTAATTCCACCCGACTTCCCTTGAAAACTCTTTCGACCTGGATCTTTAACTCCAATCGACCTATGTCATAACCCTTGCCGGTCGAATGTCCGCTCCTCTCGACCGACAAACCCCGAAACCCTAATCTTCCTCGGCCATGTCCAAACTTGTGTTTCGATTAAAACACTAGCATCCTCCAAGTCAGATTCATCTCCCCTCCTCTCCTCGACTTAAACCCGAATCAATCAACCTCTCCCCGTAGCTTGGCCGAGCCTTGCCCTTTGTCGGCTGACCATCGTCTAACAACCTGAAACCCTATTTTCAACTAATCTCCATCGAAACCCCGATGGGTCAATTGTCGTTTCACTCGTAGGGACCATCCATGGTCGAACCTCTTTCCTTGCACCTAAGTCACTCGCAAGCAAACCACTCCTTCATCTTTCCACTACCTTTTTCCCTTTTCTCCATCGATCGAACCTAAACCCAATCGACCTCCTTTGTATCATAGGCGGTCGAGTTCTCTTTCGCTTTTAGCCGAAACAGACCTCACCGCCTCTCTATCTAAACCAACAACAATCTCGTCACATCGACCCTCGTCACATTGACCCGAACCCCTACTCAGTTGACTCTCCTCTCTCTCAATCCGATCCCTGGCTCCACTCCCGTACGTTGTAACCCGAACCCGACTGACCCTCCCTTATAACCCTGGCCGTCTAAACATCTATCTTTCTCTATCGTGACGACGTCTCTTGAAACACTTCACTAACTCTCACTTGCCGAGCCAGTCGTCCATCTATGTTCGATTGGACTCATGACCGATCCAAACCCCTTCCCCTTCCTTTTCCGATTTGGTGTCCAAGAACCAAACTAGGCTTAACTCCAGTATCGGAATCGTTGACGACTCCTTAAGCCGTCCCCGACCCTAATCCGGTCTAAACCTAACCACACCAATGGACACCGATTATGGGCCCAAATCCTGGGCCGTATTTCCTTAGTCTCCCTGCCAAATTGTCCCCAACCATCTCCACCATATAAACCCAGCAAAACCCTAGCAATCTCTCCCAATTCCACAAACCCATCCACATGCCGCTTTGGCTCGCTTCCTCACCAAGCCATCGTCGCCGCCGCCCTGTGAAGGTCTTTGCCGCTAAGCTTGATTGTCGCCGCCAGTTAGGCCGCCGCCAGCCAGCCGGCGTCGCTGCTGGTTGCCTCGCGTCGCGCCGCCCCATCCTCGAGTCACTGCAGCCGTCGCCGTGCCTGCGCCTCGCCTCCGCCGCTGGCTGCGCCCGCCGAGCCGCACGCCGCGCTGCCCAGCCTAGCAACCCGCCGCCCCGGGCGCTTTTTTGCGCCTGCGTCAGCGTCGCCGCCATGACGTCAAGGTGCCGTCGCCGAGCCGCCCCAGCCATGCCCTCGCTGAGCACCCGACGCTGCCGCAGAAGCGTCTTTGTCTTGCCAACCCGCCGCCGCCGTCGCCAGCCGCCAGCACCCCACCGCCGCCCAGTGCCCCGAAACCACCCCGCCGCCAAGAGCCGCTGCCGAGATCCGCCGTCGCCTCCTTGTCGCCGAAGCCGCCGCCCACATCCTTCCCTGCTGCGCCGCTTTGTGCCGCCACCCTTGCCGGAGCCGAAGTCGCCGCCGTCATGGTCCGACAAGCGCACAAGCAGCCGCCTTGCAGCCGCCGCCACCACCACCCTGCCACCGCGCCGCCTCGCTGTAGCCATGGCCGCTGCCATCTCCTCCTCGTGGATCTCTCTCTCCCTGCCCCTCTCCTTTCTCTCTCTTCATTGTGGTGTGGGGATGAGGAAGGATTGTGGATTTTACCCCTTTTGATGCTACGGTGGACCAAAACCCCAGCCCTTTTACCATCTAGTATGAACAGTGCACCTTCACCATTTTATTTCTCCTCGATCGTAAGTCGGATTCCCTCCAAACCAATTTTGTTGATCCTCGTTTGATCCCTATTACCTCGTGTATTAATCTCATATTTTTGAACTCTCTTTGCGGCCGCCTATTCGCGGCGCCTCGTTTTATGTGGCGTCATCGCCGACTACGCCGAGCGGCGCTCACCGACGCTATCAAAGAGAAAAATATTCGAGTGAGTTTGCTAAAATTCGATGCATGATTGAAAGATCGAGGCATCATCGGCCATAGCTTTTTCAATATTTTTATTAAAATATATTGTCTATTGTTTATTTGTTTGCATCCCGATTTACGCGTAGATCGTCCGTGTTCGCGCTGTTTGAAAGGTTTCCAGGAGTCGTTCGAAGAAGGATTCCAAGACCCGGAGTGCTACCAAGGCAAGATAGTCGCATCTTGTTTTCCCAATTTACAAAACTCACCCGTTTATTGTTTCTATTTATTTCCTCATGCATAAATTGATGGGAAGGGTAGAAACCTATTATATTCACACTGCGTCATTTACCCTGTGAATTAGCCATTTATTGCTGCCTTATTTGTTATTCCTAGCCTATCCTTGTGCATAGATGCTAGTGCTCGTGGGTTGGTAGTTGTTTAGGTTATTCGTCATTTAATTATTCTTGTGACTTGGTATGATTGGAGATGCTGAGTTACTTTAACCTAATCAACTAAAACCTACGTGGCGTGTGTTGACTAAAGGTGGCATAGTCGGGTGGTTTTGTGGAATGTGGATTGTTGGAGGTAGTCACCTTGGTCTAAGGACTTTGGGCGTGTGCTTATCCGGCCAAACCATACAAGCGCAACCATAAGTGCTAGCGTCAGCATGTACCGGAGCATGTGCTAGTCCTGGCTTAGTAGTTAGGGAAGACTGTTAACACACTTTACTTTGAAAAGATCGGTCATGTCCGTTGGCTCAAGAGGGGGCCCGAGTGCTAAACCTTAGAGGGGGTATCGGTGTTAACAGAGGGAACTAATGAATCGCCTTGTATTGTTACTTGGTCTGGGCTCCTAAGGAAGAGCTAAGACACAAAAGTTTCACTCGGCTTATGGGTAAAGTGTGCTACACTCTGCAGAGTTAAAACTATCATGATAGCCGTTCCCACGGTTATGGGAGGGGAGGAAGGTCGTACATGGTAGTCTCATGTGTTTAATAATAATCTGATGGGATGGTTTTGGTTTTGAGTATTCGAGGCTTGTGCAGTTTTGCAGAGGGGCTTTCGAAGCCGAGCTCTGTTATTATCTTGGGAGTCTATTCATGTTTATTAATTGTTCAACAAATATTTTCACAACACTTTAATTAATATTGACTAGTGTAGGTGTTTATGCAAAATAGCCACCCTATTCTTGTTGTTATCCTTGCATCATTTATAAGGACTCTTCTTTGGGTAGCCGTGTACTCATTATACAAAACCACGGATAAATTTGTATTCAGGAGAAGGATTAGGTTCGGTCTATCTTCAGGATCAGGAGGATCTTGTCCCGGACTTCAATGAGGATTAGCTGACGCACAAGGGTCGGATTGGAGCATCATCATACTATTTCCGCTGCATAATTGGGTTTCCGCACTCTGATATACCATTGACAGTATTATGTCATCTTTAATTAAACAATTGTAATAAGTAGTTGTGTAACAATTACTTTTGCATAATATATAATTTCTCTTAGTTATTTGTGATTGTGTGATGATGTTCAACAAACTGTCGCTCGCAAGTTGCTAGCATTGATCTCTGGGACTAGCAATAGATTGTGAGTGGATCCCGGTGAAGCCGGGGTTGCGACAAAACCTTAGGGGTATTATGGGCAAAATCAAATGTAGGCTACGCTATATATATGAAACCCCTTGTACACAAGAGAGATCTGTCAATAAAGATTATTGTGCCTGGCTTTTCTCTCCCTAGACATGTGTCTCCTGTTATTGTGATTGTGTTTGCGTGTGTATGACGATTGTTTTACAACACCAGCAACAACACCATCATAATACAATGGCTCAAAAGGAAAGGAAATATTGTTCCATCAACAACAACGGTTAGGGCTTACGAAAATGTATTGACACACTCATAGTTACATGTACGATACAAATACAACCTATAAATCAGAGTACGCTGACATGCCACCACATCTGTTGGGCATGCTAGTGCAATGCAAGGTCCCTACTATAACCATGTAGGCAGCGGTGACCAACAATTTGACGAACGTCAACAGTCACAACACATAGCGAGGGGTGTAGAACGGCTGGCCTTAGAGACACTTGTTCATTTGAAATGTACTAAAAACTCAATTTCTAACTCAGCTCCTGAATTTTTTGTATAAACAACTGAACTAGCTAGAGATGGTCAAAGGCTATCCTACCTAGACTGACCCTTCTGCATCCCTGGTACACGGCACTGATAGGTGGCCCAGAAATGCGTCAAAAAGTTCAAAAATATTTTGTTGGAAATCCCAAGATCAACACACGCGAACTCGTGTAACACGAACAAGAAATACTCAAGAACAAACACACTTGTATATATTCTTCCACTTAGCTCACGAGAATACAAGGAACATACACTTGGAGACACTCCCTACTCAAGATTACAACGGACTTGAGCTATATATGCCTATCTTCTATGCTCCTGGCTATTCTCTCACACCCGATCGAGCTACTCCTGTACAAGAATATATAGACTTCTTACGCAGGCTGCACGACATGCTTCTTGGCCACTACGATGTGCACCAACTCCGAGACGTACGCGCTGCTCAGGCCACGTCCTGCAGTGCTGCGTGCGCTCCCGAGAACCAGGCCACTACTGCACGTAGCCTCCGCCTCCTCGGCTGATGCATGCACCATTAACCCAGCTAAATACTCCTAATTACTTGCTAATTACATGCATGCATGCAGCACGTTAACTAGCCACTGCAAGCACCAGCACATTGCCCAAACGTGTGTGCACGTCCAGCAACTAATTAACTATACTTCCTAATCTAATGCAAGCTACATGAATAATTAACATGACACCAATTTATTATGCAACAAGATTATAGCTAACATATTTGAGAGGGAGAATATAGGTTTTCCCCCTCGTTTGTTGCTATCTTCGGGAGTCCGTTTAGTCCCCGTAATGGAAACTCCAGAGACCAGGGCATGCGCCATTGTCGTTCTCCTCCGTGTCGTCCGCTGCCACCGTCTGCGGCATCGGGAAGTAGACATGGGCCCCCACATTGGTCGGCGAGTAGAGCGGCGGCGGGTTCGCGAACGGTCAAGTCGCCTCCACCGAGGCGCGGCACCACTGCGCAGCGGGGCACCTCATCGCCGGTGTCCATCGGCTCGCCGTCGTGAGACGTTGCGCCATAGGCGTCTTCTCGCTTCGGCGGCGGCGCCGCCGGTGGGATCCGCACCGGTTGGCGTCGCGCCCGCGGCGCGTACACCTCTCGCGGTCGCTGGTGCGCGCGACAATGGCGGCGACTCCGGAAGTTGAGCCCGGCCTCGCCGCCCGGCACCGGCGCCATGGAGGCGACGGACGCCGCGTTGAACGCCCGCGCCGCCTTCTCCGGCGTGTCGTAGGAGCCGAGCCATATCCTCTCGCGGCTGTTGGGCAGCCGGATCTCCGACACCCACTTGCCCCACTTCCTGCGCCGCACGCCCTTGTACCTCCTCTCCTCCTCCGCCGGCGACCGCGGCGGCGGCGACATGCTAGTATGCTACTGTATCGGCAAAGCTCGTCGTCGCTCGTCGGAGGGGGGAGGCAGCTTGCTGCTTGGCGCGCGGCGTATTTAAATGGTTCGGTGTGGCACGTGGCGCGTCAGGAAGCCGCGTAAGAATCGATGGTGATGTGTACTGCTGGGACCGGGCAGGGACCATGTACGTAGACGGTAGACGGCCACACTTCTCCAGCTCATCATCAGGTGTAGCGTTCCTGTGGCTGCCCGCACTGTCGTCCGCGTAAAATGCGTAATCTGGACTACGATACTTGCTTTCTAGTGGTGCCGGAGAATACTGGATCGGCCATGAGCCCATGACATGACACGACAGTACGGGCTCTTTGGTTTCTTTGGTTTTAGTTTTCGTTGAGTTTATAATTTTTGTTATTTTTATAAAGACCATACATTATAATTTTTGGAAATATTTTTTTGGGGCTTTGTAGAGTTTTTATCAAAGATCCGTGGAATATTTCTTAAATTAATTTGTTTAGCCTTTTTATACCATTTTAAAGATGATCAATTTTTCCAACTAAAACTAAGACTAAGCCAGAAATCAAAGAGGTTTTCATAGATTAGTACAAAAAGTTATGCGTCCTTATAAGGGGTTTGAACATTTTAAAAATTATTTAAAAAACAGTCTTATGAGTTTTGAGGAGAACCACTAAAAACCTCACATTAGTTATTACAAAATGTGACCGCATTTAGCTTGTACAAAAATAGAAAATTTCTAGTTGTAAGTTTTAATATTAATTTTAAGGGATCGGCTCCTGTGCAGACGCCTGCATTTAACCTTCCTGTGCAGGCGCCTGCACGGAAGTGCAAAACACAGGCGATTTTGATTTTGTGGCGGATTTACTCTCCGTCCCGACGACGAAACCGCGTGTGAGCCAGAACGTGAACTTCGCTAGTGCTCATAAGCACGTAGTCCTCGTGCATGGCTGGCCTAGTACAGATTTAGCAAGTCCAAGGACCTGACGGCCCAAGCGCTATTGCATGGCTAATTTCTAAAAATAAAAACAAATATATAATAAATAGAAAAAATGATAACATACTAAATTCTAAAAAACAGAAAATAAAATATATATGGGAACGTCTTTTGACACGATCACAGCATTTGTTCTCACCGCGATCGCTGCACAAATCGAAAATGCAAAGTATTTTTATGTCCCATGAAACCCAATCGCCCATCTGCATGTAAAGAAAAAAAAACAAACCTACCCACTCCCACTTTTATTTCCCTTCCCCACGCCACACACTTCCATGAGCCGGCCAAAAACATGGTGAATTCTTTCTAAAAAAACATGATGAATTGGACAGCGCTCTCCAAGTTTCAGATCTAGAAAACTATTGAAAAAATAGTACAAGAGAGCACTACTAAAATTTCGAAAACAATGTATAAAACTCACATAAACAAGAAACACAAAGACCTGCAAGTGTTCTACATGCGAAATAGCAAATTTCATTAGCCACTTAAATTTCAAAACATAATCACATAAATTTCAGTGAAACTAACTACTGAAATTTCGTCGTTAATTCACTGAAATTTTTTGAAATGGATAACCTTCCCACACTAATGGTCCTGCTCATTATTGCTGACTAGAAAATACCCGTTAGTACATGCAGAAATAGCAAATTTCAGTGCTTCGCTTAAATTTCAAAACATAATCACATAAACAGGAAACACAGCACTGCAAGTGTTCTACAAGCAGAAATAGCAAATTTCAGTGCTTCACTTAAATTTCAAAACATAATCACATCAATTTCAGTGAAACTAACTACTGAAATTTCATCGTTAATTCACTGAAATTTTTTGAAATGGATAACCTTCCCGCACTAATGGTCCTACTCATTATTGCTGACTAGAAAATACTTATTAGTACAGTATTTTTTAACACAAATAACATTAAAAAAGGGGGTAAAAAATTCGAATGATAAATGAGTGCCAAAATCAGGAACTAACATCTGTAAAATGAACGGACATAGAGACATACCTTTCATTTTAGAAAACAGAGAAAGATTGACCTTCTCCAACATTGGAGAACCTTTGGCTAATAGTTCTTCGCCGATCAACACAAAAATTTAAAACAACCGAGACCATCCATCAACGAAACAGAAACAAAGATTTACAAAACCAAATCCAAATCCAACAAAAAACATAGATCTACAAACTTTGACCTATAAATCATCAATACCATGGATAAATTGGGGTTAAAATGCTCAAGGTCTCCATAAACATGAGAAACAAAAAATCAAAAAATAGCAAAGGAACTGATTCAGACACACACCTAGGCACAATCCGCATCCACAGATGCAGATATCAACGGCGGACTCAACACAATGCCTTCTGCGGCTAACACAACTCATGCATCTGTGTCTCCCCCGCTGAGGTCGCCGGCGGCGTGGCATAGGGGTCGTCGACGAGCAGCAAATCACCTCGCTCTAACTCTTGGCTGGGAGAACCAACCGAAGCATGCTCATGGATCCTCATCTACTCACCTCTCTTTTTCTCTCTTCACTCTCTCAGCCTCAAAAGGCAAACACGGAGACACATGTGAAAAGACCACACGGAAGGAAAAGCAAATGACAGCTACTATATATCATGATGGCGTGAAGACAAAGACAAGCTCAGGGCAGCAACTCTCCATGGGTGCATGAATAAAAAAGTTTATCAAGTGGTTGTGACCGCTAGATAGCTGCAGCGGGAAAAAATTTGGGAGGAGTCACCGGCCCGAGACGACAGCAGACCACACTGACAACCCCTTCTCTGTTCGAGCGAGCGCTGCTGCGAAAAAAAATTCGTACAACACGTGGACGGATTGCAGACGCCTTTACGGAAGCAAAACCGAAATCTATAATAAAACAGAGAACAAAATAAATCTATCATAAACAAATGACATACTAAATTCTAAAAAAACAAATAACAAAATAAATCTATAATAAACAAATAACATATTGAATTCTAAAAAACCAAATAAAACAAATAAATCTATAATAAACAAAAAACTAAATAAATAGATTTTTTCAATACAAATCTATACAAATTTCACATACCAGAGATATAGAAAAACTGTTTAGACAAAGTGAAAAAAAAATAAACTAAAGAAAAACAGACATAAGCAACCATGTATAATTTAATATTAATGTATTTAATTCTTGTTTATCAACCTGATAAGAAAAAAAAGTAAAAAAAAATGCATGCAACGCGTTTGCATGCAGCGTGCGGCTAGCAAGCAGCGTTACTGTTTGCTACGCTTGCATGCACCGAGCCGCGAGCCATCGATGGCCCAGAAATTGTAATGCAATGGTGCATCCAGATGTGCCGTTAACTAGCATGCGTGGCACGTGTGCCTCGTCTTGACAGCTATGCTAACGGGACTTACAACGAAAAATCGCTCAGACAGATAGCGAGATGCAAAGCCTACTGAGCAAGCAAAACCGTAATTTTAAATGATAAGAACAATGTGAAAATCTTCCTACACTATATGTGAAAAACGCGACAAGAGCAAAGTTCATTCACATGTGGGAGGAATTGCGTGGGAGTAAAAAATTTAAATTTCATGTAAAAAATTTATTTCAAATTTTCCTAAATAGTTATAGATTTAGTTTGCTAGTTTCTTTTAAAAATACAGACTACATCCAAATTTTCTATTTTTAAAGGAAGTATATAAAGTGTGTTACAAATATTTTTTAGCAAAATTTGCTAAAATATCATCTTCTCCAAAAAAAAAATTCCAAATTTTGGTGAAAATTTCTATCTCTGGTAGAATTTAATTCAAATTTTCATATGTTTATTTTGCTTTGGGTTCCAAGACAACATATACGTACTTTACGTCCTAAAAGTCGATCAAAAATAATTTTCACGGGAAACAAATGGATGGAATCTTCTTCCGTTAACGTTGAAAAAAACGAAATATGAACGATCGATGAGCGACTGAGCGTCCGAATCTTGTCGAATGAGCGGCTAGCCGTCTAACAGTAGTAGAATAATTTAATATACGGAGTACTAATGATGCATGCCATCTAAACAGTAGTGGAATAATTTGAATGAAATTCTATAAAACAGAATTTGAAAGTGGGTCGATCCTTTTGACCCAATGCTTGAGTCACTAAGCATGATCCAATGGATCGATCTGTTGACCCTTTTATAAAAAAAAATAGGTCATATAGGCCAGTTTCAATGGATCAAGAGTCAACCCATTCGTCCTAATCTTGTCGAATGAGCGGCTAGCCGTCGGTTGACTGTACGTCGTCATGCTTGCAGCTAGCTTCACCAAATCAGAATTAATTAACGGGTCAAAGCAAGCATATATATATTTCACACTTCTCCAGGAGACCAGGGTCCAGGGGGGACCTGACCTCGCGACTGGTCGGAGTAGCACGCTGCACGAATGCCGCAGCGCGGCTACTCGAGAAGGTAAGAAGTGACGTGAGGGAGATCGAGCACGTGTCCGTACGTACACGTAGGTACTACAGTTAAAACTACCAGTGCGGTAATTATTAGGACCTTGCAGTTTAATTCGCTTTAAAATAAAACTAAAAGCTATCATTATAAATGTGTTAATTTTTTACAACCTACGCTAAATAACACCTTAGAGCATGTACAAAGGCATTTAATAGAGTGTCTCTTAGCAGCACTATTTAATATTTTCGCTGATGTGGCATGGCGTAAAATATAAAAATTACTAGAGTCGACTTTTGTTGAAGAGACTGACTCTTCACAAGCTTCTAGACAGAATTAGAGAGGAGCAACATTAAATAGCATAAAGGCTCTTGTGCATGTCCTTTGTACATGACTTGTCTCTTTGCTTGGATAAATATGTGACATCTTTGGACTCTCCATTGTACATGTCCTTACGGTGGTTCTCGAAGATCCAAAAAACGTATTGAGATTTTTTTTAAGAGCTCTCAACTCAAGGCATAGATTAGCCATTGATGCACGGACGTTAACTAATTATCCGACAGTGGCGCTAAGGGGAGAAAAAAAAAATTAAAACAATGGCATGGAAGAACAGAGCAAAATATTAATGACATAGGAGATTTTCAACTTTTTTTCAAGTAACACAGAATTTCTTCTGTTACTTTTTTTAGTTGTCGTTGGTAGCTGGGTTTTAATTGGCTTAAGGCGTGCAACTTTCGGTTTTAATTGACATGGAAGAACAGAGCAAAATATTAAGGCGTGCAACTTTCGGTTTCTGCGGATACGTACCACGTGCACGACGTACACGGTTTGGAGGAAAGGCAGCTCGCGTGCACATGTATCCTCTGATCGATCTCTCTATAAGGGGAACGTGCCTAACGATGCACGTGCGATCGAATCCTAGGTTAAAATCGACTATAATTGTTCCTTTTTTAAGGTACTAGAGGTGAAAGCGCGCTTGCGCGCGCTAGGACCGATGCGGGCTGTGTCATTGCTTGGATGGCGTAGACTTTGTATCTAGATATCACATAGGCTTTATGTAAAATTGTTGGAGAGCTTGTATTCTATATATCATGTAGACTCCAGTGGCCAAAATAAAATTCCATAGTAGTTGTCAATCATTTCATTCAGAATTTATATAAACTAAATATACAGGTCCATGTTCAACAGCAAAATGTAAGGAACAGATTGTAGGAACACGAAATGTGGCAGCCCAGATCATGGCAAAACAAACTAAAATGCATGTAAAACTATGAAAGAAAACCATCAATAACCTTCAGTCCTAATACAGCATGATCAATAGCAGAGACCTCGAATAGTTGCAACATCCTTCAAGTCCTGTAGAGCGTGGACATCTACATGAGCACTGTCTGTTTAGAAACTATATATATAATCAGGATTGTGGAAAAAAAACAAAGCTCAGGAGCGTGGACATTTTCATGAGTACCTGTCCTCATTGGCATGGAGTTTCCAGTGCAATCATCCCACAGGCAAACAAACTCTTCAAAAGATTCCTTTTGTTTTTGAAAGGACGATGGGCAGCATGATGCATTCAACAACTATGGCCTAACAAAATCACAAATATTAGGGTTGAATAACAACATCAATGGAAAAATGTCAAAAGGGACAAACTATGAGAAGCAGGCGGCAAAATTTGTGAAAGAGAAATAAGTGGACAGAATGTATTATGGCATGCTGATTTTCTGAATGAGCAACCCTGAAACAACGATCCTAACAGGAAAACTCTAATTACAAAAGTCCATGCTATCCTTAGATACTGCTGGAATAAAGAATCGGACAGGATGGAGGCCACTCATGTGTTCCTACACATTTTAAGCCAAAGCACATTCGAAATTATTTATGAACCCCAACAAAATAAAAATTAGAGATGACAAACCTGCACCTTAATTACACCAGCTTTAAAAGTAACATTGCAAGTCACAATTAAATGCACCAAATCGAAAAAGAAATGCAGCAGAATGGTAATACCGACCTATCGTGGGCTTTGGAAGAAAAAAAACTGCACGAAGCAAACTAAATGCGCCAGTCAAATAAATAGTGAGGAATGAGGCAAAGAGGAAAGAATTTGCTAAATTCGTCCACCTGCATGGCACGAAATATTCGCAGGCATAAGAACTTTTAAGCAAATAACACAACAGGATACTATCTATGTAGTAGAGTATTGAAGAAGATGACATAGGTTTTAACCATTATTACATATAGAAGGAAAATTTAAAGCTACTCACAAAAAGTAGGTCATCTAAGACTATCTGGAATGCGAGGAAAATACAGAAAGTAAAATATCTCAGGAAAAAGTAGGCATTAATGCGATTATTGATGTTCAACCATGGAAATTAAGAACACTATTACTTAACCCAACATATACTTAGATATATAGATAACCGGCATAGTACCGATCATTTCAGATAATAATGAACTAAACTCCACGTCCAAGAGCAGGCAACAATGGATGGCCTAGGATGGATTAATATATGTTCAGGATCCACTAAACATAAATCATCGTATATCCATAGGAAATATCTTTTACATGTGTGAGAGAAAAGGTTGTAGAAAAAATTAATCTGTCTATTTACCTATGCATCCAGCAAGTTCCACAGACAGATAACAGGGAAAAAACTAATGATTGATATAATATAACTAAGTATACCTTATAATTAATTATATATATTATAAGGAATACTGAGTATTGTATTTTTAATTTTGCAAAATAAATTTTTATATCTATAGAACACCATAAATAGAAAAGATTCTGAGCACTAACATAAGAAGCATAGCCCAATGCACTTAAAAGAATTAGTTCCAAAAACATGGCAGTTAAAAGTAGGCAGTAGACTTGCAGAGCCATAGTGCATTTTTTATTTGTTAGGCTATGAACATGCATATCCTTTTAAAAAAATAAACATCCAAAGTTAGGACAGGTGCAGCTGAGCACTCATATGTTTGATGAGTTGCATCTATATTCAAAGCGAAATTAAAAAATAGTTTTAGATGATAACATTAACTGATTCGAGGACAATAAGAATGCAAGATAACATTGCCTGAACCTGGGTTGCCTGATAAAGGAGAACCAGTTCTCGAACTAAACACATTTATGATGGTACATTAGTTTTTTTTTTTTTGAGAACCATGATGGTACATTAGTTGAAGAGTATCTGAACCCTATGTTCTACCCGGACATCACTTATCGAAATACACACCATTGTTGACATCCTTTTATCTGCAAAAAAGAATCTAGAGATATACAGGTCATAGCCCAAACAAAATCTGTATTTTACAAAGAATCTTAAAAGGCTCGGGTAGGAAACACCTAAGAGCAAGCACTAAAATAACAGAATATATAGAGATCTCCAAAGCCAATCTCCCAAGCTCACACCAGGGACTAAACATGATGAAGACCTATGCAGTTTAACAAATATATAATTTGCAAAGGCAAATCAGCAACACCACAATACATTATCAATAGCCTTGGCGCCAACATCCCACAGATAACTCCATAGATTAAAAACAAAATTAAGCTTCGTCGTTGTGTCGTAGGTCATCAATAGCCTTGACACCAACTTTGAGCGCCTGAACATTTAAGTAAAAGCGCTGCATCATCCATATAGGAAATAAAACAGTACATATACATACAGAAATAAATTGCTCATCAGACATCTATGGTTTTGAATCTGAATTTCTTGCCATACATGAAGCGCATTCATCTTATGCCAACTAAAAACGACAAAGAATCCAATTCTTGTACCTTTCTAGGATTGAAACTTGCCGCTGCAATCGGAGCCAATAGCACTGTGAATGCCAATAGCACTGTGAATGTTGACAGCCACATGTGACGGAGGTGAAGGAAGAAGGAGCCCGGGCTCAGCTCTGCGCACAAGCAAAGAATACCATCCTTGAGAACGGAGCACTCCTTTACCTCCAGCAACCAACAAATCACCAACAAAATCCATCATTAATCATTCAGCGCAGCACCAGATAGAGGAGCGGGGTGGCGAGAGGCCGGGCAGGAGATGCGCCGCCGCCGGCTGGTAGAGAGGGCGGCGGAGATGGCGCCGACGACCGGGGGATAGAACGGCGGCGGCTAGGAGAGAGGGCCGTTGCGGCGACTACCAACAGATGGGAGGAGGCGGATGCGGACCTCGCGTGGCGATGGGGGAAGCCAGAGGCTGGAGGCGGGGCGATGGGGAGAGCCAGAGGATGGAGCCTGGAGGAGGAGGCGCGACCGGAAGGAGCACCGGGGCAGCGGCGGACGGCGGCGCCGGCCTGGAGAAGAAATCGGAGCACACCGATGCAAAAGGAAAAAAGGCAGCGCGAGGGTTTGCGGTGTAAGGGAGGAGGCTATCCCGCGAAGGCAGGTGGGGGCAGGGCGACGTGGCCAAACTAAGGCCACGGAAGCCGCCGCTTCTCTGAGACCGTGCGATGAGCATCGGACGGTTGACGCGTTTTTGGGTGACGTGGCCACCGGAGGAGGATGAAAGTAGCGTGGATATGCTCAGATCGCAGGACTGGTACGGGGTATGAAGAGTTAGTATATATTTAGGTATGTAAGCGCACGTACCAAGCTCTAATGTTGTCGTGAGGAGAATCTTGTTAGTTTACAAATTACTGCTATGCGGGCCCTCTTTAATTGGAGATACATGTTTTCTAGACAGGCAAAAAATAAATATAAAAATTATATACAGTTGCGTTTCACATAATAATGTTACGAACAAAATTATACACCCTCCAATTTAAAAAAAGTTGATGTTTCACAATTATCCGAAGTTAAATTTTAAAAATTTATTTGTGAATTTTTTTGAACTATTTGAATTGGACATATAAAAATCATACATTTTTTTGAAAAGGGACAGCAGAACTACCGTTCTATTTCATTTATCGGGAGAAAATAAATAAAAACTCATGCAAGCTCGTCTCAAAAAAACTTCCCTAATATGATTTTTTCAATAAAATAAATAAATTGCAGTAGTAACTAGTGCAAGGTGCATTTTGAATACCGTGTCAATGATGTTAGATGGTCTCTATGCTTTAATTAATTTGCATATAAATATTCCATAAATACAACATTGGATAGCATATTTAGGACCCTCGTATTTTTTTAACATAGCATAAGTTTATTCACAGTTTAATAATTTCTATGTATTTATTTTCATTATTTATATCTATAAAATCCATTTTATAATTATTCATAATCCACGTCATTATGGACACACGGACAAATGGGGCAAGGTTCCAACAGAAGTCATTTTTGGTATAATCCTAGTTGATTAGGGTCCAGCAGATCCATCCTTAACTAGGGTTTCTCTAGGGTATAGGCAAAATCAAATTATAGACGAGACTATTGTTGTAGTAGGGGACAGCCACCCCCACCGAAGCAGTGAGAGTAGCGAACCAATTGGCGTAGGTGAAGGAGTTGCACGTCCAAAGAGAGCTTCGCCTCCCCCAGCCGAAGCAATGGCGGACCAGGGGGAATGTACCTTCCGAAGGGAGCCTTGCTTCCTTCGAGTGAAGCAACCGCGGATTAAGGGAGGTGTATCCCCGGAGAGCTTCATGGGGCTTTCTTGGAGGCAGAGCGGAGCACATCGAGGAGTACACCACCCAATACCAGGAGAGCCTAAGTACTGAATCACGAAGCAAAGGTAGTTGCGCGGGAGACGAGAAGATCGGGGGACAACAAGTACGGTCTATTAATGTGGCCACGAATCATATCATGTGTCAGGGAGATATGACAGCTGGCTGTACAGCCGGCTTCAGTGGCAATAGGATCAAGGTTTGTTCTAGCAGCCGGGTCCCCTTTGTAATCTTAGTTCTACCCCTACTTTAGGCAAAAAAGCGAGGGCAATTGAGCCTAGCCCGGGGTCCCGAGGGTGTTTTTCCTTCGGTGCCCCCGGGGTTAGAGGCAAGTTAGGGTCTACAAAGTCATTTCCAAGCCCTTTTACCCCTGTGTGATTCCATCGGTGAAGAGTTGTAATGGCATAGTGTAATTTGCCCCCCCGGTTATAAATAAGGGGCTCCCCCAATAATGAAAGGCAGGCTACAGTTTCTAACAGATTGCCACTTGGAGATTGCTCAGCTTCCCAGAGCTGCTTCGCGAGGCACGATACGTTGCTTCGTGAGGTAGCCCTGTACAAATCTGCTATATAGCTCGGGCCACCGACATCTATATAAAGAAGAGAGACAATTGTACGAGATATATAAAAGATCAATAAAGAATACAATGCCCGGCTTTTCTCTCTACATGTGTGTTCTTGTTCTTTGTGATTACAATTGTGTGTACGACTACCAAATTATATCACGTTATCAGAACGAATACTCTCAGGTTCGTCAACTCGGTACGTTGCTTTAGTGTTCAAATTTATTTTTCTGATCTACTAGATTTACATGCAATTTTATAGTAGAACTGTTCATTGTTGATGATGTCGGCCAGAAGACGGCAAAACCGGCAACCTCGTGCCCATGGACTTTGTCCTTCGTTGGATTTGTCCTTCGTTGCCGACGACAGTCACTTTGGCTCAACCCCAACTTTCCCGTGTGCGTCTTCCAGATGGCGATGGATCGGCGGCGGAGCGAGGATTGAAGTATGGGGGGCAAGTTGAAGTATGGGGCCATTCTCACGGGCGAAGCAGCCGCGTTGACGTCTTGGCGGCGGCGGCGTCGGCGACTCCGTCTCCAGCGTGACCGTGACCGCGTGCGGCGTGCCCCTGCATTGCAGCTGCAGTCGGCGGCGTGGAAGGAGGATGGGACTCTGGGAGGAAACTGCTCGTCTGTTCGATCAACGTGCACAGCGCCTGGCAGCCGCCGCGACAATGACGTTTCATGCACCTCGGCGCTCGCCACTGGGCTCGTCGGCTCGTGGGTCGTGGGCGTGGTCGCCGCTCAGACTGGCTGTTGTCTTTGTCTGGGGCCCAAGCTAATTATACAATTAGCTAGTTAATTAGTCACATATTTAATTGAGATATATATAGGGGTAATTGCAGGTTCGCTTTTTTAGTTGGGGGTTTCGCCCACTTGTCCCCCCTCTCTCGCCTCGGATCTGCACCTATTTCGCCAAGTCCGCCTCTCATGCAAATGGCATGGTCAGCGATGGTGCCCAAGGGCGCGCATGACCAACCCCGCCCGAGCCATTCTTGATAATGGTGTCAACATGCATGACAATGGCATTTGTTCGCACGTGCACCAGTTTGTTGCAACACAGTTAGGATTTAGAAACCCTAGCTGCCATTTTTATGGGGGCCTAAGCACGTACTATGGTGTCATACCCGTACAATTGGAAGGTGGATTTGCATTAGTGTCTCTGAAGTTTAACACGGTGGAAAAAGTAAATAAGTCTTCCTAAAAGATAGTATAATGGCACGAGTGTTTTTCTTTGGAAAAATACCCGAAATAATCCTTGTTAAATCATAATTTATAAAATAAACAACAGTTTGAAGAAATACTGAAATGGCACTGCTCATATTTCCCAGATGGCGGCATACTGTGAGCGGGAACTCTGCTCCCGCCGCTCGGCCTGTGAGGACTCACGGCGGCGACACGTGGCAAGGCGGCTGCAGTATGAGGACACGTGGCGGCTCAGAGCTCCATGCCACGCCGCCGCAGGCTCCTGCATGCGACAAGTGGCGGTACAAGCCGTGATTTTGTTCTAAGTACCTTTTAATTAAAAAAATCATGTGACATTGAAATATATGCAACAAAATTTTAAAATAGAAACTATAATTAATGGTGTCTAAGAAAGTTCCAAAATTTTAAAATATGTATTTTGGTTAAATTTAAATTTAAAAATCAAGAGACAAAAAATTCTAAAATCATCTTTATCATGAACTAATTGTTTTCATTGCATTTCAATTTGATATTATTTTGCAAAATCAACATATGATACTAATTGAATATTGGTTCATGAAAACATATAAAAGGTTATATTTTTCAAAAAAAATTGTTTTTAATTAAAATCAAAATTTTCCATGAATTTAAAAATTTGAATTTAAAAAGAAGATAGTTTCCAATTTTGATAAAAATCAAATGTTTATCAAAATTGGAAGTATGGAACATTTATAGAATTAAATTCAAAATTTTAATTCTTCTTGTTTATCAAAATTGGGAAACTATCTTCTTTTGAAATTCAAATTTTAAATTCATGGAAAATTTTGATTTGAATTAAAAACAATTTTTGAAAAATATAACCTTTTTATATGTTTTCATGAACCAATATTCAATTAGTATCATATGTTGATTTTGCAAAATAATATCAAATTGAAATGCAATGAAAACAATTAGTTCATGATAAAGTTGATTTTAGAATTTTTTGTCTTGATTTTAAATTTAAATTTAACCAAAAATTACATATTTTAAAATTTTGAACTTTCTTAGACACCATTAATTATAGTTTCTATTTTTTAAATTTTTGTTGCATATATTTTAATGTCACATGATTTTTTAATTAAAAGGTACTTAGAACAAACTAGCTAGCTTGCACTGCCACGTGTCGTGATGCAGGAGCTCCTCGCACAGCATGGCGTGGCGGAGCTCTCTCGAGCCGCCACTTGTCCTCGTGGCCGCAGCAATACCTTACCACGTGTCGCCGCCTGAGTCCTCGCTGCGGCCGAGTGGCGAGCAGAGCTCCCGCCGCTTGGCGGCCGCCATCTGGCAAGCGGAGCAAAGCTATTTCGTATTTCTTCAAACTATGGTTTATTTTATAAATTATGATCTAACAGTGGATTATTTCGGGTATTTTTCCTTTTTCTTTGGTGAATTCCCATTATAGTCCCTGCATTTATAGGTAATAGTAGAAATTCTTACCTTTGGAATTTTCGTCGTGCGGTTATTTGCTACATACTCAGTACTTGTTAATTTCGAAAATTTAAAATGGAATCTCGGAAATTGTTTTTAGGTATATGAGCTACCTTAATATGCAAAATCTTAGACCTAAACCCACCTTTGTAAGCTTTATTTTAATGTGTTTATTTTCTGACAAAGTGTAATATTGTTTTTTGTATTGATATAATTATAATACGGCCAAGAGACCAGAAATAATTAGCAGAAGTCCATAAAAAAAAATTTGGGCATCAATTCGTACGTTGCTTTATGTTTTTGGTAGCATTGAGTGTTTTGAGTATTATTCATTGGATGTAGACCCTAAATTATTGGAAACTTCTAAAAAATTGTTGGGACAAATCTGAACATTTTCCACGTGCCTTGGAAATCCGCTGGCTGCGCGCACACGCATGCGCACGTACATACGTACACACATACGGACGTGCCATGCAATTATGCAATCCTCGCTCGATCGACGCGCAAGACAACAAGCGTTTCCACTTTACCCAACGATTCTTGGTGGCGGCGCTACACAGACGTCTCGCACGCAGACGACGAGTAAGCGCCACGTGTTCCTCGGCGCTATATATCTCCCCGCCTTCCACCATGGCCACCGAGAGGGTCACATTCTGAGCATTTGTTGCATGCTATCGGTGAAACCTGCGGCTCCGGTACGTACGTGAAGCAGGCCGGCACGAAGCTGCGGCGACGTACGCTTCTCGCCAAGCTGCCACCTCCCCATCTCGGACTCCCCCCGTCTACACAATCTCAGATCGAGTTTTTTTTAACGAATTGTATCCTGCTCAAAAGCACACCAAATTTCAATTGATTTCGACCTTAGCACTATATAAGAAGAGGCTACCCTCTCTGCCTGCTATTATCATTTTATGCCTTCTAAGACTATGCCCTTTTGAGTTTAATAGCTTAACAGCTTAACAACTTGACAGTAGGGTCTAATACAAAAATATTTTGAAATTTTAAGTTTGCTTCTCACTATCTAGAAAGTAGGTTCTAATAAAAATAAAAAGTGGGTTCTAACGTTATAAAAATAAGTCAAACAAAATAGATCCAAACCTCTGAACTATCTTGAGCTGCTCTCAAATTAAATTTTAGTTGTTCAGTTTCAGTTGTTCAGTCGTTTAGATCAGCCAAAAACACAGCACCTAAATCAACCATTTCAAAACCATATTCCAATATTCCATCAACCCTGCCCGATCTAGTGTGATAAAGTAAACAGCCTTAGGTGATGCCGCTGATAGACAAGAACACCGATGTCATCACTGCTACGGTAAGTCATCGTATCAACTACGCTGCCCACACCGATCCTAATGATGTCTTCATCTCAACCTTGGTGTTAATGCTTCCGCTGTAGTGTGTACACGTTATTAGGCAGTTGATAATGTGACAAGTGTCATCCGATGTTATAAGACCAACAAAATAAGTGGTTTGTAAATTGTGATCGTACAGTTCTATGATTCTCCGGGATACCACATCTCGGCAGAGCGGCTGATCACCACAAAGCAAATCTTACCACCTGCTACGGCCTCTTGTGAACTCAATTAAGATGGACCCTCTCAAGAGAGGACAGCCATCACATCTGACACTTTCAAAACGATGTAGTTTGAGCCATCAGCACCCTTAAACTCACTGCCGGCATACTTGGAGTAAAGCACAGTGCTGTCTGCTGGCACCGACAGTGGCTGCCTCTTGCCTTCCTCATCTAAAGGGCCTGGGCCAACTGCTACAACCTGCATTCAGATGGAAAACACAATTAACTCTTGCAAGTTCAATTCGCAGTGGCTGCACAGATACAATCATACAATGCTCGAGTGGCCCTAGCAATTCTGGTTCACAGCTATATACAAAAGATAGCAACATGATTGCTAAGTGAACGGTAAGAACTGACTGTTCCAATGGATGGCTTCTCCTTAGATGTTTCGGTGAGGATAAGGCCACCAGCAGTTTTATCTTCAGCCTCGGCAACCTGTCAAAAAATGCAAACCAGGAAAGAACCGTTAGTTACGAAAGGGCTACTGAAGATATAAGGTTAATTCAAAAATTCCAAAATCAACTACTATTATCCAAGAACAAAATTGGATTTTTTTTTTCTCAATAGGATATGAATACCTTGATGAGAATCCGATCATTTAGAGGATTCATGTCTTTGACATCATCAGTCTCAAGAATACCAATAATATCATCCTCTTTTAGAATAAGATGCTTGGAGTCGTTGAATTCAACCTCAGTCCCAGCATACTTTGAATATACAACTTGAGCTCCAGTCTACATGAAAATTACACGTTATAAACATCAGTCTTGCATTGACAGTCTACACCATCACTAGTCACTACTCACTAAAATGTATATGAGACCAAAAAATAAGCAACAGAGAACATGCTGCATATAAGTACACTGATAGCTTTCTTGCATCAAACTTTCATAGGACAGGTAAGTGAATCACACAATACATGCTGCACTCAAGCACTACAGCTAGGTTATCCCATCCTCGAGTAGGTTGCAATCAAAATGGTTAGGTTGCAATCAAAATGGATCGCAAAATAAACATAAAAATGGATGAGCAGCCATATTAAATCTGGGAACCAATCTGAAAGCACCAAATATGGTGCCTAGCAAAAGTTTAAACGGATTTAGAGGGCATGCACCTCCCCACTCCATCCTTTTTGTTAGAACTTTCTGTATATCCCTAGTAATTATATGTTGCATCTGCATTTTTTATTTTTCATTGCACTTGCAATTAGATAATATTTGATAAGTACATTCAAATTTTTTTAGTCCTCTTTTTAAATTTTGTAGAAAATTCAATATTTTATGTTTTACCCCTATCTGTACAGCAAGTATGACTTGAACAACAATATTTTATTTTAACTTTTGAGGAGCAGAAATTCACATTGGTAGCAAGGTGCAGCAGGGGTGGACAGACAGGACTGGCCCATGGCCATGAAGGAGGGATAGGTGGCAGATGGCAGCTATGATGCAGGTACCTCAAAATGTAAAATTCTAGATCCTTCACTGAAAACCAATGTGCAATTAAGGATAAAATCATGGTCCTATATCAAGCACCATTACTAGTAATCACCAATCTAACCATACCTCACAGACATTTCCAATGTACTAGATGACGGAGCCAACACAAATCTATGTTATTCAGGAACCAATATGGATTTATAAGATGCGTCCAAGAATACTTTTGTAATGGGGAAAAACTTCTGCCCATCTGTTGAAACATATAATGGTGCCTTGCATATCTCAGCCTGTTCTACAAATAAGAAAACTATAACAAAACATGTAGCACGGTTCCGGAAATCATGGTCACAGAAACAAATTACCAACTGGAATCCACACAAAAGAATAAAGGTGTTACTAAAAACCAGTTTGGTTTTATGCCTAGAGGGTCAACCACAAAAACAATCTTCTTAAGACAACTAATCAAGTGATATAGGGGGCAGAAGTATTTACACATGATTTTCATTGATATGAAGAAGGCCTACGACAAGATACCAAGGAATGTCATGTGGTAGGCGTTGAAGAAACACAATGTCCCAACAAAGCATGTAATCCTTAGTAAGGATATGTATAGCAATGTTGTGACAAATGTGCAGATAAGTGACGGTGACACTGATGACTTCTCTGTCAATGTAGGACTATATCAAGGGTCAGCCCTGAACCCTTATTTACTTTGGTGATGGATGAGGTTATCAGGGACATTCAAAGAGACATCCCTAGGTGTATGCTCTTTGTTGATGATGTGGTGCTAGTTGATGAGAGTAGGAGCGGGGATAATATGAAATTGGAGTTGTAGAGACACTCTAGAATCGAAGGGCTTTAGACTTAGTAGAACGAAAATCAAATATATGAGAAGTAACTTCAATTTTGCTAGGCAGGAGGAGGAGGATGTTACTGTAATACCCAACAAGGATACCTTTCGTAATCTGCAGTGGACGCTGCAGAGAAATGGTGATATTAACAAAGATGTTAGCTATAGGATCAAAGCGAGGTGGGTGAAATGGCGATTGGCATCCGGCATCCTTTGCGACAAGAAAGTGCCACATAAGCTAAAAGTCAAGTTCTATAAGACGGCGATTAGGATGACAATGTTGTATGGGGAAGAATGTTGGTCTACCAAAGATGGCATATCCAATGGCCATACGAGAACGAACCGAGTTCGTAATGAAGTTATATGTGATAGGGTTGGGGTGGCACCAATTGAAGATAAGTTCTCCCAACATCGATTGGGATGGTTCGGACACAACAAAGGCCTCCAAAAGCATCGGTGTAGTGATAATGCAAGGAAAGGCAGGGCCGACACAGGGCCGACCTAACCTGACGTGGGAGGAGGCAATGAGGAGATACTTGAAAGATTGAAACATACCTAGAGATTTAGCCTTAGATAGGGGTGCATGGAAATTAGCAATCCATGTGCCTAAACCATGACCTAGCTTTTCACCCTTTGATTCATGAGCACACAAACACATATATATAGTAAAAATACTTGATGCTCCATGGAGATCATGCTCCTATCATATATGCGTCATTTTGGGAAACAATGAATTATGTAATTATTGCATTCACACCTTTGATAGGCAAATAATAGTGTTATTGCACATGCATCCATTTTATATGCATGAATCTTGATCAAACCAATGGCATCAAGGTATGGAGCACAGGCTCCATGGAGTCCCATTCTATTGGGCTCCATTTCTAGCCTACCCCAACTTGTTTGGGACCTAAAGGCATTGTCGTTGTTGTCATACAATCATGTGCAATGCTATATGTAGAACCCACATGTATGCTTAATAAAGACCAACAAGAGAGAATTTATCATGTATTGTTTCAGAATATGTTGCGCGAGTCTGACTATTAGGGGTGGGCATAAAAAATACGAAACCAAAGAACCGAACCAAAGGAAAAAAACAACATTTTTGGTATTTTCAGTATTCGGTTTGTTTTTTATTTTGAGTTAGTTCGGTCTTCAGTATTCAGTTCAGTTTTTGGTGGCTGAAAACCGAACTACCGAAAACAGTAACTGATACGCGGTGATCCTAGTTCAAGTCTTCCAGAGAGTTTGTCCTTAGACCTCCACCCGCATGGGTTAACACCCCCACGAAATCCTCCACGCTCAGCCACAGGCGCACAGGCCTAAAGCCTATAATGCCTCTTCCACTTAACGCAATCAACTTCCCAAACTAACAAGCCATCCAAAACCTAGCTGCAACACGATGCAGGGTGAATTGAAACATGAGGTCAATGGAGGCTGGAAAGAAGGGAGACTGGGACATGAGAGATGGGATGCAGATGGTCAGATGGCTGCGGCAACATCATGGGTTGGAGACATTAAACAGCTTGGAGACATTAAACAGTAGCGATGCATCTTAGAGGCGGTGCTTCCGAGCAATGTGGGCAGTGGTGCTTCCTAGCAGCGAGGGCACCGACTCTTCCTCCAGTTTATCTGGCTCGTCTGCTCTGTCTCCCTCAACTTCACAGTAGATCTGGAATCATGGTACTTATCCCCTCCTGCTCCTCAATCTTGTTCATGGATTCAGTATTTTTAGTAAAACCGAATTATATTGGTAGATTCAGTTTGGCTTCTTCAGTCTCCAGAAAAAAAAATCAGTATTCACATCTCAAACACCAATCTTACAAAGTACCAAAAATGCCAAGCACGTATACTGATCGCCCCACCCCTGGTTACTATAAAATTCTTTCGCAAATACATGTATTTGACTCAACCAGCAGAAACCAATAGCAACGGACCAATTACACTAATTTTGTTTACATGTGGAAGATCTAAAGCAAACATGGAACCTCTGTGGGTTTCACATTACTACATGGAACCTCTGTGGGTTTCACATTACTTTTATGGCTTATATAACAGTACAAAATTCGACCTCCACGTTTCCCAATCCCTTGATAGAAACAGTACAACATTGACAGTGCGTTGTCATGATAAAGCTCTACTAGCGTCTCAGAGTGATAAATGTATTGCACATATGAACATCTGCATTCATACGGCAAGAAGAATTTACCTGTATGCTGACCTCCACCTTCTTATCCCCAATGGTTCTTCCCTCTCCAACAGCAACCACCTCTCCTCCCTGAGGCTTAGACTGCGCAGCCGACGGGAGCAAAATCCCACCAACCGTCTTCTCCTCGGCAGCGCTAAGCTTCACTAGCACTCTGTCTCCCAGAGGCTTCAGTGATGTATACTGCAGTTAAGGCAACAAATCGCATCTCATTCTTGTGTAGCATCCACAAGCATGTCTTCACCTACCAAAAAAATTGGGTGTGCACAACGCATCGCATTGGCATAGCTGCATACCTTTGGGGTGACGACCGTGGCAGCCCTGACTACCAGGCTACGGACTGCGCGCCTCGACGAGGAGACTCTGAGAGCTGACGGCGGCGAGGTGCGGAGCGCATTGAAGGTAGCCAGGCCTTTCTTGGTAAAGGCCACCGCGGCGACTCCGGCGCCGGAGAGCTGCACCGACGACATCCTCGATTCTTGGCTTAAGGACTAGCTGCGAATTGACATGACGAAAGAACTCGCTCAAACCAATCACTCAATCCACTCAAATCTCAACCGACACAAACGAATCCACACCGATTCATCCGCGGGGAAGAAATGCACAAGTCAACCATGGCCAGCGGTGCGCACTGATACGCAGCCCCGATCAAATTAGACCCCGCTCAAGCACCAATCCCCACCTGAATCTACACGCGCAGCCACAAAGCAAGCCCCAGAAGGAGAACCCAAATCGGAGGAACATCCGAAGCACCACCAAACGAACTCCCCAGAATCACTCCCGCGAAGCCGCCAAACCAGACACCCAGCACGAACCGAGAACCGGCTACGAGAGACTACCTCTCTTCCTCGGCGCCGGCGAGGCTCCTCCGCTTCGGAATCCGGCCGCCGTCCGCGAGAATGGAGGGGGAGGAGAAGAGATAAACCCTACCAAAAGCAGAGCAGGGCAGAGCAGCGGCTAAAGCGAAAGGCCGGCGCTTTATCCCCACACCGAAACCCACCAATTGTCCGGAGTTGGGCCTGGATTGTTCCGGAATGTTGTAGGGACAGGAGGCTGAGGACGGACATGATCCGTGGCCCGTGAGGCGTGAGCCTTCCTGTTTTTCGTGCCTTTTAACTTAGAAACAGTGGAGAGGAGAGAGCAAAGGAAAGAGAGGAGAGGCGGGCGTGGACGTAGTAAAAAATAATAAGAGGATCCGAAGTTTAGTTTAAAGTCAAGTCTGAAGTTTAGTTTTTCTTCCCTTCTATTTTACACTACAAATTATAGATGGGCTTCACTATCATAGACAGCGTAGATGGCACTAGAGTCCTTGATCCGATTCTAGATCCGTCCATGGAGGAGAGGGAGAAATAAGAGTGGGAGGGTAAAATTAATCTTAATAGGAAAATAAGATATACTTTTATGCCACGTCGAGTAACAATTACCTAACTTCCTAGTTTTCGTAATGGTGTTTTTATAGACTTACCTAACTTCCTAGTTTTCATAAACAGACATGGTAGGAGCGGTGGCATTAATCTGGACCGTCTGATTGGCCAAGTTGGCTTCAGCTTGTGCTCCCAGGATTTCTAGGGAAGCAAACCACGCCAACCGAGTCAACTTTTGCTTTAGAGCTAAACTAGTAAGTCGTCGTGCAACGCACGTTCACAATACATAATACATGTGCTTAACCACACCCTAAAAAATACTATCTATGGTCATAAAAACAAGTCGTCGTTGACTTTTATACACGCCTTTGATCATTTTAGTGTGAACATGCGTAAATATAAATCATGCTTAAAGTAATTTTAATGATAAAACAAATCAAAATAAAATAAATGATAACTTACATGGTTTTTCGAATGTGACGAATGGATAAAAACGTATACAAAAGTCAAGAGCGACTTGTTTTTACATATAGCCAACCAAGATAACCATAAGCTTAGAAATATTGCAATTCATATCCTAGGACATTAAATACAAAAAAGAGAGAACAGCAGGACTTAGGGAACATGCATATCAGGCTAATTGGGGGACAACCTGATCATGGGAAATTTGACAAAACAGATGTCCCAACAAGAAGAGCCAATTACAAACGCAACTCGATTCATCTACATATTTGCATTCAAATATACATGCAACCAAAAGAAGAGTTATTCTAAATATGGACAGCATGATTAGTCAAACAAAATACACGGGAAGTATATGAATCTCCTATCCAGGGCACACAAAAAGCACCATGTATAACATCATCTCGATCCTCTATATCACTCACCCTCTCTCAAAAAAGAAGGGCCACAAACTTCATAAACAACAATGTCTGTACACTAAAGTCAAATCAAGCACCAATCCCACAAACTATGCATTCCACCTTTGCCCGGGGCACTAATCCATTCCACTGGCTCGTTCTTTTGAAATGATCTTAACAATTTGAGCAATTTGAACAATGAAATGGCTCAACTTCAAGAGCTTCTCGAGGTAGTCTCGAGATTCAAATCCATTTCGTTTGACTTGTTTTTTAAAGCGTTAAGACCCACCTTCAAAACAGCAAAAAAACGGACTCAAAAAACTAAAACCATGTCTTTTCAAAACGTAGATAAATCATTAAGCTATTAAGTCGTTAAGCTGTTAGGCTGAAAAGAACGGGGCCTAATAGTCGTTCTTAGGCACAAAATATGAGCTGTCGTACCCTCCAAAGTTGGCGTTCCATGGGAACTCACTGTCGACTCTAGTCTAAACAATTCGTCATTTTCAAGCCTCAAAAGCATCTCCTTCGATTCACCTTTCAGCAGGGACAACTTCAAGCATACTTGGTCCTTTTTAGGTTCTCTGTGTGCATGCTAGCATAACCAGAACCACTCTTTTTAATTTAGATTCTGAGTACTTGTCATTGAGTTTTTGAGTCAGCTATTTCATTGTATCGACCCTCCTTTGCCAACGGGAGCACCCAGTTTTGAATCCCATGTGTTTTTTCAGGGCCTGATTTTTCTATTGGTTTTCTCCCACTGGTAATCTCCAACAGAATTACACCAAAGCTATGTACATTACAGACTACCGTAGGCTTGCCAAACATAATTTACTCCGGAGCATGATAGCCTCGTTGGTTTTCTGATTATCTTGTCATTATTTGTTCCATCTGCAAAGAACCTTATAAGGCTAAAGTCACCAACGTGTGCCTGTTCGCTAAAAAAACTGTGTGCCTGGAAATATGAATCTTGCAGCACATTGGTGGCCTTGATGCTCCCATGGATTATCTGAGCTGTTGCATGGTGGCGAAGATACCTGTGAGGAGGTGCACACGAGTTGTCTATCATACTGCTTATAGAAAGGTTCTAACAAAGATAGTGAGAATGTTTACTAACGCGATGACCCGAGCAGCACCGATGGCAATAAATGTTCTCCACCGCCAGTCAAGAAGGCACTCAGTACAATGTGTTCCATGAATATGTGCATAAAGACTTCAGTTTGGCATATAATCATACATCGGAAAGCATTCAGGTCCATCAGCACAATACCCAGATGTCTTTATGTCTTACTCTCCCCAAATTCTCAACTTCTGAAGCGAATTCCATTTATGTCTCCTTTTTGTCATTTCTCAACTTCTTAACAACAACCTGCATCCAAAATGATAAGCAAACCGACAATCAATTGGTGAACTTAGCTGATGAGCTTTGTTGTAAAAGTGGAAAGAACAATATTAAGCTTGAAATAAGGTTGTATGGAATATTGCTAATAGGTAGGTTGTACTTTTAGTGTAAAAGGACATGTCAAGTAGTTGCATCCATGACCAAGGCATGTGTGGAAATATATATTATGTTTACAAGATAAACAAACTGAAAAAACTGTAGCCAAATGAGTGGGAGATAGTAATATGTAATGATTTTTTTCTTTTGGCGTACTTAGTTATTGTTGCGATACATGGGAGGCAAGCGGGCTAGAGCGATGCAGAAGTTATCGAAAGCTTGCAAGGCCTAGGTGTCACATGGAAACGGTAGAGCAGTTTTGTCAGTGAACTAACAGTCTAGCATGTATAGCATTACTAAAATTAAGCATAGCATTGGTGCATATTTTTATTTTGTTAAAGGCCGACCTCCAATAATGTAGAAATGGAAATGCTACTATTTTCAAGCAGGTTATTTGATCAACCATTGAATCATCTACTATTTCTTAAGTTAAATTCAATACTCAACAGGACTTATAAAGATATTTATGTTGATCATGTTTGTTGGAACAAACTGATTTTAAATTTCATTGAACTGCTAAGGGCTGCACTACTCACCACAAGTTGAACCATAGTACAATAGATCTTGCTAAGGTAGAACCCCAAAGACATTTGTTAAGCCTGTGAGGAAATGAGAATCCAAAAAATTTGAAATCTTTTTTGTCATCATCAGAATAATGATAATTCATGCATAAATTACATGGTTAATTTGTTATTGACTGAAATATGCAATGGTAATGTGACATCCTCTATTTAATCGTATCTCACTTGTATTTTCAAAACCCTAAAATTAATTGAAAGGGAATTGTTATATACAAAACCCTAGTTTAAATTATTTTAAATTAGGTTTAAGCCAAAACCCTATAAAACCTTTTGGGAAAATTCTGGAAAAATTTCAATAATTCTTAAAAGCCATCATTTAGCCATCCTCCAAATTTTAAGCCCAAAGCCCAAGGCTAGCTCATGATCCCATTTAGTGTTGCCGTTCTGCCGAGAGTTCGTCAAACACATGAAATGATGAGTAAACATAAGAGAACCAAGCCCAAACTTGGAGAAAAGATTTTAGAGGTCCAATCTCATGCTAAGCCAGAAGCCCAAGCCAAAATTCTTGGATTTAGGTATTTACCAAATTTGAGAGAGTCCTAAACCTATTCGGATTAGAATTTGAGCCAAATTCAAATTCTGCCTACCTTAAGGCCTGACCTAGGTCGTCCTTAACAGTATAAATAACCCCAAGACCCCCCTCAAGTCCACAACTCGAGGAAACCCCAGATCCCAACCCTAGCCGTTAAAAGCCCTAGCCGCCGAAGTGTTTATGAGGTATCCATCTCTGTGCTTTGTCCAAACCCGAGTGTAGATGGCGTCATTATGTAGAGCTCGTCGAGACGGTCAAGATGGATACCTGGATCATCGGTTTTGGTGGAGAAACACGTGAGAAAAAGCTCTCCAGAGCTCTGGCGGCGCTACCGCTGTCGCCGCTGGTCACCTCGTCGGCCGCACCCCATCTCGGATCCAGGAAAATTATTTTTGCATATTATGCTATTTTCTTAGTTAATTGTGACTGTGTGATGATGTTCGACAAATATCGCTCATGAGTTGCTAGCAATGATCTCTGGGACTAGCAATCGATCATAAGTAAATCCTGGTGAAGCCGGGATCGCGATAGGTAAAGAAATGTTACTGACAATATATAATGGGGAAGATGGACCAGGCGAAGGAAATGGTACATACCCATAACTCCATGCAAATTTTCCTGCTCCCTTGTGGTGGCGTTGGCACAACGATGGCTCGATGAGAAGGGCAGCGGCAATGGCAACTGACTTCGATCTAGTAGGGAAGGAGCGCAGATCAACACATCAGAGGCAGAGAGAGCAAGATGGAGAGAGGAAGGGAGGCGGTTACCTCGGCGGTGGTGTGCCCCTCCAGGACGGCATTGGATCGGCAGGTGGCGGGAGGTGGCTTTCTTTAGGCGGTGTGGTGGAAGGGATGGGCTTGGCGGCGGCCGGTGGCCTGGTTCCTCCCTCCACGCAGCATGGTGGTGTGGCGGTGGCTGAACAAATATGAATAGAGAAAATGTATATTAATAATCTAGAAAAAGTGTACATCGTTAGCTTTGCAATATGCAACCAACCAAACAAATTCATCGATAGAGGATTGAAGAAAATAGAACTCGTAAATCGGGTACTATCTTTTCATTTATATCGAGGGAATACATCTATTGATAATAGCTTCCTTCAATTGAAGGGTGTGAAATTACTCAAATTAGTAGCAGCTAATTATACCGCGGCAGCATTGACAAATAAGGACTGTGACTTCTTATAGTTTCAACGGACATTCTCATGGTGAGAAAAAAAATGCGAGCAGATCTTATTCCTTTTTACCTGAACAAACGTTCTATAATTAAGTTAGCCCCAACCCATATATGTGATTCATCCATGATTCATAATCTAAGATCAAGCGATTGTTTACTTTTGTTGATATCGATGAAATGGTCGAAACCAATATTTGTCATGAGCTAACATGATATGCACACGTACACCGGATGGTTTAATGGTCATGGTTGCATTAGATCAGAGCGAGGCCTGAGGAAAATCCCAACAAAAATGCACTAGTAAATACCGATAAGGCACACAGGACACAGCAAGCAGTGTTAGACTGAGAGGCTATTCTTCCTGTAAAACACAGAAGCAGTGAAACTAATTGCCAAATTATTCCATCTTAGGAAAAACCAGTTAGATTAAGATGAATGGCGTGGGTGTGTGAGCCAAATGTTTGCATTAAATAACTATGTTTGTGAAGCCTAATGTAATTACACGAAAGAATCAAGAAATCGAGCTTGGTAATTACATGAAACTAAGAAGTAATCAACAAATCACAGCAAATATCATTTGGATCCACAAGGAGACACGCAAGGCCCCCGCGTCGTCCCGTTGGGCGGCACGGCGGCGACTAACCCAGCCCTCGCCGGAGACCTCGCGGAACCCTAGCCGGCCATTGCTGCCGCCAGCGGCTGGCTGGCCTAGGCGGTGGCGGTCCCGCCCCCCTTCTCCTCCTTCCCTCCTCCTTTCTCCTCCTCCTTCTTCTGTTTGTGCTTGGGCTGCGGCTTGGCGGCCGCTCAGCCGGATCCAGCGGCTTGAGGCGGATCCGGGGTCAGGGCCCGTGTGGCGCGGCTGGCTTGTCTCGGCGGCAGCACCCGCAGCGTGGCGGGAACGGCGGCAATGGCCGCCGAAAGGCAGCGCGAGGGCGTCGCGCCACGCCTGCTGCTCTGGCGTCAGCGGTGGCGGGCGGCCATTTGTCGCGCGTTACGCGCTGCTCGGCGATAGCTAAGCGGCCGAGCCGCATGTGGCGTCGCGTCCTTCGAGACGGCGCGGCCTGGGTGGCGGTCTCCTTCCTCCGATCCTCGGCGGCCTGGGTGGCGGCCTCCTTCCTCCGGCGACCTCCTTCCTTCGGTCCTCGGCCGCGGCTCTAGATCTGAGCACGGCCGACGGCCTCCTTCCTCTGGTGCTCGGTGCGGCGGCGGCTAGCCCCCTCCTCCAACGTCGCGACGGCGTCCGGTTACTCCCCATCCCCCCTTCGAGCGCTGTGATGGAGCTTGACGTCGGCTTTCCCTCCTTCCTCTCTTCTTCCTCCTTCTCCTCCTCCCAGGCCTGTCTTCACGGAGGCCGCCCAGGGGGGCCGCTCTGTGTGAGGCCGGATTCGCGGGCGGGAGGCTCAGATCTGGCGGTGTGTTGGCCGGAGCGGTCGGAGTGGGTCTACTCTAGGGTCGTGGACCGATGGCCTCGTAGCTTGGCGAAGCTCGGCACCGGGTTCTTCTTCTCCTTCTTCCCCTCCCACTTAGCCCGCCTCAGTGGAGGCCGCTGGGGGGGTTCGTTTCGGTAGTTGACCAGAGCGGACGGAGCAGGTGGGCTCCAGGGGCGTGTGCTCGACGTCTTCTCGGCTCCTCCCGGTGGTGGCTTGGTGGATCGTCACCCGTCCTCAGCAACACGTCGACCCCCTGTTTCTAGCCTGGTCCCGTTCTCGTCCACCTTGCCCTCCCCTCCCTGCGAGGTGCTCAGTGGTGTAGGTCGGCTTCTTCTGGGTTAGTGTCAGGTTTCGGCTTGTGCCTCCTGGGTGGCGCGGCGGTCGGTCTCCTTCGCTTCCCGTGCGCGGGTCAGGCGTGGTGGCCCCTCTCCGGCAGCTTTGGCTGGCGACCTCTTCTCCGGCAACGTCCTCGTTCTCTGCCTCTTGACCCGGTCCCGTCCTTGTCGTCTCGACCCTCCCTTTCTTCGAGGTGTCCAGTGGCTTGGGCAGCTTCCTCCGTGTCGGGTGGCGGCGTTCGTTCGTGTTTTTCAGCGCTGTGTCTTCGGCCGGTGACTCAATTCTTCTATGCTTTCGACCGTCGGCGGCCTTTGCCTTCTGCTCTAGTAGGGTAGGTCTTGGACGAAAGCCTCGCCCTTTTGGGCTGGTGTTGGCGTCACCTTTGGTGTCGTTCCCTCGCTGGAGGCATCACCTGTTGGACCTCTTCCTGTTCTGGGTGAAAACCCGAGCGGCTTTGTGACGGCGGCGGGTTCTCCCCGTCGTTACCTCGTTGGAGGCGTCGTGGTTGCCGTTCTTGTGCTTTGGGTTTCCGTTAGGTCTAATTCACTAGGAGTCGTTTGTTGCTGTGTGAGTGTTGGTGGTGTTTTCCCTTCTCCCTCACCTGTATCTCTTTGTTCGGCCTTTGGCCTAGGTGGCAGCAGTAGGGCTGCATTCCTCTCTCTCTCTTCTCTATAGATGGTGTTCCACCGTGGCCGGAGGTGTGTCTGCTCGGCGTGGTTGCAATGAGCTGCTGAGGTTGTACCCCGTGCTTGCACGGGTTTTTTATTTTATTTTCTCCTGCTGATCAATGAAATAGGACGGCAGTTCTCCTGCCCCTCTTTCAAAAAAACAAATCACAGCAAACACGCCATGCTCGCCACCCATCCACCCAAACGATGAAAGAAGCAAGCGCGCGCTCTGTGCTTGACTGAACGGCCACCACAGGCAGAGATCGGTAAGATAGCTAGAGTTTGAGCGGAGAAAGAGGGCGCGGGGTGCGGTGCCTACCTGTAGAGGATGGTGTTGTCGGGGTCGAGCTCGATGGCCTGCGTGTAGAGCGCGGCGGCCTTGAGGAAGCTCTCAGCCTTTAGCTGCTCGTTCCCCTGCTCCTTCAACGTCTCTACCGCTTCTCGACGGAGGCTGATACGCAGCGTGCGGTGGGAGACGCTCGTTCCCCTGCTCCTTGATCCGTGGAGGATGCGGGTAGCGACGGCCGTGGAGGCGTGGCGCAACCGCAGATCAAGCGGGCGGAGGCGGGGTTGGGACTTGGGAGGCGATAGGGTAGAGAAGCAGGACTGCGAGAGGAGGAGAGGGCGCGACGGGGCTGCCGCATGGCGCGGGAGACTGCGAACCCGGCAGCAGCGGCGACTGGGAGGCTAGGAGAAGAGGGGCGCCACTCCAGACCGGCGTTGGATCGGCAGGCGGCGGGAGGTGGCTTTCTTCGGGCGGTGCGGTGGAGGGGACGGCGTCAGCGGCGGCAGCAGGAAGGGGCCCGCGGAGGTAGGGAGGAGGCTGCTGCAGCAGGGAAGTGTAACACCCAAATTGTGCCAAGCTACCAAATTTTGGCAAAATTCAAATTCTTTTCTCGGGCTGGACCTTGGATGGGCCATTTCTGGGCCGAAATCTGGCCGAGCCGCCTGGCTTTCTCCTATTTCTCTCTCTCTCTCTCGCCGCTTGCTCTCTCTTCTCGGTGCCGCTCACTTCTCTCTCTGCCTCGGTGTCGATCGCCTGTGGCCATGCAGCATGGTGGCTCAAGCTCGCGTCGACACCTAGCTCTCCACCGCATAATCACGCCACGCTGGAATCGCCAAGCTCGACGCCCTCTGTCAGAAACACTCAAGAACACACGAAGTAGACACACGCGAGTTGGTGCTGCGAAGCGGCAGCATTTTCGGTTGTATTGAACTGAACTTATAAAAAACAGAGTACGACAGTTGAAGTGCCTACAAACGCGCGCACGAACGCATGGTGGCCGTGCCATCCCACGACCCACGATCGAGCTGTACAACTAACCCACCTCTGCACGAACGCAGCGTGCATCAAGCGGCCTGAAGAATCGGGCTAAAAGCTAACTAACTTATTCAGATGCCCTGAAAACAAAATGACGGAGAACAGTAAAAACAGGGGAAAAAACAGAGGACTAAGCGCTCAAGAGTTATTTCAACAAATCTCCTCCTAAATCTTGAAGCGCTGAACTACTGAATGTCTAGAAGGCCAATCTTCAAGCAAAGATCCTCGAACTTGATTTTGCAGAGAGGCTTCGTGAGAATATCCCCAAGCTGCTCCTCCGTTCTAATAAACTTCACCTCAATCTGACCTGTGCTTGCATACTCCCGAATCGAATGAAATTTGATATCTATATGCTTACTTCGGTCGTGATGCACTGGGTTCTTTATCAGCGAGATAGTGGACTTGTTGTCCACCCTTAGCACCGGCCTGCTCACCTCTGAGTCACTGATTTCAGCTAACAAATGACTAGCTAAACAACTTGACATGCAAAGATGAGCAATGAAGAATATACTCAGCTACACAGCTAGACAGAGCTACTACCTTTTGTTTAGTCGATTGCCAACTAATGGGACTGTCCCCAAGGAAGAATATGACTCCAGAAGTGCTCTTCCCATCATTCCAAATCTCCAGCCAAATCACTATCGCTAAAGCCTAAAAGCTCAGCTTTTTCTCCATTCTTCCTGGGATAGAAGACACCCCTATTGCTTGTCCCAGCTATATATCTCAAGATATGTTTCATTGCTGCAAGATGTTCCATATGAGGTTCTTCCATGAACCACATACCCAACAGAGTACGCCAAATCTGGTCGGGTATTGACAAGGTATCTTAAACTACCAACCAAACTTCTATATTCAGTAGCATCTACACAAGGACTCCTGCTTTCCTTACTCAGCTTCAGTTTGGCCTGCATAGGTACCTCACAAGGATTGCAATCCACCATACCACCTTTCTCAAGTATCTTCTTTGCATAGCTGCCTTGAGATAGGGTAATACCTTCTGCATCTTGCTTCACCTCAATGCCCAGGTAGTAAGTGAGCAGTCCAAGATCACTCATCTTGAACACTTCAGTCATTTGCACCTTGAACTTATCAATTTCAGTGCTGCTAGTGCCAGTGATTACCAAATCATCCACATAGACACCTACCATAAGCCTCTCATCACCACTCCCTTGGCAATAGATAGCATGTTCTGATGGACATTTGTTAAACCCCAGCACACCCAATTTTTCATCCAATTTTTGATTCCAGGCACGAGGAGCTTGATGTAAACCGTAGAGAGCTTTATGCAGTTTGAATACCTTGTGTTCATGGCCGGGTTGAGCAAATCCCGGCGCTTGCTCCACGTACACCTCCTCCTGGAGGTCGCCGTTCAGAAATGCCGTCTTGACGTCCATATGGTGGACTTGCCACCCTTGATGCGCCGCTAGCGCCAGCAGCAGCCGCACCGTCTCCATGCGCGCCACTGGAGCGAACACCTCATCGTAGTCGATCCCGAGGCGCTGAGCATAGCCTTTCACGACGAGCCGCGCCTTATGCCGCACCACGGCACCGCGCTCGTCCTTCTTGACCTTGTACACCCACTTGAGCCCTATGGCGCGCCGGCCAGGAGGTAGCTCAGTGAGTGTCCATGTGCGGTTCTCCTCAATGGCGCGTAGCTCCTCCTCCATCGCCCGGCGCCAACTTGGATCTTGCTCAGCCTGAGCCAGCGACCCCGGCTCCTCTGCGCTCACGGCGAAGAGTTGTCCTCCTTCCAAATCGCGGACCGCCTCCCAGTAGCGTGGAGGCCATTGATATTGCTCATGGTTGAATCGAGCGGCGCCATCTAGACTCGCTCACGGAACCCGGCCGAAAAAGCCCGGCCCGGCCGGCCGACCGGCATCGGGCGAACTCGGCCGGTTTCGGGGCCGTGGTCGGGCGGGCCGGGCCCGGATTTCGACGAATAAGCCGCGGCCGGGCCGACGCCTTCGGCCGACTTCGGGCTTCGGGCGGGCTCGGGCCGGTTTCGAGCTCGACGGCCGGGCGGGCCGGCTCGAACTGGTTTTCAGACCGGGCTTTTCAGTTCGCCCGGTTCGGCCCGACCGGCGTTTGAACAGTATAGCCTCATCGTCTTGGTCGACATCCATTTCGTCGCCCAATTTCAATTGGTGGTGTATGTAGCGAATCGATTGGGGTGGTAGCCGATGGAGACCCGTCGTCGTCGTGGTGATGGTCTTTGGTGATGCGTAATCCATCATCGGGCTCCCGCCATTGGCGTTGAGGAGACGCCGATTCGGTCATACGCGCGGCATTGGAGATGCGCGAGGCCGCCGCACCGCGCCGTCAAACCTTAGCACGACTGGTACTCGACGGTGAAGATATCATCATCGCCGGAGCATCGGTGCAATCTTGTCATCTCCGCACCAATCCCACCGCCTGACTCATCAAAATCACATCACGTGTCACATGACACACGCTTTGTGATAGGATCGTGGGCCGATAAGCCTTGGACCCCTCTCATAACCAACGAAAATCATTTTTCGCCACGGTCTTTCAATTTCTTCAAATGAGGTGTCGTGTTCTTCACGTAGAGGATGCACCGAAAGTTCAAGATGATGAACCGCGGCTTCTTCCCATACCATGCCTCAAATGGAGTCATGCCATCCACGCCTTCGTGGGTACCCTTGCTCAGAAGATAGATGCAGTGAGCACGGCCTCACCCAGTAACCAAATTTCAAAGAAAGTTCTTCGCCTTGAGCATGCTCCTCGCGGTGCCGACGACCATGGCGTTCCGGCGCTCGACGACTTCGTTTTGCTGTGGGGAGTTCGGAACCGTCAATTGCCGCAGGACACCATCAGCTGCGCAATACTCCATGAACTCCATTGAGGTGAACTCGCCTCCGCGATCAGTGCGCAACGCCGCCAATTTGCAACCGGACTCTGCCTCCGCTCGAGCTTGAAACTTCTTGATGGCTGTTGCCGCACGATCCTTTGATGGCAGCAGTGTCGCCCACATATACCTGCTTCTATCGTCGACGAGCAATAGAAAATATTTGTTACCCCTCGGTGTTGCCGGCGTCACGGGACCACATAGATCACCGTGGACCAGCTCGAGTGCACGCTCCGCTCGCCACTGCGCCTGATCCGGGAACGGCGTCCGCCTCTGCTTGCCGGTGATGCATGCCTCACAGAGCTGGTCCACTTGCTCGATGGCGGGTAGCCCCCTGACCAGATCATCACGAGCCATCTTCCGCAGCGCCGCCATATTGATGTGGCCCATCCTGGCGTGCCATCGCCAGGCGCTCTCCTCGCCTCGCATCGCCAAGCATACCGGTCGTGCCACGTTGACGTTGAGCACGTACAGCCGGTTCCTTCCACGCGTGATCCTCGCCAGCAGGCGTCCGCTGGGCTCGCGGATGCTCATCACGCCGTGCTTGATGTGGACGCCGTAGCCCACCTCGTCGAGCTGCCCCACGCTCACCACATTCGCCGTGAGCTGGGGTATGATGTAGACGCCGGAGAAAGCGCGATGTTCGCCGTTCTTGCATTCGAACAATACCATCCCGCAGCCCTCGATCTCTGCCACTGAATCGTCGCCAAAACGCACGGTCCCTGTCACCGCCGTGTCCAGATCTGCGAACGCCGCTCGGGACCCCGAACATGTGATTCGTGGCCCCGGTGTCGCAAATCCATGACTTGGAGTCGTGCTCCTCTTTCGCTCCAAGTTGGACGAACACCTTCTCCTCCGGCAGATGCACCTGGCCGCCGCATCTTGTAGCCTCCACTGATCCGCCGGTGGGAGACGTGCGCACCAAATCCCGCACGGGAACACCCGTAGACGTGATTGTATCCGCCGCACATGGGGTTGGGGAGCACGACCTCGCCGAAGATGAGACGCCCGGCGCAGTCGGAGAGGCCTGAGGAAGCGGCGGAGCAGATTTCGACGCCGGTGGAGATGGGGGAAGATGAACAAGAGGAGTTGCCCTCACCAGCATCAGTGTCTCCTCTTCTTGTACAACGTGGGCCTCTTCCTTCTTGGGCTTGGACCGACAATCCCGGGCCCAGTGCCTATACTTGCCACATTTCTGGCATTGGTCCCGGCCAATCTTGCCGGAGTTGTTGGCCCGCCCAGAAGACGACGACGAGCCGGATGAACCCAAGTCGCCGCCGCGCCCTCGGCCGCGTCCTCGCCCTCGGCCGCGCCCACGCCCGGAGTTAATTACCGCCCAATCCACCGTTGGACTGGTTCTCCGCCTCGCGCCGCTTCCGCCGCGCGTCCCACTCCTCCTCCATCAAGTACAGCTTGCCGTCGTGGTGTACCGACGAGGGCGGCTCGAACGCCTCCTCGGCCGCCTTTCACGCACATCACCCGACCAAAGTGAGCGTGGACACATCCAGCAGAGTTTGGATTGCGATCACGATTTGCCTAAACCGCGATGGCACACTGCGGAGCATCTTCGCCACCACCTTGGATTCTTCCACCACCTCGCCGAGCGTTTCAAGGTGCGCAACCATGCCGCTCAGACGCAAGGAGAAATCCTCCACGCTCTCATCCTCCTTGAACACCGCCAAGTCGAATTGCCGCCGCAGTTGCTGCGACGTCGACCGTTTCACGCGATCATCACCGACTCGCATGATCTTGATTGCATCCCACGCCTCCTTCGTCGTGCTCTTGTCGGCGATCGTGGCCACCATCTCTGGTGGCACGGCGCTGACCAGGACATCCAGCGCCATCATGTCCTCTTGAGAATCGACACCGCCTGTGTCGACGGCCGTCCATAGCCCCCTTGCCTTGAGCTTTACCTTCATGAGCAGTGCCCAGTCAGAGTAGTTGATCTTGGTGAGGGCGGGGTAGCTAGTCCTGCCGCCCACCTCACGAACCACCCGCTGGATCACGACTCCTCCGCCGGAGCCGCTCGCCGCATCGGCGGCGTCGTTGGTGACCGAAGCCGATGGAGCTTGGGGACCTGTCATCAGCGCGTACTCGATCGCCCGGTCACGATTCCAACGGCGATACCTCGCCGCGATCGCGCCCCGGTCCGCAACCGGCTCTGATGCCACTTGTCAAAAACACTCAAGAACACACGAAGTAGACACACGCGAGTTGGTGCTGCGAAGCGGCAGCATTTTCGGTTGTATTGAACTGAACTTATAGAAAACAGAAGCGGCCTGAAGAATCGGGCTAAAAGCTAACTAACTTATTCAGATGCCCTGAAAACAAAATGACGGAGAACAGTAAAAACAGGGGAAAAAACAGAGGACTAAGCGCTCAAGAGTTATTTCAACACCCTCGCCGCCGGTATAAATACCTCACCGCTGCCTCGGTTCTTCCCTTTTTTTCCCCATTTACTTCCTTCCCGAACGCTTCGGCCTCTTCCCTCCGTCCATGGGGACTCTCTGAACTCACCAAGCATCGTCGACGCCATCGGAATCGCCGTACTGGCAGGAATTGCTCGTCGATCCGAAGTTGTGCCGAAACTATCTCCATCGATTTCTCCCTCCACGGTACGAATTAGCTCGATTCCTTAATGCTTGAGCATCGTATGAGCCTCACCCACATTTCTCCTCAATCAATTCGGCTAGAGCATCGTCGAAGCATCCTTGCCATTGTTGCTTTGTTTGGCGCCGCCGCGGAGTCGCTTGTCACCAAGCTGAATCGGCCGTGCTCCGTCCTCTCCAGGTCTTCGGTATGCATGCTCTCGCCTCCCCGTAGCTTCCTCGCCTTTCAATTTGGTTGTAGTCACATTGTAGCACTGCCGCCATGTGAAGCCGAACCGCTCTGTCGCCGCCGCCAATGGCGCCGCCGCGTCCGGTCACCACTCACCAATGGCTGTGACGAGGGCACCAGTAGCTGTGCAACGTCTCACTAAAACCGTAGGTAGCATCTACTCTCACCGGCATAGCCCCTAGCACCGACGAACTTTGGTTTTTGTTTCGTTTGCGCGCGCCGGCCAGAGGTAGACGACGATGACGTCATCATCCCAAGCACTGTGCATGCACGCGTCGCTAACAACACGGTCCCACCTGTCAGCCGCTCTCTCTCTCTGCTCCGTCGCATGTCGCCCGTTCTGAGTCGCTGGCCAGTGGGTCCTTGGCCCCACGCGTTAGCTTAAGTTGAGGCGTCTTTCGTCTAGGCGCCTTCAATGTCGCCATTGGGCGCGCCCACGCTCGCGGCTAGGCCGCGTTGGCTAATGGGCCGTTCTGGCCGGTTGTACAGTGTCGCGCCATCGTACCACGCATGGCCATTACTGTTCCAATGATTTTATCTGAGATTAGCTATTTAGAAATATCTCGAAAATAGATATGTATTTACTAAAAATAGTATATTAGCTCTAAAAATTCCTAGAAAATTTCAATCTACAATCTAGGAAAAATATAATTTGGGTATTGATCTATAGAAGAAGTTCTGAATATATTAAAGAAGATATATAGAGGCATGTTTACGTTTTCAAAATGAAATTCTAGGGGTATTTTAGTAAATGCATCCTTAGTCTTCTTAAAAATCGTAACAATAGTACCTCTGTTTATAATCGATACTCGACACAGCATTTCTGTATATATCTTAGTTAGAATAAATATTAATCTAAAATCTTCTTTCCGATAGACGAGCCTGCCGTTGAAAAAGTGTTTCTGGATGCAAGTCAAGCATAATCCATTGATCACCAAGGTGAGTTAACACCCTAGCTCATTCTTCTACCCAGTTTTAATAAATTATCTTGATTGAAATATAAAAATGCATGCTCGATATATTTTGAAATTACCTACTTTGTTAATCATGATGTAATCATGCCCTGCCTTTGTTACACTTGTTTGTCGTACCATGATTCCTTGCTATCATGATTGCTTTATTGACCGCATACTAAATAAAATGTTTAGACTTTTTAGTCTTGGGTAAAAACTGTTTAGACTTGCTTAGATCTTACTGATTTAATCGGGTATCCAATCCCGCACTGGTGAGCCAAAACTCATCAGTGGACACAATGACAATATACACTTGATCATGATGGATTTTGCTCTGCATGTGTTTACGTGATTTTGGTTTGAGCTATGGGATAATGTTGTGTGGTTAAAGGGAAATGGGACTGGGACTGGGAATGACGGAAGAGAAGGGTGATGGGCAGGATGGACCTAGAAGTGATATCTGTGTGATATCTATACATATCTACGTAATAGATATAAATGTGAAGGTGGAATGACTGGATGGAGTACGGACTCGCCTGGACGGGTGCATATGTGTTATGCACAGCGGGAAGTTGTTGTCCTTTTCTCCGAGGGGGAATTGGTTCCTAAATCCTAACACTACAATGTGTGGCCATCGCGCAGTAGCGCAGGATTGGTGGTTTGTGTAACCTTAAAGGTTTGTGTAACCTTAAGCCAACCTGAGGGGAAGGTGAATTAGGGCGTCACTTGTGTAGTGATCTGACCCTATCTACCGGGGTGGACTATAGGTACCATGCCATCCGTTGAACGGCAAGTCAACCGGAAGGTTGGTTTGGGTCACCAGTTCATCGGAACTCGGTGAGATGGTGGTTCGCAATGGGAATTGCCGACCCGGGAAAAATGGTGTGGTGAAAGAAGATGGGATACGAGAATGGTTCGTTGGGGGTACTTGTGTGGCTTGAAAGTTGGATTTAATGAACCTTTATTATATTCTCTCCACATCTTTTTGGAGATGTCCTTTATAAAATGGCTAGGTATAGGTATTTATCTAAATTTGTTAAGTTTAAAATTGGCGTTCTATAAGAAAAATGACCATAACTCCACTATAGGGCCTATACCCCTATTATGCATTAATGACGGTGTTAACTTGCAAGTGCGGTTTGATTGCGCACTTACCCTCGCACTCACCCACCTTTTTAGAATACGGAGATCCAGAAGATGGTGATTATACTTGCCATGAGGGTGGAGATCCAGCGTTCGAAGATTACGACCAACTCTAGGCTCTCCTACAGTCTGGAATCACTTATGTAGCCTAGGATCGGAATCTCATATGTACATTAAAGTCAAGTTTCTGCTAGCAAATACTCTTTTGTTGTAAATTAACCAACCTTATGACACCCTTTGTGTATCCTGGTACTAAAACTCATTTAGTACTATCTGTATCTAATATATTTCAGTTGGTATTCTATGAGATGTTCCAGCTATGCAATGTGAGGCACTAGTATACTGGTCTAGGGATTAGTGCAGTTTCACAGGATAGGGTTTCAAAAGTAAGCAAACTTGAGGCCCCGTTAGGAAGGTGCAGCGTGGGAGGAGGCGGCGGCGGCGTAGAGGGCACGGCGTGGGAAGGAGAGACGGCGGCGGGAAGGGGGCGGCGGGAGGGGATTCGCTAACAGTGTGGGAGCGTTGTGCACGTCGTGGTGGGAGCCGAGGGAAGCAGGTGGGGCGTGGGAGCCGAAGGAAGGAAGTGAGGGTGTGCTGTTGTTGGGAATAGAGGTGTGATCCAATTTTGATCGTGGACCGTTGGATGCGAGGGAACGGAGGATTGAGATACATTGTGTCATTCTAAACTGGTGTTTTTAAAGGAGCAAAGATAGAGATACAACGCGGACGGCATGAAAAAAAAGAAAACAAGTGGAGCGAGAGAAAATCAAAAGGCTTCTTTTTTATTGGAGCAGAGCGTAAGAAGAGCCCTTGATCATAGGTAAATTTAATCGAGCACAATATAAAGCTCTACTGAATTCTAAGGTTTTTTGGGGGTAAGGATAGGTCCATATGAGTGTACACATGTGGTAATACCATCCACTGCATCTCTGCATGCATGGATATCAGAAGAAAATATAGCAAACACACTCGAGCAAAATAAAAAGGTGTCAAGTCATCGCAGGCCCATCTACACTGTGCAAAGAACAATACACAAACGTACCATAGCTTCAGGCACTGGAAATAGCTCTATGTTGCCAGGACATCTTTTTACTTCAACAATGGAAAAACCGGGAGATACAGAAAAAATCATTATATACAGTCAGATGGTTACCAACTCGTAAGATTACAATGGATTACAACTTGTCTCAGATAGTCACAGGTACCTCGTGAAATTCAAAATAGTTTTGTATGCGAAAAAGGAATTAATCTATGCTATGTCACCCAATTTTCAGTGGGAACAAAACGTCAAGAGCTCCAAATAAGGCGGCTTGCTGAACACCTCCCGCCAGAAGCATTTGATCAGTTTTGTCAGTGAATTGGTTCTAGGTCTAAGTCTCAATAACATTAGGTGTGTATTGGACCCTTAAATCTTTCAGTATCCTTTACACTGGTAAGAAACACATTGAAAATATCTACATCAAGAACCTCTCCATGCATTTGCATCATCAGATGCACTACATGCTTGTGTTTGTGGAGGGATGCCACCAAGGTCGCCATCCAAACTCATTTGTTGTACTTCAGCAGGTGACAATATTTTGATGCTCTTCACGCAGCTCACAAACTCCCTGTAATTGAAGTTATTCCAAATCATCAAGGGAGAATAGGTTAAGAAAGAGTAGCAACTAATGCCGGATCCATGATTCGAAGGGAAAAACTTACTCCCAGGGGTCATCCCCAACAAGGAGGATGTCGTTCTCATGATCAACATAGACTAGCTTCCAGTCCATTCTATAGGGATCTTCAAGTTGCCCTTGCATACCAAACATGCATTCAAGATCATGCCGGAGTTCGTCGTAATTACGATATCGTGTGATATCAATTGATCTCCCCACAGATCCACGCTTTTGAACCTTTAAATCAAGATGATTCGATGAATAACAAAAATTAAAATATCAAAAACGAAAATATATAATTCATTTCAATAGTTGATTTGACGAATAACAAAACTAATTCATTTCATACCATTGAAAGATCAAAAGCTTTTCAATATACCATTCTACCCCATTGTCATAACACACAGGATCCACCTATCAATGAGATATAGTGGTATTATATATTCCAAAACTATTATCTTCTCATAATCACACCAGGTGATATTTTTTGTAAATCAGGAAAAAAAGGGGCAGCGTGCATCTAAGTTTCCTTGACCCCATTAAAAGAACCTTTTCTAACAAGCGTCAAAAGAAATATTATCGGGAATATAAGGCTTGCATGTAGTCAATGAGGTGCTTCCTACTAACCCACGTTAATTTATTAGCACCCATACAAAGTATTCTCACTCATTTTCAAGACACTTATATGGAGGCATCCAACTTATTTTTCTCACTCCTTTCTCACATTCATCACTATTTTGATCCTTGAGCAAAGTTGATTTGTCTTATATTTTCCGTTAGAAGGAGTATTTCACTAATTTCTATAGAATTTGCAAATGGGTTGATAAATACATCTTGTAACAAGAATCTGCAGCGAAATATAGACATCAATGATTGACAACAACGGACAACCAGATCTTCCTAACCAGTCCTGATCTCTAATGGGGTCAATTTTTTTTCAAACTAGACTGGTAGTCTGTTAGAGACATGTATGCATCAGATAAGATAAGTTTCGATGTGTCTTACTTTTGAGTGTGCACATTAAATACCTAGGTATCTTAATAAAGACATTCTTAAAGTACATATACGAACCTTAGTGAAAGTTCTCATCCGCTGCGTTTGATTGTTCCACAAACCTTGGTTTGGAATACCACAATCGGTGACAGCAACGTCACTTGAACATCCAGGCTTGAAAGACATGTCAGGCACACCAAATGATTGGGAGCTAAATGCCGCAGAGGATAGCTCATTCTCGACCTCCCTGTGATCCCTTTGTCTAGAAGGAAGATTGCAAATACCCTTTCCTGAAGCCATCCCCCTTGACAACAGGGCATCTGGCATCAATGCATCCACATTTTCCGCAATAAGAAAGTTATCTCTCGGATCAACTTGAACATTGCTGTCCAAACAAACTGGGGGGAAGGAAAATCCTTCTCGTGGGCTCTCATCTAAACAAAAGGAGGTAGCAGACGATGCATCAAGTTGATCAGAAATTGGATGCCGATTGGGCACAGGAACTGTTTCTTTGCTACCCTGAATATCATTCTTGAGTCGATTATCCGGCTTGCTTTGAATTTCCTGAAGTAAGTTGTCAATATGTGGTGTTGCTGTCATGTCCATTAAATTTCTGCTCCCTTGATGTGTTCTACCCAATGAATTTATTGGAGAAACACGGTTGGCAGATGGAGCAGTTGAACTGGATGGATCCTCACTCTCAGCAAGTGCTGAGCGAGACCTTACAAGTTGCTGGGACGGCAAAGATCCTGTGATGTGGTTTAAGGGTGTTTGATGTGATTGCTTGAGCTGACCAATAGCATCAGGGCTGCTCAACTGATGTTGCAAAATTTGTTGCTGGAGAATTTCCTGGCTTTTCTGAGATAATTGTTGAATTAACTGGGACTGGTGTTGTGGGTTCAGCTGTGATAGCATATTTTGTTGCTGAACCTTTTGAAGCAGCTGCAGCTGCAATTCTGGTTGTGATAGTTGCTGTAATTGCTGTTGCTGACTCTGTAGGAGAGCATGCTGATATTCTGCCACTTGCTGGACCTGTGGAGTCTGAGTTAGTGCTGGCTGCTGTAGAGAACCTGCAGTTGGTAAGCCTGGTAACCCTGGGCGCTGGGTAGGCGACTTGGGTAACCCCAACTGTTGTACCTGAGATGGAGATGGTTGAAAAATCTGGCTTAACAGCTGTGCTTGTGAGCCAACAGGTCCACCTGAAGGCTGTGGTTCTTTTAACTTGTTCTGCTCCATTGACTGCAGACTTGCAGCAGCCTTCATCTGCTGTTGCGGTTGAGACTGTTGTCGTTGGAGATGTTCTTGCTGCTGCTGCAATTGAATGGCATTCTGCTGTAACAACTGGGCTTGCTGTTGCTGTAGAACCACAGAATTTTGCTGCAATGGTTGAGCCTGCTGCTGCTGTGATAATTGGTGAGGCTGCTGCTGATGTTGAGCCATTACAGGGTGATCCACTTTTGAACCAACTTGTAAGTTAGGTAAACTAATATTTTGGGCCTGTATATTCAAACTTTTTGTTGGGTCTTCATTTCTACTGCCCATCCCATCCTGCATAGCCAATGCATTGGAGCTCAAATATGGCGACTGCACAGCTGGGGCAGCAGCTGTTAGCATCTGGGGATTCTGCTGCATAGCCATCCACTGGACTAGACTCAGGCCTGGAAATAATGCACTCTGGACATCTTTTAGGGAAAAGTCGTCCGCAAGCCATGGCATGCTTCTTTTCAAAGCACTCTCAACCTCATTTTCATCATCTGCAAGTTTTATTAGGTTATACAAGAAGAACCAAGCAAATATGCAGATAATGCAAATCAAATATGCTTGAAACCAAAGACAGCATACAAGATTTATCTTAAAAATATTGGAAAAAAAGTGTACATTTAGATTGTTCCATACTTAACTACTCTATATTTTTTTGAGAATTTCGAAATGTTTATAGCTTATAGTTTAAACAAAAAAGAGAAGTTCTCGCTAGTGGCACATAGGACAATAAATTGCTTTTGCAATGGCATAGAAGAGAGAAACAACTAAGCGATGGCATGTAAGATGTTTAACGGCTCTGCGATGGCACGTAGGATACTATCCCTTAAAAAACTGAAGTGTCTGTACCTGGCATGCCTGGCTGCTTAGGAAGTTTTGGCCTGAAAAATGGTGGTGGACAAATATAAAAAGGTGTGGCAACTGGTTCAATCTCCCATATTGAAACACGAGTGCGCCTCTCAGATGCAGTTGATTCATCCCAGCCAACCTAGCTTGGAAAAAGGAGATGAACTTAGGAGAAATGGATGACTGAATAATTTTCCATATAGTGTTACAATAAGTTCCGTTTGGTTTTAGAATAATCTTATCAACATAATTTGCTCGGTACTCAGTAGAAACTTTTTAACTGTTCAGCATCGGTTAACTAATCGATACAGACATTTAAATGCAAGAATATGATAGCACTTGGAACTAAGACCAAAGACGAGTGGTGCACCTGAAGATTTCGCCAATGAGAATTCCTCCACCGCTCAGGATCCAAGTCACCAATACCTGTTATCGTGCCCATATATCTTCGGACCCCTGAATCCTCTGTCTCAAAAAGCATTCTGAACCGCATTCCAAGAGACACTTGTGTATACAGAGCCTTGTTATATTTTGCTAAAGGAATGACAAATTCTGATGGGCTCGCCCTATTCAAATAATAGTATGAGTTCATTGTCCTGAATGGTGGCAGAGAGTTCATATGGGATATCAAGTAACAACTGCATTACCTTGGGTTGTAGAAAATAGTAAATGGGCTACTGTTAGCAGCAGCATGGGCTGCTGCAGCTAAAATCCCAATGTGCATGCTGTCACTTGATAAAACTGATGATGATAGAGCTGGTTGGGGTCTGATAGCTCGCCGAATGCCTAAAAGAAGCTGAGATTTCTCATCCCTGCAAAAAAAAATATAGGATCCATGTTTCCTGTAATTAATCACATAAATCCAGGCCCTTTAATTTCTGAATTTGATGATGCTACCTTATAAAGAGAACTGAATCACCAGCTAACAGCCTTTTCGTGCTGACAAAGACACTCCAACCAGTTGTCAAAAGGTGTCTCTTCGGTTGACCTGCATGTGCATGTGCATGTACAGTAGAGAGGTAAGCACACAATGCTGTTGATTGATCAGCCACCATGTCCCCAGTACACAGACTTGGTGGCCCTGTTTGATTGGGCTTAAACTAGATCAAAATCTACAGCTTGAAAATTTGCCATTTTTTACAAGCCATACACTGTAGTAACACTTTGCAGTTATTTTTGTGGGGCTTTTAGTTGTTCTTCTTAAATATCTCCAAACTATTTTTAATAGCTGCTTTTCAAGGGCCCTCAACTTTTCAGATTTTAATCTTACCCAGATTTTCAGAGATCACACAAGGTCATAATGAAGAGTTCCAAGGAAAAGAAGAACACTAATAGTAGTTGCAAAGGGCTAAACATCGATAATGGATCCATGAAAAACTTATGGCAGTGAACCACGCATGCATCAACTTAAATCATGCGTACAGAGGGGTTCGCAATATGGCATACCTCGATAAATGTGTCGAAATTTCCATGAAATGTCATGGAGATCCTTGGCGACGAGCTCTTGGGCTGGTGGTTGCATTGTAAAGTCCTATCGAAATTGTTACCCTGGTAAGGTGTGTATTCACTGAATCTGATAGATTCATAGTTCCATCTAAATCATCCAAAGGTTATGAAGGGACTCTGCATACTAGTGGTGGAAATATCTTTTCGGCCGAACGACGTGGCACTGAGAATCCACCATGGGTACTTGTGTCACTTGCTGTCAGCGTCTTGCAAAAGAACTCTGCTGGTTGCTTGTTTTGCTTCAGACCCAGTTCAGAAGCCAGCATTGCATCTCGATCATACTGCATGCATCAAGAAGAGATACTTCATTCCGAAAGAAGAATTGTAGCACCACTGCACCACAATTAAGAAATTTGTGTAGTTCTTACTTTGTTTACAGGTTGAAGAGTCATCTGAGCATAAACTTCATCAGTTTCAGAATCTGCCTGCAAAAAAAATACAGTGCCCGCTCAATTAGTAAAACGGGAAAATTAAAATGGAGACTACTACTACAGTATAGAAGGGAAAGAAAAATAGCATCCACGTACATGTAATGTGAGGCTCAGAAGCTTGCAAATCAGCTTGGACGGCAGAGACGGGTAGCTGGGGATGGTATCAATCTCCTTGTGCATCGAAGCAGCAACCTGCCAAACAAGTACCAAAAAAAAAAATCTCTTTTTTTTCAAAAACTAGTCATGATTTGGCACGTTTCCTACATCAAACCGATAAATTTATCATTCACCTGCTCGCTATGGCCCTGCGGGAAGTACACAACCAGGCTGCCCACCGGCGGCATGGACACCAGAGGTCCGGCACAAGCATGCCATAGCTCCGAGTTGATGGCCTTCTTCTCCCCTGCATTGCAAGCATACACCCATCACGCATTACGTTGCCTGCACATAATCACTTGTGCTGTATAGATTAGTAGCAAAGCCATGAGCAAGATGCCACTTCAATTAGTGGCAAATGCAAGCTACAGCAATGGCGATGGCCATGGTTCTTTCAAGAGGATGGATGATGGCCAAGAATCTTTGAAGACGATGGATTCAGCGAATGGTTAAGGTAAAGAACTTATATCCATGAACAACTATGCGATAAGCAAGCAAGAAGGTTCTCACCTTCCGGCGGGCCGGGCGAGACGGCGCCCGACCCCTGGTCCTTCATCCCGGCGAGATCCCGATCCAAATCTGCCCTCCGGCGGATACGCGAATATCCACCACTAATTCTCTCTCCTGCACCTTTAATCAACTAGCTAGCCGCAGCTAGCCAAGAAAGCGCTCCCCTTTCGGCGCGGCGACTAAAGAAAGCGAGCACGACGCGGCGGCGAGTAAAAAATTCAGGATCAGCGGCGGCGCGAGCGCCCCCGGGAAGCGGCCGTGGCGTCGCGAAGCCAGACGAGCCCTCGCCGCCCACCGCGTCGGCGCGACAGCTCATCCGCGAGCGGCGGCGGCGCGCCTCCGGCACCGACGGCCGCGGGAGCGACTCGGCGGGCGGGCGCTCGTCGTCCCGGGCACCGGCAGTAGCGCGGAGGTTGCGGCGCGCGAGCGGGGTGGGAATCGGATGGGGAGGAGGCAACTGGGGCAAGTGGAGGGCGGAGGAGGGAGACAAGGAAGGTTTAAAAAACGGGGGCCGGGAGCCGCGGCGCGCGGGGCGGGGTGGTGGTGGGGGTGGGCTGGCGCTTGCCTCCGCAGGGGCGCAGCCCCGGAGCACGCCGAGTGAAAAAAATGGCGGCGCCGCTCGTGGGCGCGGCGGCGGCGGCGGCGGTGACGAGGGTGCGCGTGGCGGGGAGGCCGTTGCGGCAGTGCGCGCGCCGTGCCGGGAAAGGGAACCGCGGCGGAGCGGATGGCGACGCGCGTTCCGTTGGGTTCCGTGGGTTGAGCTGGTGCGACACCGATGAGGCGATGATACGTGCCTGCGCGATTCGGGGTGCCGTGTGTGCGCGACGAGCTACGGCTACACGCCCCAAGCATGAAGGGGATTCCAGTCATTCCACTATTCCAGCACGTTTGGTTTGGACATGAAAAACGATTTACACCTTTTTTTTTTACGGAAAGGCTGGAGCCCGGAGGTCCGGCGCGTCTGGCCTCGCTGACGCGGCGCGCAAACTGCGGGAGCCGGGAGGGGAGCTGTACTGTGCTGGCATGCAGTGACGCCCACGACATTTTTTTTTTCGGTGATCATAATTTTTGACTGGGTGTTCCAATCCACAAACCGTTTGCGCCAACGTATTCCTCGTATTTTTACGAACAAAACAAGATGTTTGTTGCCATATAACTCTTCAAACTTACTGGTGAAACTTGGGTTTCGCCTACCGAAACTTGATTTTCATATTAGTTAAACTTGCCGAACTACCAAGTTTCATCAGGTTTAATGCAAGTTTCATCAAGTTTCAACAGGTCTCATACAAGTTTCTTCAAGTTTCATCAGGTCAATTCAAGTTTCGACAGGTTTCATCCAAGTTTCATCAGGTTACATCGAAGTTTCATCCAAGTTTCATCAGATTTCATCAGCACACGGCCAAATTTCATCAGCACACGGCGAAGTTTCGATAGTATAGGGGTAAGTTTCATAAGTGCCTTCTCCTAGTTTCACATAAAAAAAATCAAAAAAGTGAAAAAATTTAAAAATTTAAAAAGTATTTAAAATGGGTTGCTCTCGATTTTAGAAGAATTATAAATTTATTTCATGTATTTTGAACACTGTTTGAATTTTGTACAAAAATTAGAAGTTTAATTAGAATTTTAGTTAAACGCACTTCCTAGCTAGCTGTCTGGGAACGCAGGGACGTGGGCGCGTGCCAGCGCTCGGATTGGCGCGGTGCCATTTATCGGATGGCCCAGGTTGGTCCGGCCCGAGCGCTAGGCGTCGGACGTCCGCGCTCGCCTTTTTTTTATCTTTTTCATTCATTATCGTGAAACCTTTCTTTCAAAAAAAAAAACAACTCTTGCAAACGTATGACCATGGCTATAGTCGGTTTGGATGTATCAGTCCATCAGATATGTGGCATCATGCTTTGTTATAAAAATTTGAAAAATAACTGCACAAGTTTAGAGAAACTACTGAGAAAACAGCATGTTCCACTATAGTAAGAAACTTGAGATATAGATTTAAAAACCTCTTAGAGTTCAGTTTAACATTTATATCACTTCAGCTTATTCAGCTTGTTAGTTCAACCACTCCAAATATGTTCCAAGTTTATGAAAATGTAGATGATATTGCCTTATTGCTAAACCTAAAAAACAAAAAATGTAGTAATTTGGTCCTTGAAGTATTCGATCCATTTTAATTCTAAACTCCAAAACCAAGTTAATGTGATTTTCGAATTGTCAGAGTCAAGCATAAATAGTCCCTCAATAGAGCTAATGGTGATTTTGACTGGTTATATGTAGATTGGCTTAAATATTATAGACATCTTTACGTAAAAACATGTTACAATCAAAATTAAAACTATATATTTGAGTTTCTTATAATTATCTAAACTCATAGATTTTTTCACACAATTTTATGAAATGTAGATAACTATTTAGCGTTTTTAATATTTTAAGACAACAGGAATATGGTAGAATTTTTCATAAAAAAATGATACTATGAGGGTGATAAATTACAGAGAGGGAGAATTATATATGTATGTGACGCAAATAGGACCTCAAATACGTGTAACACTTTGACCAAACCATATCTAACTAATCAAAATCACCCTTTGACTGGTTTAAGGACTAGTCGTGTCCGATTTCGATATTTTAGGCATTGAGCTAAGCAAGTCTTAAAATTTTCAGATAAAAATAGGTTAAGATCAATTTGTTTTTTTCAACCTAAAATGGCATCATCCCATGTATGGCGATACAGATCATAGATATCTACGAGGTGAACTTTCACTGAACCAAATACCTAAAATCAAGCTATTCCAAACGAGCCATAATAGTATAACGCTCTCTTGAAGTCGCCTCTGCAGGCCAGCTTTCCAGCCGTTCAGCTGCATTGAACCAAACGGGGAGCATAAATAATACTAGTAAAATGTTAAAACGAGATTATTAAGCGGACAGGGGCACATGGTGACCTACCTCCCCTAACCCGCCGTGGGCCGGGGCACATGCTGCACGCAACGCGGTCGTTTGAGATGGTTTAACCGGTGCGTTAATCTCTCCTGGTCGCATGCTAATCTGCGGCGTAAACTTGTTATTAAGCACGTAGGATTAAAGCCTCTGGGCTCGATCGTGACAGGAGAGGTGAGCCGGTCGCAGCATGCCACGCGAAGCCGAGTGGGGGGTACGTTACCGCGCGGCCGCCGGCCGTCGCCGTACGTGGCCGCCCTGCCACCGCGCGCGCGCTCCGCGATCGCGCCGCCCGAGTCAACGATCAATCCCCCGTGCGGTGCGAGCGACCCCGTGCACGGCGGCATCCATTAATTGGCCGGCGAGCCTCGGCCCGCGTCGATCACACGCACGCGCACGCGCGCACGCGCGCGCACGCATGTGCTTCACGGTCACTCGCCAGTCGCCACCCGGGGCGTAGGTATATATGTGAGGCAAATGACCTATACCCATGCTTTACCGCGTAGCGTAGATAATTAAGTTCTACTCCCATCGTTCCAAACTGTAGTTCACTGTTGACTTTTAAACACGTCTTTTGACCATTCGTCTTATTCAAAAAATTAGTACAAACATGCAAAAATATAAGTTATGCTTAAAGTATATTTAATGATAAAACAAATCACAACAAAATAAATAATATTTATATATATTTTTTGAACAAGACGAATGATCAAATAGAATATCCAAAAGCCATCAGTGGACTACAATTTGGGAAGGAGGGAGTAGCTATCTTGGTACTCCTCTCAACGCTATAGCAAATAAAATAGTAGAAAAAAATAAAAAATTACCTCGACAAGTATATAGAGAGCCAAACATAAGTTGTTATAGGCCCTTGCTTGATTCGTGCAGCTTAAGCTTAATCAAACGCTATGACGCGTGAGCTCAGCTGGTCTTTGGCGGGCCTAGCGATATGTCTTAGCCAGGCTAACCTAGGATTGTGTCACAACTAAACATTCCTATTACACGTAATATGTGGCCACTCTGCGTTATGATAGGTGCTTATTTCTTAAATGCGATTGACAACCATCCTATTAACATACATGTAAGAAGCTAGCTATATGTTGCGTGGTGGATTGATGGGCCTATAAATTCTACCTATGTTACTGGTTTAGTGTAAGAATATTGCGATCACGACTTGAAGCAAGGACGGAAAAATGGCCATACATAAGCACTTCCAAGGAACCACAACAAACCTAACCACTCATTCCATTCAAAGTTTATCTTATGTGCATATCACATGCATATTTTATATGAAAAAGTTTATGTGCCACTACATAAAGCCTTCAATATCTTTTGTGCCATCACTAAAGCACCTCACCCTTATTTAGAAAAAAAAATATTGCATGTCATTGCAGAAAGACCTGATACCTTACATGTCATCGCTTATAGATTTCTCACTTCTATGTTATATTGCAGTTGCTCAATCAATTTTCGTCCTATGTGTCATTGATAAAATCTTAACTTTTTTATTTAATCTATGTAAATATGTTAACAACCATAAAAAAGCAGAGTTACTAAGTACGCAACAATTTGAATATACAATTTTTTTAAAGAATTTCTAAGATAAATTTTATGCTTAAAACACTTTTAAGCATAAATATAAAATATAAACCTTTTAAAAATACTAAAAGAATATAAATCGAAAATATTTCATATGACAGCAATGTTTTAAAGTTATTTTGTCGTACGTTAATTTACATAGCTTAAACAAAAAATAATAATTTTACAACAAAATACATGACAACGTTAAAGCACTTGCTGTCTTACTACGTACTTCTCTCAGTTGCTGCTGGTTTGCTCTGCTTTTTTCTCTTTTCTTCTTCCAACTTGACTCGATGTTTTGCTGCCTCTCCAAGAAGGTAGAGACATGTAGCGATCAATCGCAAGCAATTTAGTAAATCGTTGACCCGTACATTGATCTCGCGCGCACACACAATAACTAAGATTAATCAATCAGAATACTAGCTAGCTAGTACAAAAGATGACCCCAAAACCATCCCTAGCTCCTTCCTCGGTGTTTCTCCTCACGTCCACTCATGATGGCAGGCCCAGCTGGAAAACACACACATCTTACTCCAACAAATAGATCATCACCCTTCCTTAAAAAAAAAAATCAAATTAATCACATGCACCCACCAGCTAATGGAAGACCAATTAATTAATTACGGCGAGCTACCTTCGCTAACAATGCACCGTGCGTACGTTACGTTCACGTACGTAATCACGTTAACAATGCATGCATACATGCATAGTGCAGATATATATATGGTGCTCACCACTAGCTAACACCTCTCCCCTTTAATTAATCAATCGATCGATCGATCTCTGATCATCGACTGATCACCCGACAACGATCGTATTTAATACACAAGTGCTAGCTTGCGCCGCTGAACCTGTAGCGGAATCCACGTACAAATTAAGCGTCCAGCAGCTAGCAATAAGCATTCAAAGAAAGTCCCTGTCCAAAGTCCAAGCTGATCACAGCCAGCTCGACCGATTCTTTACGCTCGCTGCATGCACATCAGCACATGCGAGGATTCCGATGCACGTCCGCTGATTTCGTTTTGCGGTGGCTCGACGGCGGCGGCGACGACACGAGGAGGAGCGTACGTACGGGAGTGCCCGCGCACGCGCCCGGCAGGCCTGTGTCCGGCCGGGTCATGGCCTGATTGCAGGGAGCTTGGAGGTAGCTAGCCAGTGCCCATGGCGAAGCAGGAACTTGACCATATGATCAGGCAGGCATCACCATGCATATCTCGCCACATGTGTATGCAAGCTATCTTAGCCGGTGTCATGTCATCAACTCGGTGAGATAAAATACGGATAATTAAGCAACCCCAACTCCCCAAGTTAGATGGAGTTCCATTTAGCTCCACGACCACCGGATTTATTTTCCGTGCTCAGACTAAATCAGCCTTCAATCGATTTTTTTCTAAAAACTTCTCAAATTTTTTATTTCAAGCAATCACGTCCTTCTTCTTTCTCCTCTATCCTGAACCGGCCACCACCCGACAAGGCCACCTCCTGCGACCACCGCCCTAGCTAGCTGGTGATCATGCTGGTTCGCGAGCCGCACACCGCGCCAACACTAGGGTCATGACGAACAGCGCTCGCACGCGGCGCCTGTGCCTAGCTAGGCCGCACCACCGTGGTTGTGCACCGGCTAGATGAGTGGTCGCTTACGGCTGGGTGGTACTAGCTGACTCGGGAGAGAGGAGAAAGAGGAAAAGGAGGACGTTTTTACATAAAATTGCAGGGGGCGTTTATGCAAGAATATATTTTAGGGTTGGGTGTAGCTGAAGCACGAATTTCAAGGAATGGTTCCACTCTCCACAAAATATACGTCGAGGAGGAAGAGCGTGAGGACAGGGGAGGAGGAGGAAGGACCGGCAAGACATGTGCGGCGAGGCAGAAGGCAGCTCCCTGCTTGCCAATAACGCCATGTGCGGCCCACGCATCTGCATCGATCTGCGTCTGGACTCTGGACCACGACCTAGCTAACTAACTACACAAGCAAAGCAGCTGGTTTAACTCGTGAGTGAGACGATGCGTTATGTTTCAGTACCTGCCATGAAAACGATGAATAACTAAACCAAAGCTAGTACTAATTAGCATGCATGCAGCAACTGCAAGACAAAGAGCTATGTATATAGCAGTAGCACACTAGTACTTAGCTAGCATTGCATGCATGCTCGATGCTTCTTGCATGTATATATCGATCGATCTTGGCTACCTTACCTAGGCCCCAGGTCGATGGATCTTGCAGTCTTGCTAGCTCCAGTAGGTTCATGCACCGGCCGTAGAGCGAGGCGATGGAGCAGGGGCTCGATCTGATTAGGGAGGGGTCGACACATACACATGCATGCGTGATGCGTCAATGCGTGCGAGCGACGTCTGAACCGCTCGCCCCGTCGGCGTTCGCGGTGCATGCATGTGTGCGTGCAACGCGACTAGCTCTCCCATGCGTACACAGCGATGGCGCTGTTCATGAGGATGAAGCCATGCAATATGCATGAAATGAAAGCTCGGTCGAGGTTTGTTCTCTTCATGTATTGGGCGTTGGGCCCTGGTTAGATAGATGGCAACCTAGCTCGATCGATGGAGGGAGCTGTCATGAGATCTCACGTCTTGTCAACTGACAAGCTAGATCGATTACAGGTAGCCTTTGGGTGGGCACGCGAGCGTCGTCGTCTAAATGCTAGAGCTAGGGATGTCATGTAATTCTAAGCACTGTGGGAGTGTGGGCTGTGAGTTCTTAAATTCCTGCGTGGGGTAGAGGCTGTCGCCTCTCGAGTCTCGATTCATCGAGAGCAAGAACATTATTTTTACGGGGGCGTGTTCAACGGGTACATGTCGCGTACTCGCGTGTCCAATAGATATATCCCGTGAATTATCTCTTTTTATTCATTATTCAATCATTACCACTATTTCTTTCTAAATTTTTGTCCTATCTTATTTTTACGGTGTTGGGTATCACTAATGGAATAGCATTAGAACTGCCCTAAGAGCTTCTCCAATGCTGTCAAATCAGTTCAACTTTTTAATTACTCATTTTAAAACACAAGTGATTGCTCTCAAATCATTGATGTGGAGTTGTTCTTTAGAGTCTTCCAACAGCACAACAAAATAAATGATTATAGGCTCAATGTGACTATATAGCTGAAATCTACAATTATACCTCTCACTACTAAAGAAAACGACATGAATGGCCTTCAGAACTGTTATCACAAATGATTTTTAAAACCGTAGTAATTATATGACAGTAATAGCCATTGAATCTTTTTAGCGAAATCACGCGTATTCAAAATATTACGATGAAACTAGAAAAAGACGAAAAGTAAATTGTATTGTATATGTTGATGTTCGTTCTATAGTTTGTGTTTACCCTCTCGCAAGTATCGCTGTCTCGATTTGATTTGATCCGGTACTTGTTCTTATCTTGCAAGTTAGCTATTTGGGTTCCCTTTGATTATGGCAATAGACTTCCCTTTAGAAGATCTCTTAGCAGTAGTACGAGCTCAATAAAACCATTATCATACCAACGATCATTGCCTTTATTTGTATGAGTACAAGCACAATCGCTAACCTAGTGTATTTTGGCTTGCATCCATCGAATACTAGTTTCTTCGATTCTTCTATCCACTTCTTAAATATAACAAACTCTTTTGATATGTCGTAGTTCATTTCTACTTCCCACATCATCTCCTCAAAGTTGTACTTATCGTTCGAGCCACTTCCACCAACATCACACTCTCCACTAACATCATCGTTACACTTTTCGATGAGGAATTATCACATTCATGTGTATTGTCCTCCTCATTGTGGCTCGTCCAACATGAGTAACCTTTCCAAAAAGTCTTCATAATTATAACCGTGTTGGCGCATTTGTGTGGCTATGTGTTATTTTGTGCTTAGTTTTCTTACTACCCATTGTACCCGAGTAATAAAACATATTTAAAATCTTGAACAATAGATTTTCCGGTGTATATTTTCTATTGGAATCAATAAAAAATATATTAAAGAACCACACGGTTATAATCATGGCACTTGCATAGCTATACTTGTTACTAAGAAAATATTAAATAACTATACCATTATAATCTAGATCTACCCACTTATAGTACCATAAGTGATGGTGTCTATTTGTTTTTTCTTTTTGTTTCTAATTGATGGGCCTGGGATTATAACTTGAAAGAGCGTGGTGGATCTACCATACTCGAGCATGGGAGTAATGGAAAATGGAAAAAAAAAATTGACATTTTCTATTACTCTTCTCATTCACTTTTGTAGGGCTTATAATTTGAATGCATAAGTCGACAAACGTAGAACTTGTATGTAAATTTAATGAGGTGTGACCTTGTAATCCTATTTATTCTTTAAATCATTTGCATCTATTCATTACCACCCAACATGGTTCCTTTTCATCATTCCAAGACAATTATAAGGGGTATCTTGGTCATTTTCTCCTACTATATATTCAATTCTCAAGTTCGCAACACTTTAACAATTGTACACAGTCTAAATATGTCTTATAGAAGTGAATGGAGATACTTTGGTCTTTGGATTGCCATGCATTAAAACCCGTGCATCATTTTCTTACTACTTTTCCTTGGTTTGGTGTGGGCTCACGTCTCCTTAAGCTCCTATGGCTTCTAACATCTAGAATATATGTTCATATCTATTCCTAATCTCTATATCACTCTAATCTAGGGCGTGACATAATTAAGCATATCTCCCATCTCTGCTCTCCATCTCTATAACATTGATAGTTTTGATAATAATCATCTAAAGAATCCATGTACTCTCTAATATCTCCAAATTTAGCTTTAATAGTCAACCTAAGGAATTTACGCACTCTCCTCGTGGGCTCTACTTCTCTCTATGCCTAGACCCGTTGACCATTCCTATGATCTACTCCCTCCGTTCTAAAATAGGTGTTCTTCTAGGATTCAAATTTGTCTCAAAATAGGTACTCTTCTAGCCCTAGATACCTCTCCCACAACTATAAATACCCCTAGATTCCTCTCCCACCACTATAAAGTATCTCTAGATTCCTTTCCCACCCTATAAAGTACTCTAGATTCCCAACTACATACACTCCTTAGTTTTTCGAAAACAACCTCAAAGAACATTTATTTTGAAACGGAGGTAGTAGACCTATAGGCCCCTCTAGAATCTGTTTCTCGTCATTTCTGAGTCATTTGTTTTACGTGCTTCTAATCTCTAGAATGTCCCTATGCTATATATGATTTCATCGCCTCCAAGGCGCTCGCTGCCTAGTTTTCTAATCATCGGAGTGTTTTAGTTTTATAGTACTCCCTCCAGTTTGATAATTCCTGTCGTTTTAGACATGATCTCACATACCAAGGAAGTATTAAATATCTCGTAGTACTCCATATGGTCAAATAAATGCTTGTAGCTTAGTGGTTGCTCCCACTTTCCCATGAGTTGCATGTCTAGGTTCGAATTTTGATGCTACACTTTATTTACATGCACATCCAACAAATGGTTCTAGGGTCACGTAAAGTTTTGCTTGCAATCGATGCATCCTAGAACGACATGAATTTTCCAACTAAACACAAAACGCTCCAGCGACAGAAATTATCAAACTGGAGGGAGAACAAAGTTTCACCTAATTATGAGGAATTTCAAATTATCGAGGCATTCCTAGCTAGGCACCTTGTCCTGAGCTTTTCATGTGTAGCACCGTGTAAACATCTTCCTTGAGGCATTTTGGTTCGTTAATTATGAGGTAACCTGAGTTCTTTTTTCATTCTAATCTTTGGAGTATTCTGATCTACATACATAGGTGTCTTCTTCTAGACTTTGACAAGCAAGAGCTTTTATTTGGTTTTGTTGAAATGTACGAAGCATATACATTAAACTCCTTGAAACCTCTATACTGTTGAAATTGCATCCTTTATATATATCGTGTGCTAGTTGATCTCAAACAATCCACACACAAGGTTTTATATGGACCACTTCAACCTTACCGCAAAAGTAGTAGTTGTTCTGGTACTAATATTACTGTTGATGGCAATGGGGCCTACTTGGAACATAAGTTTGTGCATGAATTAATTTCTGCAAGTTCTGACAGAGAAATTCCTAGTACGAAATGGGATTATGCTTCCCTTGCTGCCTGTATTTTCCAAAATTAAATTTGTTCAAACTAATTAATGTTCCTAGGTACATTTGTACTATGATGCATGTATGGACACTCTCTCTGGCTACCATGAGATCAGTGGATTAGGCCGTACAGTCACCTGAGGAATTTTTTTAACCACTGCGAAGTGCGAAGTGCGAACTGCGAAGCGAGTGACCAGAGAACAAAATTTGTACGTGTAAGTGTAAACCGGTTGTTTATCCAGCAGGTCGACAGGCCTAGAGTCTACTGGCCTAGTAGACATTGGAACGATTCCTGAAAGGATCCACTAAATATTGACAGGCCCAGCCCATTATATATGTATTGGGCCTCCTTTTCACCTAATATAATGAGGCCCATACGTAGATAAATGTACTTTTCAATTGAAAAAGCTCCAATTCTTGCTTTTTTTTTCTTCAGGAAAAAATCCTCAAGCGCAAAAAAAAAGATTAATTAGCGACTTGCGAAAAAGACTCAACGAGTACCAGAAATTTTAACATTTGGATGGGCTAATGTGTGTTGAGGCATATTCAACTTGCGTTTTTTTTAAAAAAACTATTTTTTAGATTGGAATGCAAACGAGGACCTAGGCCTTTGTTATTTTCAGCGTATCATTGCGTTAGCGTAACACTGTAGCAAATTTGAGAGCCTTCGAAAAGTGGCCCAAAGATTATAAAAAAATAATTTAAAAATAGTTTTAGGATCTTTGGAAGGACTACTAAAAGCCACGAAAAAATCGTTACAAATTATCACAACATATAGTCTATATAAAAATAACAAAATTTGCTACAGTAATACGCAACGGCACGATACGCTGAAAAGAACAAGCCCCTATAGTTGGTTGCCTAGCCACTCCGAGCCAACCCCATGCCATTTCACTAGCGGCTAACCCGCACAAAAGTGTGTGTGTGTCAAACAAGGGAGCGTCGAATATCAAGATGGCGGTTTTCTTGTCGCAGAGGCAGATACAGGAAAATAAGTTATCGAGGTCTTTGGGATCATTTAACCCTAAAACACTACTCTTTAGTTTCAAACTATAAATTTATATGTGTATATATATAAATAAGGTAGCACTAGACAACAAGGGGCATCGAGATAGCTTGACATCGATCCTAACACATTAGATTCGCCCCTATCATCTAGTTGTCTAGGGAGAATTCTTGCACTCAGCTTGATCGCGACAATGGAATAGGGCTTGTCCAAAAACTCGGGCTCAATGAGCCACTCGAAATCTGATCGAGCTCAAGCTTTATTCGAGCCAATGTCAAGTCGGGTGTTGAGCTCGGTTATATTTATGTTGAGTTGATCTTGAGCCGCTTGGTTTTATCTCAAAAGCTAGAATACATGTCCAGCAGGCCATCAAGTAACGCCCGAGGATGGCCCATATGGCACAACCCACGGCCATAGGTCCACCGTGCCACACCCACAACCCTGCGATGGGTTGTGGTCACCATGTGACTAGTTAATAGGGCACCCTGACTCTAGTGTTTGGATTAATAATTTCATATCTAGTTCACCTCTCATACTACCGTCTCCGTCTCTTGCTCCCCGGGTCCCCCACAATGCCCACGCCATTACCCCATCAAGCCATCCTCTCTGTGACTCTACCTCTCCCTCTCTCTCTTCCCAAGTCCCTAGTGACCCTGCATGCAAAAGCGGTGACATCGGTGCGTGACACGATACGGCGCTCATGCACCATCATCACCATCTTCCTCCATGACTCACTGTCTCGCGCCTCTATTCCCATTAGGTTGTCACTCCTTCGTGTGAACTCTAAAGCAGCAACCACCCCTAACCCTAAGGTAAGTCCCAAATTAGAACCAGCATACTCTTTGATACTTTGTGGTTTAATTAATAGCAGGTCAAATTTTTATTAGCATGTGCGACACAATTATGTCTTGTATCTGTGCCTAAAAAATTTTAAGAAAAATATTACAAAGAATCACGTCTTGGGAAAACATTTTGAGAATATTTTAGTAAAGATACAAAGCCTAAAAATATTGTGAACAAGAAAAATCTCGAAGGTAAGTAATTTTTTTAAGGAAGCTGAGGCGACTAGCAAGAAACACAGGGGAGTTCATGAAGATAAGCTCACAAGTGCAAGGCATGTGGAAGGAATTTTGTGAAGAGTGCAAGTGGCACTACAACAACAATGAAGCGGCATTTCGAAGCATGTGAGTCATAATATAAAGGAAATGAAGAAGTAGAAATCGATTGATTTTTTCCTACTGACAAAGAAGGCAGTAAAACTCCTTTCGCTCCCTCTTCTTGTCGTTGTTAAGACACATGAGCTTGTTGATACTATAATAGTAGTTCATGCCACGATGAAAATAATGAATTCTTCCTATCAGAAAGTTGGGAGAAAAGCCAATAGAGTTTGTTTTAAGTTGTTTGAATCTGAAAAGGAAAATTGAGGCAAGCATTTTCTTTGGATGCCATCAAAGAAAGAGTGAGATTTATATAAACAATTGAGATGTATTGTCTGCTTTACACTTGTCTATCGAGATGTTTTATGGATCGACTTATCCTAAACATAGTGTATTCTAAAATTATAAACATAAAAAAGGTTTTTATAGACCTTTCCAATTCTTCATATCAATTTTTTGGTTATCATGGCAAATGCTATGCTTTTGAAGTTTGAAAAATACTATGGGTCTAAGTGCACAAGTTTCTACCATATTGCTTCAATCCTTGATCCAAGGTTTAAGATAAAAATGAATGATTTCTCATTTTTCATTCATATTTTCTGGTACTAAACTTAAAGATAAGATTTCATACATCAAAACTAACTTAGAGGATTTGTACTAGATCTAGACCTGATCAAACGTCGGGCCGAGCCGGACTTGGAAAAGCTCGGTCCCGCGGGACCAGACCCGAGCCCGGCTCAGCCCGGTGCGTCGGGCTCGAAAACCGAGCCCGAGCCTGGCCCGAAACCCAAAAACTCGGCATGAAGCCCACTGGTCCGGCCCAACCACGGCTTAAATCGCAAAAAACTCGAGCCCGGGCCTGGCCCGACGACGGGGCTCCGAGACTGAGGCTCGAGCCTGGCCCAATGCAACGGTCGGGCCGGGCCAGGCTTTTTTGGGCCGAGTTGCCGGTCCAGGCTTCCTATGATCAGGTCTAACTAGATCTGATCATTCGTCAGGTTCGGGCAGATTCGGGCAAGGCTTTTAAAAACCCGACCAAAAATCAATCGGTCTGAGCCCGACCTGATCCGGTGCACCGGGTAACAAATTCAGGCCCGAACCCAACCTAAAACCCAAAAACCTGAATTGAAACCTAGAACCCCGACCTGGTCACGGTTGATTTCGCACAAGGTCATTACAATCAAAGATATTTAAGTCCATCAAAGGCAACGGTGCTACACAAGTTCCACAACACAAATATGGGGTGTAGAGGCATAGAGTGAGCGAGAGATTGGCAGAGAGAGAGAGAGGATAGAGGACAAAGGGGAAGAAGAACGCCTGTTGAGCAGCTTCAAGTCGGGCAACAATATCTCTAGTGAAAAGGTGAGTCCCCACCACATCGCATAGTGCATCCTTCCCGTCACTCCTACGGCCTCACCGGAATGTCTCGAATCCCCCAAATCTATGGAAACCCCCGTTTGAACGAAATCACCCTAATCCACTCAATCCCCCCCAAATCCCAATATTTTGACCAACGACAGATTGGGAATCTTGGCAAAATCTCACATGTTCCGGTCGATTCATCACACCAATCAACGGATCTACTACATGGAGGAGGATTACCTGTGAATTGATGAATTTGGTGGTGACACGAGACAAAGTTGACTGGGTGGAACAAACGGGGCGGAAGTACTCCAATGGTGGACTGCCACTCTCCCCATAGGATAGCTGCCTCCCAGGATCTGAACTCCTTCGCGGTGACAGTTCCTCGTTTCGCTGTCGCCAGAGACGACGATGCGCTTCCCGCAGCCCGTCTCAGCATTGCCTACTCACCGTTTCACCACGCGCATGCGAGAGTCCGGTGATTGAGCGCGGGAAGGATAGGAAGCTTTGGAGTGTTCTCCATATTTAAGAAACCCCTCGCGGTCCCTGAACCATAATCACCGGATAGAGCACCTGTTGGGTGGTGACATGGTTCGCTAATTGAGCCCCTTCCCTATTCCACTATCTGCAACAGTATTATTGGACACCTACTGGCGATGCTCTAAGTGCTTAGCATGAAAAAAATGATCAAATAGCCTTGGGTATTTGTGGTTCAGAAATCCAAACTCATCAAGAACGCAAAAAACAAGCATCAAAAGCAGAATAAATGAATTTCACAAAAAACTGAATCTTAAGAGAAAAAAAGATACTGCACAGAGAGCTATTTATATAGTAAACATATCATGTGAACATCGTGCACAGTAACTAACAAAAGTCATGTTTTTTTTTAAAAAAAATTTGTAGATGTACTTCATTGGTTACTTTACCTATGTGTAAAGTTTCAAGTTCAAATTCATTCTATATAAAAGGGTATAAAAATAGGTATAAATTCTAACAATTTGAATAGTTTAAAATTAAGATAATTTCTCTTTTTATAACTCTTAATATAGAGAGAGACAGTGAACTCAATTGAGTTGCTTGGTCAAAGATTAAATGGACATTTCTCAAGCCAAGAAGATAAAAGCTATTTAAAAAATTGAAATAGGGCACATCGTCAATTGTGCCAACTTTGGGATATATTATACAGAGATCATGTGTTTAAGTCGGATTAACTTTAGAGCATTTGTTAAAATTTCAAAAAATAAAGAAAGGAACGAATAAGAATATAGTTCTAAAGTACTGCATCTGTGGCCTGTGGGCATCCATGGCAGGGCAGCAAGGCGACGATCCCTCATGATGACGAGGATATACATAGCCATATGCCTTGTTTGTTTCGGATTAATGTAGAGTTGCGTTTTACTGTACCAAATTTGTGATCCCCTCAAAATATGTTTCAACGAGTTTAAAAAATCATGAAAAAATATTTTACAAACTTTAAGAAGTACTATTTAAAACCCCACAAAAATGACTACAAAACATTACATCATTTGGCTTATACAAAAATAACAAATTTTCATTTAATTTAATCTGAAACAAACAAGGCCATAGCAATAAACGTGGTAATTAATACTGATTACCTGGCTCTCACGTGTTGGAGATCTGAGCAACTCTAGCTCTATCCATGGTAATCTATTTGTTTAGCTGCTACTCGTCAGAGGATGCACCGCTGGTCCATAGCACCATTGAAGAGGTGCAAAATCTTGGTGGTTTCGTGGGCCGTACATCCCCCTGCCGTTTTCGCTGATCAATTCCAGCTTAAGTACACTAGACATGGATCTATGGATGTGGTCATTGTTCTTGCCTACTGTTTCTTTCAAAAAAAATAAGTATTTTGTATCGTTGCTCAGTCCATGGTTCGTTGCAAGCTACGGCTCAGCCGCTCAGGGCTTATTGGTTTATAATTATGGTTTATCACACTTTGCCCCATCTAAATTTAGTCAAGCTCAGTGGGAGAGCTAAAAGATTTCAATCTTTTGGGTGTCAACCAAGACTTCTACTGTTGGCTTCTTTGAAAAAAAAGAGAGAATATCTCGATTCTCTTCACATCTCCCAAATTGACAAATCCAAAGAACAATAATTCTAATCCAAGTTCTGAATCTGAATCCTAAGACAACAATTAAATGAGAAATTTGAGACCTACTCTATGTGCTATGAGAAATTGAGAATATGAGATAGGGATTGGAGAGCTTGCATAGCAGGCTAGCAGCGGCAACTGCTGCTTGAGTGCTTGGGGGCAACAGCAAGATAAACCCATCAACTAGCCAACCCCAGATCCCCTCGGGGGGCAGCGTCGTGCTGAGGCGAGGCGGGCCTGCGCGGCCCCAAGGTGGGGTGGGCCGGTGTGGCGAAGCGGCTAAGGTTGGCTCGGTCGCTCGGGTCGCACGTCTTCAAGGCTGGGGGGAGGTTGACAGGGGTTTTTTGAAATTTTTTTTTGAGTGGTGCCCTAGCTGGCTCCGCCCATGGTCAAGTTTATTTAAGTTGGACAACTCTTTGGTTAATAGCCACAATTGTGTGGAAATATTTATTTTATATTAACCTAAATCCACATGTTAGTGTCTTGAAAAAGTGCAATGAACTTCGCCATATTTAGTCAAAGTGCGGTGAAGAATTTGATCGCTCAACCTTAGACTAGTTTGACATAAAAATATGGCAAGCTTAAAAGCTATTTGGTCTTAACCATAATTTGCAACACATTTGTCACGAATCTTATTTACAATCCTGGTGCCTGTTTCGTTTACATGAACCAAACCGGTCCTAAACGTTCCTCTTTTTTTTTTTCAGTTTCTGTAGATGGTTTCCATGCGGAGGAGTCGCGCCCTCACCTGACGGATGCTGCACCAAATGTACTGCCTTTCTTCATTTCGGAGCTCTCAACTTCACCGTTTCAGCTCGATCACATCGCACACATTCGCCATGAGTTTCTGTCAGTGTCAGCTCGAAACCATCGATAACTACGAAGAAATTTACAATGCCGGTGCTAGCTCTCGTGTGCGGTGCTGCGCTCCTGCTTCCAGCTCTGCGTTCTGGTCAAATTTCTCGGATTCTATGGACCTCCCGCTCGCCTTCTCCTACCCTGTCAAGGCGATTTTCTGGACCCCGAGGGCGCAACAAAAACCGGTCAAATTTGACATCGCTTAATTTAAAATTGACTACTGGTGCCTTGTTGATGGAGTGGACCAATGTCTCACTGCAGGGGGAGATTGACATGAGTGACATCCAATTCAAACACCTTGTTTCAAATGACATTAAGTTCGGCCCCCTTGACACGTATAACACCGGACATGCAAATTTGTGATCATAGTGACATTTTTCCTATTTTTCTCAATTTACCATTGATTTACCGATTTTAATCCACGTGACTTTACTGTTTTGCCCCTAAGTACGGTGTGGTGTAGTTGGCGCGATTTTGAGAGCAGGCATGGGAGACAAAAAATTCAAGCTCTACCATATTTAAAAGTTCAAATAGATTTTAAAAATTGATCGATTTTAAAATTTTGAATTTAACCAAATTTAAAAAAAATAAATTTCACTGATTTTGAAAATATAAAATTCGGTCAAATTCGAAAATTTGAAATCTGACAATTTTAATGGATACATCGTATTTTCATTACATTATCAAATTTTGTCCAAAATCAAAATTCGTGCATATTGATGGATACAATAGAGGGCTGCAGTTTAGTGTTTTGAACCAAGGGCATTTTGGTCAATCCAGGTGAAGAAAATAGGAAATAGTTAAAAAATGGTAAAAAATGGGTATAATGTCACTGTAATCATAAATTCATGCGCACGGTGTCATATATATCAAGACTATCGAAATTAATGTCATTTGGAACGAAGCCAACGAACTGATTGTCGTTGAGGGTATTCTCCCCACTGCGGGGGATTGACGGTCGTTGAGCTTACGCGTTCTATCTTTTAGTGTCCTGGGGGGGTCTAAAGAGAGCAAAGTTTAAGTTTTTGTAGGTTTTTTATTCGAAAATTTGGGCTGTTGAATTTAAAATCGACTTGTTTACATTTTACAAATAATACTAAAAGTGAATTTGAGAGTAAGAGGTCAAACTTCACCTGAAGTTATTTTTTTCCGTGGGAAAAAACTGCTGCCTTTGATCATTTAATTTTTTTTTCTTTTCTAAGTGACTTTGGAAGCAAGCTAAATGGCGAGGCTAAGAAGAATGGAATTTCACATTATGGCCTTGTTTGTTTCAGATTAAATTAAATTAAATGAAAATTTGTTATTTTTGTATAGGCCAAATGTTGTAATATTTTGTAGTTATTTTTGTGGGGTTTTAAATAGTTCTTCTTAGAGTTTGCAAAATATTTTTTCATAATTTTTTGAATTTTTTAAAATGTATTTCGAGTGGGTCACAAATTGGCTACAGTAAAACGCAACTCAACATTAATCTCAAACAAACAAGGCCTATACTTCCTTGCAGAGGCATGTACAATAGTGTGACATGAGATGCCTGTATGTTTTGTAGATAATTTAAATATGTTTGGAGTACGGTTGAGTTGATCGAATAAGATGACTCGTCTGAAGACTGAACGTGAGTTAAATATAAAGCACAAATTTGGGAGATTCAATTTGCTTACTGGTCCACTTATGTTATAAAAAAACTATTGTAAAAGATTTTATTTCTATCCGCATTAAGTCTAAGCTTCTTTTAGCTTGTTGGAAATAGATATGTAGTCGACTATAGCACGGAAATTAAGACATATTATGTGCGGAGAAGATTGTCTCCATGTGGATAAAAAAATTTATTGAACAGGTCATCTTTAGCATTGCCTATAGATGATGTAAATAATGCTATAGATAATTGTTGATTGTATCATTGAACATGCTCTTCTACATAATTACAAGTTGCACATATTGCACATATCACATATGCATTAGACATTGGCTGGTCATCAGCATGCAAATACGCATTAGACATTGGCTGGTCAGCAACGATGTAACCAAAATGCTCCTTCATCTCTCTATCAAATGAATGGGTAGCCATACATGCTCTTCCGCATGCTCCTTCATCTCTACATCAAATGAATGGGTAGCCATCCACTGAATTCCGTATTCTTGCCACCGGTTATGCCATGTGATTGAACAAAGTATAAGGCCCTCTTCTCTACAACTTATTTGCTTTATATGTTTATTTACCTTTTTTTTTGTAAAATATAAATAATCTGGCTTATAATTCTTCTTTTTTATGTCGAAGCCATACTTAAAAGCTCTCTGAAACATGTTAGCAAAGGGGATCTAGCTCTCAAGTCGACCTCAAAAGGTTCTCTAACTCTAAGGTTTCGTTCTTTTCAGATTAACAGCTTAATGGCTTACAGTTTAACAATTTATCTACATTTTAAAAAGACATACTTTAGATTTTTGAGTCCTTTTTTCGTTGTTTCGAAGGTGAATCCTAACGTTTTAAAAAACAAATCAAATGAAATGAATCTGAATCTCGAGACTATCCTGAGAAGCCCTTGAAATTAAGGTCATGTTCTTTTGGGCTAGTCTGAACGACTGAATGGCTAAACGACTGAAATGACTGAATTTTGAGAGCTTCTCGAGATAGTCTCGATATTCAGATACATTTCGTTTGACTTGACACGCATTCGAGATAGCGAAACAACAAACTAAAAAACAAATTATATGTCTTTTAAAAACGTAGATAAGTTGTTAAACCTAAGTTCGTTAAACCGAGAAGAATACTACTTAAGTCATTTCAAATTGAAATTGTTCAATTCAAATCAGCTCAAAAGAACATGATCTAAGTTAGAAGATAAGTAAGATAAATTAGAAAGAACAGACCCTAACTCCATTCATTGAGTGCAATTTTGTTTTAAAAAAGAAGGTGAGTTTCACCTTGCATAAATTTGTGGGGGATAAAATTTGCAAAAAACAAGGAAAACGGCGTACGGGCATAGTAAAGTCCGCCCGTGTTCGTCGAGAGAACCCACCGCCCCTCTCGGCCTCTCCGTCGAACCCAAACCCCTAAACCTGTGGGCCCCACCCCCACCCCCACCCCCACGCTCCATACATACACACATACGCCCCTTCTCGCCGCCGCACCAGACCACTGAGGCCAGAGATCTCCTGAGACCAGGGCCAGCTACCGGAGCGAGCCCCTCTCCACAGGCCCTCTCCCTCCTCGTTTTCATCGCCAGCTCGCTTCGCCGCCGCCCCGCCGCAGCGATGCAGAGCCTGCTGCTCCCCACCGCGGCCACCGCCGTGGCGCCGGCGGCGCCGCGGGGCGGCCCGGGCGCGTGTCCGTCCGCGCGTCCTCCGCGGCGGCGGCGCCCCGGAGGGAGGTGGATCCGAAGAAGCGGGTGGTGATCACGGGGATGGGGCTGGTCTCCGTCTTCGGGAACGACGTGGACGCCTACTACGACCGGCTGCTCGCCGGGGAGAGCGGCATCGGCCCCATCGACCGCTTCGACGCCTCCAACTTCCCCACCCGCTTCGCCGGCCAGATCCGGGGGTTCTCCTCCGAGGGCTACATCGACGGAAAGAACGACCGCCGCCTCGACGACTGCCTCCGCTACTGCATCGTCAGCGGCAAGAAGTCGCTAGAGTCCGCCGACCTCGCCCTCGGTTCCAAGCCCATGGACAAGGTAACACTCGCGCGTCTCATATTCAAATGCCGAGCCTTTCTTCAATCAGGCGCTCGCTGATGCTAATGTAGTGTTGCTTCTTCAAGCTTTTAGCCCGTGGAGCCGGGGGCTTTGGGTCCTAAAAAGTTTCTGTCTTGGGGTTTTACACTTTTGATCAGTGGACATGGCCTGCCTGATTATATGACGTTTTCATTTCCAATTTGTGTTGGTTGGAGATGTGATCCCCGAGGATAGTTTTGTTCTCGGGTGAATGGCGTTGATGGCAAACTTTGAATAGTGCTGGTGATGTGCCATCTGATTTTGCCAAAAGAGGAACTGTTGGGGGTGTTCTTGCTAGCAATGATCTCATGGGGTAGATCCTGACTCCTGAGCAGTACTAATGCACAATGTGGCACGTGGGTAGTGAATTATGGTAGGAAGGTGATGCTACTCTTGCAGTTCTGTTCTTCAATGCAAAACAGAGGATGGAGCCTTTCATCAATTTGGCAGGGCAGCTGTTCAATTGTAGTGATAGTTTCTGTAGTTTGAGTTCATCTAATCCACTCTCAGGGTGTGAAGAGCAATAATTTTGTTTTTCTTGTCGAATGGTATTTGAATTCAATGCTGCAATCAAGATGGGTGCTTCTTAAGAAAGGTTGTGCTGAGTGTCATCTAATCTGGAATGTGTTATCTAATCTCACCAGTGATTTACCGTGCGAGGATTTCAGCAATGGCACAGCTGGTACAATATTTTTCAGATTTTTTGGGGTAGGTAGATTCAGCTGTACAAGTGTACAAGTCTATTTGGGATGGCTAGATTAATACATTCATCTGTCTTAGTGGCAAAGCAGGATTAGAGGACAATTTGGTCTGCAATAAGAATGACCTGCACTTTTCTCCTTGAAAATTAAGTGGATGTTGAATGACATAGATAAGGAATATGTTGTTTTCATCCGAGTAAAAGAGCTGTGATGAGCTGGAGGGTAGGGTTCTGGGAGCAACTTGCCATTTGTTGGCTCTGAAATTCCAATCTTCCAGAAGTGTAAGACGATGTGATATGAATCATGGTATACTGCACCACAAGTGTTCAAGATATGTGAAGCTTGGGTGGGCTCCACTGGTATTTTTGTATGACTATTTTAAATTGGTATCACGTATCAAAAGTGTCAAGGCATTCTTTTCCTTTCAATCTTGAAAAGATTGTTTTGCACTATAGATTTATTCTAGTGTAAAACATGTGGTTTGCAAAACTCTGTTTTTGCATTTGATGACTTCCTTGCATCGTTACGATTTATAGCTAGGATGCATTTTTTTTGGGTTAAGTCGCATTCTCTTTTAGCACAGCAAAAACCTCGTTAGTTTGCTTAGGGTGGATAGTATATATATCCACCACATCTATTATTAAACTGTTCTGCTATATTTGTTTTCTTCAATTGTACAATCTTTGGGGACAAAAGGGTATTTAATGTTAATTTGCAAATGTTCTCTCTGGCAGATTGACAAGGCCCGGGCTGGTGTACTTGTGGGCACTGGTATGGGTGGCCTCACAGTGTTTTCTGATGGTGTTCAAAATCTTATTGAGAAGGGGCACAGAAAGATAACTCCTTTCTTCATCCCATATGCAATAACAAACATGGGATCTGCCTTGCTTGCGATGGACATTGGTTTCATGGGTCCAAACTACTCTATCTCAACTGCCTGTGCTACCTCGAACTACTGCTTTTACGCTGCAGCAAACCATATTCGCAGAGGCGAAGCTGATGTGATGATTGCTGGTGGCACTGAAGCCGCAATTATTCCAATTGGTGTTGGTGGATTTGTTGCATGCAGAGCACTGTCGCAGAGGAACGATGACCCTAAAACAGCATCCAGGCCTTGGGACCAAGGACGTGATGGTTTTGTCATGGGCGAAGGAGCTGGAGTACTGGTATGCTCAATGGAATATTGTGATAAAATTATAAATTGAACTTAAACTGATATTGTTGCTCTACTGAAAATTCTTCTATACTAATTGTCTTCTGCATGTTGTAGTTTGAACCTATTTTTTCCAAATAAACTCAAAAGTTTTTCATTCCATTCTTGCAAACATTATCTGCCATGCCCCTTTTATAGAAAAATGATGATAATAGAAGTTTTGTACGCTCTACATTTTTTATAGGATTATGATGTGTTGCTATTCTAAATTTCTAATCCCCTGCTTGTTAATTTGAAATAGGTCTTGGAGAGCCTAGAACATGCAATGAAGCGTGATGCACCAATAATTGCAGAGTATTTAGGAGGTGCAGTGAACTGTGATGCTTACCATATGACTGACCCAAGATCTGATGGTCTTGGTGTTTCTTCATGCATTAAACAAAGTCTTGCAGATGCTGGTGTAGCACCAGAGGAGGTAATCCAAATATTTCACCTTTAAACACCCCTGTCTGTATTTGTTCTGTTATTCATTGTTTCTCTCTATAACTTGGAAGTTATGTGTTATCCTTAAATTATTGCACTAGTCCTTTGGTTCATTTATTTTGTATGAGTTTTTTTTTTTTTTGCAGTAACAGTTTAAGTCATGTCTGGATTGGCACATTATTATAAGTGGTTAAATGACAATACCTGCCATCTTTCCACAATTTACCTTGTGTGTAAAATCTCTTTTCATAATGAGCTTTGATTGGTCTTCTCCATTTGATGTATAGTGATACTGATGCTTTGTTATAAATATGTGGTTTTGATGTAGGAATGCTTTGAAGTTCTATATCACTGAAAGAACTCACAAACGGCTATTTGCAGGTCAACTACATAAATGCTCATGCAACATCCACTCTTGCTGGTGATCTGGCAGAGGTGAATGCCATCAAGCAAGTATTCAAGGACTCATCTGGGATAAAAATAAATGCAACCAAGGTGTTTTACTTTCCTTCTTTGATCGTTATCAAGGGAAATTTATTCATCGCCCCTTCCTAATGTGATCTTCTATTTCAGTCCATGATAGGACATTGCCTTGGTGCAGCTGGTGGTTTGGAAGCCATTGCTACTGTTAAAGCTATAACCACTGGATGGGTGCATCCAAGCATAAATCAGTTTGTAAGTATTGATTTACATCGACTAAATTATCTAGCACCAGCAGTATAGTAGAAGCATGTGAGGTGCGTTATGACTAAATAACTAAATGGTAACACTCTGTTAACTGCAGAACCCAGAGCCTGCGGTTGAATTTGACACGGTACCTAATGTAAAAAAGCAACATGAAGTGAATGTTGGTGAGTGGCTATATGCTCTATAATGTGACACTCCATTTTCCTCTTCCCGCTCATTTGTTTGCTATCCATTTACAGGTATATCGAATTCCTTTGGATTTGGAGGACACAATTCAGTGGTAGTATTTGCACCATTCAAACCTTAGTGTGTTGCTTGCTCCACAAAATCTTGGCCAGAATAGTGACGGTCGTTTCAGGGAGTTCTGTGTTAATTTGCATGTGTTTTCTTTGGGAGAAGCAACCACTGATTTGAAGGGCAGCAACTGTATGTTAGATACACCCCTCTTCGATTAGATTGAGAGAGCACTGTATAACGTTGTTTTGCATCATTTCCAATTGATTCTAAATGTTTTTGCGTAATGTATAAGGCGGGAATTTGTAGAAATTGCCATGTAGAAGCGCATTTGGTTACATAGAAAATGCATGGGAGGCCAAGGAATCGCATGCCTGTGCTCTGTACTTCGTGATATGGGAAATTCTATAGTGCCACAATTTTTTTATCGTTTCCACTTTTCAGCATGCCAATGTTGCTGTAATCTAATTGAATTTTTATTGCTGATGATAAACTCAAATTTTTTTGAAGAGCGATGATAACTCAGTTGATACGCTCATATGTTCGTCATACATTTTGAATAAAAATACGCATACGTTCGGAAGTGATCTTTTATCTAAAATGAGATAATATCAGTCATGACTGAAATTTTTTTTGATGTACCTGGGCCTATAAACTGAGTTGAGTCGAGAGGAGAGGTACAGCGAGGGCTAGAGATTTGTGTAGGCATATTGTTGGGACCCACAAAGAGAGTTGATTTCTACTATGCATTACGTGACTAGCCCCCGTATCAAAATTAGTCTGGTAACGCTATTTAATTAAAGGAAAAAAAACTATATTACATCATGAACTATGACCCTTCTATATATCGTCCTGAATTACGAAATCAGGTATCCTACCCCTCAAAACTGTGAAAAAGGCGCAAATAACCCTCTGCAGTGGTTTTTTGGAAGGTTTTGCGCATGTGGCAGCTGAGGTGGCATTTTAATTTAAAAAATAATAAAACTAAGGGAGCCACTGTACCGCAGTCGCCTACGATCGGGGCCGCGCGCAGGCGATTTTTCTGATCCAATGGCCAGCACGCGTGACCCCTCTGCCCTTTTGTTTCTCATGTGAGCAACGACCGAGCTAGCTGTGCCTCCTTGCCGCCTTGCCCGCCTCCAACCTCCCACCACGCCGGGCACCACCTTAACCCAGATCCGCCCTTTGGCGACCGGCTCGGCCACCATCTCCCCCCACCCCCGGCTCCGGCGGCGCCGCCACCGCCCTCACATCCCCAACCAACCACCGGGCCTCCACCTCCCCCCAACTCTTAATCTATAGCCGGAAAGCATAAAAATCTGCCCACCCCCCAAACCCTAACCCGAACCGGTCTGCGGTAAGGTCGACGGCGGCGAGCTCAACGACGGCGACGGCGAGCTTGACGACGGCGAGGCACCTTCCTCCCCCTTCTTCCTTCTCTGCCTGCGTGTTTTTGATTTGAAAATTTGGTTCAATCGATGTGAAAGAAAAAATCGCCTGCAACATTGCTAGATTGCAGGCGCTTGCGATCTAGCAAAACCGTAAAACTAAATAACAAACCTCTCATCTCTCCTCTGTCTCATCCTCTCTCTCCTCTCCACACTTTGGTTCCCCCTCCGCCTCCCCGTCGGCCTCCCGCCTCCTCCCCACCACCTCTAGGTGCCGCACGCGCCGCTGTTGGCATCACCCTCCGCCGACGGCCCCGCCGCCGTCCGCCTCCCCACCTCCACGCCGCCTTCGACCTCCCAACACCGCACGTGCCACCCGCGGCCTCCCCTGCCACCCTCAGTCGCAAGCGCCGCCCTCGTCCTCCCGTAGACTTCCCGCGCTACCCTCAGCCTCCTGGCGTCGTTGCCCTCGGCCTCCCCACGCCTCCCTCGATCTACCGGCGCCGCCGTCCCCCTCCCCCGCGCCGCCCTCGGCCTCCCGACACCGCCTATGTTGCTGTCGACCTCCCCACCTCCTCCCAATGCCGTGCTGCCTCCTCCCGGCGCCGCCCTCGGCCTCCCGGCGCCTCCCATGTCGCTGTCGACCTCCCCCCCTTCTCCCAACCCGGCGTCGCCCATCGCCATCGGAGGGGAAGGAGCTGAGGGGGAGAAGAAGAAGAAGAGAGAGGATATGACTAGATAGAGCATAACATGTGGGCCATTGAGGTGGAGTTATATTTTTTATTTTATTTCAATGACTAGTTATCCACCTCAGCTGCCACATATGCAAAACCGTCCAAAAAACCACTGCAGGGGATTATTTACACCTTTTTCATAGTTTTGCGGGTAGGATACCCAGTTTCATAGTTCAGGGAGGTATATAGACGAAGGGTCATAGTTTAGGGTGCAATATATACTTTTTCCTTAATTAAACTTTCGTTTTAGCTGGTTGTTACCAAAAAACCATCAGCTTTGCTTGGTAGGACGGGAATACCAGACTTATCAATTTGTCTGATAAATTACTTGGAGCTCACGTAGCACATGCCGGGTTAATTGTATTCTGTGCTGGAGCAATGAACATAATTGAAGTAGCTCATTTTGTACCAGAAAAGCCTATGTTTGAACAAAGATTGATTTTACTTTCGTACTTTGCTACTCTAGGTCGGAGAGTAGGACTCGGGTGGTGGGGGGAGTTCTAGATACTTTTTCGTACCTTGTATCTAGAGTATTTCACCTAATTTCCTCCGCAGTCTTAGGCTTCGCCTTCGGTGGCATTTTATCACGCGCTTCTGGGACCCAAACTCTTGAAGAATCTTTTCCATTTTTTGGTTATGGTAACCATTACAAATTAAACAGTGCTCCCTACGTTATGAAATAGTAGTCATTTAAAACATTGACATGGTCTCCAATGTACAACTTTTACTATATTTTTTAAAAATTGTTTATAATGTATCAAAATTATAATATTATGAAAGTTCTTTTGAACACGAATCTATCTATACGCTTTTATGTTCTCAACCTAAATAGTTTAAAAGTTTTCTATAGAATTTTAAAAATTGGACTTAGTACAAGTATGAAATGACCACTATTTCATTAAAGAGGAAGTATTATATTAGAGTATTATCCTTTTATGAATATGGCCAAAAAGTCACTTATTATAAAGTTAGATCAACGGCCTTTTCATCGGCGGGTGAATTAAAAGATAATTTCAACTTCAAAAGTAAGACCTAAAGTTATCTTCATCTTAAACAATCCTCTTAGTACTCTCATCCTCAACCTATTACCTCTAGGGATAATGAACTACTCGTTGGAATTAGAAACCCACATAAGATACAAAGATGAGTATGATTCATACTCGATAAGCCAAAATAACATTACCATGATAGTTTATTTATAGACCCACTAAAAATTTAATATTATTGCAATACTTTTGAAAACAAATCTATACATACTCTTCTTATGTAGCCAATCTAACTATTTTAAAAGATATATATCCCTCCAATTTTAAATCTTTGACTGACACGCATATCAAACGTTAAATATTTATGATCGGATGGAGAATATACTCTGCTTCCTTTAACCATAAGAGATTCAAAAGAGAATCGTCATAAAACCTTTGTCCAACTAGCTTTTAGTCGGACATCCCCACTAAGAATATCACCATTGTGCTGCACTCTTCAGTTGACAGAATTAATACTGATGTGGCTGCAGGTTATTGATATCCTCGCTCGTACTCCATCGGAAGGGATGCCCAAACTAAGAGTTCAAAAAGTACTTAGCATCTTAGTCACACCCTACCCATAATAGGGAATTCATGGCCACATAAGATTGACAACTACAAAGAATCAGTCCCGAAGGATAAGAGTAATTTCCACACAAGAAACAAATCTTGCGGCGACCGCATGCACCTACCTTGCAAACATTCACTCTAATCAAGGTTTTACAAAAAAAGAAAGTTTATTTTATGCCATAAACTATTATGCTTCATCTACATAACCCCTAAATTACAAAACCATGTATTCTAGCGCATGAAACATTAAAAGCGACGCAAATAACCCCTAGGGACGTTTTAGAGGTGCTTTTGCTCACATGGAGTGTAAGATGGCGGTCTAGGAAAAAAAAAAGCAAAAAACAAAAACATGGGTCTGATTATCATCCTCTCTTTTGCCTAACCTCTTCTCTTCCTCTCTTTCCTCTCTCCCTCGTCTCACAATGCTTCTTTATGTCTCTCCTCAGTCTCTCTCACTAAATTGTTGCACCCTACCCCTTCTACCACAGCCACGTACCTTAACTCGCCATCCCTTACCCACCACGTCGCCTCCTGTCGTTGCCTCGTTGGCCTACGCCCATCCTAATTCCTAAACATACAGAAGGACATGGCAATTGGAGCTCCTATTGTCTTGTCCTCACAAGCAGGTAACAACGATAGAGAAGGAGGGTGGCGGTGATGGATGGGAGGGAGGAAGCAATGATCCGACCCTAATAGCCCTAGGGACGACAACCACTGCATGTAGATGCTATAAAAGTAGAGAGGGAGAGAGATTAATGAGAAACGGAGAGGAATTAGATATGAATAGAGGCGACACTAGCAAGAATGATGATGTCTTTGGATCCAAAATCCTGCAGCCCCGATGATGATCTCCAACATATATGTATGTAAATATACGCGTGTTTGAAAGTGTTGGTCTCGGGGGGTGGGGGGGTCGCTGTGGGCTATGAGATGGGCCAGATGACAGCGGGCTCCAACAAGTGGTATCAGAGCCATGGTCGGTAACCCGGAACGTCTCCAGGTGATCGCACGGTTTAGGATAGATAGTCCGATGTGTGATGGGGGAGCCGGGTCGCTATGGGCCATGAGATGGGCCAGATGACAGCGGGCTCCAACAGAAAGTGCATCTAGGCCTCTAGTTGGTTTAGATGATTAACAAAACGATTATTGGACTAACGGTTGAATGAGTCAATATTAGTGGACAAAATGATTAACTGGTTTCCACATCTTTATATCTTTGCCGCTTCTTATGAATTTGATGACTTATATCTGATATTAGCACGTGAACACACAACAAATATTAGCACTCTGATGTGTTGTCTGATATAACCGATGGATCCTTAGAGCCCGGCACGTCGACACTGCTCAGGCCCAGCCCAGTCCACAGGCGCACACTTGCGAAGCCCAAGCTGGAAAAGAGCCGTCCCGCGCCACATGGCTGCCCATCAGGTGCTCTCCCCTCGCCCGGCCCCGGCCGTGCGCCCACGACCCCGTCCAAGTCAAAACGCGCCAAAAAAAACCCTCGCACGCATGCGGCATGCATCGACACCCCATTCCAAAGCTCCCCTCACGTCTCGCTCTCCTCTCGCACCAGCTGCTACCTAGGCTAGCTAGCAGCTAGCTACGTACCCACTGGCCGATCCCGTCGACTCCCCGCCGGCGGTGAGGAGCGCCGCCACCATGCCGGGAGACGGCGCTGCGGCGGCGGTGGCGGTGGACGTCGACGGCCTATGGGCGAAGGCGGCCGAGCTGGAGCGCCACTTCGAGAGATACAAGCGGCGGCTCGCCGAGAGGAGCGCCGCGGCCGGCCCCGCCGATGCTCACTCCGGCGGCGGCAGCGCGGGGGCGGCGGCCGGGAGGGGGAGGAGGTACGAGGCGTACGTGCGGGTGAGGGACGAGAAGTTGCGGCAGGGGTGGCGCGCACGCATGGAGCGCAAGGAGGCCGAGATGAAGGCGCTCTGGGCTCGCCTCGACCGCGGCCGCCGCCCATCGGACGCAGCCGACGGCGGTGGCCTCGCCGCCATCCCGACCAGAGAGGTACGTAAATCGAACTGATCTTTTCCTTCGTCTCATCCACAGCCATTGCCCTCGTTTTCTCTATATAGCCTCTCAAAACAGAAACAACCAATGGAACCACTCAAAAACTCTCTTATGGTTTAATTTGGGAAATCTTCAGGCCAAAATTGTTCCCTCTCGGAATCACCATTTTGGGGGATGCGCGCAACGAGTTTCATTTCATGCACGTTCCATATTCTTTGCACTTCATCCTTGCGTTCTCGTGACACTTTTTTTTTTGGGTACTTTTTCTTGTGATTCGTCAAGATCGAGCAAGTTTGGTTGAGCTATCCTACTAAGGCTCTCTTTTAGGTGAGAAGCGTCACGCACTCACATGCCTGCTAATATATCCAGTGGTTCTCAATTTTTTTCCCTGCCATTTAATTTCTCTGTGTTGGAAAATGACACGAGAAATTATCACCGTTCTTGAATTCTCTCTTTTGGGAGCACCGAAAGTTAGGTAGCTAGCACACAAGTTCCTCTTGCCGTTTCAGATTCTTTAACAGAAGGTGCAATATTTCCCCTTGCGTGTGTAAGTGTGCTCGTCCCTGAAAACTGAAAGATTGCCGCTTCGGTTTCGTGGCGACGTACCTTCCTGGAAGAAGCCAGGTTTCGCTGATTCTTGCGTAATTTAGAGTTGGATCATGCATTGCCATGCTGAAACTGAAGTCTCCTTCAACAATAAATTATGCCACGCTTTTATACCGTTTTACTAATTAAAACTATAGTTGTTTTGGGACAAAATTTTGAACGATAAAGCTGCAATTACTTTGAGACGAGTGAGTAGTGTTTTGTGTCCACACCGAGAAAATCGAGCTATTTCCTTCTGAGATTGTCGTTCTCGATCGGCGCATCCTACCTGTGGAAAACAATCTGGCCGGATAATCCAAGAAGTTTCAAGTATTTAATATGATTTAGATTTTCGCGAGAGGACGAAATTTTGGTGTTATCAGAAATTCCATTCTAAAAAAACTAGAAACTTTATAGTTTCATACAGAAACCTCAGACATGAAACCAAAAAATACGATAACCGTGGGTTTTCATTCTTACAGCTACCCTATCGTAAATTTGGAAATTTAATATCTTTTCATGATCCTATATAAATAATACTTCACATGCATCATTGTCCTAAACAAAGTGTTTATGTCGTTGAGACATCTGAACAATAAGCTTAAAAGGTACTCCCTCCTTTTGTTTGATGCCTTTGATGTGCTGAAACGTGCTAAAAAGGCGTCAAACAAAAAAAAAGGAGGGAGTATTTGTTTTAGACTCTTTGCCTACATGCCAAAGCGCCAACAAAGCATCACAGGGGAGAACCAAGCATGAAAAACCAAAAAACTCAAGCTTGGGGGGAGATTCTAGGATTCTTCCCCACTTTCAGGGTTTTTTTACACAACCCGCTTTTAGAGTTACTCCGTATTTAACATCTCAATCAATATATAGGCGTTGTACTTGCTGAAGGGTTATTTGCCACCATCCCTAAGCTTAAAGCAAAGTTCAAAAATTCTTTTGCGTGAGGGTGTACTACAAGAAACAATATCAAGGTTGTCAGGCGAAATATCTGTGTCGGCGGCCAAGGACCCGCCGAGACAAATTTGTCGCTATGTCTGCGGCTACGACACAAACTGACAACAAACATACACCTCCACACGATCCTGGTGAGCCACATGCTCTGTATCGGCGGCCAAACCACACCCAACAACCGAAATCACGCCGACCATTTGGCCTTTGATTCCTGACCATTGTGGCAATGTTCGATGGTTCTAGTAACATCGATTGTCTTTATCGATAATTTTGGATTTTCAATTTATTTGGATGTATATGTGCTTGAAAATGTGGTGGCGTGCACATATGGATGTGTAATTATGTGTGTATGCCGTTGGGAAGATTGGGGAATATAAATCTGTGGAGAATGTGTTTTTTTACAGGTACAAATTGAATTTTTATAAAATTTTCCAAAAAACAATTCGCTAGTGCATTAGTACATTATCTGTGTCGGCGGCCTTGTGCGGTTGTGCCTGGTCGACGACACAGATTAAATCCCGCTATGCCCAGAAAGGGTACCTAAAAGGGTCTCTGTCGGGGGCGTAGTGCCTAACTGCCGACATAGACTAGGGTAGTATCAGCGGTTTAGTGTCTAGCCACCGACACAGACTGCGGTCCAGTGATCAAGAACGACCACCTGACAGGCGCAGTGTCAATGACCTTTTGGTAGCCGCCGACACAGAACTGCCACATGGCGCCCAACGATCGGACTGCGGGACCCACACGACAGAGCGCCGTCTTTGAAACCGTGTTGTTAGGGTGTGTCACTATCGGCGGCTATAGAGGCCGCCAACATAGCCCTGCCATAGGTGGCCCACCCAAGGGTCGATGCGGAGTTGTCATTGGGTTTGTTTTGGGTTGACGGCATGGCCTTGTGTCGGCGGTTTTTATGGCTATGTCGACGGTTTTGACCGCTGACATAGAGTGCGATTCCTGTAGTGGTCACCCAAATCTTGGAGAGGCTTCGTGAAGCCTGGCAAGGTCAACTAAAGCTTGGCCAAGTTTGACAACGATTATCCTGAACTTGGTGAAGCCTCTTTGGTATGTAGGGCGTGGATGCGTTATCCCTACAACAATATATATGTTCAGGTTTTTTCTATCCTTAAACTATAAAACTTCTTAAAAAAATAACCTATTTTATAAACCAAATATATACTTAAACATAAATAAACAAATGTATCCATATTTTGAAGTTCATATGTTCTTTTTATAAATATATGTTTGGAATAGTTATATATTTTCATATTTTTCTATAAAATAGAGAGCAATGTGTCGTGTGTATTTGCATCTATACAATTATATTTGTGTGAAACTTTTAAATAATTTTGTATATATATAAAGAGACATACTTGTATTGGTCATGGTAAATTCTACTAAAGTGAAACTTGGGCTTATTGCAATTTTCTATTTTCTATTTTAGTTTTTTATTATAGTTGATGAATACCTTTTCTATTAATTTTATTTTTAAATTTTATTGTAGTTGATGCAAACTTTTTTCTAGTGCCGTAGTAATTGATATGGATTTTTATTTTTATTTATAATTTCATTTATTTATTTAATTGTACCTCATTTGGGCTCTTTTCTAGTCCTATAGTAGTAGATATAGTCTCATTTTTATATTTTTATTTACATTTTTATTATGGTTGATATGAATTCTATTTTAGTCTACCAATAGTTAATATGAACTCATTTTCAATTATATTTTATTATAAAAATTCATATTAATTCTTTCTTTGATTTAAACTGTTATAGTTTAATTAGGTACATGTTTTTTCTCCGATTAACAAAAGAATTTATATTATTTTATTATTAGTGTGGTGGCTGTCAAAAATCTTAACCACAAACCGGTAAATGTCAGCTCCTATACCCCAGAGATATATGTTAAAATTGTTCTATGAACACCAAATAGACTATCTTAAGACCATTAAACTACGTAGGCAACGGAAGAAGCACATAAACACCCAAGAAGAATGTTTTGAGAATAAAAAACATACGATGATATCATGATAGTATGACACGAACATTTTGCAGCTGTAGTCTTGTGATAAACATATCATGCTGCTATGATAGTAACTAGAGCTCCCTAAGTAAATCCCTGCAGCAAAAGCCCCTGAATTTGGAGGTGAAACCGATCGCCCCCGCCACGCCGAGAAGCAGTTCGTCCATGAAGCTCTCACGCCCCAGGACCAGCATGTCATCGTCGCCGGCAGCGGCGGCCAGCCCGAGGCTGTCCAGCCGGCGACCGCTGCACCGGGAGCCACCTCCACCCCAGCCGGAGCCCCCTGCCACGCCCCGAAAGGAGAACAGGGTGCCGACACAGTCGCCGGCGGCCACGACGCCGCGGCTGAAGGCGCTGTCACGTAGCAGGAGCTTCCTCAAGGACAAGGAACGCGGCTGCTCCTCCGCCAGGGACACCCCGCGGCGGCCGCTGCTGCAACCCCCGCGGGCCAGCCACGACGGCGACGGCGATCTGAAGCTGAAATCGCCGCCGGTTCTTGCGCCGGGTGCTGATGCCATGGCCGTGAATCAGAGCTGTCTGGACAAGCAGGTCACCTTTCACCTTGGGGGATCAGGAGATGGCGCCGTGCATGCCTCGCCGCCATTGGCCGTGATCCCCACGCAGCTCGATGGCTGCATTAGGCTAGATAGCATTGGCTGCGACAGCGTTGACATATCCGAATATTCAGACGTCGAAGCCAAGAATCTCAACATTGATGAAAGCAAATGCAACGATGGTTATGATGAGATTGTACAATCTTCCGACAAGCTTGGCGATGTAAAGATCACCGGCGACTCTGACACCGAGCCGAGCTACGTCTACATCAAGAAGGACGACGAGGAGAAAGCCACGAAATCTTGTGAAGAATCCCCTGGTTCTGAAGAGGAGAAGGAAGCAACTGAAAATTTGGAGGACACCATGGCATCATCAGACACCATAGCAAGAGAGAGCCCCGTGAATTCAGTGATTGATGCAGAAGCAGCGTCCCTGGAGAGCTCTGAATCGCTGTACTCGAATGTGCAGTCATCTTTCTCCCACGGGTCAGAGCTCGTCGCCTCCGCCACCGACTCGCCGCTCCAGGGCTCGCCAATGAGCGGCGGCCTATCCACCGAGCAGCTGCCGGAATCCGACGCCTCGAGGCTGAGGAAGAACCTGGAGGCCGCCGCCGCCGCCGCCGACAAGAGCATCATGCTGACGCCGAGCACCCCGAGGAGCGGCGTCTCTGCCGCTGTGCAGTCTCCGATGGACGCAGTGGCTGGGCTCAAGAGGTTCCTGAACTTTGGCAGGAAGAACAGCAGGGCCGGCGAGTCTGCCTTCGCCGCTGGGCACGCGCCGCCCTCCGTGGCCGCCATGGCCGGTGAGGACAGCACGAGTGAAGGATGGCTCTCGGGTGATGCCATCAAGCCGAGGGTGTACTGCTCCTCCATGGCTGCTTCCGATGATCTTGACAGCAGCTATATCATCTCTCCACACGGTAATTCTTCTTGCCTTCTTTGCAGCCACAGGAGTGTACATTCGTAGCATATTTGTGCATATCAATTTCTTTTCTTTCTGAGGATCCATTCTGCAAATCAGTCTGTTAGGCTGTCCCAGATGCTGCTTGCGGCTTGCCTGAACAACACAGTGACTGAATAATTTGGCTGCATCAAAATCAGAATAACAAAGTAATGCATTCCAGTTTCAGAACAGAAAGGACATATTCAGTCTGTCATAAACATTACCAGTCATAAAACCAGTCTGCATACTATAATTAACATTCGCTATCTTTTATAACAAAAAAATTGAGAGTTCAGACGTTTAGAGTAATGGGAATTAGTATGTTTTCATCAGTTCAGTAAATTCAGCTTCCACTGCTTATGTTGTGTGCAGTTCGGTCCTTGCAAAGCTTTGTGCCATTGTTTCGTACAGAGCCCGAACTGAAGGAGATAGTTCTAGCTCCACCTGCAAAATCACCCAGAGGTAATGCTAAGACGAACTTGACAGGCATCTATGTTCATGACCAGAACCTGCATCCTGTGTGTTTTTCGCAGCCTTACTTAGGCGATTTTAATTTAATTTAATTTAATTTTGGCAGTGCATCGCTTGTTCTTCTCGTTCACGTCATTCAAGTCCAGAGGGAGCTAATATTTCCATCGTGCAACAAATATTTTATTTCTTAGCGAAGGAACAGAAAATAATTTCTTAGGAGAAACAGAATGTTGTAAAAAAAATTATACGAAAAGCTGTTTGTACCCAATATCTGCATAAATGATCAACTCCAGGAGTTACTATGATGCATGTATTTGTGTTTTATTCGCCTTCTCAACCATACATTGCTAATCCGAAGTGAGAATCAGGGGAATTGGAAAAAGAATTGTGCAAGAAAAATATCATATATTACTCCGTACTATGTAAAGCCAGCATTTTTTAAAAAGGAATTATTTTATACCACCCGGTGAGAAATAAATTTCGGTTTGGGATATATACAATAAAATTTTTTAATTTTTAGTAAGTCTATTTTATGCCAAGAAAATCTGCATAATACCCCGTCCGCCCCGCCCCACCAAACCGTAAACGACATATTTTAGCCCCTCAATTATGTAACTTGATAAAAATAAAACCTAAAGTGGTTACAATGATGGGTTTTCCTTTCTAATTATTAGTGCATGTTTATTACTGGCTCTAAATTTCTGGCTTAACCCTAAATCCACTATTTATATAAGTCTACGTATATGAACAGTGAAATTGGGCCTTAGCAATAATCATGGCCTTACAATTCCATTTTACCCCCTCACATTATTTGAAACCAATAAACCACATACACTGCAAAATAAATTTTCAATAATATTGAAGTTTGTAAAGTAATTACACAAAATATAATTATGTTAGATTTTGGTAATTTAAGGGGTTTATAGATGGTAAAATTATCATACAATTTTGAAAGAAACTGAATACTTTTTAAAATGTCCTTGCCAACATAAAAAATTTGAAACGTCTATATTTTGTGTTTTTTTTAAGAAATCAATCGTTTAACAAAACTATGGACTTATTTCAATTTTAGCTATGGCATTTTTAATGTTTTTGCTCCCTAACCGATAGATGACTATATTCGTCAATTTTCTCGGTCAACAACTACAACCATCAGTCTAGGTCTGAGATTCGTCAGCAATAACGTGGCATTAACAGTGAATCCACCGTTTAAGTTGTTTAATAAAAACCTTATTACAAAATTTTATATTGAATGATCTATATAAAAAAACAAACTTTGGCTCAGCAGAACTAAAAAACCAAAGAGAGTCTTAGAGTGTGTTTGGTTTGTTGAACAAGGTGGTACGGGATGGTACGGTGTACGGTTACGTTTGGTTGGTGGGATAGAATAATACGGTTCCTCATCCATGTGTTTGGTTGATAGGATGAGGTTGTATGGAATGGTACAATATGATTTAGATTTAGAGAATATTCCTTGTTTATGCTGTATGGTGTGGTTCGACCGTTCTGGTCAAAACAATCCCGTACAACTTTTGTTCCATCCTGTTTCACCCTATCTTATCTCGTTTTGTTCCATACAACTTCGTACAACCAACCAAACACACCCTTAGTCGACTGACACAAAGTATGGCCTTTTTTAATGTTTAAACTAGACACACGAGAACTGTCTCTGATAAATATTGTTTTGTTAGAGAACTGCCATGAATACTGTTAAGCGAACGAAAAGGAACCAAAAGTTCACTATCAACACCAAAGGGCCGGGAGCTGTGCCACGTCGGCGCGAAACCCCCTCTCCCATCTCATCCTGATGATATCCCGAAGCAGCTACCAACCAACCAACCATCCCAGGAGGTTTCTCCGGAGGAAGCGAGCAAGCAGCAGCACGATGGCATTCGGCGCCGCCTCCACGGCTTGCAAGCCTTCTCTGCTGCTGGCCCCGCGCTCGTCGTCTCCCCGCGCGCCGGTGGCGGCGGCGGCGCTCCAGATTTGCAGGCCCTCCAGCTCGACGGCGCCCGCGCTACTCCGCGGCCTCCGCGCGCCGGCATTCCCCTCGCCGGCGCCGCGCCGCCGCGCGTCCTCCACGGCCATCGTCTGCGGCAAGGTAAATATATGCACTGGTGGCGCGTGTGCTTGCTCTGCCTCTGCTCCTGGTGTTGAATCCGTAGCGACTAGCTCGTCGTCTTCCCGGTTGCTCGTGGCGGTGCAGGTGAGCAAGGGCAGCGCGCCGCCCAACTTCACCCTCAAGGACCAGAACGGCAAGCCGGTGTCGCTCTCCAAGTTCAAGGGCAAGCCGGTGGTCGTCTACTTCTACCCCGCCGACGAGACGCCGGGCTGCACCAAGCAGGTGAAGGGATCTTGCTATGACCCGATCAATGTGACAGCCATGGGGACTAGCCGTGCTCGTGTCACGCGTGTGTGTGTGGACTGTGCAGGCGTGCGCGTTCAGGGACTCGTACGAGAAGTTCAAGAAGGCGGGGGCGGAGGTGGTGGGGATCAGCGGGGACGACGCGGCGTCGCACGCGGCGTTCGCGCGCAAGTACCGGCTGCCGTTCACGCTGCTGAGCGACGAGGGGAACCGGGTGCGCAGCGAGTGGGGGGTGCCGTCCGACCTCTTCGGCACGCTGCCCGGCCGCCAGACCTACGTCCTCGACAAGCAGGGCGTCGTCCGCTACATCTACAACAACCAGTTCCAGCCCGAGAAGCACATCGCCGAGACCCTCAACATCCTCCAGTCCCTCTGAATCCTCATCCATCCGCCCACCATGCGTGCATGCATGCATGGCCTCAGACCCTATCTTCATGCATCACCGTCCGATTCGAGCTCGTCTTCGGCCGGCTTCTTCTAGCATGTGTTTGAGCGTACGCGTGCGGCTGCGTACGGTACGTGTGAGTTTATATGTGGGATGGCGTGAGTTCATGTGTTCATATGGTTGTGAGGCTTTTCTCGGACAAGTGGTGGCTCTGCTCTCGATCGCAGTCGGTTATGCGATAAGGTGTGAGATTATATGGAAAAAGTCAGTACCAGTCCTGCCACTTTTAAGGCCACCGTGCGAAAGTATAATAAATTTTTTAAATAGGAAATTTTTAGGTATTGGCGAGAAAATATAACGATGTTCTTAAATAGTATCTATCGTCGATAGGGAATAGATATGTCAAAAGAGAGAGAGAGAAAAAAGAGTTCTAACTGTACTGGTGAGATTCAAACAGGAAAACTGCGCCTTACATGCACCGATTGCCTTTCATTGGGCTACTCACACTAATATGATCCATTGCTGGTGCATGACAGAATAAGTGTATATGGACATATGTCAGGTTATCGAAAGGCCATGGGATGGAATTAGGCTCTGTTCTTTTGAGCTGATCTGAACGGATGAACGGTTGAAATGACTGAACTTCGAGAGCATCTTAAGATAATCTCGAGATTCGGATACATTTCGTTTGACTTGCTTTTTAAAGCGTTAGAACCCATCTTCAGAACAGCGAAAAACGGACTCAAAAAACTCAAAGCATATGTGTTTTCAAAACGTAGATAAATCGTTAAGCTGTTAAGACGTTAAGCTGAAAAAAACTGGGCCTTATGGTTGGATGTCCTTGTACAACCTGGATGTGGCATGAAAAAGTCATAGATTACTTAACTCAAAAACCAAATTCTTTATATTATTCTAGTGTCAAAACTGGATAGAATTTCTCCTTGACCCATTAGAAAGTGGTTTGGGGCGTGAATGAATTTTTGAGTAATCTTCAACAAACTCGATTGATATGTTTTTCTTACCTTTGAAGGATCACTGCAACCATAATTTATAGTTGCATGTGGTGTAGTATGTGTGTGGTCATGTAAGCTTACGTGCCCTTATGGTCGTACCCCTCTCCTAAAAGATACTAAACTTACACCAAATAAGTGGCAACTATGCTCTAGCCTATCGAAACAAGTGGAAAAGTTTTTAAATGGTGCCTATGGTTGGTAGGAAATAAAAATATAAAAAAAGAGAAAAAGGGAGTTCTAAATGTACTCCTTGAATAGAATTCTTTATTGATCTATTAGAAACTGAATAGAATTCATTATTGATCCATTTGAACTGCAAAACAAATTTCTTTATTCGTTAAAACCGAATAGAATTCATTATTGATCCATTGGAAAGTGGTTTGGGCATGAAAGAATTTTTGAGTAAGCTTCAACAAACTCAATATGTTTTTTCTTACCTTCGAAGGATCATTGGTACCATAATTTCAACGAGCAAGGTGTCTCGCAAATTTGTGCGGCTAGATCTCGTATTTGATATGAAGTCCTTTTCTAACATGTATTTGATATCTGATACGAAATCCTTCTAAACAGCTTTTATTTTATTCTTATAGTTCTTTTAATCTAATTCGTTATAATTGTATCCACAATAATCGATAGTGTTAAAAAAATTCTTGTTTTGCATTTAAGGGGTATTATACACCTTCACAAAAATTTTAAAAGGGTAGTCTATTTTTTTCTAAACTGTATCTATCATAATGATCGCATTCCTTCGAATCATGCTTTATAACAAAATTCAATGGAACCGCAGCTGATTCGATCCTTTATGGCTCTCGGGTTAATTTGGGCGGATAAAATACGAGCTTGGCATTATCATCAGCGTCGAAATTAACGCTCGCCTCGTGTCGTCCCCTGGGGCGGCTTGGGGCGACACACCTCCCACCAAGCCCCTCAAACCCTAGCGCCGCCATCGCTGCGGCGCGGCGGCCCCTCCTCCTCCCCTTTCTCCTCCCGCTACCTCTCTCTTCTCCCGAAAGGGTCTTGGCGGCACGCTGGCGCTGGAGACGGCAGCGTGGCGGCCTGTTCAGCGTATGGAGGTCGGATCCTCTTCCGCTTTGGCCGGATCCGCGGAGCGTCTTGGTTGTTGAGGTCATGCATGGCCGCACTGCTGCAAATCTTGCAGCGTGTGGCATGGCGTGGTCCGGCCATGCCATGCATTGGTCGGCGGCGTGGCGGCTAGATCTGGTGGGTGGCGCGCGCCTCACCGATCGCATTTTGGGCTCTGGCCTGGCTGGCGCTCCCCTGCTTCCCTTCGCCACACCGTTGTGGGTCGCTTGCCGCCGTTGCTGCCAGTCGCTTTGCCGCCTTTCCACGCCCTCGCCGCCTCCCTTCTCCTGGCGAGTTGCGGCTCGGGCCGTGTGCCCCCTCTCCTCCTCTTCCTCTGAGGTGAGGCGGTTTGGTTGGGGGCGCCCCTTTCTCCTCGCCGTCACTCTCTTCCGGCCCTTCCCCTTGCCGATGCAGTGGCGCCCGGCTGAGCCTCCCCTCGCCTCTCTCCTCTCTGCTGGAGAGGTTGCGGTTGGGATTGGTCTCCTCGCGGCAGCTGATGGGTGTCCAGCTTGCGCGGAGGAGGTGGGTCCCTGGCGTTGGTGGCTATGCCGGTTTGCGGGCGAGGGGCGTGGGTCCTTCGGCGGTGTTGGTGTTGCCGTAGGCTCTCGGCGGTCGGCTTCCTAGGTCGGGCGTTCTTAGAGGGGGGTGGCTTCGGTGATCTCTCTCCAGCTCCGCCCCGAGGTCCGTTTTGTCGGCATCCCATACGCCGAGCCCCTCGCGTGGTCGTGGTGGCGTGGCGTGGTGGCGCCACGATTCTAGCTTCTAACCGTCCACCTTAGCTTCTTGAAGGCGATTCGACAGTGAAAACCCTGCCTAGGCTTCCGCTTAGGCCGGCGATGGCGACGCCTCGGCGCCGTTTTCCTTCTTGAAGGCATCGTCGTGGTGGTCGTTTTGCCCTGAAGTTACCTGAGCGAAAGCTCCCCTGCGACGGCGTCGTGTTCGCGTCGCTCCCTTGTTGAAGGCGTCGCCTCTGGTCTTGGTGGTTGGCTGCTAGTGCTTTCTCCTCCGCGTTGTGTCTCCAATGCCCTGCACCTTGTCGTTGTAGTCTCACGCCTCGAGGCGTGGTGGTTGCTGTGCTTAGCCTTGGTCGGAACTTTCTTCCTCCCCTTTCTCTCAGAATTGTTTTTCTCATTCTTAATGAAATGATAGAGTTCCTGCCCGTTAGCTCAAAAAAAAAAATCATCAGCGTCGGTCTCGATCGGAGTTGGTGCCGTGCACGACACATGGATCTTTAGTAATCCAGGTTAAACCGTGCGTCCGTGTGCGCGTCTCACCGGGAGGCCAGAAGCCACACACCGTCCTGACAAGATGGACCAGCGAATTTGTTATGCGCAATAGGGGGGTTACGATAAACCGACCGTCTCCAGACTCCACCTGGCCCACAACCACGTACCAGCGCGCGGCTGAATAGTTCTCTGTCAAGTGACCCAGGTATCTTTTGAACAACCCCCTATTATCTATTTCTATGAAACACTTCGGTCCTTTTGTTCGATCCGCCACCTCTTTCTCAATAGGGCCCACCATGTCTCGTCATTTTTTTTTGCCTCCTTTACCGGTGTGTTTCTAGTGAAACTCTGCACTACGGGCCTACTTGATTAGCATGCTGCCATAGGTGTGGCATGACTAAACTGGCTAAGGTTAGCAGGTGTTTGGTTAGCTGCCATGCCTAAGGGTAGGTAAGCGTAACAATTATGTGGATGGTGTTTGGATTGTAACCATGACTAAACTTAGACAAGGCTAAGAAAGCCTGGCAAGCGTTTGGATGGATGCCACAAAGTTTTGCCTGAGGCCCTAGATAATACAAATTTTATTAATTGAAGCCATTTTAATATAATTGAAATTGATATCATCAAAGTTTTGTCAATTATAGAAGCACAACATACTTCTTTGATGTAGGTAATAACACATTCCGAATAAAAAAAATATTAAACATAAATCTAAGCACAAAGGTAGCACAACATGTTACAATCCAATAGATTCACCAATCCAAATAAAAAATCACCCACTTCATAAACTATATGGACTAGGAACATTAGCATACAAACATATCATAGCACAATTCATTTTAACATCAGTACAAGTCCCATACATAGCACTTAACATCATTATTGACGGCGTGTTCACCGCTCAACCACTGCGGATCACACCCCTAGTCAGATTTCTATCCTGCTAGCCTATCGGCCGAGCTCAGTTCGATTGAGCGCTGGACGCAGCAAAGAGCAACGCACGGGGATTACCCAGGTTCGGACCCCCTCGCGGGTAATAGTCCTACTCCTGCTGAGTCTTAGCTCTTCTTTGTGGTTGAATGAGATGTGTTTATGAAATGCTTCAATGCACGACGCTTAGTGCAACATACCCTCTTCCTCTCTCTCTCTCCTTTTATACAAGCTTTGAACTGGCGGAGAGAGCCGAGGGTAGGCAAGATAAAGACACTTAGTACAATCGACAAGACACGACGAAGAGACGCAAAACGTGTTGCCCACGCCACAGGCGCCGCTCTCGCTCGCTTCGCAGGTGGCTCTCGACCCGCATAGTCACACCGGTGAGTTCTGGGGGGGGGCCAGCGTGCTCCTCCGACGCGGCGGCCATCTTAAGCAAACCTTCTCTCGCCGGTCAATTCCATGCGCCATAAGGATGTACCGCCGGACCGCGAGGGTCATCAGAAGGTAATCATTTCTTCACCGTCTATCCGCGCGATGTTGCATTAAATGCGCCGTCTTCGCAGCGAGGGGCCTTCGCCGAAAGACTCCTTCGAACACTCGCTCGCGGGCCCCACTTGGCGATGGGAGACCCTCGTCGCGCCGGGGCTCGCCACACGCCCGGGGACGACGGGGCCTCGCCGGCCAAGATCGATGAACTTCGCCACGCCATTGGGCTCGACGCCCGCCGACGTGGGGCCTCGCTGGCGCCGAGGGGCTCGCTGACGTGGGGCCTTGCTCGCCTTGACGCGTGGGGCCTTGCTTCGCCGCTGGCCGACGCGTGGGGCCCGCTGAAGGCTGAGGGGCTCGCCATCGCCACTGGGCCTTGTTTCGCCCGCTTTGACGCGTGGGGCCGCCTTGAGGCTGAGGGGCTCGCCCATGTGCTGGGGCCTTGCTCGCCTCGCTTTGCGTGGGGCCCTCGCTGAAGCGCTGAGGGGCTCGCCACGCCACGGGGGGCCTTGCTCGCCCGTCGACGCGTGGGGCCCTTTGGCGCCGAGGGCTCGCCACGCTGGGGCCTTGCTTTCGCCACTTTGTGTGGGGCCCACTTGATCTCCTCAGACTCTTTGTACCTTTGTATTTATTACACCGACAGAGCTCCGGTCCACCATGATACGCGAACCGTCGCGCAGACACTTTTTCCGCTTTCTTGTGCGGCGGAGACGAATCGTGGGGCCCACCTTCTCTGCGCGTCGACGCTGATTCTCCACTCGCGACGATCTTCCTTGGGGAACCGCGCCGCTTTTCACGGAAAACGAACGCTGGGGCAATGATGGCGCTGCCTGCATGGAGGCGGAATCAAACCGTCGGCGCTTCGCCTATGCCTATAAATACTTCTCTTGGCGCCGCGGCTAATCCTTCCGCGCTAAGTCCTCAAACCGCTCAATTGCCTCCTTCATTTGCGCCACAGAACTTTCTTTCTTTTCGCCAACTTCTCCACCGCTTCAATGGCACCAAAGCGTAGCAAGGGTCGTCGAGGGGACGCGCCGTCGTCCGGGCCAGGTTTTCCCATCTCCGCCGCCGACGAAGATACCGTGAGGCGGTTCCAAGTGTTCGTGCCGCCAACTCAGGCTCGATTCGCCCGGCACCATGGCGCCAAATTTCGTGACGGGAGATTGTTACCTTCACTGGCGGCGCCAAGGGCTTGTCCCGCCGTACTCCGAGTTCTTCTTGGGGATGCTCTCCTTCTACGAGATTCAGGCGATGCACCTTCCCCCCAACTCCGTCATTGTGTTGGCCATCTTCGTCCACCTCTGCGAGAAGTTCGTGGGGACGATGCTAAGCCTCCCGCTCGGCGCCGGCTCTTCGCCTCGCACGCGAGGTCGCGCCGAGCGGGCCATCTAAGCTGCTATTTCACCTTCGCGATGTTGCCGCCTTCATCCCCTGCGCGTCAAGTCCAACTGGAAGGATCGGCACCGGCGATGGTCAGACGTGGAAGACTCCGGCCGCGACGATCTTAGCCTCCCCGAGGGTCCAGCGGAGCCCCTCGCCATCTGGGGGAACACGCCTGATGACTCAACGGAGCTGGATTTGATGATGGCGCGCAACGCTGACCTCCGCCGCCGTGGGCTCACCGAAACCCACGTCGTGGTGGATTTTTTGCGCGCGGCTTTGCCCGCTCCGCGATGAGGACGCCGCCACTGGCGATACTTACGGCGACAACGACGGAGTCCGCATTGCTCCCGGAGGCAAGTGTTCTTTTAGTCTTTCGGGTCTCTTCTCTTTTTGGAACGCCTTTTGCTCGCCAATCTTATGGTTTCCTTTCTTGTTCACCCAGTCGAAGGGAACGTGCCGGACGACGTGCTCCGGAACTGGCTGTCGGGGCTTCTGACCACGCCAACCGGCGACACTTCTCTGCCTGCGGGCATCCTCCCTCTCTGCGATCGATCCACAGAGCGCAGCCAAGATTTCACTGCTGCGCTGCCCCTATACGGAGGTCTCTGGTCCTGCGGTCCAAGTGGCTCGGGACCACTGCGAGATCCATGAGCCGCCTCGCGATCGCCTAAGCTTCATGGCAACAAGCTGCTCCAAGCGTGGCGGCCGACTCGACCAAGGCTCTGGGAAGCGCCACTGATCTCGCCAAGATGATGAGGATGAGGAGGAGGCGAGCCCAAAGAGAGCTCGCCCATCAAGTCCTGAGCGTCCGCCGCCTCCTCCGGCCCTCCAGTGGGGATCTCGTTGCTACGCCGCCGCTTCACCGGGCGAGGCGGCGACTCTTCCGAATCGGCGCGCTGCGCCAGCTTCCTTCCGCTTCCATCCACGCCGACGCTTCTGCGGCGGCGCTTGCCGACGGCCGGCGCTTGTCGACGCGCCGCCTTCATTGCCAGCGCCGGTGCTTCTCATGCGGCACCACTCGCGCAATACCGCTGCCGACAGCGGTGATCGCGATCGCGCCACCACCGCCTCCGCAATCAAGCGGCTTGCACTCCCCCTTCACCTTTCGCTTTGGGCGCGCCACTTCAGTTGGCTTTCCTGCGCTTCGTACATTTTGCACTAGGGTTAGCATGCTACACGCTCGCATACCTAAACCCCGCTCTCTGTTTATCTTCGTGGAATGAGCGGCGCTGGGCCTCAAGCTCCATCCGCGCGACTCGCCACCAGCTTGCCCTCGCGCCGACGGAGGAGCGCCCCTGCGGCGGAGAGCTTCGCCCGCACGCCGCGGAGAACCTCTCGACCACCGCCTCGCTGGCGCCGCTATCTCTCGTCACCGCCGGCGACAGGCGCTTCGAGGCGCTCCGCACCCTCTCCCGCACCTGGGCAGCGCGGGAGGATGCCCTTGCGCTGGCGGAGCGAGCCGCCAGCGAGCTGCGGCGAGCCCTTGACCAGGAGACTGCCGCGAGGGAAGCGATGACTCGCGAGGTCGCGGCAAGACAAGCCGCCTGCCTCGGCCACCAAGGACCTCGAAGATCTCCGCGCGGAACACACTGAGCACCTCCGGGTGCTCGCCGACATGCTGCGCGCCGCCTACCACAGCTTCCGGGATGTCTTGTATCCGCTGGCGCCACTTTGTATTCCCATTGGAGGAACGGCGGCAGAAGATCTGGGCGCCGGCGAAGCCGGGCGACGCCGCGCGAAGCCTTGGCGCGATGCGGGCGCTGATCGATCGAAGACGGTCGCCACGGCGCTCTCGAAGCGGTGCGGTTCATCCTGGGCAACTGCCTCGCCCAGAACGCCGCGTTCGACCTGGGCGCCGCCACCAGGGAGCCTTCGCGCCAGCTGGACCGGATTGAAGAGTCCCGGGTCGAGCTCGCCGCCAGCCGCGTCTCGATGATGGGCGGCGCTGCTCCAGCAAAGGGCGACGGAGATGATGACGAGGAGTAGATGAACTCCCTCATCTTGTTTTTGTCTTGTTAATGCAAACTTTTTGCCCTTTTGCCATGAGTCTCGATCAAACTTCGCGCAAACTCTTGCGAAAAGAAATGGGGCACCTGAACGCTAAAAGCTTTAGACAGAACATTCTATTGAAGGTGAGCGCTTTTTCCTTAGACTTTTGGTTACTTCAACCCTTATGGCCTCTTTGCGAACCGACCTTAAACATTGCGTGGCGAGCACTTAGCTTCCGGAAGTGGTCTAGACGCCGGTGCCGCCGTTGGCGCATTGCCCAGACCGAGCCGACACACCAGGCTAGAACCCGCCTTCCATCCACATCGCCTCGCCCAACCACAAGTTATAAGCGTTCGTCTTTGCAACTAAGGGGCCATCAGCCTTAAGTACTTCCGCTACCAGCTTTCGATAGAATGCTTTCTAACAGACTTTTTGCGACTACGCAACTGATCGCCACGAGCTTTAGACAGAACGCTCTGTTGGAAGTGAGCGCTTTTTCCTCAGACATCTGGTTACTTCAACCCTTACGGCCTCTCGGCAAACCGACCTTAAACGTTGCGTGGCGAGAACTCAGCTTCCGGAAGTGGTCTAGACGCCGGTGCCGCCGTTGGCACATTGCCCAGACCGAGCCGACACACCAGGCTAGAACCCGCCTTCCGTCCGCGTCGCCTCGCCCAATCGCAAGTTTAAGCGTTTGCTCTTGCGACTAAGGGGCCATCAACCTTAAGTACTTTTTCACTACCAGCTTTCAACAGAGAGTTTTCTAACAGACTTTTGGCGAAAAAGCGAAAAAGAACAAATGCCCACAGAGAGACGGAACTTATCTTTTTATTGAAGATAGCTTTGTACAATGCAGCCCCCGTGGCGAGTGGTGAAGGAGGAAGACATCGCCGCTCGGCTCCAAAGGAAGGCCCAAAAAAAACCTCTGGAACTGCTACCTACGGGTAGAACTTCCTCAGCTGCTCGACGTTCCAAGTGTTCGCCAATTCGCGACCATCCTCGAATGCGAGCCTGACCGAGCTCGGGCGGAGATCGAGACCACCTTGAAGGGCCCTCCCATGGGGAGACATTTGTTGCGCCCGCTGCGCTTGGATTTTGCGCAGAACGAGGTCACCCACTCCCAGTGTTCTCACACACACCCGTCTTGCTTGATAACGGCGCAGTGCCTGCTGATAGTTGGCGGCCCGGATCACCGCCCTGTCTCGGATCTCCTCCAGGAGATTTACTTCATCCTGACGCCGGTCAGGGTCTCTGTCTTCGCTGAACGCCGCCACCCTTGGGGACCCAAAGGCGAGCTCTGATGGGAGCACCGCTTCTGAGCCATACACCAGGAAGAAAGGGGCCTCGCCGGTGGCTCTGTTGGAAGTTGTCCGCAATGCCCACAATACGGTGGGGACTTCTTCCGCCCAGCGCTTGCAGCGCTTCTCCAGACGGTCGAAAGCCCTTGTCTTGAGCCCTTTGAGTACTTCCGCGTTCGCCCGCTCGACTTGCCCATTGCTCTTCGGATGTGCAACAGAGGCGAAGCACAGCTTGGTACCTAGCTCTTCGCACCAGTCTTGAAAATCGGCACTCTTAAACTGAGCGCCGTTGTCGGTGATGATCCTGTTGGCGACGCCGAAGCGGACGAAGATGCTCTTCATGAATCTTATGGCAGCAGCGGACGTGATCGCCGGTACTGGCGTGGCTTCAACCCACTTAGTGAACTTGTCGATGGCGACGAACAGATGTGTGTAACCTCCGGTCGCCCGCGGGAACGGGCCCAGAATGTCCAGCCCCCAGACCGCGAACGGCTAGGAGAGCGGAATGGTTTTCAGCGCCTGGGCCGGTCGGTGGATCTGCTTAGCATGAAATTGGCACGCTTCGCATCTCCTCACCACCGAAGACATCCCGAGGGCAGAGGCCAATAAAAGCCATGGCGAAAGCTTTCCAACCAACGCCGGCTATCGAATGGCTCCCGACATGCCTCCATGGATCTCGAGAGAATTGCACTCCCGCTTCCCGAGGGACGACTTCATGAGAACTCCATTTGCGCTCGGGCGATATGTGTCCCCACCTACTGGCGTGGCGCTTGGCCTTGCGCTGCTATCTTCTCGGCCGACGCACATCGTCGGGATCACTCCATCCGCGGGTAGGATAGGATCAGATCCATCCACCGACCTTCCCGGACGAGTGTGACGACGTTCAGACATTGTCGCCGACGTACTCGCTCGGCACGGCATTTCGCCTCAATCGCCTCGGCAGCTTTTCCGCCTCCTCCCTCCAACCGGAGTCAGAGCAGATCGGTGACGCTTCCTCCGTGGTGGGAGCTGCGTGGAAAGCGTCGTCCCGCCAGATTGGGGCTGCGACGACGACCCGTAAGTCTTTCTTCAAAGACCCCAATGAACAGTGCCCTCGACGAGGCAATTTGGGGCAGTTCATCCGCCATGTAGTTGTCGCGGCGAGAACGCATAAAGCCCAAGCCCTCAATGCCGCCCAATCGGCGCGCCTCGCCGTAGGCCGCCATGACGGGATCCGGTAGGTGAAATCCTTCCTCGCTCGTTGATGACCGAGAGAGTCGCCTTTACTTGCGACGCCCGAATGCCTGTGGTCGGCCACCCCGAGCCCCTGGCGGCGATAGTCCTTCATACTCGCGACGTTGTTGGTGGCGCTGAAGTCCAAGACTACCAGTGCCGGACGACATCGCCGGATGGAGACACCAGACGACGCCACTTTCAAATTTCTCCAACCGGAATGAGCCGTCAAGAAGAGAGTCCACGGCGAGGGTGCCGGGTGCCTTCAGCTTCAGGTCCGTCTTGAGTCCACTCACGATTTAACTCCACCAGAACTTGCCTTTGGTGACCGATCGGGAGCGAACTTGAGATCGACCTGCCGGCTCCATGGCCCACTTGGCGAGCTGTGCCCGTCGCCTCGCGGTTGAGGAGGATCTCCGCAAGGGGTACTTGGTCAACACTGTGATTTCGCCTCGAAGTAGTGGCGTAGCTTCCGACGCCACAAGACGGCGAGAGCATCTTCGGTGCCGTGAATACCTTGTTTCGCGTCGTGGAGGACCTTGCCGACGTAGTAAATGGGCGCTGAACGCCTTCTCTTTCAGCCACCAAAGACTGCACCGACCGCTGGGGGTTTGCCGCGACGAGAGGATCAGCGGCTCGCCTGGTCCGGGCGACCAACGCAGGCGGGAAGTGAGATACTTCTTCACCCGTCGAACGCCTCCAGGCCTCCGCCGTCCACTCGAATTGGTTGGTCTTTTTAGGAGCTTGAGCGTTGGGAGACTTTTATCCCCAGGCGAGCTATAAAGCGGCCAGGAGGTCAAGCACCCCACCAAGCACCGTCTGCCGAAGTCGCGTCGGGGCTTCATGTTCTCGATCGCTTCGATCTTGTCGGGGTTCGCCTCAATCCCCTCTAGAGACGAGAAATCCCAGCGGCTTGTCTGACGGAACGGCGAACACGCACTTCTCGTGGTTGAGCTTGATGCGATTTTCCTTTAGTTGGCGGGTTTCTTCCGGTCGCCGATCAACTCCTCCGCTTTTTGATTTCACCACCGTCGCCGACGATACCTCCGTGTTCCGCCCTATTTGGGGGCGGTGCGATATGCATGGCCCTCGATAGGTTGGGTGCGCATTCTTCATCCGAACGCCATCCTTAGAGTAGCGATGAAGCGCCCATGGGCGCCACGGCGATCTTGTCTTGATCTTCTTCACCATGCTAACTGGTGGTACCGAGTACGCATCCGAAGCATACTGCCGCACTCACCGTGGAATCGACGATGAGATCAATGCGGGCAGCGGCACGGATCCTTCGAACACGCTTGTTGAGGTCGGTGAAGTCTCACGATATCCTCCACCGCCTGTTGGATTTCTTGACGAGGACGGGTTCGCAAGCCACCGATGGGCGACATCGCGGACGACCCCGCCTCTAAGAGCTTGCCCACCTCCCGGCGGATAACTCTCGGCGCTCCACCGACCGCTTCCGGACCTTCAGCATGACCGTCGCGGCGGGAACGCTACCAATTTGTGCTCAATCACCTCCTGGGGACCCGGCCATATCGGACGGTTGCCATGCAAACACGTCTGCGTTAGACGGAGGAAGGAGACGAGCGCGCTTCCTATTTGGCGCCGAGAGGCGCCCACCCGAACGGTCTTCGCTGGTCTCGACTCGCCAGGAGACCGCTTTAACCTCCGCGGACGAACCGGGAGGCACGGTTCACGCGGAGGAGCTCCTGGTCGGCCTCGCCTACGGGCACCGACGCCCACCAAAGTGAGAGCGTCCTTGTCGCAATGGGCGCCTCCGGCGTCCACTTTCAAGACGATGGGGCCACTGCCGGGATCTTCACCACCATGTACGATAGTGGCAAGCCGCCATAAACTTGGTCGGCCGGCCCGACCTAGTATGGCGCTAAGGAGGTCAAGTCCGCCACCTCGAACTCGAGCATCTCGGTGCGGAAGTTGTCGAGTTTCCAACGCCACCGGAGGTCGACGCGCCCAATGAGACGGACTCGGCCCGGCGCGATGCCGAAGAAAGGGAGCGCCGGTCGAACCTCCTGCTGCTGAATCTGGAGCGCCTTGGCGACTCGGGCGGATAGGAGGTTGAGGGAACTCCCTCCGTCTACCAGCAACCGCCCTAGCTTTACATTCCGGACCGTTGCCTGACTGAACGCGATCGGCTGCTCCGACCACGCCAGCTGCCTTGCTGACCCAAAGTCGGGCACGGCGGCGCACACATCCCTAATCGCACGCTTAAAGCTAGCGTGAGACGGATAGGTGGCCGATCCGCCGTGGATGACGGCAACTTCGAGCTCCGCCTGTTGGAAGCCAAGCGAAGCCGCCTCCTTGCCCTTGCCGCTGCCGGACGCTTGCTACTGCTCGTGGACGCGCTTGTCCACCAACTTGTTGATGATATGGCAATCCGCCAAGTCATCCGCACACTTCAGATGGTGTTGCTTCTTGATCTTGAAGCCAGCATGTTGATCCTTCGAAAACTCGATGAACCAGTCAAGCATAAACTTGGTTTGCCCATCATCCCAAAAAATGCTCCTCTCCTGAGATGGACCATCAGTGTCGAGCTTCTCCTTTCCCTTGCCCATCTAAATTCCAGCAACAAGATGCACATAGAACACATACAAATAAATTTCAGCATTATAAATAAGGCATACATATCTAGCAGACAACACATAATGGTCTTCCAAGTAGAAAAATAAAAGTAGTCTTACAACATATAGCACACGTAGCACATAATGGTCTTAAAAGTATAAAAACAAATGGTCTCACAAATAAAAGTACATGTTACATCCCACCTACTTTATCATCCCATATTTTTTTGTGCTAATGCATCCCTTTTGGTAGCCCATAATTGATTGTCTCTTTGTAGGTCCACATGGGTACGTTTGCTTCTTGGAAGATTTTGGTACCAAGTAAAGTCATCATAGACATATTCATCGGGGCCATCCTCTATGATAAAATTATGCAATGGGCAACGTGCAACTACTATCTTCACTTGGGTTTTCAAAGGAAAAAATGGTCGAGATGTTGTTATCTTAAATCTATTCTTATGTGTTCCAAATGCCCTTTCAACCGTTGTTCTAACAGATGAATGACGGTGGTTGAACAATTCTTTAGGATCCTCGGGCTCCCAAGCTCCTTTAAACTCCTTAAGATGGTACCAAACACCACAATATGGGGGTAGTATGCCAACCCTTACTGCATAACCAGCATCAGCTAGGTAGTAGTGGCCTACATGGTTAGCGAATGACAATTAGCCATGAATAGCATGAAACGTTCTTTTTGAATGACAGATGAGTACCACAATACCTTTAGGGATTTTTAGGCCTGTCGGTCGGGATAGTGCATCTTGTAGCACATAGGAATCATGGGCCGATCCTTCCCATCCAGCTAAGACAAAGGTAAACCTAAGATCAAAGTCGACGGCTGCTAGCACATTTTGGGTAGGGTATAGTTTCCTACCCCTAAACCTATCCTGCATATGTATAGGAACTGCGGCTGGTATGTGTGTTCCATCCAAAGCTCCTATGCATTTCTATAGAAAATGATGACATAAGGTTAGCTTTGTTAGATTAACATAGAGATTAATGGATGAACATTGACGGCGTGTTCTCCGCTCAACCACTGCGGATCACACCCCTGGTCAGATTTTTAGTCTGCTAGCCAACTCGATCAAGCTCGATCCGATTTGAGCGTCGGGCACAACAAGGAGCGACTCGCCGATTTACCCAGGTTCGAACCCCCTCGCGGGTAATAGTCCTACTCCTGCTGAGCCTTAGCTCTTTTTCCGATTGGGTTGAATGGGAATGTGTTTACTGAGTGTCTCGAATGCACGAATGCTCCTCTCGCTCCCCCTCTCCTCTCTCTCCCCTCCTTTTATACAAGCTTTGGGGGTTTTGGCGGAGAGAGCCGAGGGGTAGGCGGTCTGATGCTCAAGATAATCGACAAGACACGATGAAGAGACAGCGCGTGCACGCTTCACGCCGCACAAGGCCGCCCTCGCGTGCCATGAAGTGGCCTCGACCCACCTGATCCTGCCGGTGAACTGCGGGTGGGGCCTGCCTGCTTCCTCCCGACACGGCGGCCTCCTCAAGCAAACCTTCTCTCTGGGTCAATTCTTCACGCGCCCTGATGGCGGTAGGCTCGGACTGCAAGGGTCATCAGGCAGTAATCATTCTTCCATTTGTCTATCTGCGTGATGTCTCATTAAATGCGCTTCCGTCGCTCTTGATGGGGGCCTTCGTCTGAAGCACGCTTCTGCAATGCTCCTGCCGCGGGCCCGCCAGCGCGGGGCCCTCGCCTGGTATCGAGAGGGACTTCATGCGCATCCGCTTTGGCGCGTGGGGGCTCGCCTCATCGTCGGAGGGGCTGCGCCACGCACTCGCTGGCGCGTGGGGCCCTCGTGACTTCGAGAGGGCTTCGCCACGCCACGGGGCCTTGCTTCAGACGCCTTTGCAGCGTGGGGCCCTCCGGCCTCATGAGGGGCTCGCCAGCGCGGGGGCCTTGCTCGTCTGGCCGACGCGTGGGGCCTCTCGGCCTTCCTAGGGCTCTCAGACCCGGTATTTATTACACCGACAAGAGCCCCGGTCATGTGAGATACTTTTCCGTTTCTTGTGCGGCGGGAGACGAATCGTGGGGGGCCCACCACCTGCGGCAGCCGTACGCCTGATTCTCCACCTGCACACGATCTTCCTTGGGGAACTACGCCGCTTCCGCGAAACCAAAACGCAGGGCAATGATGGCGCTGCGGCGTGGGGCGAATCCAAACCGCCGCGCTCGCGCCCCGCTATAAATACTTCTCTCCGGCGTCGTGATCAATCCTTCCGCCGCTAAGTCTTCAAAGTGTCCATCGCCTTCTTCCTCGCTACCACAGCCTCCTCGCCAATCTGCTACCCGACCTTTCGCCCGTGCCACCGCTTAAATTTTCCATGGCTCCCAAAGCGCGGAAGGGCGCGCCGGGACGCCGCACCACCTTCGAGCTGTCTTTTCTGCTTCCACCGTCGATGATTATCGTGTGGCGCGGCCGGGTCTTCGTACACCGACCGCCGCCGGTTCGGCCGCACCATCGCTGCCGAGTCCTCGCGCGGGGAGATCGTGACCTTCTCTGGCGTCTTTGGGCGGGCCTTGTCCTGCCCGTACTCCGAATTCTTCTTGGGGTGCTCGCCTTCACGGGATCGGTGGCGCACCTTCCTCCCAACTTCGATCATGGCCTGGTCATCTTCGCCACCTCTGCGAGATGTTCGTGGGGGCGATGCCAAACCTCCCGCTCTGGCGCCGACTCTACATCCTCGCGCAGGCTCGCGCCGAGCGCTGGTTGGAGTCTGCACATTGCGCTCGCGACGCCGCCGCTTTTATCCTCGCCGCGGTCAAGTCCAAGCTGAAGGATCGGCACCGGCGATGGTCAGACGCGAGGAGGACTCCGGCTGCTTCGACGATCCGGTTCTTCCCGACGATCCTGCGGAGCCCATCGCCGACCGGGGGCCCGGCCGCATTTATCTAGCGAAAGTACGGAGGTGATGGCGGCGCAGATTGCCGAAGCTCCGCCACGGGCTCACCGGAACCCACGTGGTGGCGGACTTTTGCGGCGCCGTTTTGCCCGCTGCTTGAGGGCGCGCCTCACCGGACGTACTCTGGCGACGACGACGGACCCGACCGCTCTTGAGGTGAATACTCGCTCTTTTTTGATTTCGTGACCTTCTTTCTTTCCATTTTTGGCTAATAGCCAACTCGCCGCTTCTTCTTTGGGTGTTC